>JAWZYV010000772.1:0-627988 GCA_038373885.1 Cheiracanthium punctorium | reverse complement strand
TTTTTCTTGTTTTTTTCTTTTCATTTTAAGTTTCAGGTTCGAAGGTCCTCACACGTCGATGGCCGAGCGTTGTGGTAATCAAGAGGCGCAACCCTCCAACAGATGGCATCACAACCTCACGTCTACAGAAACCGCAGGTTATCAGAGTCTAGGAGCTGAAGGTAACAGATGCGAACGAGACCACGCTCGCGTAGGAGCGATGTCGGACGTAGCTCTCTGATCGCGCGTAGGCGATTCGACTCCAGGACGACCACGAGAAGGTGGCCAGTGGCTCCTGTGTGATAAGGAAACCTAACCCTGTGACCGACTCCGCTTATTCATGTTCTGCAAAATCTCTCCTTTCTTTTGTAAATAGTTCTTCTGTTATATTTAGCCGAGCAATAAACGTGATTGAGAACCGTAGGAGTGCTTCCAGTCTTATTTCGACGTCGCCTCCTACATTCATAATGTATCTGAACAGAAAATTCATTTAAATAAGAATACCAAGATTGGTAATATTTATGATATTGATGAAGTTAAAGAAAGAGACCTAACCGATGATTCTGAGAATTTTCAAATGTGTAATTTAATACAGCCTTCATCAGAAGTGCTTAATAAAAGAAAACAGCAATTAACTTCATCTGATTTTGACTTAGCACATTTGGAATGTAATGAACAAAGTGAATTAAGTAGTTTATTACTAAGCAATTTTGCTGCTTTTTCAAAAGATATGTCTACTTTAGGACACACTGACAGAGTTATTCCTGTGTTGAACTTTACTAATGATTTTCCAATAAAAACATTGCCATTTCCAATTCCTCAGGCTCTTCAAAGTGAAGCTAAAGAGCAAATAGACCAATTACTGAATGCAGGTATAATTGAACGTAACTGTTCTGAATGGGCATGTCCTGTAATTTTAGTAAAGAAAAAGCCTGACTCTTCTGGCAAACAGAAGTATAGGTTAGCCCTTGATTTGCGTATGTTAAATTCTGTCATACAAGGTTCATCATATCCTTTACCTAAAATTCAGACAATTATTGCTAATCTATCAACATATAAATTTTTCACCAGTTTAGATTTACAACAGGCTTATCATCAAATAGATTTACCAAAAGATTTACAAGATAAATTAACTTTCACTTCTCAGTTTGGCTCATTTAAATATAAAAGAATGGTTTTCGGTTTGAAATCCGCTGCCTCAACTTTTCAGGCTCTTATGGATCTTTTACTAGACGAGGTTAACTCAGATGGAATTTTCGCATATCAGGATGATCTTATTATAGGATCACATTCTTTTGAAGACACTGTACATAAACTTGAAAAAGTTTTAAAAGTTTTATGTAAATATAATTTGACACTTGCTCCTACTAAATGTTCTTTTCATAAAACATCAACAAACTATTTGGGTTTTCATATTGAAAATCATTTTATCAAGCCTATTCAATGTAACATTGCAAAAGTTGTTTCTTTTCCAACTCCTACAACAAAAAAACAATTAAAACGCTTTATTGGTTTGGCAACTTTTTACAAACACTTAATTCCTGCATTTTCTGAGTTATCTCAACCTTTGATTCAATTAACTACTCCTAAAGCTAAATTTGTTTGGACTTCTACACATGAACAAAATTTTCAAAAGATGCAACAAATATTTTTCTCTGAACCTATGGTAAGACTTCCTGACTGGAATAAGACTTTTTATTTAAATACTGATGCTTCCAACATTTCTATAAGTGCTTGTCTTTTACAAATGTATGATAATAAACTACTTCCAGTTGCTTATTTTTCCAAATCGTTAAATAAAGCTGAGTAAAAGTATCCTGCTCTTAAGTTGGAACTAATGGCTATATATAAATCTGTTAATGCCTTTAAATATTATTTGTATAATAGACATTTTATAATTCTTTCTGATAGTGCTCCTTTGAAAAAATATAAAAAGACTACCAACCCAGCTGCTGACATAATCACAAGGTGGTTACTTGAGTTGTCAGAATATTCATTTAGTTTTCAGCACATTGCTGGATCTAAGAATGTACTTGCTGACTATTTATCTAGGGACAACTTTGAAAATAATACTGAAACTCTTGACAGTAATCCTCAGTTAATTTATGATAAAGGTGTTATACCAATTGTTGATAATGTTCCTAAAAATAATGAATATGTGAACTTTTTAGTTACAAAAAATTCAAATAGTACTGATCCACTGTTGGAAATTTCAAATGAAACTTTTTTCAGAGAGCAAAATGCTGATCCTGAGTTGTCTGTCATTTATAATGAAATTTTAAGTAAGGGTTCCTCTGCAACTCATCCTGCCCTTTTTATTCATCCAGAAACTATGTTATTGATGTGTGAAAAGTATAATGTTCATAATCAAACTTATCATCATGTAATTGTTGTTCCACATTCGTTAAAAGCAAAAGCTTTAACAATTTCTCATCTGTCACATTATGGTTTAAAAAAGACTTACGAATTTCTAACAAGGAAGTATTTTTGGAAAGGTATTTATACTGATACTGTCAATTTTGTTGCCTCTTGTACTGTATGTTTACAGGTGAAACATCATCCTACTCGACCTGCTCCTTTACAACAAACATACACACCAACTTATCCAGGACATACTATTGCTATTGACCTTGTTGGTCCCTTCAGTAATGGTCGTACTGTTCTAACAATCACTGATCATTTCTCTCGCCATATGGAGCTTGTGCCTCTTACTTCTACGTCTGCTAATAGTCGAGGCTCTTTTTAAATATTTTACAACTTTTGGCCGTCCTGCAGTGATTTTGTCAGATTTAGGGCCACAGTTTGTTGCCTCAATTTATAATCATTTTCATGACAAACTTGGTATAAAAATTAATCATTCTTCGGCTGGTCATCCACAATGTAATTCGATTGCTGAACGCATAAATACTTCCATTAAATACTCTGTAAATTCTTTATTACTTGATGGCCACAACTTCGAACATGCAATTTTAATTCACAAATCTTTGTATAATGGTTCAACACATTTAACTACTGGTTTTACACCCAATTTATTACATTTTGGCAGAGAATTATCACTTATTTTTGACACATTTAACTTTGAGACAACTCCGCCAAATCTTAATGACATACACACTTATAAATTAATGCAAGAATTAGACTCTATTTATAAGAAAGCTTATCAAAACATTATTTCTTCACAAACGATTCGCTTTCAGAGACACTCACAACATGCTAGGCTCAGAGATTTAAATGTAAATGACATTGTTTATAAAAAGTCTTTGGATAAATTTAAACCTAAATTCACAGGTCCTTATGTGATCACTGAAAAACACTCACCTGTTTCTTTCTCTATTAGAAGTTTGCAAGCTCCCCATCTCGAACCTCAGAGAGTACATATTGATAGATTAATTTTAGCTCCTCCACGTTCTGAATATCTTTCTTTACATAGTAATAATCACTACCATAATGGTGTTACAGATAATTTTAATCTACCTACAACTTCACATAATCAGTATAATTTAAGACCTAGAAAGTAGATGCATGTTTTCGTTTTAGTAATGGCGTGTTTGTGAAGGTGCCCACAGACACTTCCTTGCTTTGTACACTGTTGTATAATATCTTGTTTGTATCTGGCTGGTCCAGTATTTTTAAAGATGTACACTTCAGTATACTGTATGATATGTATCTCTTTTTCATGAAACTTAGTTAATCAAGTTGTTGTTAATATTAAAAAAAAAAAGAGGAACAATAGTTTTCTGTAGGTGAGCTAATGGTTGTTGGGAATCATTTCTTTTGTTGGTGTCATGCTTTGTTTTTTTCTTATTGGCGGTCCCTTTTTGTAATTTTCCCTGAAGCTAAGTCGTTCCAAATTTACAAGTCCCATGCGCCCCGTGGTTGAGAAGAGATTTAGCTTCTGTTCACATGTGCTTTTTGCACTTTTGTAAGTTTTAACTTACACTTTCTCACACTGTCACTTTGGTCTCCATGTTTTGCTACACATATAGGTGCTACTTGACATTCTTTTTCCCCCCTGTCGGAACTTGAATGCCTTGTGCATGCCTCGCCCGTGTCCCCATAGTATACTTGTTACGCTCGCGTTTTTTTTCTGGTAACAAGATTAACTTTTGATGCATTGTCAACCTTGTCATGCATCCGTCTTTTGTCGCTGTGTCAGCACAATTGACTTTTCTTTTTCTTTTCTACACAATTTAATGGGTTTTTCTAACCTGCACATTCTTTAATCACACAAACATACATTTTTCTTTTGTGTTTACCTTTTTTTTGTAAATATTGTTTATGTTCATGTTTCGTCTGTTTGAAAGTTTCCTGTTTTTGGCCACAAAAATCTTAATTTGTTTTGAAGCTCATGTATAAAAAAAAAAAAAATATTTATATATGTTTTGATATTTTTATTCATTGAAAGTTTTTATTATGTTTTTCACGAAGTAAATTGTGTTTGATATTAAAAAAAATATATTAATAAATAAATAAACAAACTTTAAGAAAAAAAAGAGAGTTTGTTTTGAAAGTTGATAGCAATACCTGTACTGCAACTAAATTGCATTGGACACATTTCAGGTATTGATTGCAATCATTTTGACTTGATTTATTTAAATTATGTCATGACTTTTATTAGAATCTTCTTTGACATTCATTTAATTAGAAGCTTCGTCTTTGAACTTTATTTTAAAATTTAAACCTGATTAAGTGCACTAAGTATATTTGAGATTTGTTAATAATATTGAGAAACTTTCATTTCTTATTTTGCATGGACGTTTATAATGCAAAGGACTTTGAAAGTAAATGTTTTTGCACGTGCAAAGTTATCTGCAATGTTTTCTGCAAAGTTGTTTTTATAAAGAGATCTCACATTTATGACGTCATATGTACATATATTATTTTGAATATTCAAGGTTATTTTTCTTTAGTTTCTGCACATGTGTAATTTTGATATGTAATGGATAATTGAATCGTTTTATATTGTTCTATTTGTAGCAGAATATTGTTGATATTTTTGCAAATGGTATTTTGTGATGTATTTTATAATTTGTTATGTTATTTGGTATTGTATTTTTGTGATGAGCCCTCATAAGCGCTGCATGTTAGGCTTTCTGTTTAATTCAAGGGTTAAAGTTCTTTGTTTAAAAAAAAAATTTCTGGCGTCAAAATTTTTTTGTTCGGCTGTGGAGAGATATATGTGACGAAGTTCACATATTTTTCGCGTCTTAAAATAATGTTCCTATGTTTCGTCTTTCTAAATCAAAATTACGTATTCCGTATTAATCTCTCTCCACTCTGTTTTTCGGCTTGATAAAATATTCTTTCCTTTTGCTCGACGCTATGTCTAGGATTTTTTGGGGTTTCCCTTCTAAATTAATTTCGCTTTAGCATATGCTGTGTTAGTTCATAGCGTCTCCCGGTCTTCCGTCGGTGTTTTCGCACGGGGTTGTAGCCTTACGTATTGGCATCCGCCAAATTCTGGCACTTCTGTCTTGGCATCAATCATTTAATCCGTTTGTTTCAAATTTTTATATTGTTTACGCCTACCGGACGGTGGTTGTCACGTGGGGCAGTGGCTTATGAGTGCTCATATTTTACTCGCCAACCTGTAGAGAGCTGGCAGTTTTGTAGGAAGATTTGAAAAGACTTCTCGATTGCTCTCCGTCAGAGGAGGTTGTGTTCGTTTTTTTTATGGAACTCCGGCATGCCGTGTGGCCGGAACAATTAGATATGTTCCTGGTGTTATTTTTTTTATGAAGCAATGTGCGGTGCGTAATTGAACTTGTTTCTTTAATAACTGTTTTGTGAAGATACCTATATTAAAGTGCAGCTTTTTGTGTATTCCAGTTGTCCGTCAGTTTTTCTCAAATACCTTTTGTACACTATACGTCATGTGAGCGGCCGAGGGAACGTTTCTCTTAATCGTCCTCCGACAGCTCCCTCATATATGGGTTTTCCCGTTTTTGTCGTAATAAGACTTAATTGGGGTGTTACATGTCCCAATCATGTCTTATTCTAGACATATTATGGATTTTCCCAAAGATGTCGCTAAAATGATGTCCAGGAGATATCTTATCATAGACATAGACATGTTTTGGACAAGTTTGTCCAGATATGGACATAAATTGGGCAAGTGTGCTGTCTGGGTTATTCATACGAGCCTTTTCGTACTGCTAAGAATGCCCCATGACGCCATTCACTATGTCTGTTTCCCAGCCACGCGGATTCAGCACGCATTTTCGCCAATCTCAACCGTTTGGGCCAATAGGTGCGTCTGGACATGCTCGTGGAAAAGGGACAGCAGAAACAGCCACGTTATTAAAAATCATTTGATTTAAATACTTGTTTAAATTTTTTGTTAAGGCTTTTTTATTTAAAAAAACCATTTCACATTTTTATTATCAAACTGATTTAAACTTTTTGCTTTTCAGTTTAAAAAAATTATTTAAATCAAATGAATTTTAATAACTTATTGTGGTACATTCAAATTGACAAATACCAGTACATCAGTCTATATTGATTATTGGAAATGCTTTTTTCAGATACCATGTATATTTGCTGTTTTATTACTTGAGTTGGGGAGGTAGATCACGTGACCTTTGTTTAGTGTTATTGTTCGCTCCCATTGGCTCCACATGTTAGTATACCCATAACACCAGTATACCCATACTTTAAATCTTGAATGCACTTAAATGAACTCTAATAGCTTTTTATATCAATTATGTATTCTTATTTCTAGTAAATGAATGGAATTATTACATTCATTTATAAATATTTATTTAAACCAGAAATATGAAAGGAACACATGATATCATGTTGAAATACTGCAATTTATTCAAAAGTTAACTCTTAGCATAGTATTTGTATTTTTCAGAAGACATTGCTTTTTACATTGCCTCATTTTGTGATAATTTTTCATGAAACTTTGTACATCCTCTAAAAAAAGTATTCGGGTGCAAGAAAAATTTCGTCCGTCAATTTCATATTGAAAGCATGATTCTTCATGAAAAGTGATTAATCGTTAACAAAACTGAAATGGGAAGTTTGGCTCTAGTAGAATACTTTATTGAATGTCTGTACATATCTTATGAAATTTGATATTTAGGATTGCTGTAACATGTAGTTGTGCACTACCCCTTTTCGTCCCAATCGACTGGATAGTTTATCTACAGGACTGCCCAAAAGATTCGAAATACATTACGCTCTATCGGCCGAAATTCCTTAAAGCGTATTTTAGGGGTATTGGGCTATTTCAAACGACTCAGATGCGATATATGCTGTTAAAAGTTACAAAATGAAATTCTCCAATAAAAAAAGTTCTGCTACTGGAACACTCAAAAGATTTCCAATACATTATGGTCAATGGCAATTTTAGGGACATTAATCCCTTTCAAGCACAATACCGTCCTACCACATAAGTTAGGTAATGGTTCGACCACGGTCACGTGCCTCCCTCAAGAACGACGCCAAAAGTCACCAAGCTTGGCGTATTTAGGTGTACGTGTGTATGTATTTAACTCTCAAATCTCAAAAACTATTAGTCGTAGAATGTTGAAATTTCATATATAAGATTGCTGTAACATTTAGTTGTGCATCTCCATTTATGGTTCCAATCTACTGGAGAATTTATTTACAGGACCACCTAAAAGAATTTCAGTACTTTAATGTCTATGGACATTGTTGTGATTATACAATTAGATTTGTTCACTACTCAAATATTTCTCAATACTAACGAGAGATGGCGCTGCCTGACTGTAGCAGGCTCATTGGAAAACACCTAGATATTGACAACTTACCTACCGCGATGCTATAGCACAGTTGCTAACATAACATGTATGGAATACAAACACTTTAGTCATTTTTGTAAATATTTCTTATAATAACCAATAATTGAAAAAATTTTGCTATTTTTTAACGCTAAAAATTCTCTTTACAAATGTGGTTAGTTATTTTCCTACATATTGGTATGCTATATCGATATAGAGCATTTCGAAGAATTAAAAATAAGTTTAAATTAATTTATACATATGTAAATTTGAATTATTTTCATTGCTCATACTTTATAATTAAAAAAATTACTTAACTTCTGAATTTTTTTTTATCCTTTGTAATTTTATTTTAAAACTACAAAAGTGTAAGATGTAAGATTTTTGGGCCCTAAAATCTGTAGGCCCTGGGCAGTTGAACCGTTTGCCTTGCCGGTAATATGGCACTGGTAATAAAATAAACACATCTTTTACGAACTTTCAGCAAATTTGAGGACGCTAGACAATTAATGTCCATTCTCTTTCACTGATGGCGCCATCAACGCTCCTTTAAAAAGAAAAAATCACGCGAGTATCAATTTTCAAGCTTAAATCAAGCTGTACAAGCGTGACAATTCAACTTGACTCCTGCAAGCTTGATGCCAGCTTAGAATGAGTTGAACTGTCAAGATTGCATTAATGCGTCAAATTCAAAGAAATGTCAAGCTTGATTTAAGCTTATGTGCTGTCTGGGTTTTATTTCATTGTAGCAGTATTCTGCTTCTTTAAAATCAAAAATGTAACGATTCATCTTTCTAAACTGAAACCCACACACTATGGGGATTTCTGTCTCTTCACAGTATTAGTTTTCAGATGTGCCCTTTGAAATTGCAAGCGAGAACTGCCTATCAGTGAACATATCAAATATCTCGGCAACTATCAGCACGACTTATTCCATACACATTCATACCTGCCAACCTTCTTAAGCCAGAAACAGGAAGACTCAGGTTGAAAAAACAGAAGATTTCACAAAAAATAAGATAAAAATAAAATTTAAAAAATCTTAAGAACAGAAGACCGTTTCCCACAGTGTATATCACCATTTCTTATTATTACTTCCTTGTACGTAGTATAAGGAAGTAATATGATCCCGAAAAATTTTGGAGGCCAAATTTTGACGAAAAAACCGATTTTGACTACCTCTAAATTTAATTTTAAGATTTTTTTCGATGCATCTCATCGTAGGCTAGCATGCAAGATCATATTAACGCGTCTGCAACTCATTTTGACCAGCGGCGAGTCTATTGTGGTCAGTTTTTCCATGCCGTCTGTACGTACGTATGTATGTAACTCGCATATCTCAAAAACTATTGGTCGTAGAATGTTGAGATTTGATATTTAGGATTGTTCTATGATCTAGTTGTGCACCTCCCCTTTTGGTCGCAATCGAATGTATAGTTTATGTACAGGACCGCCCAAAAGATTCGAAATACATTACGCTCTATAGGCCGAAATTCATTAAACTTGCTTATCTCAAAAACTATTAGGCGTAGAATGTCGAAACTTCATATTGTTATGAATTTTCGGGGCAGCCCGCTGCTCTGGGGCTTAAAATGGTTTAAAATTCGTATTCTACGCTTCAAATAGATAAATTTTGCTTTTTGTTGCATCAAAATCGGCCAATTAGAACCGGAGATACGGAGGTTTCGCTTGCCATATGTTTTTCTATGGGGCTTCTAGAAATCTCGAGAAATATTAGTCCTAGGGCTTCGATCTCTTCGGCGATATTTCGCCAAAATTCGCCAAGCTTGGCGACTTTTTGGTCATTTGGCGCGATTTTCCTAATGGGGCCTGGAAGTTGTTTTTCCTGCATTAAAAACGCATAATAACCTAACATTTCTCTTCTATGACGTAATCAGAAGTCCCGCTGTATCTGGAATCTTCGAGGAATATACTTTTCTAGAAACTACTCGCAGCTTCTGCCTCCTCTATAAATTCCACCAGCGCGCTGCCCTGACAGTTCAGTGCTAGTTGAACGCTCAATGTGTGAAGAACTGTCAGTGAGAGTACGCTTGCTTTGTGAATTGATAGTGCTATAGAAGCCGTGTTTAAGCTTGCTTTACGAAGCTGTTTTCAAAGCGCTGTGTGTAAATTCTTCATTGCTGTGTTTTAAGGGATTGTGTACGATATCTCTTGAATATTTTCACTGAATTTTTGCCTGTGAAAGTGACTTATTTTGTGTGAGAAATACAGCATTTGTGAGAGCTTCTGATCTAAGAGAACTGTTAAAAGCACATTACTGTTTAATTGTGCTTGTGAATTTTGTACAGCTGATTGTTCCACGAAGTTCTAGAAGCAATAAATTTATATTCCATCCTGACCAGTGGACTTTTTACCAACACGTTCTACACCAACTGGACTTTAGAACGACTAACCCCGGAGACAAGAAGAGCAGTTCCGCAACATTTGGTGTCAGAATCGGGATTCTAAAGAAATACTTTAATTTTCCAGTTTATGGTTTTGACTAGACGAAATATGGAAGAACAACTTCAAAAGCTCATGAATATGATGCAAGAGATGAAATCCGGACAAGCAGTGGCGTAGCCAAGGGGGGGGTTTGGGGGGTCCAGACCCCCCCCGAAATGAAAGAGACAGACAGAGGAAAAAGGAGCTTATCCCTATTTTCTTAAATGGTATATATACCGTGAAACTTCTCAGTGATAAGTTACTCTCTAGTCTCTAGTGGGAAAAACCAGTACACACCATATACAGGGCAATCAGTTACCTGCACTGTCATTTGTTGTATTATGATGTTTTGAGGAGCTGGGTGGGCACTAGTCATCATAGAAAGAAACCCAAATAAATTTGACGACAACTTTTTCTTTCCTCTTTTAAGAATGAAATAATCTTTTCACCCCTCCCTCCCTGCGGAATACAGTTTTGAAACCAGAAGGTCAAAAGCCGCGGGAAAAGGAACCGCTTAGCTTATTGGAACAAAAATGATTCCGGTTTTCACCTAGACTAAACTAAAGCTCAAACTATAAACCAGACATCCAGGAGCCTTCGAATAGACTAGACATTGTCCACTCACAGATCATTTCCTGAACTTACAAAAGAGTTATAAGATTAATGGCATCTCCAGGGCATGCTGGGATGCAATCTCAGTTTTAAGCATCTGTATATTCTTTGATCTGTATGGGATAGGATCCACACAACAAAATCTGAATGCCTGTTAACAAATATGTTACAAGACCCACCGTACGCTGGTCGCTGGTGTCGTGTATGCTTGAGTATGTTGCTATTCGCGATCTCAACGACCTAAAGGGGGCGCTGTAGGATATAAACAAATGTGCTCGGTGACGGGTAGCTTGTTCCGACAATAGTTGTGCCTGCATTAAGCAACGCGGTTTTTATGCCTATTTTCTCCTTTTAGAGGTGGAAAAAAGTTTTTTATGGAAAGAATGTCACATGATTTATTTCTTTTAGTTTTATATTAAGCAATCTTTTAATTTAAAGGTAACATTTGCTAATTTTTGGTGTTTTGCTCATGTGTTCTGGGTGTTTATCCACATACAGATGAAATTAAAGTAAACTTTCTCCATCCACATAATCTATCGCCATCATTTTATTACCCATAAATTATATGATAAAGAATGCTATTTGCATCCAATAAATTTGAGAAAAAAATCACACAATGGTTTACTTCCTTTTTTATTTTACTTTCTGCATAATCTGCAAGTTGTAAGTTTTCCTTACTACATTGAAATTTAAAACTCAATTTTTAAAAAAATACACATCAATTAAAGGTAACACTTGAAATATTTACTTAATAGTTCAGAATATGCATGCAACATAAAAATAACGTCTTACTGTAATTATTATTTTTTTTTAACCTGAAAATGTTATTATTTAAAAATTGACAATTAAAGGAATAGTTGTAACTCATTGGAATAGTGGAAGCATTTTATGAAACAATGATTTTTTTAAATTATTAATGAAAAAGAAAAATGGAATTTTGATAGACTAACTCTGAAAATTCCTATTAAATGGGGGGAGGCACACCCCATTTCCTACTTTGAAAGCACCCTCATTAAAACCCCCAGCAAAAACAAATTTGGACTCAACTGCTCTTGAAATTTTAAAAAGAAATAATTGTTTTAGTAAAATTCTATTTTTTTATTGAGGGGGGGGGGGGAGAGACATTGCCTACCCCCAATGAAAGTGTTGAAAAACATTATCAACATTATTTGTTCTTTCTCAAAATTCTTATATTAAGTTAAAAATGTAATTTTATTTTAAAATACAAAAATTTTCTTTTGTAGTTATTGAATCGAGATGGTAGCAATTTTCTTAAATTTATTACTGGAAAACCCATGGTAATCCCAGAATGAAACTTTCAGACATTGTTAACAATAAATAGAAGAATAACATATAATTTTTTTTTTAAAATTAAAAATATACTTTTTGAAATTTTAAAATGATGAACTTTAAATTAAAAATTTAAAAAATTTAATCATGTTACATATGATAAGAAAGGGCAACCTGTTTATTTTCTATAGACAGTTTAATGGAGTTTCTATGATAATTAGGAGAGAAATTGGAGCCAATTGTATAGTGCAAGAATTTCTAAAATTGCATTAACTTCACAAAATTTAAAATTAAATATTTCGAAAACTAAAAGTGATATGGACTAGAAATTTCACATTAATTTTTTTCTCTATAGATACAACTATCATACCAAATTTCATTGAATTCTGTGGGGGTCAGGTTGTGAGCCTCGTTGATTTGACATGGAATGACCCATATGGCAATTTTGTCAGTACAGAATTTTCAGAGAAAAAAGTGATTTCCTCTTTATTCACAAAAAGCTGAAGAATGTCATCTTTGAACTATATCATGAAAAATTAGAAAGATGTTGGAGACTTACAGCCAGAATTTTGTCAATCTTTTAAAAATGCAGAATGATAGATATTTTTCACATTACAACATTTTTCATCCAAAATCATAAACAGCTAAAATTTAAACCAAAATTATGATGGTTATTTAGACATTTCTGAGTTTTTGTTTTTCTGTGATGCTAAATTTTTTACTGAAATTAGTTCAGACAAATGGAAAGAGAACAACACTAACACACAATTACTTTCTGATTTTAACAGAAAGGGGGCTCTCAATAATTTTAAGGGGAGAAGAGAAACAATTATATGCATCCAAGATAAAAAATATCTTAGTACTTTTATCACATATTATATAGTAACTATATCAATGTTAACACATTCAACAAAGAGTACTACCCCTATATCTATACATTTTAAAACAGCACTGGATAGAATTTTAACACAACACTAAAGATATCAATGCAAAGCCTCAATTCTCAATTGGGAGTGACATTTAGGTATAAGAGGGGCTCACAACAGTGCGATAAAATTATCTTTCAATCAGGTTATTTCTGAGTAAATATTGTGAAGCTGTTTAGAAAAGTTCTTAACATTTAACATTAATATATTGATCTATTAGCTTCAAATTAAGTACATAAATCCTAGGAAACGTTTAATATGTAACATTAGATTGGTATTTTGTTAAATCTAACACGGAGGTTTTTACTTTTTTAACACCACAAGTCAAAAACCTGTCGATTTACAGGATAGTATAGAACCTTTAAACGTACATATTAAAGTATACATATAAATAATATAGAAATCAATATAAATAGCATAGAAATCATTTAGGACATGCATTTGGAATTGTGTTCATAAAATTAATTCAAGCATTTATGACTAGATCTTTCAAACATTAAAGAAAAAACGGCTAAGTATATTTTACATACTTCTTGGTATAAAATCACTCTCAAGAAAATGTTTCCCACAAACAACCATTCTGTCCGATACGTTTTTGCCAATTTTCAGAGCGCTAATCCATTGTCTCCTAAGCTTCCGCATGGTCGCTTCGGATGAATTGTTTTGATTTCTTTTAATTGACGGAAATCTGTGGAAACTGGGTCGAGGAATATTTCTCCCCTTAGAATCACACTGAGGAACACAGCAATTAACTTTGTCGTTACCCATAATATATTTTGGCAAAAAAAAAAAAAAAAAAAACCAATAATTACACACGTTTGAAATAAGCGCGTCTCAAAACAGTAATATGTAAGTACGTAAGCTGAGCTGAGCTGGCCAAGCAAGCCTGCCACATAGTAGTTCTAGTTAGGCCGCTAGATGGCGTATTCAAGTCCTGAGATCGCGAATCAGCGAAACTAATTATTTGAGAACAACTGCATGTGTTCTGCCGAGGAATGAAACTTTTGCTACGAGACAGTAGAATTCGGCATAGAGGTTGAACTCCGTGTGCTTTGAGACGAATTTCTTTTTATAGAATTTTTACATTCTTGCTGTCGAGAGAATTCAACATCACACAAAAGAAGACTAAGGTAAGTTTCTTTATGTATTTATTTAATTATTTTTTACTTATTTGTTCTTATTTATTTATTTTTTTGTATGAAATACCAATAATTAAAATAATCATACGGACAATTGAGGCTACACCATGAGTTAAAATTTAATAAATTTTATCTATGTCAAAAAATCTTAATTGAGGATTGTCCACATTTATATCTTCATTCTTTATTATTTTATATTTGTACTAGTAGAGAAACATTTTTATAGTTAAGATAAAAATGATTTAGAAGTGTGGTTTTCTTCGAATATCGTGTAGTTTTCTTCGAATATAGCATAAATACATAATAGGTACCTTTAGAAAGACCTCCACACAAGGTATTCCTCGTATAGGTTTATTATAGCCATCGCGTGCGTTCTTTATTGGCATTAATAAGCAAGCTCCCTAAGTTTGTAAATTCTGTGTAAATAGCTCATTAGATAGTGTAAAATATTAAATATAAAATTTAGAATATAGAATAAAAACTGAAATATAAAAACAATCCTAGACGTACAATCATTCTGAAATAGTTTTATAGGATGAATCTAATGATAGTTATTTTATGTTCCTAGTTTTGATAGAAAGCGAGATAATTAAAATAAATTCCTGTTTAGTCTTAATTGATTATTGAGAAATCATATCGAACAATTTTAAAGCTTTTCAAACATCAAATTCCCAAGATATAGTCAGACTTATTATTTAGGGTAAAAAGGATTTATATTTTAAATTAATTTTGTCAGAACTCTTTAAGATTTATTCCATTAATGAGACATTTTCCATAGATACTTACTGTTCTGTTCTCACTAATGGTGCAACTTTCAATTTATCAACTAAACAAAATTAATAAGTTCTCTGTAATTAATTCTAAAATTTGCCTACTATTTGATTTCGCCTAAATTTGTAAGTTATATTTGGGGTAAGGATGTTTTGACATAATAATAAAATCCAGGGATCTGACCCTCATCCACAGAAATTTGGATTTTCAAAACAGAGTGAGGATAATTAAACCTTTTAGTGAGAAATTCTACCTCTTCCGCATTTCAGTACTCTGCGAAGCCTTTTTCTGGCTATGAGCTTTCAATTCGGATCAAATGAAATGGGATTTAATATTTTGTTTTCTATTTAAAATAGTAATAATGTTTTTTTAAAGAGAGTTACTCTATTTTAAATTCATGTCAAGTGTATATAGTGTTAGCACACAATCGTGTGTTTTTTTTTTTTGGGGGGGGGGGGATGGGGAGGGTTCTTTTTAAATTTTCGACCATACTGCAAATGTTTTTTAATTATTTTTTAATGTTTTTTTAAATTTAATTTTATTTTTTGTAGTATGAAGAGATCACTCTCATCACAAGGAACTTTAGATAAATTCTTTCGTCCACCATCCAAGAAAGAACCAAAAAAGGAGGACGAAAATCCAGATGAATTTAATTTATTGATTAAGACTACCATTCCTGATGAAATATCTTTAGAACCAAATAATAAACTCTGTCCAAGCTCCAGTTCTCAAGGTGACGATGACGCATCAACCATTTCCTGCATCTTCGACATCAGCGATGCAGCAAACTTATTATATATAATTCAGGGTGAGATGTCTTCTACAATATCTGACCAAATCAAATTCAGTTTTCTCACTGAAAAATACGAGGAAACATTACATGATTTTAAGTTTCCTTTTCGCCACTTTGGATCTAAAAAGTTAAGGTTTCAAGTATCGTGGTTACAAAAATGGGATTGGCTTTCTTATTCAAAAAAAAACTGATGCTGCATTTTGCAGATATTGTGTGTTTTTTTGTCAAGATGGTGTCGGAAAAGGTTCTCATGAAAAAATGGGCTGTCTGGTTGCAAAACCCTTTTTCAGATGGAAGGATGCAATCGAAAAATTTACTAGTCATAGTAAAGCTGAATACCATCGTGTGTGCACATTAATTGCTGAGAATTTTCTGAAAATACGCAAAGGTGAAATAATTGATGTAGCTTCCCAGATAGATTCTCACAGAGACCTGAAGAAAGAAAACCGACAAAGGCTTATACCTATAATTGAAACTATCATTTTCTGTGGCGAACAGGAACTTCCTCTTCGTGGACATCGTGATTTTGGCCCTTTGTCCTTAACGAATCCTAAATCCAAGGACGGAAAATTACGAGCTTTACTAAGATTTAGAGCAAACGCCGGCGATGAGGATCTGAAAAGACACATCCTCAACAACAAAAAAAATGCTACCTACATTAGTCCAGATATTCAAAATGAAATAATTGGCATTTGTGGTGGCATAATTCAAGAAAAAATAGCCACTCAAATTAACCGAGCTAGCTGTTTCTCAATTATATGCGATGAAACATGCGATTTTTCGGGAATTGAACAAGTTGTACTGTGCATTCGCTATATTTGTGAAAATGCGATATACGAAGATTTTTTGGGGTTTGTGCCGACAACAAATCTAACAGCTGAAGGATTGACTGCTTTAATTTTAGCCGAATGCTCAAAACTTGGCTTTGATTTAGAAAAGTTAGTTGGACAAGGTTATGACGGTGCGAGTTCAATGAGTGGGTGCTTCAATGGGGTACAGGCACGTATCAAGGCATCATATCCAAAAGCTATATTTGTACATTGTGCCTCTCATAGACTCAATTTAGCTTTGTCCTCGTCCTTTTCTGAACCGCAAGTCAGAAACACGTTGGGTGTTGTTAATGATATAATCAATTTCATGCGCAATACCACTATAGCGAGTGATACACTAAAAAAATTAATTACGGAATTTATACCCGAGTGCAGACGTACCCGACTTATTCAGTTTTGCGAAACTCGATTTATCGAGAGGCATGATGCTATCATTGTCTTTGTGGAATTATTAAAACCAATTGTAGCGTGCCTTGAAGAACTGACTAATACTGGTCGTGCTATATCTTCCAAGGCATTTGCATTCTTAGCTGCTATGAAACAAAGTTCTTTTTTTATCAGCCTTTTAACGAGTGAAAAACTCTTAAGCTTCACTGTTACTTTGTCTGTGTACTTACAAAGCCCTACAAGAGATTTGAGCTCAGCATTAAACCACGCAGAAAGTGCCATTAAAAGATTGCAACTCATAAGAGAAGAGCCAAACGAATATTTTCTCAAAGAAATATTTGAAAAAGCACAGACATTAATGCAAGATCTCTTTGGATTAAATATTGAAATTCCCCGTTTAACTAAGCTGCAAACACACAGGAGTAATTATACTAACGCGGAGAGCCCTCTCGATTACTACCGTATATCTTTATTCATTCCGTCTTTGGACACACTCATAGCACATCTAACAAAACGATTCAACAAGGAAAATACTAAAATATTATCTGCGTTAGAACTTCTTCTACCTTCCAAACTCAAACATTCGAGTATTCAGGAACTTCAGAATCTGGAGATTTTTTTGCAGTCAAAATTTTCCCGGACAGAACTGGAGGCTGAGTACATGTTATGGTGCGATAAATGGGCCAAAGATGAATCCAAGCTGACCAATCCCTTGGATGTGCTGTCATCGTGTGATGGTAGCTTTTATCCGATAATAAAGTATTTATTGACCATTTTAAATACCCTCCCAGTCACTACATGCTCTGCTGAGAGAAGCTTTTCATGCTTGAAAAGAATAAAGACTTATCTCAGAAATAAAATGAGTGAAGAACGTCTTGTAGGACTGACACTTCTCGCCATTTATCAAGATAGAGAATATGTCAACTCCGACGAAGTTGTCAAAAGACTGGCAATGACAAATCGAAAAGTTTTGCTTTGAATTTTCTAATAATTTATTGAGGATTATTTTTTTCGGTGTGTTTAGTGATATTTCTCCAGCATTCATTTTATTTTACATCAAATGTCACTTATTTCCTTTGCTTACCAAAATAGAGAAGAATTCACAAGCATTATGTAAGTTTCTTTATATTTTCTGTTGTATTTTTTAATTTCTAGTGTCAAAACTCATTTTTTAATACAAACTCCCCCCCCCCCCCGCTCATCTTAACTACATGATATTCGAAGGAAAAATTTTGGACCCCCCCCGAAAGAAAATCCTGGCTACGCCACTGCGGACAAGCCGATTTAGAAAAAAAAAATTGAAGCCCGACAAAATGAGATAAAAAAAAAGAGATGAAATCCGGACAAGCCGATTTAGAAAAGAAAATTGAAGCCGGACAAGAAGAGATGAAAACATGGTTGGAGAAAATAGAGAAAAATCAAGAAAAATTGGAGGAGAAGATAGAGAAAACCCAAGAAAATGTAGAAGAAATTAAGCAGGGCCAAGAAGAAATGGAGAAAAGAGTTGCTCTCCTAAAAGAAGCTCAGACGAAATATGAACAAAGAATTGAAGGGAATGTTAAGGAATTACAGCAGGATATTTTCAGAATGCGTGAAGAATTTGAGGAAAAGATCGATCACAAGTTAGAAGAAAAACTGGACAGGTTGGTAAAGCTGGGAAAGGTACCAGAAAACATCAGGTTGTCGTCACGCCACCCAGCAGTGAAACTAACGCCTTATGACGGAAAGACTCCCTGGGAAGCTTACAAGACCCAATTTTTAATCGTCGCCAAAGCCAATGGTTGGAGCGAGTCCGAGAAAGCGAACCAACTGGCCGCTTCTCTTAGCGGAGGTGCAATTAACGTATTGCAAACTATTGGAGCGACGAAGATAGGAGATTTTGACGCCCTCGCAAGTGCCTTGGAAATGAAATTCGGAGAGAAGTGCCAGAAAGAATATAGTAGAATCCAACTTAAGTCAAGGATGCAGAGACCTGGCGAGACCCTCCAAGAGCTGGCTTCCGACATAGATAGGCTGTGTCATCTAGCCTATGGCAGTTATCCTGATAATGTTCGAGAAGAAGTTGCAGTGCAACATTTTATTGAAGGCCTCTTGGACTCTGAAATTCAGAAAGCATTGATCTTGGCGGATTATAAAGATCTCAGGTCTGCCCTCGTATTCACCATGAAGCCAGAGGCAGCTCAGCTGGCCGTAAGAAAAGAGCGGCATAATGTTAGAGCTGTGTCATTCCAGGAGCCTACGGATGGAGAAATGGAGAGATTAGAGAATAAATTAAAGATCCTGGAAAATCTGGTGGAACGACAAGAACAGTCAGAGCCAAGAAAAGTGAAATGTTGTAGGTGCAACAGCGAGGGGCATTTACGAAAATACTGTGACGCACAAAAGAACTCTCGTCGTAAAGATCGCAGTTATCAATGCACCAGAGAAGCCCATGTAGGAAAACAGAAAAGAGACGACTTTCAGGAACAGAGGCTGAGGGATATTCAAAAGCCTCGTTTGAAAGTCTTACAGATTTCATCAGTGAATGGCGGCAGTGATGGACTATTCGTACTGGGATACGTTAATGGTTCCCATACCACATGGTGATTGTTACTGGAACGAACGTAACCATCATAAGGACGGATCTAGCCAAGAAATTAAATTTGATTATCTGGACTCCGCCCTCGCTGACCCTCCAGACCGTAACAGGTGACAAGATCGAAGTGGGCGGAAAGGCGCAAGTGGAAATCACATTTGGGAATGCCAGATACAACCATGTGGTATATGTCGCCAATATTACGGACTCTTTTATTCTCGGACTGGACTTTTTAAAATCACACAAATTTAATTTGGACTTTAAGAATAATGAGCTTCGTTCAGAGTCAGAAGAAATAACTGCGTTCGATATTAAAAATCAATCTGTTTTACCTGTTCAGCAAATAATAGCCCAGACTGATATCACCCTACCTCCCAGATCTGATTCAATAATTTCTGGAACAGTAAAAGAAAGCAATAAATTCCGTTTTGGATTAATCGAACACCCAAACAATAGTGATTCCGTCAGAGGAGTATTTGTGGGAGCAACACTTGTAGACTTGTCGAGAACAGAAATTCCAGTTAGAGTAGCAAATGTGACGGACAAGTCGAAGGTGATAAAGAAAAACGAAGTGTTGGCGACATGCACTCCTATTACCTGCATTGATAAGAACATCAGCCAAACGACATCTAAATCATCCGAGTGCCTGAGTAAGGAGGTATTACAAGACGTGGAGTTAACGACAGAAGAGAGGAGCGCTGCGGAGAAAGTGATAGGTGAATTTGAAGACCTCTTCTCTCGTACTTCGGGTGACTTTGGTCGTACGAACTTAACGCAACACCGGATAGATACAGGCAGCCATTCTCCCATCAAGCAACATCTTAGGCGGCTGCCGTTTGCTAAGCAAGAAGAGGTGAACAGACTTTTAGAAGAGATGCAGCGTGATGACGTCATCGAGCCATCGACTAGTCCCTGAGCCTCGCCAATTGTTTTGGTCCGGAAGAAGTATAGTTCCACCCGGTTCTGCTTTGACTATAGACGTCTGAATGACATTACCAAGAAAGACAGCTACCCTCTTCCCAGGATAGACGACACTTTGGACACTTTATCGGGAAATGAATGGTTTTCCACTCTAGATCTGAAGAGTGGTTACTGGCAAGTAGAAATTCATCCCGATGACCGTGAAAAGACTGCGTTCACCACGGGACAAGGATTGTGGCAGCTCAAAGTTATGCCTTTTGGACTCTGCAATGCACCGGCTACATTCGAGCGTCTGATGGAGACAGTGTTGAGAGGACTTTCCTACGAAGCATGTCTCGTTTATTTGGACGATATCATCATCATTGGAAAGACTTTCGAAGAGCATCTCGAGAACATTCGAAAGGTACTGCAGAAATTAAAAGAGGCAAACTTGAAACTAAGTCCATCGAAGTGCAACTTGTTTCGTCGGGAAGTACGTTACCTCGGGCACAAAATATCCGCCCACGGAGTCCGAACCGATCCCGAAAAGACGTCCGCAGTCAAGAACTGGAGTCGTCCGGAGAATATCCATGACTTACGAAGTTTTCTCGGTCTGTGTACTTACTATCGAAAATTCGTGAAGGGCTTTTCTCGAATTGCAAGACCTCTTCACAAATTGACAGAGACTGGATAGAAATTTCTATGGACTGAGGAATGTGAGGACGCATTCAACGAACTGAAGACGGCTTTAACATCTTCGCCGATCCTGTCGTATCCTCACCCTGACAAGCCATTTATCCTGGACACAGACGCAAGTAAGGAGAGTGTTGGAGCAGTTCTGTCCCAGGAGATAGATGGCCAAGAACACGTCATTGCTTACTGGAGCAAATGCCTTTCAAAGGCAGAACGTAACTATTGTGTTACGAGAAAGGAACTCCTTGTTATCATTAAGGCCGTGGAGCACTTCCATCATTACCTGTACGGCCGAAAGTTCCTGCTCCGAACGGACCATGCCTCTTTAACCTGGCTCCTAAATTTCAAGAATCCAGAGGGCGAGAGGGCCACATAGCCAGGTGGATACAGAGACTACAAGAATATGACATCGAGATACGTCATCGGAAAGGGGCATCTCATGGAAATGCAGATGCTTTGTCGAGGAGGCCCTGCATAGACAGTTGTCGCCATTGCTCCAGGGGGAGAAAAAATTATCATTTGAAACATACCGTTGTCCGCCAAGTTACATCATCGGCAACATCCCAAGATCCCTGGAGTGACGAAAATGTTCGGGCGGACCAATTAGCTGACAGCGACATCAAACCTGTTGTGGAATTTATGGAAAAATCCAGCGCTAAGCCCAGTTGGCAAGAAATATTATCTTACAGTCCGGCAACAAAACAGTACTGGGCTTTATGGGATTCGCTTCGCCTGAGAAATGGAGTCCTGTATCGTAAATGGGAGTCGGACGACGGCAAGATGCTCCGATGGCAGTTAGTACTACCTCGCTCGAGGATTCCGAAGGTTCTAGAAGAGCTGCATAATGGCTTAACTGGAGGCCATTTTGGCATAATGAAGACCCTGCAGAAAGTAGTGATGGGCATGAATGAATGAAATTAATCCAGTAATCGATTATTAAATCCATTCGAATCAATCGATTTCGAAAAATTAATTCGAACGCCCAGCACATAGCATTCGAATAGCATCGGTGAAACGAGTAATATTCACTACTCGTTTCACTCGATAGCATTCACTACTCGTTTTACTCGATAGTATTCACTACTCGTTTTACTCGGTTCACTCGATAGTATTCACTACTTGTTCGGTTAACGGTAGGAGCTCTCATTAAAAAACTCGGACTCATGCAGTAGCAGATGCAGGATTTTATATCGGGGACTGCGCGGGGGGGGGGAAGCTGTGTATCAATTTATTAACTAAGTTTCAATTGCAAGCTAAATATTAAATAGGGGGTGCAGCCCCCTCAGCCTCCTTACGATTAATCGTGAATACAGTTCGAATAGTGAAGCGATTAATAGGGAAAACTGTAATCGCAATTAACCGCGAATACAGTTCGGATTGTGAAAACGGTTAATCGCGAATCCAATACGAATTGCGAAATCACCATTAATCGCTTCACTGTTCGAATAGTGAAATCGCGATTAACCATGAATACCATTCGTCCAACAGTTTTTGTAGGCGATTTTAATGTAGATTTCAGTTCCAAAGGAGCGTTTTATGGAACAAGGAAAACAAACGGTTCAGTCATGGATTATGATAGAGAGCAGGCGCGTAGCCAGGAAAATTTTTCGGGGGGGGGGGATATGCGCCTGGAAAATATTTCGGGGTGGGGATATGAACTTATATGTGTATAAATAGACGGAATTTCATCCCTAATCCAAACATTTCGGGGGGGGATATATCCCGATATCCCCCCCCCTGGCTACGCCCCTGATAGAGAGTGCCAGATTTAGAAGTGTGGAGACCCTGGGGCAACAAAGGAGTGGTGGCCCTAATTATTTCTCAAACAAGTTAAAAGAAATTTTCGACGACTAGTGTGGCAAAGTGGATACTCCGTTAACTCATAGCCTCGGTCCAGGGTTCGATTACTATACTCTGTAACATGATACATTATATATATTGTATATTTATTTTCGATCTGGATGAATTAATTTTTACTTCCTTGTACGGAATATAAGGAAGTAATGTAATCCCGAAAAATTTCGGAGGCCAAATTTCGCCGAAAAAACAGATTTTGACTGCCGCTAAATTTACTTTTAAGAATTTTTTCGATGCATCTCGTACGCTAGCATGCACGTTCATATAAATGAAGCCCGAGCAATATTATTTAAGTCGGAGCCCGAACCCGAAAGTTCAGCTAAAGATAAATTCAATTCATTGATAGAATCCAATAAATTTTGCCGTTTGTGCAAATTTAGGGTCCGTTCGATAATTAACCGGCTGGTTATGCACCGGTGCCGAACGCTCCCCTAGTTGCAAACTTTTAATGCACTTTCTAATTCTGTATATCCATGTTTATGAGTTTATCAAATGATGTCCGATCTCATTACTAGCTAAGCAATATAAGCCGTCGTTCTGAAATACGACGGGCGTACTGTTTAGGCGCCCGTACTGTTTTTTTTTTTTTAAATAAGTACGTTTATTTTCCCCTTGAATCACTTTTTAAAATCTGTTTCAAGGAGTGTGTTCAACAAAGGAGGAATTTTTCACGACCCCGAGCCCGAAATCAATCGTGAATTACAAAGCCTGGGCTCGGGCTGACCCCGTCTCATCTCTAATCTGTATACATTCTATTTTAACACAAAAATCAATATCCAAAATTCAAATCCGCGAACTCAAAGGAAAAATAACAAATCTATTACTGCATGCATCTGCTACTGCACGATCATTTAAAGCCATTAAATTAAAAAAAGTTCAATCATCAATTCATTGGAGCTAATCTAATTCTAAAAACCCATCGCTCAGCACATAGCATTCGAATAGCATCGGTAAAACTAGTAGTCGTGATTAATCGTGAATACTACTAGAATAGTGAAACGAGTATATCGAGTAAAACGAGTAGTGAATACTATCGAGCGAAACGAGTACTCGCGATTAATCGTGAATACTACTAGAATAGTGAAACGAGTATATCGAGTAAAACGAGTAGTGAATACTATCGAGCGAAACGAGTACTCGCGATTAATCGTGAATACTACTAGAATAGTGAAACGAGTATATCGAGTAAAACGAGTAGTGAATACTATCGAGCGAAACGAGTACTCGCGATTAATCGTGAATACTACTCGAATAGTGAAATCCCGAATATTCACTGTTCGATTACTCGATTATTGGCACTAATCGCAATCGATTATGGAAATCATTCGAATGGCACATCACTAGCAGAAAGTTCGCGAGCGCTTCTACTGGGCTAGGGCTCGAGGCGATGTCGAAAAGTGGTGTCAAGCTTGTGACGACTGTGCTGCCCGTAAAGGCCCGAAGAAACGAAGCCATGGTAAACTACATCGTTACAATGTAGGAGAGCCTTTCGAGAGAATTGCCCTCGACATCTTGGGACCTCTTCCGCGAACTTCGGATGGCAACAAATACATCCTGGTTGCCATTGACAATTTCTCTAAATGGCCCGAAGCGTTTCCTATTCGCGATCAAGAAGCTACGACCGTATCAGAGGTACTGGTGCAAGAATGGATTTCCAGGTATGGAACCCCTCTGCAGCTTCATTCCGACCAAGGAACGAACTTTACCTCTGCAGTTTTTAAAGGACTATGCCAACTTCTCGGAATCGACAAAACCCAGACTACGCCTTTACACCCACAATTTGACGGCATGGTGGAGAGGTTCAATCGCACAATTTTGAACAACCTCTCGCTCCTGGTATCTAGGAATCAAGAGGACTGGGACAAGAAACTCCCCCTCTTCCTGCTGGCCTATAGGAATGCCGTCCATGAGACTACCCGCTTCACACCTTCCCAGATGGTTTTCGGCAGAAATCTTCGTCTTCCTGCCGATCTAGTGTTCGGCCGCCCTCCAGATACGCCTTCATCGCCAGAGGAGTATATGGAAAATCTCCGGGCACGGTTTGAAGACGTGCATCATTTTGCTCGGGAGCGGATCAACCTGAACACGGAAAAGATGAAGACTCGCTACGACACGAGATCAACGCAGGTGACAAAGTTTGGCTATGGAATCCTACTCGAGGGAAAGGCCTGTCTCCCAAGGTGCAATCGCCGTGGGACGGTCCTTACACAGTCCTAAGCCGGCTGAATGACGTCATCGTACGGATTCGTAAGTCACCTAACTCGAAGCCAAGAGTTGTACATTACGATAGGCTAGCCGTTTATCGCGGTTGTAATTAGTTATTTGAATATCAGATCATGGTCACTATGGCGCAATTCCTCATTTCTTTCCTGTCTTTCTCTTCTCTTCCTCTTTCTTCAACTCTCTTTCACTCACTACTTACGCCATGTTTAGTGTACATATTTGTAATATATTAGTTTTCATTAATGAGTATTTGTTTATGATTTATTAGTGTGTAATTATTTATTATGTTGATTATTTATTTATTATGTGTATTTGCTGATTGTGCTATTGATTACTTGCTTGATTTATGTTGTTAAATGTTATACACGGTATATATTTGTGTGACCTCCTAACTGGGGATTGTACTGCCCGGGACGTGCAGTCCTTGGGCAGGGGGCAATGTTACGAATTTTCGGGGCAACCCGCTGCTCTGGGGCTTAAAATTCGTATTCTACGCTACAAATAGATAAATTTTGCTTTTTGTTGCATCAAAATCTGGCAATTAGAACCGGAGATACGGAGGTTTCGCTTTCCCATGTTTTTCTATGGGGCTTCTAGAAATTGTCGAGAAATAACCCGAGGATTCTCGAAAAAAATCCTAAGGCTTCGATCTCTTCACATTTGGGGACTTATTTTTCGCGCTAAATTTGGCGATATTTCGCCAAGCTTTGCGACTTTTTGGTCATTTGGCGCAATTTTCCCAACGGGGCCTGGAAGTTGTTTTTCCTGCATTGAAAACGCATAATAACCTAACATTTCTCTTCTATGACGTAATCAGAAGTCCCGCTTTATCTGGAATCTTCGAGGAATATACTTTTCTAGAAACTGCTCGCAGCTTCTGCCACCTCTATAAATTCCACCAGCGCGCTGCCCCGACAGTTCAGTGCCAGTTGAACGCTCAATGTGTGAAGAGCTGTCAGTGAGAGTACGCTTGCTTTGTGAATTGATAGTGCTATAGAAGCCGTGTTTTAGCTTGCTTTACGAAGCTGTTTTCAAATTCTTCATTGCTGTGTCTTAAGGGATTGTGTACGATATCTCGTGAATATTTTCACTGAATTTTTGCCCGTGAAAGTGACTTATTTTGTGTGAGAAATACAGCATTTGTGAGAGCTTCTGATCTAAGAGAACTGTTAAAAGCACATTACTGTTTGATTGTGCTTGTGAATTTTGTACAGCTGATTGTTCCACGAAGTTCTAGAAGCAATAAATTTATACTCCATCCTGACCAGTGGACTTTTTACCAACACGTTCTACACCAACTGGACTTTAGAACGACGAACCCCGGAGACAAGAAGAGCAGTTTCGCATGGATAGTTTATCTACAGGACCGCCCAAAACATTCGAAATACATTACGCTCAATGGGCCGAAATTCATCAAAGCGTTTTTTAGAGGTATTGGGCTATTTCAAACGACTCAGAAGTGATATATGCTGTAAAGAGTTGGAAAATTAATTTCTCCATTAAAAAAAGTGACTTTTTCCAATACATTACGGTCAATGGCAATTTCAGGGGCATTCATCCATTTGAAGCACAATACCGTCCTACCACATAAGTTGGGTAATGGTCCGACCACGGTAAGGTGCCTCCCTCAAGGACTATGCCAAAAGTCGCCAAGCTTGGTGACTTTTGGTGTATGTGTGTGCATATTTAACTCTCAAATCTCAAAAACTATTATGAAATTTCAAATATAAGATTTTTGTAACATCTAGTTGTGCATCTCTATTTTTGGTTCCAATCTACTGGAGAGTTTATTTACAGGACCACCGAAAAGAATTTCAGTACTTTAAGGTCTATGGACAATGGATATCTTCAATATAATACAATTGTAGACAATCATTGGTACATGCCCAAAATCTCTCCGTCTGTCCTCGACCTTGGTGAGTTTTGCCGAAATGTCGCTAAATTTGGCGGTAGTCCGTCATTTGGTCCATGCCCAAAGTATCGCCAAATTTGGCAATAATCTGTCATTGTTGGTCCATGCTTAAAATCTCGCCAAATGTCGTTGACATTGACGAGTTTCACCAAAAATTATTTCGTATAACTCTAAAACTTTAACCTGTAGAATTTTGAACTTTTGTATTTAGAACTGTATTATAATATCTAACTGTTTTCAATATCTTTTTTGACAGCAATCGACTGGGAATTTATTTACAGGGTGAGCCAAATGACTTTAAATACATTAAAGTGTATGGATGCATTTAATTCATTGAGTCTGGTCAATGACTACTTTGGCTATCCCCAAAATCTCTCAAACTATTTCAAGTTTGTCGGCTTTTAGCGAAATATCGCCAAATAAAGTGTCAGAAGGAAATCTTTCAAATTGAACTCAGCTTGGCGATATCGAAATATTTGGCTAGAAATCGCGAAACCTTACTATTATTGATATTTTATCTCTTTCAAACAAATAAGTTTAGAGGAAGTGCGTAGAAAACATTTTTGATTTAACAGACGTGCAAGGAAGTCGTGTTGGACAGATTTTTTTTTATATGAGTATTATATAGAAATAAAAACAATTGAATAGCAATAGAAAAGAGCTTACCTGAAATTTTTTTTAAATATAAAATGAAAAATGATTGAGTATTTTCACAAAAAAAAAAAAAAAAAAGTGAATTTGACTTTTCGTTAACTATCAATGAAAGATTTGCTTACGAATGCTTTGACCTCACTCATACTACAGCATTGTGCTGTTAACTGTTGAAATGATTACCTTAATAAATTACTTTGAAATAGAATTATTAATTTACAATTTCTTTTGCACAGTTTGTAATACAATTTAATGTATTGACTAAAAATTTAAAAAAGACTGAAGATTTCATCTTCTGGCAGAAGACAGCTAAAAAAACAGAAGTCTTCTCAAAACCAGAAGAGCTGGCAGATATGCACATTGAAGGTACCTGTTATCGAGTTAGCGGATGAATCTGCTGTTAATAAAAATTAACACTTAAATATGAAATTTAAATAAGTCTACCAGGCAGGGTTGGATGGTATTTGCCATCTTTGGGAAATCACGTGTTTAGCACCTTTGAAGAAAAATTATTAGTTCTATCTTCATAAAAGTGACAAAAATAGTCGAACTGCTATTTTTTCATTTTCTCAGGGATGAAAGTTCTGGGCATTTAATACCGCTATTTCCATATAACAATATTCACCCAATTAAGTTTCTGATTAGTTAGGTAAAAGAATGCTACACGAAAATAGTGTATTTTAAGGAATATAAGCACAGAAAACTTTCATCTTACAAGAATTCAAATTTCAAGATATTGTACATTTATCATTATAAAACTTTAAAGTTTATTGTATCATTAGGTTTTTACCATGTCCTGTTAACAGAGGCGTAGCTAGGGTTACCAGCGCCCGGGGACAACTGAAGATTTTGCGCCCCCCCCCACCACCACCCCCTAAAAAGGGAAAGGGCAAACCCATAAAAGTTTTTCAGAAAACTGTAATATCTGAAAATTAAAAAAATTTTTAAATAAAAAAAGTGATTAAAAAATACAATTATTTAAAATACGTTAAATCCCCCACCCCCTTCCTTTCTTGATTGCATTTTGGCTTGTTTGCCGATTACAGCTACTTTCTTTTAACATCAAAACCTTCTGTACCATTTGTCCATAGAACGCCATACCTTTACCCATAGAAGCCCATTATCAACGTAATTCGTTATGTGAAAAAAGTGATAGAAATAATCTGAGGACAAGTTTTAAGAATAAAACATTTTAATTCATTAACTGACAATTTTCTATTTTTTTTTTTAAATTCCCTTTTAACTCTCCACATTCAGGCGGGCTTTAGTCCCCACCATTGGGGGGTGGGCATATGTCAGTGATACAAAAATGTTTTATCCTTCTTCAGCAGTCGAATTAACTATATTTAATATTTATGTCAGGTCAAAGCTAATTTATACTTGCTTTACCATGTATCTCGTATAGTGATTTGCACTTCGATAGATTATGCACACCAGCTAATAATGAATGTACGTATGATGGCATTTATTTTCTACAATTCGAATATTTTACTGACCCGATTACCAAACGGATCAAAATGAATTTTTTTCGGGCTTTTTTTTTCTAGCATTTGAAATATAAGACATTTTGAATTCTTTTCCAGTTACTGATATCAACTTTTTTTTTTTTTTTTTTTCCGAGAAGATGCTCAAAACTTGTATTATTTCTTGTAAAAATATAATTAAAAGAACAACCTTAAGCACTGAAAAATTTTAAACACGCATTTTTATTTAAAAAATCATAATTAGCATTCAGCAATATAGAAAACTGCAAAAGTACAATATTTCTTACCTTAACTTGAAGGTTCTCTTGGGAAGGAGAACCAGAAACGCAGACTTTAAAGCAGTTTCTATTTAAATATGCAGCTTTTTAAAAAGACGAGTACAGCAGATTATTACTATATAAGGAATGAAAGACTAAGTAGAATCATATGAGAAAAAAATATCTCACGTTGACATTCAGTTCTCTTTAAATGTCCCCGAATTACGAGAGAGCATCCAGACAGTGGCGGCTCGTGGGTTATTTAAATGGAGGTTCACAAAACAAATGTCGAAAATTAAATAGGCAGATACAACGCACCTTACAAATTAAAATATATTTGCGTTGCGTTTCCAGCAGTTAAAGGAAAACAATGCACGCAACTGAAAGAAAACAAGTAATATTTTGTCTTACATTTCGTCACCAAGATAAGTGTTAGCAAAGGTATAAGTCTTGATTCATTTTATTTCAATTTTTTGTCAAAGGATAGTATTGAAAATTGTCCCTGCTTTAGCTCCGAAACACTTCTTTTGCTCTTATCTTAATTATTTACACTAGTTTCAAAAAAAAATATTTTAGTGGAAAAAGGATAGAAATGAAGAAAATAATAAGAAAATGAAATAAAAATGGATTAACTAACCGAACGTAACAAACCAAGGGAAAATCCGGAAGAGATAACCGCAAAAAATGTCCCTTGTCCACACCGAAAATGTGCGAACGGAATGATATCAGAAGAGCCGTACTGCTTCTCAATTCTCTCCGCTTCTGTTCTCAGAGAGCGGATCAGAAGGGAATTTTTCCGTTCGCGCGAGCGTTCGATTAAAGGCTGTACTGTAGAACCTACACTACAGTGCGTTAAGTGTGACAGTGAGAGTACGTACTGTGAGAGTAAAACTGACGTTTTAAATTCACAAAAATCTAGAAGTGTACTTAATATTTAAAAATAATAATAATTTGTCAATGTGTTTATTTTATATTAGCTGAAGTACCCGCCGTTGACGGGTTAGTATAAAAAAAAATGAATGCAAATTTCAAAAAGCAAGAACTTTCGTTAGCATTGTAGGAGTACACAGAATGGGTGTAGAATGTTGCCAAAGTAAAGAAAGCGAAGTTATAATTTTTATGTATATTGTTTATTTGCCAGGAGAGGACAGCTCGCGTCACTGAATGTGTCGCTTAGAGCTACATATGCGTCCTTCCCGGAATTTCCCACCACAATTTGGAACCTCATCAGAAGGTGGGGGGGGGCTTCTGAATATTGGCACCCCTCGGAAACTGCTAGCGAGCGACCGCCGAGAGGACTTTCGGAACCAAGGATTTAACGTGCACGTACACCGCATGTACACTGTGGTCTTTAGTGGTATGCCGGTATCGAACCCTCAACCTTCCGGTTACGAGTCCAACGCCTTAACCACTGGGCTACTACGGCCCTATGTACATTGTTAAAATATTACAGGTTAGAGAGTAACTTAGTAATATTATTTCATTCGCTTTAGTCGTAATTATGTGATGAGCGGACGAATATTTCCGCATATTGAAATAATTTTCGCAAAATCTCAAAATCTAATCAACATTTTTGTAAAATTGGAACCCTAGAATTTAAGTTGAGTTGAAAGCTGTCATGGCACCAAATTTCGTTTTATTCTCTGCAGTCTTTATTTCGCGATGCTGGAACAAAAATTTCAGCATTTTAAAACGATTTTCACAAAATCTCAAAATGTAATCAAAATATTTTTTAAATTCAACACCTATAAATTAAGATTAGCAACTACCTATCATATCACCAAATTTCGTATTTTTACCAGGGCTAATGCATAAAAGTTTGATTTGTAACACCATAAATATCCAAAACGAAATCCTCCAAGATCATTCTAAAAGTTTGGGAAAACTTGAGTAATGTTTTGACCTTGATAAAATACTGTAAACAAGAATTCTGGAACATCCTAAGAATATAGTCAGAGACAGAAATGGCCAAATATAAAAAACGCAGTTACACGACACAGAAGCCCTCAAGAGAGAAGAAAAAAGGAATGGGGAAGCTCAACTCTATTTCCAAAGAAAATCTTCTGAAATAGCTACAAACATTTCCTGTACAAGTCATTGTGAAAAGTTTGATTATAACTTCATAAAAAAATTCATTTGTGATTGTTCTATTTTTTTTTTTCTTTTTCTGTCAACAAATAAAAATACAAACAACTCCTTTTTTTTCTTCTAAAATTTCGTAACATCGATTTGGCGCCCCTTTGGTGCTGCGCCCGAGGACAGATGTCCCCCCTTGCCCCCCCCTAGCTACGCCACTGCCTGTTAAAACCATTTTTTACTGGTAAAAAGTTTTCTTAAAACTTTTAGGTACAAAATGATGCATTTTAAGGCCTTCTAGGAGCACTTGCGGCCATGGATGAGCCTGGAGAGGGGAGGAAAAAAAAAGGTGTACACCTAAAACACTTGTGACTATCTATAGATAGTCTGACACACTGGCTAAAAGTGTGTCAGACTAGTCTAGTCCTATTCATAGCGACACATTATAGTCGAGCTTTCTGGATTGCATAACGACCCTGTAAGTGAATTAATTTTAAAAAGCAGAAAATCTGAAAATAAAAAGTCAGAAAATTCGTCAAGCCTAAGAATCTCATCCATAATGTAGAGTAAATAGCTAAGTTTATTTTTCCCCTCTAAAATCACTTAAAATAAGTAACCCTGATTAACTGTGTAGCCCACAATTTGTACCAATTATGAAAGCAACAAGGATCATTGATCAGTGTTAATTTTAATAATATGCAAATTTGGATTTTTAAATATTTAAAATTTATAAACACCAAAATTAGATTAAGCATGTTGGGTGCAAGTTTACATTTGCGACAAATATTTTACCGTCAGGGTTTTAAGAGCAATATAGGAAACACACACACACACAAAAAAAAAAAATAAATAAATAAATAAATAAATAAATAAAGTTAAATCAAACTTTTATTTCATTACAGTAGGGAATGTTATCAAACAAAACTTAAAATTCTTCATCACCATCATCTTCACCTCCTTCAGCAGAATCTATCCCAACTTCCTCATAATCCTTTTCAAGAGCAGCCAAATCTTCTCTTGCTTCTGAAAATTCACCTTCTTCCATGCCTTCACCCACATACCAATGAACAAAAGCTCTCTTGGCATACATCAAGTCAAATTTGTGGTCAAGTCGAGCCCATGCTTCGGCAATGGCAGTTGTATTGGATAACATGCAAACAGCACGTTGGACTTTAGCAAGATCACCACCAGGCACAACTGTTGGAGGTTGATAGTTGATTCCAACCTAAAAATAAAATACATACAAGTTGTACAAGATGTTTTTAAAATTTAATAAAAGCTAATGACTCAAAAATATTAATTGCTTTGATATTCAGACATAAAATGAATACATTTTTTGAAACATCCAGTTTATTTAAACAAAAAATTTTCTTGTAAACACTTCACAAGGTAAAATTTGTGGAAAAAAAACAGCAATTTTTATGGGCCCACATGCCAACATAATTTTGTAATTTCTGCTCAACCCAATTTCAGATTCATTGCAAATTTAAAAATTAATTTTGGATATAATCTAAGCAGTTTTAGTATTTGTCAGCAGTTGGCAATAATTGCAGTTACCAGAAAAACAGTGCTCCAGACACTGATGCTGTACTAAACAGTTGCAAGCACTTCCAGCAAATTCCAATGGCTTTTTAAGCTCGTGGATTGTTTTGCGATTACAATTCTTTTAAGGTTTATCAATGACATAGTAGCATGAAAGTGGGGGCCTATTTCAAAGAATATTTGTCTATTGAAGATAACAGATTGGTGTTTTACCTATATTACAACATCTATAAGAAAAAACAGATTTCAAAACGTAAAGCTTAAATCACAATTCAATAGAACCAAAGCTTACCTTAAATCCGGTAGGACACCAGTCTACAAACTGAATTGTTCTTTTGGTCTTGATTGCAGCAATAGCAGCATTCACATCTTTTGGAACAACATCACCCCTGTATAGCAGACAGCATGCCATATATTTTCCATGCCTAGGGTCACATTTAACCATTTGATTAGCAGGCTCAAAACATGCATTTGTTATTTCAGATACGGTCAACTGTTCATGGTAGGCTTTCTCAGCTGAGATGACTGGTGCATATGTCACCAAAGGAAAATGAATTCTAGGATATGGTACAAGATTTGTCTGGAACTCTGTAAGATCAACATTCAAAGCTCCATCAAAACGTAGAGAGGCTGTGATAGAAGATACAATCTGGCCTATCAACCTATTGAGGTTAGTATAAGTAGGCCTCTCAATATCTAGATTTCTCCGGCAGATGTCATAGATGGCTTCATTATCCACCATAAATGCACAATCTGAATGCTCCAGTGTAGTATGAGTAGTTAGGATTGAGTTATATGGTTCAACAACAGCAGTTGAAACCTGTAATGGTAAGAAAATAGATAATGTAGATTTAAAACTAAAAGCATGATCTTTAATTCTGAAGATTCTTTTAGTAAACTAAATATATGGTTCTTTTGTATTAACAAAGCAGTTCTTCTTGATTAAGCTATCAAGATAAGATATTTGTGCTTGTGGGTTAAAAAATTTAATTACTGGCACATCAATCTTGTCAATGCACAGGTACAAACCAGGGTTCATACACCTTTTAAGAGAAAAAAAATCAAGGACTTTCAAGGCCTTTTCAAGACTCTCAAATATGAAATTCAAGGCTATGCCCCAATACGAAACCAGGGCACCCAACAATAGCACTTATTACTCTTATATGAAAGTTTTTGTAAACTTATATATTGTATATATATACACACACACATGAAAATGTCTATCTACATATAAATTATTATTTTACATTATACAAAATTAAAAAGTTGATGTAGTCTTAACCAGGTGCATTGTTAATATATATTATATCCATTTTGTAGCAAGCACAGTACAGTAAATACTACGCAGATTTTGTGTTGAGGAAGGACAACAATATTCAATCTCATAGTAGAAATTACATTAAGGTTGAAATGTTAAGTCCTTTTTAGTAACTGAAAAATTTGATTTTTAAATTTTTGGTTCAATTCTGTTAACTGTCCTGTTAAATATCGCCTAAGTGTTTTATATGAAAAATATTCACATAACTCCAAAATTTAAAGGTTTTTATTAATGTTACTCTTATAATCAATAAGTGTGCATTTTTTGTGGTACTTCTAATATTGGGCTTCCAAAACAATTGGGCAATGTTTAATGGCACAGATAACAGAATTGAACTCTGAAAAAAAGAAAATTTACACCAGAAAATATATTTAATGTAGGCAACTAACAGTATGATCAATTGGGGGAAAAGGAAGAAAATATATGCATACTCACAAAATTTATTTTTCAAATGTTGAAAACATAAGATATTTTTGACACTCTTTATCTTGACTAGTTTGGTATACAAGTAAATAATACACAAATTCTTGATCATACAACACTAAAATATTCTTGACTAAGGGGTACTTTTGATATATTTAACTATTTAATAATTTTTCCTTTTCTTGAAGCTCAACTTCAATATTTTTTACAAGGTCTTGTTTTTCAGCCACTGTTATGCGGAAACTGTTGGACTTTGTCAAAAACATGAAGTTTTTAGTTTTTTCAGCTTGGAATCCAAGATCATCTGCTGATTTCTGTAATTCGACTACTTCTTTCTCAAGACAGGTTTTTTTTCTTTTTCATGTCTGAAATTTCATCTAATAAAAGTTTCCTTTTTCTAGATAAAGCAGATTCTGCTTTCTCTTTTTTTTCATCCTCTAAGTACATCATGTACTTCTGTCTAGCAGAGCGGACACTCAGCAGTAGGGCCTTCGTTAAAACCACATTTTTAATTCCTCCAACTGACGAAATGTGGTCGCATATGACCCTTTGGGCAATTAATGAATTTTCTTTTAAATTTTCTACCACCAACTCTTTGTTGATAGAAAATCCCCTCTCCACAGTGGCCTGTCCATGAGAAAGAAGTAATAACTTTTTAATTACATCCCATAGCATTGAATAATTTTTATCTTCATTTAGGAACCGATAGAAAAGTTCATCTAATCTTTTAGACTCATCAAAATCCAAGAAATCCGAATTCACTTTAGCCACACCACTAAGAAAATCATTGTACTGCCAAAGTATAGTATCACAGTCTTTTGAATTTACTCTACCAGCATTAGAGAGAGCATTCAAACATAGCTTTAAACTTTTGTAACACGTTTCTGGATCTGTTGTCATGAGGTTTGGTAACAAGCATTTGATATTATGAACTAAGCAATATTGCAGCGGACCCTTTTCTAACAATTGGTTTACCAAACTTTTTAAAAAGTCCCGGCACTCTAACCGATATTCCATGACTTGACGATCACTTATGGACTTTGATAATCTTCTTAATTCCTTCTCTGTCATAAACCCGACATCTATTTTAGAATAAGTAACGCACTCATCGTTTGTGATTTCCATCTTAACGAGTTTAAGCGAAGAACTAGACGAATCTAATACTTCTTGTTTTACAAACCTTCTCATTAGTTCTATTATCAACTTTTCTAGGTCCCTTCCCAAGAATGGTAACACAGGCGAATCTGTTTGAAAAACAGTGAGAAAGGGCTTCATTTGTTTAGCTATTGAGTTAAAAAAATGGAGTTTGGAGAGAGCTAATGGATCTTTCACCCACTTTTTGACTGTATCAAAGGAAACACAGCCAGGATTTGGGAGTTTCTTTTTAGACACTTCTCCTTCATACTTCATTACTGCTTCCCATATATCAATTGCTTGTTCACAGACCGGAGAATTCTCCAGCCATCTGTGGGAACAAAACTTAAGGGGTAATTTAAATCCTGCTTCTGAAAGCTCACCAAAATCTTCAATTCTAGCTGGCGAATTCTTGAATAGGGAATACAAACATTGTAGAAATTTCCCAACATTCCAACCAGAAGCTTTAGCTCCTTCTTGAAATGCATTGTTCACAATATGTAGAACACAGCTTCCAATATTAAGCAGTTTTTCCCCATTATCAACTGATAGTTCTCTTTGTAGGTCATTAAAAACTTTCCAGTTGACATTGGGTCCATCCATAGATAACTGCAGGATATTTGACAGCTGCAAATCCCCTAGACTTTCACGAATTTTGGTAAGGATGATTTCAGAAGTAGCATGCCCCATAAAAAATGATGTTAGAAATCTTGTTGCCACTCTCACTCCATCCCATGTTCGCAAATGAACATCCATTTGTTTAGATTTTAAAAACTTGTTATGACTTTCGTCAAATAACACAACGAAGTTTTTTTTGCTATTTTTGATGTCATCAATAAGTAACCTTGAGAAATAAGGAGCTAGCCCGAAACTGCAAATGTACGCACATTTTCTCTCACCACATGTGAAGCTTTTGGCGATATCACTATCGCTGAACATCATTTTAAATAGTTCTTGAATATCGCTACATGAATTGTAAGAATAATGGCTATGAATTACTTTAAGCACCCATAAAATTTCTGCTTTCAGCATATCATTTTTCTCCGCAACCTGCGAAACTGAGGTAGTCGACGTAGATGGTAATGATACCGGTGCTGGGGCTTTCTCATCCGACGTTGCACAATGATTCACAATAGAGGTGCTAATCTTCCACGATTCCATACGTGTCTTGTGTTTCTTTCCAAGCATGTGGCTTTTCAAGGCTGACTCGCCCATTTTGGTAATATCTATATGCTTTAAACATAATGTACACTTTGCCACATGACGGTTTTTTTCATCCTTAGCTATCCAACTTGAATAGCTTGGATTCTGCAACCAAAGTTCAACGAAGGAACACTTCCCCATCTTCAATAATAATTTAGAAATGAAACAAGTAATTATACATTTCAAAAATAAGCTTCAACGTACGAGAACCGAACTCCTTGTATCGGTTTTGTTTCTGTTCTGCAGAAATGTTTTCAAATGATTGCTTTTTTTTGCAGACCGCAGACGATAGACCATATTCCCCCTCAGTGAAGAGCTATTTTTAGAAACACACGTGACCTAAGAGGATTCCCCCTCCGTGGAGATCTAAAGACATTCACTCAACTGGTTTTGTTTTTGTAAGGCATTTTCGTTCTTGCAGCATGGTTTTTACAAACTACTTTATTTCATAGTGACTTGAATTACTTTTGGAGATCATTGATGCATAATATTTTCTACTTATTATATTATATTAAAAATATCTTGCAGAAAGATATTAATACTAGCAGCAGAAAGCAAGAAAAAATTCTGCTTCCGAGACCCCTTAGCAATGATTGACATTATAAGCGATAAGACTATCACGTGGTATTCCCGAAACTTGTCGGGACAGCCGTTTTACCGAGGATTCGCCTGGCCGGGCTTTGTTATTTTTAAAGATTTTTCTAATCAGGGTTCTTTTCTAGCCAAAAAATTTAAGGCCTTGTTAAAATTCAAGGCTCTTAGGGTAAAATACGCTTTTTCAAGGCTTTTTAAGGCCTTGAAATCGAAATTTTGAAATTCAAGGACTTTCAAGGCCGCGTACGAACCCTGGGTACAACACATCTGCATTGAATCTGATGAAAGCAATAGTTATTCTATCTTAAAATAAGACATATGGAATGAAAGAAACTTCTCATGCTCAGGCAAATTTTATATTTAAAAATCTATGGTCCAATTTTCTGATTGATTCTTAAACCTCTTCCCAGCAGGGAGATTTTGGCAGTGCTGTTTCAGAAGGATGGGAACATCTTAAATATGCTTTCCTTCATTTCAGTGACTCTTAGCTGAACCTGCTATTTGTGCAACAATCATTGATGGATTACCCTTTCCTGTCCCTGAAGTAAAACGAACTTCTTGAACAAGGGGATTCTGTTTAAGAGTATATTCTCCTTTCAAGGAACTGGGGTGCTACTGAATTGATGGATGGATGTTGACATCTCTACCTGCTGGTTTGAAAAATCAATTGCCCCCATCTTCAAAGGGTTAATTCATTACCAACTAAAGTAAGCTATTTAATTATGACACTGTATGAGGAAGGTCTTTTTTCAGGCGGAGGAGAAAGAAAAAGAAAAAATCCATCCCCATATCATTAGTGTTATTACATTGCATTTCTTTTCTCTAATTGCAGAAATTTTTTAAAGTTGTATTTAATTTGTGTGAAAACTGTTACGGGTTATAACAGAAAAGGAGGGGTGCAGAATATAAATGCACAAACAAGGTCTGGGAGAAATCCTGAAGCAGAGGGCTGAAGAGAGAAAAATGATGCAGTTATTAAAAGTAGTTAGCCTGGTGAAAACAACAGTTCCTCTTAACGATAAACTCCCTGTTTTTCTCCGAAAATCTTCTTGAGGCAGATTCATCTCAAATCTATCATTTTTTTTTAAAAAACCCTTAACATCGGAAAAGGCGATTTTAGGGGTTTAAGAATTATATAATCTTACATTAAAGAAAGAGCTAATGAATTTAAATATCTCTGCCAATATAGGCTAAATTTATGTGTTGCAATAAGAGTTTAGTTTGAACTTGAAAATATTCCCCCCCCCCCTTTTAGTCTACCTAAATAAATGTTTGATTTAAAAAATGTTTTTCTATTAAATTTTTCATTAAGCAGAGGTGCCAAGTCTCCAGCTTTTTTCGGGAGATTTCCCACCACTAATTTTTACTTACAAATTTATACTTTAAATAAGTCCAAATATTTAATCCATAATAAAACTGTCCAAAAATTGTGGGGGGAAATCTCGCGGAAAAAGCCGGAGACTTGGCAGCTCTGATTAAGTGTTATGTTAGTCACAATGTAATTTACAGGGTTGGTTATTTTTGATGTACTGGTAGACAAACATGCTTAAAAAGATTAAATTTTATGGACTGCTATTGACAACAGAATAAATTACTAACCTGAGGAGCAGGATAAATTGCGAATTCAAGTTTTGATTTCTTGCCATAATCAACTGACAATCTTTCCATAAGTAGAGATGTGAATCCAGAACCAGTGCCACCTCCAAAGCTGTGGAAAATTAGAAATCCTTGGAGCCCAGTGCACATATCAGCCAGTTTTCTGATTCTATCAAGGACAAGATCCACAATCTCTTTACCAATGGTATAGTGACCTCTTGCATAGTTGTTTGCTGCATCCTCTTTGCCAGTTATTAACTGTTCAGGATGGAAAAGCTGTCTGTAAGTACCAGTACGAACTTCATCAACAACAGTGGGCTCCAAATCTACATAGACTGCCCGAGGAACATGTTTGCCAGCTCCAGTCTCGCTGAAGAATGTGTTGAATGAATCATCGCCACCTCCTATTGTCTTGTCACTGGGCATTTGACCATCAGGCTGGATACCATGTTCAAGACAATATAGTTCCCAGCAGGCATTACCAATTTGGACACCAGCTTGGCCAACATGGACACTGATACATTCACGCATGGTTGATCTAAATGGCATAAAAAGGTTAAAATATGAAACAGATTTTTAACATTGCAAAATGCATGAAAAAATGAACAAGATTTCAAAAATGATTTTATGAAGTGGTCTTTTGGACAGACAGTGCCATTAGCCTACAAGCTATTTAGCCTGTTCCATATAGAATATTTTAAAACTAATAATGCATTTAAAATCTTATATCCATTTTTAAAATTTGCATTGAAATTTCCATTTTAAACTCTAAAAACATTTTTTATAGTTCTCAGAATTATTAATCTTACTATACCCAACTATATTCCTATCACACAGCTATTCGCGTTTTTGAACAAGAATTTAGGGAAATAAAAATGCGTTTCTGAAAGCGCAAACACTATTAGAAATAATTAAGGGTTAGGAATCTAAACACTAATAAATTCAAGGAAATTTAAGAATGATGGACACAGAAATCTCATTTTCTAACAAGAATTTAGAGTTAAAAATTTGAAAAAACGTAAATTTCACAAATAATGGGATTTTTATGTGAGGGGAGGACTCTGCCCCCTCAACCCCCCCTGTTTTTTTTTTTTTTTTTTTTTTAATGAAAAAGGTAGTCGGGAAAACTGGAAAAATAAGAAATCGAGTAGAGCGTTTTAAGAAAAAAGCCAAAAATTGTGAAGCCATTCGCCGGTACAAATAGTGCACAGTTACCACGATGTATAACGCGAAACAATATTATACGTTAGCAAAAATATCTCTGAAAGGTCAAGCTCCCACTCCGAAAGGATGTCTCCCTCAAAAAATCCCAAAACTTCTCCTGGTCCACTAACAAATAGCTCATAACAAAAATTATATTAGCTACACCTTTCTTTCCACACGTGGGATTTTGTTCAAAAATACCCTGATAATTTTCAATTACATTAGCTACGGAGGTACTTAAAAAATCATAAAATCCCAACTAAAAATAAAAAAAAAAGCACAGTAAAATATCAAAAGATCACAGTACCTTTGCAGAAGCATTTTTGGTCAACTTACTACCTCTCTAAAAATGTGAAAAAAAGTTCCACGTGCAGGAGCGATTGCATCACTGTGCTCGCTCATTGGCCGGTCGGCTGGGGTTTCCATAAATAGCCATCCCCCAATATCGCCAATGCAATTCGTTAGGGTTACCAAAAAATCCCTTTTATCACCAAACTCGGTGCCAAAAAGAAAGTAGGGGTATATCAAACCCCTCTACTTTTATATAATTTGCAAAATTAAATAAAAGAAAGAAAGAAACTGAAAGTAGAAAAAAAATTTTTTTTAAAGCAAATCACCATAGAACATGCTTTTAAAATTAGAGAAAGGAAATTTTGAAACCATTTGCTTTGCTAGTCTTCATGCAATTTCTTTTTTCTCCTATGCTTTTGTATTTAAAGTGAAAATATAAATGAAATACTTATGGCTGTGTTTTTATTTCATTGTAATGGTATTCTTTTCTTAAATCAGAAATGTAATATGATTTATCTTTTATGGCCTGAAATCTGCAAAATCCTAAAATCCACACAAGCCTTGGCCCCAAGTTGTGCGGACTTCTGGCTCTCTACTGTATTTCCAATAAATACTGAACACACACAGATCTTTAAGGTAAATCAAACTTTAAAATCACCTCTAACTGCAAAAATTAAGGAATGCTGAAGAAAAAATTGCCATTTACAAGAAGGATGTAACAAGATTGAAACAGGATTGCTTGATTATAACTTTCTGTACAATTTTAATTGACAAATACCCGATACCGGAGCTCTCGGCAGTTATCCCATGCTTGTGAAATACCAAACGCAAACACAATTTTTACATTCAAAAGTAAAGAGGATTTTCACAAAATTTGTTTTTCCCCCCCCAGATATTTTCTAACCCCCCCCCGACTTTTCCCAGTCGTATAGCAACCCTGATCTTGTTTGCTTTAAAGCTGTAGCTAGCTCTTTAATATCCCCCCCCCATCCTAATCAAAACTGCCTTTGTTTCCACTTTTACTTTGTACGTTTTCATTCTTATCAGAACCTGCACTGTTCAATGAAATTTTTGGCTAATTTTTTTCTTTACAATTTTAAACAGAAAAAAAGAATTATGAAATGAAAATAAAATGCTTACTCTGTGGTATTGGAGGCTCTAATAAAAAAATAGATTAGGAGTAGCGTGCTACAAGTAGCAAATCTCTCGATTTATTGTATATTAAATTTATATATGCTGCAATAATAATTTTTGTTAAGCTAAATTTCCTTTATGATATCTATATCATAATTGTGCAACAATAAAAAGGCCGAGACTTATATTTTCCCGTTCTTCTAACTCAATGATAGGATCATTACATGTCAAATCAACCAAAAAAATAAAATAAAATATATTTTTGGACCTTGACACCTCAGATTTTAATGATTTTTGGTTAATAGTTTGTACTTATGGAGTTTATGGAAAAACCCAATTTTTAAAATTTTTTGGACCAGTAGTTTGTTTTCTATGATTTTTTAAAAATGAGAAAAATCACAAAAAATGACACTGTTGCCATTTACAAAATCATCCATAATTCAAAGAATTATGCCAGAGTGCTCATTAATATATCATTTTAAAGCTATTTTTATGGGCTTTAATATGATATGTAACAATGAATTTCAAATAAATTTTAATTTTTAATGAAATTTAAAACATCACCTTTGATTTTTTTCAAAAAAATATATGCTAATCTTTTACTTATTGTCTAAAGGTATGCAAAGTTTCAAGATGGAGAAATAATGGGTTTTCAAGAAATTAATTTTTGAATTAGTGCATCATTCAAAATACTTCTTGCCTTTTAAAACTGCTTTTTTAAGCCTCTAAACATCAGAAGAAATGCTTTTCTCTATTTTCTTTTTAGCACTGTTTGTGTTTTGGTTTGGCATGACTCTGCTACAAGCAAGGGGGGTGGGAGTGGAGGGGGCGATACCACCCCCACCCCCCAAGAAAAAAGAAATTAATGTAAAAGATCCTATTTTACTACCATAAAATGGATGTATATGTCAATCTTCTAATAAACCATCCCCACCGACAGATTAGCCTCCCCCCCTCCCGAATAAGTGATTATATGGTCAGAATAGCTAGAAAACTAGTTAATGAGAAAGGAATTCTTTCAACTCCTAACCCTAAGCCAGGAAAAACATTAGATGAACAAACTGTCAAGGCTGTAATTGATAACAATGATGAAGTCAGTAGAATAATGCCTGGTAAAAAAGATTTTGTATCAATTATTACAGATGATGGCACAAAAATCCATGTACAAAAGAGGTTAATTTTGACAACTTAAAAGAAATTTATCAATTATTTAAAGAGGAACTGTATTTTAGCTGGGAAAAGTGGGACCCATATAATTTGTGTTTGTATTAATCATCAGAACGTGAAGTTTATGCTGGATGGATCAGGAATCAATAAATTTTCATTAGATGGTGATGGAAGTGTACTAAAAAACTATAGGATATTTTTCTTGCTAAAATAATGTGTAATCCACCCTCAGCCAATTGTTACATGAATGACTGCAAAAATGTCCAAGGATTACAAATTTTAAAAATCAATTTTACTAGAAATTTGATGAAGTGATTGAGAAGCAGGGGCGCAGCCAAGGTGGGGGGTCATAACCCCCCCCCATGAGGAATTTTTTGCCATACAAAATGTATATTCTTCACTACATTATCACACACACACCTATACATATATATGAGTTGTAGTAGTCGTAACCCCCCCCCCATGAAAAATTTCTGGCTACGCCCCTGTTGACAATGTCACTTACAAAAAATGGATAGCAACAGATCGATGCACAATGGAAACTGTTGTGAGAAAAACAGTATTTTATTGATGATTTCACTCCTGATCTTTTAAAGCTAAAAACACTCATTGCAGACCGTAATTTTTTTTTTTTATAATCATACTAAAGAAAATTTGAAAAGTGGAGAAATACTGATAACGTGTGATTTTTCAGAAAACTATTCCTTTATTTTACAGGATGAGGTACAATCTTACCATTGGACTACTACTCAGTCTACCCTTCATCCTTTTGTTATTTATAATAAAGAAGGTAACGATAAAATTAAGCACCTTAATTATGTTTTCATATCTGAATGTTTGAAGCATAATATGGTAGCATTAAATCTGTTTCAAATTCATCTTATAGCGGAACTCAAAGAATGTCTCAACATTTCTAAAATATACTACTTTTCAATGGATCTGCAGCTCAGTATAAAAATAGCAAAAATTTTCTAAACATTTGCCTGCACAAAAGTGATTTTGGCATTGATGCTGAGTGGCAATTTTTTGCCACATCACATGGGAAAAGTGCATGCGATGGTCTTTGAGGAACAGTGAAAAGGCTTGCTACCAAAGCAAGTTTACAAATACCATATGAAAGCCACATAATTACTCCCAAACAACTATGATTTTGCAAACCAAAATGTTCCTGGCATATGTTTCATGCAGGGCGCGAAATTAGCGGTCGTTAGTCTTATTTTGCAACTGTAATTTTTGTTTTGACGACAGAGATTTAAGAACCAGTCGTCATTTTTGACGCCTAACATTTTGCCCGAGACAGGCGACTAAAAAGCGACTATTTTGGCATCGACCGACTCCGGCGACTTTTTATTGTCTAGACGACTATTTTTAAAAATGTGCTGAATAAATATAAATTTCCGTGAAAAAAACGTTTGCTTTTGTAAGCACCGCTCCGTGGCAGAAAGAGAACGATCCTCTGCAGACAGTCTTCTGTGGTTGAAAAAATGTGCGGAAGACCACTTTCTTGTCTTCCGTGGACGTGTAATCATTAAAATTGCACCTTTTTTTAATGTAAACAAATTGAGGAGCTTAAAGAAATTTAGCCAAAATTTTTTAACTCCATGTATATTAATGAAGTTGATCGGAGGAAACTACGAGCTCGCGTTTGACATATTGGATTCTTTCTGCAAATGAGTGTTTTAGCGGCAGCTCAGCTCGTATGGCACGGAGGTGTGGGAAGATGCGATGATACTTGATATCAATATTGATGAACGCACGAGATCCTTTTAAATAAGGCATTGTAAAAGTTAATTGGATTAGTAGTTAATATTCATTAATTAAATATAATTATTTACCGCGGGAGAGTACAGGTTCATGGTCCGGGTGCCACCTTGGATTTTATTTGCCGCGGCGCGTTGCAGCAATAACGGCTGGTTAAGTGCAGCAGTTCGTGACTGAAAACAATAACAATACATCGATTGACTGTAATTAATTAATGCAATTTCGTGAAAAAACGAAAGAAGATTTATTTATTTGTGTGTGTGCGTGTGTGTGTGTGTGTGTGGGGACGACACTGGATTTGGGGAAAATCTAAATTTCGGACTTCCGGCATAAATTACGATAATTCAAATAAAAATATTATTTGAATAAAAATGTTATTTGATGGTTTAAACTTAATAAAATTTATCTTTTTAAAAAAATTCCTTTATGAGATAATGTAAATTTAAAAAAACAAACTGAGTTATTTGAAGAAAAAAAAAAAACTTTTTATTTAAATATAAAAATTTTAATAATTAAGATAAAGTTCAGTTTGTAATAAAATATGTTTTAAGTAATTTAATTAAAAGTAATTTTTACTAAGATAAAATAGCTATGTAAAATAATAAATCCTTCTTGGTGGCATTGAAAGCTTTCATAGACCCACTCCCAACTTCAGTTCAACCCACTGAGAATAAATACAAATACATATTTCCACAATTTAAACATGTACTACCTGTTTGCTTACAGTGGTGGTTGATCAGGTGACATTTTGAAGCTAGTACACGTATACTGCATAAGTTTATCTACCATAGGCATTGTAGTTATATAGCATCACTTTATAAAATACTTCTAAACTAAAACTAAAGACCCTGTTCTTGTAAAACGTATCATAATATTTTATTCTGGATGCATAGGTGGAAAGCCATAAAAATTGATTTTATATTTACTTACTATTTATTACTATCTTAATTTTAATAGTCCTGATCTTCTTTATTATTACTGTACATAATCATTAAACCTACCTGTTTATAGTTTATGCATATAAACAAAACAAAGGTTTTTGAAACTGCACCTGAACGAGACAGTTTGGCAACCAGGAAAAAAGAAGTTAGGTGCCATTGATGCCTACATTTTTGCTCCCAATTCCTCACCCTGGTTTCATGTACTGCACAAATGATCAGTGTGATGAAAATGAGAAAAGACTGGTTTTACGTCTTGATGATGCACATACAATACCAGGAACTCAAAAGATTCATGCCTTCATTCCAGTATCTGAATCACAGATGTTGACAAAACATTCTTTCAGTTCACAAGAATGTATCGAGTCTCAAATAGTTCCAGAAAATATTTTAGATAGAAAAGTACATGATTCAGGATTTGTAACTGTTAATTATGGGGGGTTCTTGGTGGCTTGCATGCATTCTTGCTAAAAACCATGAATCAAATTATTATAAGGTTAGCTTTCTTCATCCTAAAGAACCAGCTCCATCATTCTGCTTTCCTAAACCTAGACCTGAAGATTTTAGAAGTTCCAGTCTGTGATATATTAAAAAAGGTGGATCCTTGTACAGCAACCAGAAGAACATATACATTAACCTGATGGAAATGGCAGCATCATCTGTCATTTTGGATAAAAAAACTAAATTATCAAAGATTTCATAATTGAAGATTAAATTTGAATAGGGACTTTTTATTAAATCAAGATTATATAGTTGTAACTAGTATGCTAATAAGCTGTAAATTATGAACTGTGTGAATGTTACATATATAAAGCAAAAAATTAATTAAATCATTAATTTGCTTAATTTATACACTTTATACAGAAATGGATGATTTAATCTCCCAGGTAATGAATTGTTTTATTTTAAATTATTATATAGTTATTGACTAACATGGTATATTAAAATTTTTTACCTGACAGGGTAAATTCAAAAGTATCTATTGATTTAGATTAATTATATTTCATTAATTAGACATCAGATAATGAGCATATTGACGAAATATTTGATAAGCTTGTGTTTTGAAAATTAAGCATGTAAATTCTATCACTTTCCCAGATTTTATTAGTCAGAATTAATTTCTCTAAAAGGGAAAAAGGTGATAGTTTGGATTTTTTTTTTTGCGCGTTATGCTCGCAATGTGGCTTGTGCACTAGTCTTTATATAAAAATTAATTTCTTCAGTACCCATTATTTCTCCATCTTGAAACTTCTAGACAACAAGTAGTAGATAAACATACAATTATTTTGGGGGAAAAAAAAAAAAAAAAAAAAAAAAAAAAAAGTGATGTTTTTGAAATTTTTTTTTTTAAATTTCATAAAAAAATTTAATTTAATTAAAATATATTGCGTTGTATATCCGATTAAAGCCCATAGAAAGAGCTTTAAAATGATCCATCAATGAGCACTCTGGCATAATTCCTATCAGAATTATGAATGATTTTATGAATGGTAACAGTGTCAATTTTTGCACTTTTTCTAATTTTTAAAAAATCATAGAAAAAAAACTACTGTACCAAAAAAAATTAAAAAATTGGATTTTTCATATACTCCATACGTACAAACTGTAAACCAAAAATTCTTGAAATCTGAGATGTCAAGGTCCAGACCCCTGGTTGATTTGACATGGAATGACCCGATAATGGTTTCTAAGACTAGATTAATAAGATGGAAATTAAAGGCGTTTTTGAAAACTTTATGACTATATGTACTTATAAAATATCCATTAGTTAGCATTTCATATATATATATTATGAAAAAAAAAGAAAATTTTCTGGCATGCGGAACTTGGCGCACACATATGCTAATAACAAATGAATTTAAAAAAATATTAAAATCAATTTTAAATGCATAGTCTTATTCTAAATGAGTATAAGTACATGGGTAATTTTTAATTCAATTTTAGAATTATTTAAAAAATGTTTTATTTTTATGCTGGGAAAATAGAAAACAAGTAAAAATAAGTTAAATGCCTGTAATAGTACAGAGGCCCAAAATAACCTCTTGCCCTGGGACCCCATCTAAGTGTGATCAGGGTCTGCATATTTCTGACCGCTATTGCGTTTTTGCAACATAAAACATTTTTAAAACTTCCAACATTGAATTTTTAAAAATTACGTACATATACTTGAGCAAGATTATATAACCAAGAACAATTTTTATTTTAATATTTTATCCATTTGTATTATTAACATTATGGACATTTAAGTCTGGGATGAGGGCCGGATTTAGGGAAGCGCAACCGGAGCTGCAGCTCCAGGTCCTCCACAATAGACATCTTTACATAGAATTTCCTAACTAATATCGAACTCTGCAATCCAATCCTGGACTTCTAGGCTATGAGTTAACGGCGAACCCACTTCGCCACAGTTGTCTTTGAAAAAATTCTTAACTTGTTTGAGAAATAATTAGGGGCCACTACTCCTTTGTTGCCCCAGGGCGTCCACACCTAAATCCGACACTGTCTGGGATGTTTATTTCTACAAGGCGCTCAAGTTTAGCGTGCTAGAAAATTTTCCTGGACCAACAAAAAATTTGTAATTTTCTTTCTTTTTTAAAACATAAAACACAAGGCACTGGTACTCTGGGTAAAAAATGGCATTTCAATTTACTGTATTTTGATCAAATCGTGTTCACCATCCAAAAAATGTCTCCTAGGCTATCTAGTGATGGACAACAATAACTGTTACAGAGGGAATTGTTTTATTTTGATTATTATTATTATTTCAGTATATATGAATCTATATTATTGGGATATTTGGGGACGTGGGCTATGCCCCCCCCCCGTAAGTGTGATAATCTGGGAACGCCAGAGAAACCAGAATCAGAACAGCTTGCATTTGCATTGATGTCTGTAGTCTGAGAGTGTAAGAGAAAAAGTTGCTGCATTTAACATCTGTGGGTCCGGCCACCGCCTCAAGGGGGCCCCCTCGAAAATATGCTCACGCGGGCCCCTCTGCGAGACCCCCCCCAAAAAAAAAACATCAGTGGGTCCGGCCACCGCCTCAAAAGGGCCCCCTCGAAAATATGCTAACGCGGGCCCCTCTGCGAGACCCCCCCAAAAACACAGTACAAGTTGAAGCAAATTAGAATAGTAGACGAAACAGGAAAAAACGAAATATAACAATAACGCATGCGCAAAACGCAAATTAACAGCTTAATGACGTCAAATTGAGCAAGCGAATTCGTTGCATTCATCTGCTTACGTCACACATACACAGTAGCTAGATTAAAAAACAACTATTACGCATGCCCGAAAGTGCAAGAAATTTAGCATCTTTCAATAGTTCTAAATTATCCAATTTACAATATTTGACACATTATCATTCCTCCAAAAAAAAAACGTCGCCAAGCTCTACACATTTCTTTATGGTTGCCAGTCAAACTACCATCCGCAGGGTACTTTACTAACGTTGAACATCGCTCACGATGTCGCCAGAACCAAGGGGAACATAGGCCAAGAAATGTTTCAAAATAACTCCTTTTTAATAATTGCTTTTACATTTCTTGAGGGGGCCCGCCGACCTCCTCAAACACTCCCCTGGTAGTTGTTTATTAGTGCAATAGTTTTTTTTCTAATTAAGATATCAATAGTTTTCTCTAATTAGGATATAAATATCCTTAAATATGAATGTAATGCAAACTGAATCTGTTAGCAAAATTTGTCTCCTAAAAGTAGCGACTACAGTTCAAAAGTAGTGTAGCTAACTACATTTTTCAAAAAGTACTTCTAGTTAACTACATTTTACGAAAAGTAGCGGTAGTTGTAGTTTTCCCCACCACTGTTATCTATAAAAGTCTTCTCTAAATCAAATGAATAGCTGCGGTTTCATTATTTCTGACGTTAAAATACAATTTTTTCTCCCTTCATGCATTCGCGAATGACATTAGCAGCCATTTTCCAGTAGTTGGTTTCGACAGCCACACCCTAACAGCAAAATGTTAAAACTGCTTTGAAGATACGAATTTCATAAAGTATAAGATAATTATAGCTAGTTTTATTCAGAAAACTAGCTATAATTTGATTAAATACCAAATTTATAAATGTCAAGACAGCTTAAAATTAAACTATGAAGTTAGGTACAGGTTGAGCTCTAATTTATTGCAACTTATATTAATCAATACAAAAATGTTTAGATCAAAAACACAGGAGTTGCACATTCATTAAATATTTTCTCACTGAGAGAAAAAAAAAATAATTAAAAATTACCTATACTTAAAAGGTTTACACACGAGAAGAGCAACGTACTCGTCAGCAAACCAGCTCGATGAGTGAGGAGATGATGAGATGAAACGGAAGCTGAACGAGACCGTTGGTTTTTGATTTTTCCGGATTTTTGAAATTTCCGGAATCTGATTTCATTTCACACCATTTAAAATATTTGCATATGAAATTATAAATAAAAAATTATTCTCATTTTTTATGCTTATAGAATGTGCTATCATTAATTATCAGTTCTTTATTTTATTGCTTTTGTTTGGTAAATTTTCACTTTTGCACCTGGTGACCGCCGTGTTCACTTTTTGCGCATGTAGTTTAATTCCGTTCAGTTCAAACTTCAGAACGGGAAGTATTTACGAAGAAACCCGACTTTGTTTATATAACTAAAACATTTAAAATTTCGATATTCAATTCAATCTTGCATCATATATTTATTAATTCATAAAGAGATATTAGGATTACGTTAATTATAGCATGGCCTACAGATTTAGTTGTGCTTCTCGTTCTCTGGAGCCGTACATATTTAGAATCATAGTTAGCTATTTTTTCATTTTTGTAATTAACTTGAGTGAAATCCAAATATAAATCTCATTAAAAAAATTATAGTGGTTATGTAAAATATACCAATTTATTATTTCTCTTATTTTAGCGTATTTGTTCCACTCTTTGCTTATTCATATTTGTATTTTCAATTTATGATTTTTTGATAATCAGTGAGAAACATTTCAAAATTAAACCTTTTTAATGACCTTTTACAATTAATTTGGACCATTAAATTTGGATAGCATTGTAATTTAAATCAATACAATTGGTAAATTATCACTTAATTGTTAATGCAATTTGAAAGACACTGTAATATTTCCATAATTTTATTACTTCAATCTACCTCTGAAACAAAATATACTCCTTAATATCTGTACTCTATAATTAATTATCTGTTGATGGATTGAATACCAAAAGTGGAATAAAGGGAAGGCAAGGCAGTTTGCCTTATACCAGATGTATTTCTTGAAAGTAGTTTTGTCAAATAGTCTTGGAAAGATGTGTCCTAAAATGGAAGAGACCACAGATATTGCCTGATAAATACTTATCAGTTACTTTACACATAATAATGCATTCAGAGCCTGATTATCACAGAGGCGACAAGTGAGACAATAGCCCACTGCCCATGATTAATAGGAGCCCCAAATCTCCTGGTTTTATAGGTTTGAAATTCATGTACTGAAATAATATATACAATGTTTAATAAACTTAAGTATATATTTATTATATAATTGTACACTATGAAATTGACTTTGATTCTTTTTTTTCTGTTCTGAAAACTCAATGATAATGGTCAAGACTTATGGATTAATAAATAAAATATTAAGTGTTTCTGAAAATTTATGTTAATTTTTATGCTAATTACAAACTATCCACGAATTAACATTTCCTGCTGTTATTTCATAATAAATACTTTCTATAAAATGCATAGTTGAAATTATACACTTTATAATACTTACAATGATGCTTTAAATTCCTATTGAAATACAGTGAACCTGTCTAATGTGACCACCTATGGGAAGAGCAAAACTGGTAACTTTATAGAGGTGGTCACCTTAGGAAGGCAATCATGTGTGGTGGTTGGAAAGTGAAAATGTACAAAAGTGGTCACTTTAGACAGATGGTTGCTTTACTAAGGTGGCCATTTTAGTTTGAATGCAGCTGCTAGTATTGCTGTTGGTTTACAAATACTTAGTGCTGGTATAATAAATAAATTTGATCAGAGTGCTAAAATAAAATAAACTGAAATGATTTTTTTTTAAGTACCAGTACCTTATGTTTTATGTTATAAAGAAGAAAATGAAAAAAATGTCTTTTCATTAAAATAAGCTTTGTATATGTGTCATGCAATTACTGTCACTGACTTTGGACACATATGCTCTAATAATACAAAAGAGTTAAAATATTAAAATTAAAATAATTAATTTTTGCTAAATAATCTTGTTCAAAACAAGTTTAAACATTTAGATAATTTTTAAATTAAATTTTGGAAACCTTAAAAATGTTTCATTTTTATGTTGTGAAAATTCACTTTCGGCCAAAAAGCAGTTAAAATGTTTGTTAAACATTGATTAAAAAAAAAAAAAAAAAAATGCTTGTGGTAGTATGAGGAAGGGAAGGGGGGCGGAGCAAAGTAACCTATTGCTTTAGGGCTCCATCTAAGCACGATCAGTCTGTAAATTGATGTATAAAGCTAACTTAAAAACTAAGAGATAAGTGTTTTTAATCATCAATTTATTTTGATTTTTGACATTAATCATTGATGATAGTAATCATTTGAGTACAGTTCACAAATGTAAGCTCAAATCTAACTAATTCAAGTAAATCTACTTCTTCATTTGATGCTTTTTTTTAAATATTAGTTTATGTGCTACAAAGGTGTTATTTTGTATAGTGTCATACTGCAGTATTAAAATGTAAATGTGTTTTTAAAAAACACAGAATGTTCTTGTAACAAAAACCTACCGAACTGTCAAAATATTTTTCGACAGCTGGGTTGGATTTCCAATTTTTTGTGTAGTCACTGGTCACTGGAATTGTTCTCTCTTGATGGAAGGAGGAAGGCTTGCTATATAGCAAAACTTAAAAATCCCATTTAAACATTTTCAGGTACTTGCGTATTATCCCAGCAGTCTGCCAAGACGAGCGTTTTTTTTTGCCTAGATAAACTTTTAATTATTTTTATTTTAAACATCTAAAGTTTTATAAACAACAGTTAACAAGTTAGTTACTTAAAAAAGGTTCTTACATTTCTTCTTCTTTTTTTCAAGCTTTTCGATGTAAAAAGTTGTTCTTCTTTATGTATAGGACTGTTACTGTGGCCTTGATGTACCACAACAGGACATCATGTTAGATGATAATTTTTCTTCCAATGTAAAATAAGCCTCTGAAAAGCCAGTGGTTTTATTATTAATGTATTATTTAAATACATTGAAATTAATGTATTATTTAAATACATTGGTTTTTGCCAATATGATCTCAGTTGCTTGATGACTGAATTTTGGTATCCACTATAATCCACAATTTTTTTGTTGTTGTTTCTTTTCCTTAATCTTAGACACATACATGTATTGTAATCATAGCATTTTTTAGTTACCAAAAAACGTAGCTTTTTGTATTTGGTAATATTAGTGAAAAGTTTTTTTTAAATAATAATTAATTATCATTTTTTAGGCAAATGCAAAAATTACTAAAAGTCAAAAAAGGTTATTATATCCTGCAATATATCAATGTATTAATGACTCACAAAATTACTGTAGCAAAGTCCCTAAAGGATTTGAAAAATATTATCCCGGGGGAAAGAAGGCACAAAATGAAGAGAAAAAAGATTCTCCCACAGAGAAGAAAGATGGTAAGGAATATTATTTGTTACTTTAATGTTCATCAACAGAGCTATGGTTCTTGTGAGTTTTAAACTGAAAATAGCTGGGTGTCAGAAAATTCAGATAGGTTTGTTTGAATTGTTTTCAGTGTCCAAACACCCCCAGTAGCAGTAAATCATTGGTTTATGAGAGGTTGATTATTGAATCTTTGGAGAACTGACAGAGGTGGACCACAGGCTTTTCATTGAATCCTGATTACTTCAATGAAATACAAAAGACAGACATAGTAGTCAGAAAATAATGTCTGGTCATCGAAGGCCACCTCTTGCTATGCCTGATGTCAATGTATCAAGATTGTGTTAAATCATTCAAATATTTCACTAATTGTTGAATGTTTCCTTACATTTTCAAAAACACACCTCTAAATTATTATAAATATTTATAGGAATGCAAGAATTAAAAAAATAGGACTCTATGAAAAGACTTTCGCAGTCTAATGACTGTGGCTAGGTAAAATAATGTATGGCCTTTTCTCATGAGTGAAACACTCATTCTAAAGGTCTTATTACATGGGCATAATTTCCAACAAATTTGTTGCCGCGACTGTCAATGAGCTTACAGGAAACACTACAATCGGCTGACATTCCATCAACAATCAACTCTGAACGAAAAGTTCAAGGCGACCGAGGGAAATTCGCAAGGAAAGATGTTGCCGCAGCTGGCTGTGGTAACCAAATTGCTGGAAATTGTACCCATGTAATAAGGGTTCATACCATATCTCACTGTCAAGACTCCGACCAAAGAATAATAAAACTAATTGCCCGATTAACACGGTCTAACATTGGAGTCTCAACATTGAAGAAAAAAACTTGAATGTCTACCCGACATGTACACAGGTTCAGATATAAAATTAAAACTTCACTTCTCCCAACAAGACAGACAACAAGTAATCCGAAAACATACGAAAATCACTTACCTGGGTAGTGATGCTTTGTTTCCTGAAAAAGGTGTGCGTGGTTTCATGGAAAGAAATAAATTAATCTGCATTTTTTGATAATATATTGTCTCACAAAACTCTTTAAGTTAAATTAAAAAGGCACTTTCTTAAAATTTACATATTCCACATAATGCATACACGTAAATACCACACCAGACATTAACTATAAAAAAAGTTACTTTTCAGAAGCATAGTGCATTCAATAATACTTCTACATTAAAAACTTAACCGTGCAAATTCCGCACTTATTCACACAACAACAAAAAGAAACACGTAAGCATTTTCCACACACAGTATGGTTATGCCATCTGTTGGACAAAAAAAAAACAATTTTTATGAAATGCAAGAATATTAAACAGAAAAAATTGAAATCAAAAATAAAATACAATATTTCAAAAGGTGGTTTTCGTAACACTCGCTGACTGACCTTTACCACGCTCTACTCCCCCTCCTCATAAAATTTCCCGTAAAGGGAAAGCTACTAGTCAACACTTCTTGGACTGCCATTTCAGGTGGCCTTAAACAACCTTTTTCCTGTTCAAACTTCCCTCCTATGGTTGTCTAGGGATTTTTTTGGAAATAGAATACAACAGTGGGATAAACCTGACCATAGGCGCACCCACGGGTGGGCTGTAGGAGCTCGATTCCCCACCCCACCCCCACTCCCACCCAAAAGTGGAAAGTTAGAAGTGAAAAGCATTGAAAATTGTCCCTGACGAATTAAATTTTTCTTTTTAAAAATTGTCTTTAAATTATTTCTAAAGTACTTAAAAAAAAAGTCCTTGATTTTATCTCTAACATTTTGCCTCGTCATTCGTCATACAACAAAGTTACAAATGTGATTCACTTACAAATAACATGTACTTTCATTTGCTACACTTAATAATGGCATAATAATATAACTTTTTTTTTGAACGGTCACTCTTATGAGCAATTTTGACTTCAAATTGAAATTGTTAATGAATACTCCTATTCTGATGCAATAAAATCTAATTTATATCAGAAAATAATATTGTATTCAATAATAAAATACAATATCAATAGTATAATAAGAATATTATATTCATTAATATAAAATTTAAAATATTGTCATCCATACATGGACCCCCTTCACTCTTCGAAATAGATCATTTTAATTAATATAAAATCGACTACTGAACGTCAAAATCTGAAATTTTGAACAGACACCAAAAATTATAGTTGCATCGGTGTACGTCAGAATTCAGTAAGGTCGGTATTCATATTATTTTCTAATATTAATATCATAATTCACATTAATAATTTATTAAAAATTACAATAATATAAAATTATGTTTAGGCTTTTTCATCAAAAACACAGATAATCCAAATGTGTATATTATTTGTGGGAACGAATGTACATAGTCAAATAAAGGAGAAGCAAGCCTTTCTTTTTTCTCCGTTGATATACACGAGAGACTCTTGTCCAGTGACTTTCCCTTCTCGGGGAATATATCACAGAGGGGGGGAAGGAGATAAAGTGTGTGGGGAGAACCATGGAAATAAATCCCTTAGAAATGAAAGAGGGAAGTTTGAACAGGGAAAACAGGAGGGGTGGAAATCTTGTTAAGATAGATAGACAAGAGAGTCGGCGAGATGTGGGGGACACCGTACTAAGGCCTTAAGCATGAATAAAAATTAACCCATTACCAAGGATCAAAAGTTCTCTTGACAGTAATGAAATTCAATGAATCAATCAGTATATAATGAATTGTCAATCAAGAAACAAGTATTCATTGCTGCTAGACATTCCTTTTCATGTACAGTAAACTGCCAACTATCCACAAAGCCAGTAGCGGATCCAGGAGAGGGGCTAGGGGACTTCAGCCCCCCCAAAAGAGATTACTAAAAGGTAACATTCTGCTTTATTATGCACTTAAAGTAAATAAAATGATCTTTCTCTTTTATAACTTAGCCCCTCTTAAAAAGCTTTACATTACTTTAGACTAAAATTTTGCTTTATTGTACATTTTGTTTGGGTAAAATGATCTTTTTTCAAAATTTAGCCCCTCCCCAAAAAATTTTTTGGATCCACTACTGCACAAAGCAAAAAATTTCTTTCCTTTTTTCTCCCCCATTCTCATCCATGAAATGGAATTTATTTCAACGATGTAAGATGAATTTTTAATCCTTTTTACCAAACATAAATTCCATTAGAACCCATGAAATAATCATGTGCACAAAGCATCTACAACTGACCTGGTTGCAGGGCTGCACGCCTGTGCTAGGTCATCTCCCTGTGCTGCTTTTGTTGATCTAAGCTTTGAGCATGTAACTGATATGAGTTGTAAAACAAGACAGGTTTGAATTTGGAATAAAGATAGAAAAGAATACAAAAGAGGTGAGCCATGATGCAGCTTTAGCTTATGTTGAAGCCCTCATTTAGTATTTTGAGAAAGATGATGCATTACTTTGTGAATAAATAGTGCTTAAAAAAAAAAAGAAAAACAAGAAAAAAGAAAGAGTAACAATAAATTTAAGGAACTTAGTTTTATATGGACCAGAACTTCAATAATTGTATGCTTTTTTTAATAAGCAGTACTTTTAGGTCATAGTAGATTTTAAAGAGAATGATAAATAATATACTTTTATTATTAATATTATGTAATTACAGTTTTTTAATTGTAAACATTTTTATCTGATAGAACAAGTTCAAGAACCTCCTTCCCAAAGTACTCAAAGCTCTTCAAAACAGACTCCTGAATGGATTTTCAAGTTTAATTTTGGAAGTGGTGGTTCAAAGAAGTATGCTATGAGTTGTCTTTCAAATGCATCTATTTTTTCCCCAGTTACAAATCTTTATAACAAAAAAATTTCATTAAATCATTGCATAAAAGTATTTTTATTTAAATAACAAATTGTGTCTTTATTTTTTATTTATTTTTGAATAGCATGTTCTAACGTAATTTAACTTAGGAGATGTGTGTGTGGGGGGCGGAGATGTCTTTTAGAAACCTTGAATAGAATTTGAAAAATACTATTCAAGGCCTTCATTTAGTATTTTCCAGACTGGAACAGACTATTAGTTGGACCTGACACCATTAATCTGGTCCAACATGAGAAAACAACGTGTCTACATTGCTAGTACAAATTTTATGTGAGTAAGAGGCCAAAACAATTTTTGGTTGAAACGTGCGTATCCTCTTACCTATAACATCTTATGTGTGTTTTTTACAAAGTTTTTTATTTACTTTATATTTTTGGCCTTATCATGAGTGGATTGTTTTTTTACTCATGATAAGACCAAAAATATGCCTATTGTACGTAGTATAAGGAAGTAATGTGATCGTGAAAACTTTAGATAGATTTCGACAGAAAAAAAAAAAAAAAAACAGTTTTGACTACCTCTAAATTTGCTTTTAAGAATTTTTGTGAATGCATGTACGTTCATCATCACATGCATGCATTACTCATCATATGCATGTATGTACGTTCATATAAAGGCATGCACAACCCATTTTGACCATCTGCAAGTCCATTTTGCCAGTTTTCCCCTGATGTCTGTACGTACGTATGTAACTTTCATATCTCGAAAACCATTGGTTGTAGAATGTTGAAGCTTTATATTTAGGATTGTTGTAAAATATAGTTGTGCATCTCCCCTTTTGGTCCCAATTGACTGGATAGTTTATGTACAGGGCCACACAAAATATTTTAAATAAAATATGCTCTGCAGAAATTCATTAAAGCATATTTTAGAGGTATTAGGCTATTTCAAATGACTCGGATGTGATATATGTTGTTAAGGGTTATAAAATGAATCTTTTGAATATAGTATCTGTATCATTTATAGTTCTGCTACAGGCCTACTCATAAGAATTTCAACACATTACGGTCAATGGCAATTTTAGAGACATTCATCCATTTCAAGCACAATACTGTCCGACCATATAGTTAGGTAATGGTTCGACCACAGTCATATGCCTTCCTCAAAAATTAAGCCAAAAGTCACCATGGTTGGTGACTTTTGGTGTACGTGTGTATGTATTTAACTCTTATATCTCAAAATCTATTAGTTGTAGAATGTAGAAACTACTAAAACTAAAAAAAATCATATATAAGATTGCTCTAACATCTAGATTGCATCGCGATTTCTGGTTCCAATGTACTGGAGAGTTTATTTACAAGACCACTCAAAAAAATTTCAATACATTAATGGCAATGGACATCATCAATGTATTACATCTGTAGTTAGTCATTTTTTGGTCCATATCCAAAATCTCGCCTTTTGTCATTAACCTTGGTGAGTTTTGCCAAATTTGTCATAAAAAATCTATGTATATATAAATATGCTTAGCAAAACCTTAGTGTCCCTTTTGCAGCACACTGTGCAAACGGATGATTGTGAAATTCGGCACAGTTAAAGTTCGTATGGAATTGTTTGTGCGAAAGTTAAAATTTTTGTGTAGTATGCTAATGCACGGTAAAAAATTAGAGAAGTAATTTGGCACGCACTATTTCGTGCCAAGTCGGGTGATGGTTCCATTGTTGTGTCAATTTTGAAATAACAACACTTAGTTTCAGCAGTACTATAGGGTCATAATATTACAACAAAATTTGCAGAAAGTGGAATTATTGCCCTGTTTGGTGATACGCCAATGACTAAAATGTGCTTTAGCAATGTGCATGGTGACTTTTTTTAGACGAGTGTTGCAAATTCCATGTTTAAAAGCTGTAGAAAAACCTTCGTAGGAGAGAATAATATTTACTATTCGTTCCGGGCAGGTCGAAATCCCAGAGACGCTACACAGGAACGTGTCAATTTGACAATTTCTTCATAACCTCTCGACAGGCAGTATGCTAAAGCAAATTTTCTCCAAAAATATTATTGAAGAAATACCTCAGAAATTAAGAGGGAGTGAAAAAAATATTATTAATGAAGTGTATGGAAATATTTCCAAAAGTATACTCTCAGTTAACATATTGAAGTCAGTTATAATAGAACCTAAAAATGATGATTGAACTTTTATTAATGTGGGCCTAATCGAATATCAGGCATGGATCCAATGGGAGGGCAGTGGGGCGATCGCCCCCTCCTGGGAGAAGTCCAAAAATCTGTTAAAATATATTATGAAAGTATAATGCAAATTAAGTAGCCTTTTTCTAAGGGTTGTATTGCGGGTACTACTCCCTGTCCTTTTTAATCATCGCTCATATATCGATTTTATCAATAAAATAATTAATTACATTAATTGGTATAATTAATTATATTAATTAATTATAAAATGATTTTGTGTATTCTACCCCCCTGTTTTAGGTAAAAAATCACCTCCTCCTTGAGTAATTTCTGGATCCGCCCCTGTCGAATATCTGATGAATCGAGAACATACCACCGTAGCTGCGATAAAATAATTTGCTATGATGACAGTGAAATCAATAACTATCGAGTAGAGTTTTTAAATTCTTTGAGTGTGAGTGGTTTGGTTTTCTTTTCGGTTAGCCGGGAGCAAGTGAAAAATTACCAAATAATTGTGATCTGCGCAAAATTCTTACGAACCTAAAGTGATTTTCAGTACATAGTTGTTTATCCCTTTCCATATTTTGGAAGTTTAATTTAATTTCGTATTTTTATTCAATTCCACACATTTTCAGAAATTCCCCATTATTTAACCAATAAGCATACAAATTTCTTTTTAGTATATTGATATTTTTGTATTTATTTAATTCTGTATCTAAATACTATTTTGTATACGGATTAAAATTTCTGCCTTTTTTGGGGGAAAAGACAGTGTTTCAGAAGTAGTCTTTAAACGTTTCCCAGAAAAAAACTGTTGGTGGGATTTGCACCTGGCTAACAGAAAAATAACACAGTTTGCCACAACATAAGTTAATAAATTTTAATACTAATAAGAAACTTAAATGCAAATGAAGCATTAATCCATGGAACAGGAATGCGCATCAAGTTTAATACACCATAATGCTATTGATTGCAAAGTTTGAACTGGAACCATAGGCAATAAAAGAATTTTAATTCCACTTAGAAACTATTCTGGTACTATTTTACCATATCCTTTCAAAAAACTCAATTTCCAAATATACCTGCAATTGCGATGATCATAAATAAATCTCAAGGACAATCATTCGAAAAAAGGTCAAATTTATTGAGGCAGCAAGGTTTCATACATGGTCAGTGGTACGCCTCAGCAAGTAGACTTGAATTATTCGACTTTTTTAGATTTTATAACTTCAAACATAATATGCGAGGATAGCTCCAGGTTCAATTTTCGGAGGGGGCCACTAGACTTTTTAAATTAGCTTAAATTGTTCAAAATGCAAACTGAATGCGTGAAATCCAAGGTCGGCAGAGGGAGATGACTCTATGACCCACTCGGTGGAGCTGCCTTTGTATTTAGCAAAATATGATAGAGTTTTTACAAAAACACAGTCTTCACAGAAAAGTGTGGTGGCTGTGAAGTGAAATTGTACAAAAGTGGTCCTAAAGACAGATAGTCTCTTAGCCAAGGAGGTCACTTTGGTAGGTTCCAGTGTATATGGAATGGTAAGACATATTCTTTGACAGAGGAACTTTATTCACACTCAAATAAAAAAAAATTAATGCTTTATGGTTGAATTTCAACCACTGGCAGACAACTAGCATAGCTGCCAACTTGTACGATTTTTTTGTACAATGTACAAATTTGATTCCATTTGTACATTTGTACGAATGACTAAGTACCGTAATTTATGGAAGAAACGCCGCGGCGTTTATGAGTTTAAAAGTCCAAAAATAGTAAGTGCGGCGTTTCTACCGGGTGTGGCGTTTACAATATTTTTAATTTTTTTTAGCCGATCTTCAACGAAAAATTCGTTTAGTGATAATTTTCTCAAAAGATGGCGCCACCACCGACATGTACTCTTTAGCGTGCACAGATCATAGCGTAGCGAATCAGAATGCGAACCTACCCCCATAGAAAAGAAGTTTAATCTTTGATTCAGTTTTGGAGAAAGGAGAAAGTCAGAGCGCCCTGAGATGGGTCCATGTCCGGTGCTCTGAAGTGGATGGCTTCATACATCCAACCGATTTCTCCTCAATTAAGTAAAAAGAAAAAAAAAATAGAAGTAAATCTTTTGCATCTACACTTTAGAACTATAATTAAATTTTAATGAAGTTTTGAATATATATTTTGAAGGGTTAAAGTTCTGTAAAATACTGCAAAAGTGCACTACCCTCTATTAAATGCACCCGTTTTTCACATGAACCTCTATTGTTCTTAAAATACTGAATTTCAGCCAAAATTAGTCTATGTTGCGCTCGGTGCGAGTTTAACCCTTCCCCCCCCCCCCCCCTCAAAAAAAAAATAAAGTTAATCTAAAAGTTATTTTTTTTTATCGCCGTGCGGCTTTGCGCCCTGTGCAGGAAAACTCTATCGAATAAACACTGCCAACTAATTGGTATGCTCAAGAAATACTGAGTGCTTTTAAAATAAATCCCAATGTTATAAATATCAAAAATAATAAATAAATAGAACGATCAAGTGTTGTTACACAACATTCAGTTGAAAACAACAATTTGCTGAAGCAAGCTCATTACGTAATCAACAGCTGGCCATCGGCGGGGGGAAAAATGTTTACTTTTAACTGGAGCCTCTGCTCACTAGAGATGAGTTCGGGCTCATTTTTTGAAGCCCGAGCCTGCCCGAGCCCGAAGACTTTTAATCCGAGCCCGAGCAATATTATTAAAGTTGGAGCCCGAGCCCGAAATTTCAGCTAAAGACAAATAAAATTAACTACTTCATTAATAGGATACAATAATTTTTGGAGCTTCACACACCTTCTAGTCCCCCGTGCCGCTATTTTTTGAAATAAGTACGTCTATTTATCCCATTAATCACTTTTTAAAATTTGTTTCAAGGAGTATGTTCAACAAAGGAGAAATTTTTCACGAGCCCGAGCCCGAACGCAATCGTGAATTACAGAGCCCGAGTCGGGCTCGGGCTCGGGCTGAGCCCGTCTCATCTCTACTTCTCACACATCGATTGCTGTTTTCATTTTAATGGCGCCTGGTAGTCTGTCCGAACGTTGTGCGGATGCAAGAAAGTTTTTAGAACTTATTTTTTTATTTCTATAAATTCCCCTTTGTGAATAACTTGTCCCGAAACATATCCGATCAACTATATAGCTTTTCTAATAAATTAGGTCTAATAAGTAATGCAACATATACTTATTTATTTTTTGTTAATTAAGAAATTATTTTAGAAATTGAATTTTATCTGGCATTGACTTCATCTGACCACGATCACCCCCCCCCACCAACGATCGCGGCTGCGGCGTTTCTGATGATTTTCTTGCTAACTAAGCTCATTTTCGTGGGTGCGGCGTTTACGCTGGGTGCGGCATTTCTTCCATAAATTACGGTAATTGTACGAATTTTTAATATAATACCCGAATATTCTACAAAATTTCATGTATTTTGCTCTTTCCTTCCAGTCCATGTTTTTTTCGTAATCCCCGGCTCCCATGTTCTTTCCCTAGCGACATTGTGCACTGATAGGCCCAATCGTCGGGGAAGAAAAAATTCCCTATTCTACATTTCAGTGGGGAGAAGCCACGGAGAAATGCTGTTTCTCCCTGAATCCAAATTCGGTGGGATTTATGCATTTTCGCTCTGAAGGGACATTTCCCCCCCACTCTATGCACATGCGTGAATGCACTAATGCATGGGCAGGATATATGTGAACTGTTTAGTCTTGTGTTGTGTTGTGTAGATCGATCTTACGCCGTGATAGAGCTCTCGACTAGCATTATGACTGACCACATGGATTCTTCTCCAAAAAAAAAAAAAACAGAGGCAGTATAATCAAGTATTTTTGGAATCGTACACTAAAGAGTACAATTTTATTACGAAATCCCAAAAAGGCCAATGTTTTGCATTTTGCAGTGTACGCGCTTGCGATATTAATATTGCTCACAGCGGACTTAGCGACATCAAAACGCACATAAGATCGAAAAAGCACAGCTCTTTATTGAAATCTGCCGGATCATCAGCGGACATTAGCAAGTTTTTCAAAAGTAGTGATGTAGATGAAAATGCAGTGACAAATGCAGAATTTCTCTTTACTGCATTTATAGTAGAACACAGTCTCCCAATCTCTGTCCTGATCACATAGGAACCTCTCTTTCGCCGTATGTTCCTAAAAAGTGATGTTGCAAAGAAGTATAGCTGCGCGCGGACGAAAACAACGGCCATTATTAGAGCAATGGCTGAGAAATCTCGAAGTGACATTTGTGGACAAATTCAACAAGTGCCTTTGCAACCGATGAATCAAATGATAGTGACTCCAAATTATATCCTGTAACTTGTTTTGATTCAGGAGTAAGTAAGGTTGTTAATACTTTGCTTAGTGTGCCTGTCTTGACATGTGCTGCAACAGGATTGAATATTGGTAATTTATTGTTGAAAACTTTGGAGTCTCTCATGTATTATCCATGAAAAACTGCATTGCTTTGAGTGCAGACAATGCACCTGTAATGATTGGCCCAAAAAGTGGTGCTTCTTCTGTTCTGTTAAAGGAACATGATCAGATGTTTGTAGTTGGCTGTATATGCCATTTAATTCATTTAGCGGCTGAAAAAGGAGATAAAATGTTACCAGTGGCAGTAGATGAAATTTTAATTGACATCTACTACTATTTGGAAAAAAACTCCAAAAGGAAAGAGCATTTGAAAGAAATCCAAGAACAATGGAATGTGGAATCTCATAAAATCCTTAAACACGTATGCACCAGATGGCTATCACTTGGACACAGCCTCAAAAGATTGCTGGAACAATGGGACCCTTTGTAGAGTTTTTTCAAAGATCAGATTAAAGAAACAAAAATAAGTGACTCTTTAATAGATTACAAAATTCCCAAGGTAACAGGCTTAGGCTCTTTTTATGGTAAGTACATTATAGTTCTTATTTAAAAAAATTCCCAAAACAACGGTAGTGCATGAAAAACATGACATAGTAAAATTGTACTAATTTTCAAAATTGAAAGTTGGCAGCTATGCAACTAGTAATTACTTATTTTGCATAATTCTAAAACTTTTAACTGTAGAATGTTGCAATTTTGTTCTTAGAACTGTTGTAACATCTAACTATCAATCTCTTTTAAATTGCAACTGACTGGGTAATTTATTTAGAGGGTCCCCCAAATGACTTTAAATACATTAAGGTGTTTGGATACCATTCAATTCATTAAAAATCTGCAGTCAATTACTACTTTAGCTATCCACAAAATCTTGCGAACTATCTCAAGCTTATTTGCTTTTGGCGAAATATTGTCACATTAAGTGTCAGAAACAAATCTTTGAAATTGAGCCCAGCTTGGCAATATCGGAAATATTTGGCTAGAAATCACTAAACCTTAGTAATACTGCAGTATTTTATCTCTTTCAAACAAAATAAGGGATTAGCTTTAGTATTGCCCACCCGCCATTCTTCACGCCATATGTTTCGTGCCAAACCTCTACCAAGTACTGTGTTCTGTAAAAGGTTTACCTTTCAGACTCTTGGCACAACTTCCGGGTTTCAAAATGGCAGACATCTTGTTTCCAGACACAAAAACATCAACAAAAAAATATAATACGAATAAAAAACATTATCTACAGTTACTGCGATATTATTATCCAAGAGCACATAAAAGTAAATGCATGTCATTTCCTAACTAAACTAATTTTTTATTTTTTGTTTAATTTTTAAATTAACGCTTTCCCCCCCCTACAAAAGTATTTTTATAGCAACAATGCAAAAAAAAAAAAAAAAAAATATCCGCAATCCCTAGTCAGCACAAAACTCCCTAAACCTTATAATTAAAATTCTCCCCCACACACAATTGATACCCCTTATTATCTAAAAAAAATCATTGCACAAATAAATTTCCTATTATAAAAGGCGTATTCAAAAAACTTTACTGTTCAAATTCTCAACGCAACTACAGGTTTCAAATAGGTAGCCATCATGTTTCTAAACATAAAATCGTTGACAGTAACAACATATTTAAACAAAATTCCTCGTAAACTCATGCATGAAATACTCCTCACTTTCCCAAAAAACTTGAAAACTCAAATGTAAAATGCCTAGTAAAAAAAACTTACCTTTAACTTCCCGATGCAAGTCCTGATTTCAAAACGACAGCCATTTTGTTCCTAGACACAAAATCGCCGACAATAACAACATATTTAAACATAATTCCATGTGAACTCATGCATAAAACATCGATTTGTAACTCTTGGCTTTCCCAAACGTTTCAACTAATTTGAAAAATCAAAACTCCTCCTCTTTGTGTACCTTTAAAATCCACTTACTTTCCCATCACAACACTAATTCTAGTTTTTAATAATCCATAACAAAGCACATGTTTTATGTGGCTTACTACACTCAAGGTGCTACTTCCACCAATTTTCAAACAAAAATAATTTAATTACCAAACAGCAGCGCTGTAGTCGATGCTCGCTAATTGGCCACAGATCTGTATTAGTTCGACCTGGCGGCATAAAGGTGAACTCATAAAACAGTTTGGGTTTCCATATTTGACAGTTTATCACCAGACTTGGCAATGCCTTATGGCGAGAAATTTGAGTGGGCGATACTAAAGGCTGGCCTTAGTATCGCTCACCCAAAGTGCACCGAAAATATTTTTGATTTGATAGATGTGTACGGAAGTCATGTGCTGTCAACATCAGCTTTTTTCCCCCCTTTTCTTTAGTTCACAAAAAAAGTATAATTTTCCTTTTTATAAAAATCATTAAACATTTTGTTCATGTCTGTGAATATAACCATTTCAAAATATTTTAATGGAAAGTAGAAATAAAATTACTATTCATTTTTTCAGCATATTAATATTAGCATGAAAAAAAAAATCCCTCTGAAGATGAATTTATCATATTATCATAGATGAACTATGAACTTATCATATAGATCAGCATATTAATATTAGCATGAAAAAAAAAACATCCCTCTGAAGATGAACTTAGTGTTTATTTTTCATTATTATTTATCTAGTTTACAATGCAGTTGAGTTTAATTAATACTGTAACCACCATAAATGTCACCGTAATAGGATATTTCTAAAACTGTTTCATGTTTGTTTTGTTGTTTCCATGTTTTGCTTGCTGTTTCCCTGTTTCATGGTTATCAGGGTGTGCTTACTGAATAGGCCTATAAGACCCGGTCCTATAGTAAAAAAAATCTGAGGGCATCAAAACTGTAGTATTTGTTACTTGTGGAATGGAATAGGAATATGTGGGAGGGGGGCCTCGAAATAAATGTGGGTCTATTATAGTATCAGCGAATGTTAATCAGGCCCTAATGATGATTGTTGGGTGTTTTCCTGTGTCTTTCACGCTGCCAGGATTTTGGGTTGAGAGCACATAAAAATTGTGTTTTCATGTTTTATAGTTTAATTTGCTGTTGCTATGTTTTTTTTTTTTTTTTTTTTTTAAGAGGCCTGCCTAATTTTTTTTTTCTTTTAACTGTGTGTAAAGTGTAATTGTTTTTAGTGGTTGTCAATAAAATATTTCGTTTGAACTCTGGGGTCCTGTCATTTGAGTGAAAACCTGGAGTTACAATACACAGTCGGATTAAATTTAAGTTGCATAACATTTCCATAATATTTATAGATTCTGAAAAACTCAACTGCTCTAAGAATTTTAAAACAAAAAAAGAGAAGGACTTTTCATACTTTTTAATATGTAGTGCATTAAAAATCAAATCATAATACAGTAGAACCTTGATTAACCAAAGTTTCTGTTAATTGAGCTAATAACAAAGTCTGTTTACTTCCTTCTATGGAGTATAAGGAAGTAATGTGATTGTGAAAAATTTCGGGAGCCAGATTTCGACAAAAAATCAGATTTTGACTACCTCTAAATGTACTTTTAAGAATTTTTGCGATGCATCTCATCGTATGCATGCATGCATGTTCATATAACATAATGCATCTGCAACCCATTTTGACCAACTGCGAGTCTATTTTGACGAGTTTTTCCATGACGTCTGTATGTACATATGTAATTAGCATAGTCAAAAACTATTGGTTGTAGAGTGTTGAAACTTTTTATTTAGGATTGTCGCAAGATCTAGTTGTGTAACTCCTCTTTTGGTCCCAATTGACTGGATAGTTTATCTACAGGGCCACACAAAAGACTCTAAATACCATTACCTTCTATGGCCAGAAATTCATAAAACTCGCAATTCTCAAAAACTGTTGGTCGTAGAATGTTGAAACTTTATATGTAGGATTGTTGTAACATCTAGATGTGCACCTCCCCTTTTGGTCCCAATCGACTGTATAGTTTATCTACAGAGCCACACAAAATACTCTAAATACATTATGGTCTATGGGCAGAAATTCACTAAAGCGTAATTTTAGAGGTATTAGGCTATTTCAAAGGACTCAGAAGTGATATATGTTTCTAAGAGTTACAAAATGAAAACTCTTAGTCTCTCCATTGAAAATAGTGTCTTACTCATTTATAGTTGTGCTATAGGGACACTCAAAAAATTTCCATCACGTTACGGTCAATGGCAGTTTTAGGGACATTCATCCATTTCAAGCACAGTACTGCCCTAGCATATATTTAGGTAATGGTCCAACCATGGTCATGTGCTTCCCTCAAAAAATATGCCAAAAGTGACCAAGCTTGGCTACTTTTGTTGTACGTGTATGTATGTATTTAACTCTCGTATCTCAAAAACTATTAGTCATAGAATGTTGAAATTTCATATATAAGATTGTTGTAAGATCTAGTTGTGCATCTCGCCTTACCATGGCACAGTGGTTATGCCCAAAGTGTGAAGGTCCCGGGTTCGGTCCCATCACGCGGCTGTCGGTCTAACGGTCTGGAGTTTTGGTAGGTTTTCTCCAATGTAACATGAATACGCGCTAGAACCCCTTAGAAAGTCCTCCTACCAAGACACCCCCCTTGGCAGATCACCCTAGTGTAGCATTGCCATAATCACACACAAATAACTAATTGTGCATCTTGATTTTTGGTTCCAATCTACTGCAGAGTTTATGTACAGGACCACCCAAAAGAATTTAAATACATCCATGTCTATGGACATCTTCAATATATTATGTGTGTAGTCAGTTATTGTTTGGTTCATTCCCAAAATCTGGCCATTTGTCATCGACCTTGGTGAATTTTGCCGAAGTATCGCAAAAGTTGGTACCAAAAATAATTTTGTTTTTTACATAATTCTAAAACTTTTAACTGTAGAATGTTGAAATTTTGTATTTAGAAATATTGTAACATCTAACTGTCAATCTCTTTTTTAATGCAGTCAACTGGGTAATTTATTTAGAGGCTTCATCCAAATGATTTTAAATACATTAAGGTGTATGGATACATTCAATTCATTGAAGTCTGCAGTCAATGACTACTTTAGCTATCCACAAAATCTCGCAAACTATCTCAAGCTTGTTGGCTTTTGGTGAAATATCACTATATTAAGTGTCAGAAGCAAATCTTTCAAATTGAACCCAGCTTGGCGATATTGGAAATATTTGGCTAGAAATCGCTAAACCTTAGTATTACTACAGTATTTTATCTCTTTCATACAAAATAAGTTTAGATGAAGTGTGCCAAAAACATTTTTGATGTAATAGATGTCCGAGAAAGTCATGTGTTGTCTACATCAGAATTTTTTTCTTTTTTTTTCCCCCTGACTGCTGCAAAAAGCACAATTTTTGTGAAACTAATGAATGGATTGATGAAAGGACTGTAAGTCATACTGAAGGTGTTCAAACACTAACAACTAAAATATTTAAAGCAAGGAAGTGATGTTACAGCAATAGGTCTTCTGTTGCTTAAAAATTTGCATAATGAGGCAGCAGCCACTCATAGAAATTCTGGAATTTTGCAATGAGAAGTTAACAGACTTGAAAAATATATAAATTCAACAAATTAATGTACATTGAATTTAAAAAATACAAAATTTACTTGTGGTGTTATTTTAGAAAATGCATCTTCCAATATTTCCTTTAATACAGTTGAAAAAAAATTCAGTAAGCTTTTTAAAACTTACTACTAAGTAGTTAATTTTCTTATTTAATTTATAGATCTATGAAATATAACTCTGTAATATTTATTTTTATCATAAATTTTTTTTTTGTTTTTTTCTTTTTTCTTTTAAAATGTTAAATTTGGGAGCATGGTGAGTTTTTTATACTTGAAGTTGATACTTCTTGTATACTCACAGTTTCTGATATGAGAGGTACTAGCGGTCCCAATTAGCTTGGAGAATTGAGGTTTTAACAGTACTTCTTTGAAGCTGTTTTGTATCTCTGGTATTCTTGCTTAAAAGAAAACTTGTTTTGTAATACAGATGCATAAAATGTTGCTAATTATATTATTTTTACTTTCTAACAGGGGAGGTAAAAATCCATTCACACCAGATGATGATAATAGGTTACTAGCACTTGCATTATGTGGAGCTATCGGTCTACTTACTGTAGTTGCATATAATGAGTTTCGGTACAAAGAAATCACATGGAAGGAATTTGTGAATTCCTATCTTGCTAGAAATATAGTAAATATATGGTTTTTACATTCTACGTAATAATTTTCAATTTGAATTATATTATATATGTTTACTTGTTTTGTAAGAATTTTCTAAAAACCCATTGACATCATTAAATATTATTTATGTTAAAACTGTAGTCACTGATTTTACAAGATTAAATATAATGAATCAGTTCTTTGTATAAATAATAGCACTTTGATAATTATAATTTGATATTAATGGTTTTATTTCCATTTATGTATTTTTAAAAATTATTATTATTATTATTTGTTGTTTTTTTTAATTGCAAAAATGTCAAATAGAACTTTAAACTGTTTAGAACTTTTGTGCTAATCTTTTAAATTGCAAATTTTAAAAGTATCGGGAAAATTATGGTTTATTAATTTTTATTGGTTTCCAATGTTGAAGATGTTGAAAAGCAGACATGTTAAGTCACAAAATTTTGGCCAAAGTCTAAAATTTTTATTCTATTCTGAACTTCAGAATTCATCATTTTTCAGGCTTTTTAAGAGACTCTGAAATTACAATTTGTACAATTGCTTTTACCAGGCTCACATGGATAAGTCTTTATTCAAGTAGATCAGAGCAACAAGAATATGTAATTTTTAATGTATCTGGAATTGGTTAAAATTTAAATTACATAAGCAAATGTTTATTGTATTATGTGTTCTGCATGTTTTAAAGTGATGTTTAGATGTTATGTTTAGATGTTTTGATGTATCTATTTTTATTTTTTATCTAGAAATATGCTAGAAATTTTTGTATTAAGTTGTATTTGATGAACAAGGTATCTTTTTGTTGAAAGAAAAAAGATGATATTTTAATTTGTAGTATTATGAGATATCTGTATAACATATAACTTTTTTGTATAAATAGTTTATTTGATAGCTATTTTGATCAATGTTTTATGTTCTCTAATATTTTTATGCAAATTTTGAATTAAAATTTATTTACATTATTTTAACTCAAATGGGATAGTACTCATTGCGTAAATTACCATGTAACATTAGAGGGCCAAAATGTACCCTGTTGTAGAATGTATTTTCAAATAGGCGATATCTGAATTTTCTTGAAGAGGGCAATCCACCTCCCCTTCCTTGCCCCCAGTAAGTTATGCCTATAATAGTGCTCTTTTTGTATGTACACACATTTGATGAAAGTTATAAATGATTGTGTCTTTTAGTGACGACATGTGCATTACATGATAAAAACGTATGTGTAAAAAATCTTATGTTTTTTTACTTTAGAAATCATGAAGTATATGTTTTTTAAAACTTCTTTGTAGAATATACAAAACATGTTGTCATTAAAAAAAGATTCAAATCATTGAAATGAAGGCTTCTAACTTTTTGATAATGGTAAACATTTCTTCTTCCTAGTATTAAACATTTTTTGTTTATTTTATGGATCTAAAATTAAGAATGTCACATCATACATAGCTAAAAAGCAGCTGTGTGCGATGTACATTGGAAGATTGCTGTGATAATGATGACCTAAGTTTAAAATCCATCAAGTAGGTGGGCTGCTATTTAGAGTTTTTTTTTATAAATGTGAATGTAAGATATTTTTCTTTAAAAAATATCTCAACTAAGGTACTCTCCTAGGCATATATCCATTCCTTGTTAATTGGACTTAACAAATAACAGAGAGCTGCCCTGTTGTTGCACTGACGGTTATAAAATAAAGAATATTTTGTGTTACTCTTGCCCAAGAAAAATCACATATCATCATCAATATCTATATCAGTAATTTTTATTTGTTTCTTAATTCTATTTTAGAAAAATTTTAAAGAAAATTATATACTGAACTCTTCCTCTTTTACTGCTTCAATAATTTTTCACATACTCAGTTTATCTTTCATTTATTCATCTTGTAACAGGTGTTCCCCACCTGAGCAGCCAAACTCCAGGACTGCAGCGGCAAAATAAAAGCAGTGACACTTCCGCCAGGGAATCGTTGTAGTTCGTAGAGGAGTAGCGAGGCTAAGATGGAGTGAGCTATGGCTGTTGTTCTTTTTATGTGTAATCCGTGCAGTGTTTGTTTTTTTTAATAAAATGTTTTTTGTGTAAGTGAGATGCGAGTCTCTTCTGTCATTTTGGGAGTTCGTGTCGTCTTACAATTTGGCGCCCAACGTGGGGCCGTGGAATGGATATAACGTTTGGATTTAGCTGGATGAAATAGAACGCTGTTTTCGTTTTCGTCTGCTGTTAAATGAGTTAAGTACTCTAAAGTTATTTTGTAAATAGTATCTATTTGTATATTTTAATATGTTTTGGCAATCCTTTTGCCTGATTATGTTTTTAAGAACAATTTCGTTTGGATTTTGTGTTTTGTATGTGCATAGAAATTTGTTGGCGGTTTCCCGCCCAAACTGGCTGTAGAGGTAAATAGCGTATAAAAGAATGTTTAACTAGTATTTTGGGTATAATTTGGTGCATAAAGCGAAAATAATATTCTAAATCATATTTTGGCAAAACCGTTGCCTGGCGGATATAGTTGGCAAATCTGCTTGCTTGAAAAGTTTTAAAACAAACAAAAATGGTTCTAACTGACTGTGAATAGAGAAAAGTCACCCAGACTTTTGATAGAATATTGATTTCTGAAACAAAACTCTGTGTAGAGTTGTGTGCACTAAAATTGTTGGAATGCCCATAAAAGTGGAAATTTATGCTAGTTAAACTGAAATATATGTTCTATTGATGTGATAGCTAGTTATGTTGTGATAGCTAGTTATGTTCTTGTATATGTATATATCGGATTTTGCAGTTTGATGTTTTGTTTTAGTAGTGATGAATAGCATTAATTTGGTTTGATGAGTAAGATTAGTTTTGATTTTGTAAAAATAGTTTTGTTTCATTTTGTTCAGAAAAATGGTATTGTTTTGAATTTGCTTATGATTAATTTTGGTTTAATTCTAATTTGATGAAAATTTGAAATTGGCAGAATTGTATTTTTGGTTTGTTGTTGCTTAGTAGTAAGTAGTTGTATTGGTGGCCCTAATCAATTAAATTGTTGCATTTTAGTTACTATTTTGAAAGTTATGGATAATTCTTGTTTAAGCGAAGTTCAGGTCTAATGGCATCGGTGTGAATGTCGCTCAGGTTAGGTTTTGTTTCTGCTCACTCCTGAGAAAGCCTGAAAATTAAATTATCTAAGCCTTTCTGTCAGTAAATATAAAAAACCGTAACTCAAGAAATTCTATTTGTGCTCCTGTGATACAATGTCTTACCTCGGAAAAGGCCGAAAAGATGACCTACGACTCCTCGCCCTAGAACTGGGTTTGGAGGAGGTGGAAAACCTTAAAGTGCCCCAATTAAAGAAACTGATAACCGATTCAAAAGAATATGATGAAGAATTAACAAAAAACATGTTGACATCCATCATTGAGGAGCGCGTAAGAAGAGAAAAGTTAGCTGATACGGAGTTGGTGGAAAGGAGAGAGGAAGAGAAAAAAGCCAGAGAACAAACTTTTGAGCTAGAAAAGCTGAGACTGGAACTTGAGATTCAAAAATCCTCCCAGCCAAACCTTGCATCTACCACTTCTTCAGCTCTTGAGCCGGAACAGCCCAAGGTGGATCTGAAGGGGATCTTACCCAAGTTTGATCCAAAAGAAGATGACATGGCGCTATACCTAAGTTTATTTGAACGGCAGTTAACATTTTTGAAGGTTCCGGAGACTACCTGGGTCCCCTACCTGATTGGTTCCCTCCCGCCGGAAGTCGGCAGAATGGTCGTTCGGGAACCTGAGGAAGAATGCAAAGACTACCAGAAGGTCAAGGGCCTACTTCTTAAGCGCTTCAAACTCTCTGCTGAAAGGTTTCGACAGCTATTCTCATCTCACCGCAAGAATCCCACCTGCACCTGGCGAGACTTCTACTTCGAATTAGATGGCTACTTAGATGGTTGGTTAACAGAATTAGACATCACCACCTTCGACAAACTTAGAGACCTTGTCCTCACAGACCAAATAAAACGACGAGTTCCCCCTGAAGTGAAAGAACATTTTCTCGACTCTTGGCCCGATCTGAACACTCCCTTAGAACTTGTGGAAAAGCTTGATGCTTACGATAACATCAGACTGAGCCACAAAAAATACAACGCCCCACCAATGCAAAAGAAACCTTACCCCGCCAAAGAGGAAACTTCAAGAAATGCTCTAAACAAGAAACCAGGCAATCAACTGCCTAAATCCGAAAAACTCAACGCTGGTGAAAAACAGGAGCATCCAGCTCTGACTTGTTATGGTTGCGGTAAGCCTGGAGTTGTCAGAGCTAAGTGTCCAGTTTGCACTCCAACGCCAAACCTTGCCTCCGCCAACTTTGGACACTTCAACCTCCAGAGCCTGTCCACCTCGGAACCCACCGCATGCCTGCTGGTTACCATAAATGGAGTAGTAGGCACCGCCTGCCCAGACAGTGGAGCAAGCCACACAGTAGCTAGTGAAGGACTATACAAGATCCTGAGGAATCAAGGGGTCCAGTTTCAAAAGTCCAATCTACGGATGACTCTTGCTGATGGTAGCCAGACTGACAAAGACGTATACACTACAAGAGTGACAATACAACTCGAAGGACGTACTTTCAAGATGAATCTTATTGCTCTCCCAGAGGCTAAAGGAAATCGTACCCTACTCAGGACAGACTTCTTGAAGAAAGCTAAAGTGGTGCTAAACTTAGGAGACCAAAATTGGTATTACAGGGACAACCCAAGAAAGCGGTTTCCCTTCGTCGAAGGCTACAAAATACCTCCTTTGGCAGAGGAACGAGACGACACTGGTCTCAAAGAAAACGTCAATATGGCCCCAAAACAAGAGGTCATTGCGGTTGCAGAAGAAGTCACCCATACCCCAAAGTGTGACTTCAAACTCCGTGCAGATGAAGGTGAACAACTGACAGAGGGTCAAAAGAAACAACTTGATGCTCTATTGATAGAACATGAAGATACGTTCCGGCCGGGGGGAGAGCCGACTCCCTTTATAGAACATAGGATCGAGACAGGAAATGCCCCTCCCATGGCTACTATTCCTTACCGACTATCTCCTGCCAGGAGAGGAGTTCTTAAGAAGGAAATCGATGCCTTGCTTGCGGCAGGAACCATAGAAGAGTGTGATTCTCCGTACGCAGCACCTGTAGTCTTGATCCCGAAACCAAATGGAGAGTTTAGATTATGTGTAGACTATCGCAAGTTAAACTCTATCACGAAGCCTGACCCATATCCATTGCCACGCATGGATGATTTGTTGCATAAAGCCAAACAGACTGCCTATATGTCAACTATAGATTTGAAATCGGGGTACCATCAAGTACAAATGTATCCTCCGGACAAGGATAAAACGGCTTTTGTCTGCCAGTATGGGGTCTACCGGTTCACCAGGATGCCTTTTGGCTTGAAGACAGCGCCAGCGACCTTCCAGCGGTTAATTGATCTTTTCAGAAATGGTCTGAAGGTCAATACGCTTGTATACCTGGATGACATCATCGTGTTGTCTTCGACCTTCGAGGAACACATAGAGGACTTACGGCATGTTTTTGAGAGACTCCAAAAGTTTAAGTTACATGCAAACCGTGCTAAGTGCCACTTTGCTTGCCATAAACTTAAGTATTTAGGACATTTCATTACAAGCAAAGGAATAGAAGTGGACCTGGCTAAAGTGGAGGCAATTGCCCGAATTCCTCCCCCGAAGTCCGTAAAGCAGGTTCAAAGTTTCCTACAGACCTGTAGTTGGTACCGCAGATTCATTCCCCAATTCGCAGACCTCTCGAGACCTTTGAGTCAATTGACCAGGAAGCGAGCCACGTGGAAGTGGGGGGAGGATGAACAACAGGCCTTTGAAACCCTGAAAAGGAAGTTGATCTCACCGCCAGTGTTGAGTCAAGTGGACGAATCAAAGCCTTTTGTCATAAGGGCGGATGCATCTGGCTACGCTCTGGGAGCTGTCCTTACCCAAGGACAAGGTCCAGAGGAACACCCGCTCGAATATGCCAGCCGACTTCTACTACCAGCTGAAAAGAACTATTCCACAACGGAAAGAGAGGCCCTAGCAGTTGTTTGGGCATTAGAGAAATTCAGGGGATACGTGGAAGGAGCAGAGATCACGGTGATTACTGACCACCAGCCCTTGAAATGGTTATTAAGTCTAAAATCGCCAACCGGCCGATTAGCAAGATGGGCCCTACAGATTCGGTCGTACAACTTGAAAGTCGACTACTTGCCAGGAAAAGCCAACGTTATTGCAGACTTGCTATCGCGTCCTGCATGTGAACACAAGGAGCCATTGGGTGAGATTTGTGCGGTTGCCATTGACCTCCCAGTCCGGAAGCCAAGTGACATCCGGGAGCAGCAACTCAAGGATCCAGATCTGAAAAAGATAATAGACTGTTTCGAGAGTAACACCACAGATGAAAATTATGCCAACTGGACACAGCGGGGATGTTTGATGTCCCAGGGAATCCTTTACAGGTATGCTCCAGACTCGGAAGCCGAGGAGGCTCAACTAGTCGTCCCTATCCATGAACGAACGAGAGTGCTAAAGGAGTACCACGATTCCCCAACTGCCGGCCACTACGGAGCCGAGGGCACCTTCTACAAAGTGGCCTTGCGATATTACTTCCCTGGAATGCGGAAGTTTATTACCGATTACGTCAAAAATTGTGCCGAGTGTAGCAGATTTAAGCCAAGCAATCAGAAACCTGCAGGTTTATTCAGAACTCCTGCTTATGCCCAACGCTTCGAAACACTCGCCATAGATCTCTTTGGTCCCTTACCAGATACTGCAGATGGAAAGAAGTGGATTTTCATCGTAGAAGATACGTCGACAAAATGGGTAGAACTTTTTGCTCTGAAAGAGGCGACGGCGAAAGAATGTGCCATAACTTTGTTTGAAGAGATTTTCCTAAGGTATGGATTAGCCAGACGTGTCATAAGTGATAATGGCCCACAATTCACAAGTGCTGTCCTACAGCAACTGTGTTACCTACTCGAAGTGTCCCAAGTCTTTACACCCGTATATTGGCCCCAGGGCAATCCAGTTGAAAGAAAGAATCGGGATCTAAAACCAAAACTAGCAATACTTGTTGGTGAGGATCATACGTCATGGTCAGATAAACTTGCGACCATCCGTTTTGCAATGAATACCTCGAAGTGTGATACAACAAATCACACAGCTGCATTTCTCCAATTCGGAAGAGAATTACGAACAATTGATGACGTGCAACATGATGTAAGAGCGGTGATTGACAACGAAAATTTCATCGCTGAAATTACACCTTATCTGAAGAAATTCGCCCGGATCTCAACCGAGATCAAAGATCTTGTAGAAAAGAAGCAAGACCAGCACAAAAAGTATGCCGATGAGAGTAGAAGAAGGGCACATAGGTATGAGCCAGGTGATAAAGTATGGGTAAATTTACATCGTTTAAGCAATAAAGCGAAAAAGAAAACAGCTAAGTTTCAACCCTGTAGGGATGGCCCCTATATTGTGATTACCCAACGCTCCCCTACAACCTATGAAGTTGCTAACCCGGAAGCGCCGGATATCCTGCTTGGCACATACCACACTTCTGCTCTCACCCCTTTCAATGAAACTCCTCTTTCTGATGTTGTGCCTGTCGCCCCCCTAAGGAAGAGGGGACGACCTCCCAAGAGTAGCCCTCCAAAGACTGTTCGTCGAAGTGCCAAAAGAGAGACTCAGTTACCATCCAGCTCTTCTGGCCACTCGCCGGGACGTCATCGTGGCCAGGGGGGGAGTCTGTAACAGGTGTTCCCCACCTGAGCAGCCAAACTCCAGGACTGCAGCGGCAAAATAAAAGCAGTGACACTTCCGCCAGGGAATCGTTGTAGTTCGTAGAGGAGTAGCGAGGCTAAGATGGAGTGAGCTATGGCTGTTGTTCTTTTTATGTGTAATCCGTGCAGTGTTTGTTTTTTTAATAAAATGTTTTTTGTGTAAGTGAGATGCGAGTCTCTTCTGTCATTTTGGGAGTTCGTGTCGTCTTACAATCTGAAATATCAGTGATCAGGCAAGGGCGGCTCCAGACTGAATTCTCGGAGGGGACCATCGAACTTTTTACTTAGGTCTTTACTTACTTATAAATTGTTCAAAATGCAAATTGAACGTGTGAAATCGTGAAGTATGCGAATCTAAAGTTGTAAAACAAAATTTCGGAGGGGGCCATGGCCCCTATGGCCCCCTCACTGGAGCCGCCCTTGTGATCAGGTATATTTGTTGGCAGTGTAAAAATCATTGATGAGATATATTAGTTGATAATAGATGAGTATAAAATAAAATCAGGTAAAATATAAATGATGTGTACTGAGCTACTTTAAAACTCAACTTATAATTTAAATTATAAATTAAATCATTTTTTAATGTGATAAATGCTTTGGGATAATAAATGTCTAGAAAATTAAATATAAATCTTTCAAGTATTTACTTTGAGGACTCTAAAACTGCTGGTTTAATGTAGGTAATGGAATATGTCATCATTGGTAGATTGTCACTTAATTATATATGACATTGAAGTATTAAATTAGCATATAATTGGCATGTAATATTTAAAATTTGATTCAGAATATAAAAAAAATCTGATTTGTCCAACACATGACTTCCTTGCACGTCCATTAGATCAAAAATATTTTCGACGCACTTCCTCTAAATTTATTTGTTTGAAAGAGATAAAATATCAATAATAGTAAGATTTAGTGATTTCTAGCCAAATATTTCGATATCGCCAAGCTGAGTTCAATTTGAAAGATTTCTTTCTGACACTTTATTTGGCGATATTTCACCAAAAGCCGACAAACTTGAGATAGTCAGCGAGATTTTGGGGATAGCCAAAGTAGTCATTGACCACAGACTTTCAATGAATTGAATGCATCTATACACCTCAATGTATTCAAAGTCATTTGGCTCACCATGTAAATAAATTCTCAGTCGATTGCTGTCAAAAAAGATATTGAAAACAGTTAGATATTACAATAGTTCTAAATACAAAGTTAAAAAATCTACGGGTTAAAGTTTTAGAGTTATACAAAATAGGAAATAATTTTTGGCGCCAAATTTGGCGATATTTCGGCGAAACTCGTCAGTGTCGACGACATTTGGCGAGATTTTAAGCATAAACCAAACAATGACAGATTATCGCCAAATTTGGCGATATTTTGCCAAAACTCGCCAAGAACGATGACAAATGGCGATACTTTGGGCATGGACCAAATGACTGACTATCGCCAAATTTGGCAATATTTCGCCAAAACTTGCCAAGGTCGAGGACAGACGGCGAGATTTTGGGCATGTACCAAACAATGACTGTCTACAGTTGTATTATAATGAAGATGTCCATAGACATTAAGGTACTGAAATTCTTTTCGGTGGTCCTGTAAATAAACTCTCCAGTAGATTGGAACCAAAAATCGAGATGCACAACTAGATGTTACAACATTCTTATATATGAAATTTCATAATAGTTTTTGAGATTTGAGAGTTAAATATGCACACACGTACACCAAAAGTCGCCAAGCTTGGCGACTTTTGGCATAGTTCTTGAGGGAGGCACGTGACCATGGTCGGACCATTACCTAACTTATGTGGTAGGACGGTATTGTGCTTGAAATGGATGAATGCCCCTAAAATTGCTATTGACCGTAATGTATTGGAAATCTTTTGAGTGTTCCTGTAGCAGAACTATAAACTATAAGTGATAAAGACACTTATAGTTTATAGTTCTGCAGAACTATAAGTGATAAAGACACTTTTTTTAATGGAGAAATTCATTTTCTAACTCTTTACAGCATATATCACTTCTGAGTCGTTTGAAATAACCCAATACCTCTAAAAAACGCTTTGATGAATTTCGGCCCATAGAGCGTAATGTATTTCAAATTTTTGGGCGGTCCTGTAGATAAACTATTCCGTCGAATGGAACCGAAAGGGGAGGTGCACAACCAGATGTTACAACAATCCTAAATATAAAGTTTCAACATTCAACGCCTAACAGTTTTTGAGATATGCGAGTTTAATGAATTTCGGCCCATTGAGTGTAATGTATTTCGAATGTTTTGGGCAGTCCTGTAGATAAACTATCCAGTCGAATGGAACCAAAAGGGAAGGTGCACAACTAGATGTTACAACTATCCAAAATATGAAGTTTCGACATTCTACGCCTAATAGCTTTTGAGTTAGGCGAGTTTAATGAATTTCGGCCCATAGAGCGTAATGTATTTCGAATCTTTTGGGCGGTCCTGTACATAAACTATCCATTCGATTGCCACCAAAAGGGGAGGTGCACAACTAGATCATAGAACAATCCTAAATATCAAATCTCAACATTCTACGACCAATAGTTTTTGAGATATGCGAGTTACATACATACGTACGTACGTACAGACGGCATGGAAAAACTGGCCACAGTAGACTCGCCACTGGTCAAAATGAGTTGCAGACGCTTTAATATGATCGCGCATGCTAGCCTACGATGAGATGCATCGAAAAAAAATTTTTAATTAAATTTAGAGGTAGTCAAAATCGGTTTTTATGTCGAAATTTGCCCCCCAAAATTTTTCGGGATCACATTACTTCCTTATACTACGTACAAGGAAGTAAAAAGAATACATAAATAAAAATCAAATGCTGTGAGGATTGCTCATGCAATTTTAGTTATTTCTTATTTCCTTTAAACATGGGATGGTTTGTGTTTCATTTATGTTTGTAGTACATAACTGTTTTCATTTTACCACCATAAATTAAAGTTTACGTAAGACTAAATATTTTTATGTTATACATATACAGGGTGTCCAGTGCTAACGATGCCCAAAGGCTATTTCCTTAATCGTTAGTCAGAGACACATAGTTCGAATTGCAAAAATTCTTTAAATTATACCAGAAACAACCAAAGCCAATAAATCAATTCTTATCAAAATTACGAAATTTAAATTTTTATATGTTCCCCGTGTCCTGCCAGTTATATTTAGAAAAATTTTCTTCTTACATTTCATGCATGGGGGAAAAAAAAAAAAAAATCATCCGTCTACGACCAAAATTGACTGAGTGACAAATGCTTAAAGTTAGAGCACTTTTCGAGCAGTGAAATAAGTGTTGTATACAAAATGAATTTGAGAAAAATTAATGTACATGGTTCTGAGCCTTGTAATATTTATTAGCAATTTCACAAATTATTTTATTAATGTAGATTGCAATAAAGAAGAATAACTTTTAATTATGTGTATCCAGTAAATTTACATAAAAATATAGCTTATACCTAAAAGAGAATCTTTTAAAGAGTTTTTTAAATGAACTGGTGTTAAATAACTAAAAATATAAAAGCAAGGCAATAAAACACTTTATTAAACACTAGCTGCGTTCCCGTTCTTCGCACGGTAGGAAACGAAAATTTTCCTTACATGTGTAATTCGAAATTATTCGTGATGTGGAATTAAAAAAAAAAGAGCAAAATTATTTGACTCTTAATGTAAAGTTTGTGTCATGAGTACTAACCTGATCATTGCAGTATAATGACTCAAAAAACTACGTCAGTGCCATTCACTATCAAAAAAGTGGAAAGCTTAATGGTTTGCAGAGAACTCCTGGCTTTCAAAATGTCTTATTTCTACATCATACTGTTTTTTAGGCTCAAGTTGTAGCATTAAATACCTAAGACACTACATGAAATGGAGCACCATTTATTTCTTTCCGAACATGTACCATTTAAGGAAAGTATTGCAATCATGAAAAAATTTGACTTCGAGATTTTGGTGTATTTACACGTTTTGAGGTCTTCTGAATTCATTTATGCTATTTTCAAGAGATGTTTTTAAAATAGCTGCGCACCCGCTCTTCATACGGGAAGAAGGGAATATTTTACTACTAAAATCATATCTGCATGTGACAAAACAGAATTTCATTTTTTAAAAAGTTCAAGTAATCTCTACTGTTGAAATTACTGCGGGATATATTAACGCTAATTAGAATTACTTTTCGTTTAGTTGGTTGTAAGACAACCGTTGAAAAAGGATAAACACTTTTAATTTCATGAAATATTTATTAACGTGGTACATTGCGATTTATTCATATTACCTTTACAAATCTAATAATACTACCTATTACGTGCATTAATACTATCTATACTCGCTTCTCCCTCTTCAAGGCTCTCTTAGCTTAGATTATTTGGCCTCAATGGGATCTTTTGATTCTGTGGCGATTCTTTGCAATTTACGCATTAGCATAAATAATAATCATTTCACATAATGGTTGCCATTAAGGAAACTCTCCATATATATTTAATTTATTCATAGTTTTGTAAGATTGGCGTATTTAGCGCCGCAAACCATTTCATCTTACTGTGGGGAGAAAATATCCAAGGGGTGCCATTTTAAATATCCATGTATCTAATATAGCGATATCTTTTATATCCTCCATAGTCCTGTCTCCTGAAAAACATCAAACTGTGTAATCTCGAGGAGCTACTTATTCCCATTTTAATTATGACAGGGCGTTAGAGTTGCAGAGTTTACAAATTTCACGCATTTTTTAAAATTTATGACGTCACTGTTTGACTGCTGTAAAGGATACCCCGGTAGATTGAGGGAGTTAATTTCGATATTTCGCATAATTGTTTTCAAACGGTATCATTAAAACTTTGCGTTCACGCTTAAACCCAAAGAGCGAAAAAAAACCGATACATCGCGGAGCGATCAGTTTCCATGTAAACCGACAGGTTTTTCCACGAAAGTGCTCATTAAGCAGTCTTTTTTCTGAGAACTTCTTTCTTCCCTTCCTGTTTTTTCGGAGAACTTTCGTACTCGCTTATTGTTATATTCCGCTCCGCTCTTGTGATCGAAAAACGCTCCTAAAGGAGAAGCTCACTTTTGAAAACTGGCTCACTTTTCGCTCCGACTGATCGAATTTCGCTCGTTTGGTTTAAGCGTGGGACCTTTATGGAGGAACGTAATTCAACGTTAAAATAAAACTATACTCGCAACCTGCATGCGTATGTTAGGCAACGCCTGCGCTAAATTAAATGCCAAAAATAAAAATAGTAAATAGAAAAATTTTAATATATCGCGCTTTGAAACGAACTTTGTAACTTTTAAAATGAACATTTTCAGCGCCGTGAAAACATTTCAATTTTTAAATAAGCACCGGATTAAAATACCACTTCTAATAATAATAATCGTGAATTTATTAGTTTATTTCTACAGTAAATTTTAATCAAAATATCGTCTCCCTGTGTTGAAAATAGAGCTGGAATAAATGAGTTAAAATTATGGCGTAAATTTTACGTATCTTAAAGCATTTGACGTCATAGATCCTCACTTGCGAATTGAAATTCTGATATCCCATTTAAAAACTCGATTGGTTGAAAAAACCCTTTTTTCTAATCCTTTCTGTGGCAACAACCGAACATAAATTCTCGTGCCGTGATCGCAATGTAATGAATGGTGTAAGATCGCGTTGATGCTATTAAATTCTAAACATTAGGCTGCATTAAAATTCGTAAAAAATCGTCTAATTTACATAATTTTTTCGTTTTTATTTTAAAAGAGGGAGAAAAGAATGTTTCACGATTTGTCAAAATATCTAAAAGTTATGACGGATAGAATTCAAGATGCGACAGTTTAAAAATTATTTTACGAAAAACAATCGCGAAGCAGATGCTTAGTAAAAAAATTCCTAAAAATCGGTAAATCATGTTACGTATTCAGAACGAACTGTTTTTAAAAGAAAATTTCCTCCTCTATCCGATGATACAAATTCCGTTTTGCTGGAGCGTAATTTCCGCCGTTATTACGAATTGGGTGAGAAAAAATGCCAAAAATTGCATAAAACATAAAATAAAAAAAAATCTAGGTCGAATTTTGAAAAAATCGCTTTGAGGTGCACAACTACATATTTACATCTTCCCGAGTACCAAATTTGGTGTTTCTAGGAGTAGCCGTTTGTCCGTAACGCTGCCGACAGACACACACACACACAGACACCTTCTTTTATAATAAGTAGAGATTAAATTAGAAAATGAAACATTTTAAAATACCAATATATGCATTTTAGAAACTTAAAATAATATTACAAATTCTTTTATCATAACATTTGCTCAAAAGTTGCTTCCTTCGAATACAATACAAATATGCACCCATGTAGAAAAATCTTCCTGTACTTTGCATAGCATACTCGATGCTACACATTTATACGATTTAGTAAGTTTAATCCTGAATAGATTTTTATAGAGCTTGACTATAACCTTCTGTTTAAAAATTAGTACTCTAAAATTAGTTTTGCTTCTTTTCATCCTCATTATGCCAGAAAATGAAATTAAAACCTATAATTTAAAATTTCAATATTTATATGGTCCCATAGCAGTTTACTGTAACAGGACATTTTTAAACAGAGAAACCTGACTTAAATCAAAATATTGACTTTATGACTTGATGAATTTCGGTCATAGAAGGACAATTTTTTTTTTTTTTTAATTATACATCAAATTGTATGAAGAAAAATTTTCTAATTATAACTGGTAGGAACAGAAGACTGTATAAAAATTTAAATTCTGTAATTTTCATAGGAATTGATTGATTGACTTATTGTTTCTGCTATAATAGATTATACAATTCAATGTATTTTTGCAATTGGAACTATGTATCTCTAACAGTTTAGGAAATAGCTGTTGGGCACTGTTAGCGCTGGACACCCTGTATATATATATATATATATATATATAACTATTCTGTATGATTTGACCACCTAGTAGATTCCTTCATAATGTGTTTCATTTTTGACCAATACCTAATTGGTTACGGCCTGCTATTCAGGGAAAGAAGCTCTGCATGATGCGTGGATGATTATTTTGAACGATTCATTAGCCGAACCAGCCAAATTCCTTTTACAGCATTTTTCATGTGATATTTAATGAAAGTCTCACCATTGTTCTACTTTACTTGTTTTCTAAAAATTACAAAATGCAAAATAAAATGACTATCTGTGCAGATTACTACTAGAGGAATATTACTTATGCATGGATGACAATTTTTTTATAATCATACATTATAAAATCTCAGCAACCTCTTTTTGGCATTTCTTTTAGATTATTGAGCATCTGAGTGATTCTCCCAAAATATCAGATTTGCTGTGTCAAGGTTGCAGGAACTGCAAAGAAATATTCGGAAAATTTGTTTACTTAGAATCATCTAATAAATTAATAAGAAAAATTCAATTCAATTATATTATTATCCATTTTGTGAAGTAAAATGTGAAATGCCATTACCATCTACTGTCTCTTTTTACAGTTTTCATGGTCAATATATATTGTATAAATTTTAAAATAAATTTCAGAATACAATTAAAAAAAAATTTCAAATACAAAAACTATGAAACACTTAACTATATTAAAAATTATTTTTGGTCAATCTTTTGCACTTTGTATCATTGCCATCCAGTAGATTTTACATCCTTTTATGACCACTAGATTGTAATATTAGTACAAATAACATTCTACAGTAGCCTCAGTTACCAAAACTTTTATAGAATAAATATTGTACTTTCAAGATTCTTTATACAGCATTTTTAGATTATTGAGCATCTGAGTGATTCTCCCAAAATATCAGATTTGCTGTGTCAAGGTTGCAGGAACTGCAAAGAAATATTCGGAAAATTTGTTTACTTAGAATCATCTAGTAAATTAATAAGAAAAATTCAATTCAATTATATTATTATCCATTTTGTGAAGTAAAATGTGAAATGCCATTACCATCTACTGTCTCTTTTTACAGTTTTCATGGTCAATATATATTGTATAAATTTTAAAATAAATTTCAGAATACAATTAAAAAAAAATTTCAAATACAAAAACTATGAAACACTTAACTATATTAAAAATTATTTTTGGTCAATCTTTTGCACTTTGTATCATTGCCATCCAGTAGATTTTACATCCTTTTATGACCACTAGATTGTAATATTAGTACAAATAACATTCTACAGTAGCCTCAGTTACCAAAACTTTTATAGAATAAATATTGTACTTTCAAGATTCTTTATACAGCATTTTTAGAATCTTTTAGCTGAGTAGTGATAAAAGTACTTTTGTTATATATATACAGGGTTAAAGTTAAGCTTAATTGATGTTCATCTGGTCAAGATATTCACTTTCACAACATGCGGCAGCAGAGTGTCAGTCTCTTGGTGTCTTGCCAGTGAACTCCTCCTATGTCTACGGTATAGCAAATTAGCATTTTGATATTAATTTCTGATCAACTTGATGATTAGAGCATGCTGGTATCTGCTAACAGGATTTTCCGGAACTACTTATTGTAAAATTCCTGAATTTGGTGCAGTGCTCTCTTTTTTTTTGCTCTTCCTTTCATGTACGCTTGGAATCTGGATGTAAATAATGTCCTCTTGTAAATATTACATATATCTTGTTACTTTAAATAAAACTAGTCTAGAATTGATCTTGATTAATTAACTGCTTATCCACCATTCGGACACACAACATATATGTATATATATAATAACGAGAAAATGAAAATTTGAAGTCTGAAATAAGACATTTCATGCGAACCACTCACATGAACATTTAATTTATGCCCAATCAGATAACAAAATTGTGATTTTATTTCTTTGTTCAACATATTATTGAAAGACAGTTCCATTCCAAATGTCGATTATAATTGATATTCTTGAATAACTAATTTCCCCCTTTCTCTTATTCTTGTTTCTATAATCTAGCCATATAGTTTTTATTGATTCAACTTTTTTTTTTTTTTTTTTTTAGGTTGAAAAGTTGGAAGTTGTAAATAAGAAGTGGGTTAGAGTAAAGCTTATTCCAGGCAATCAAATTGACAATGTAATTATTTTTGTTTCTAAAATGCACTTTAAAAAAAAATCAGAAATTTAATTGAGCCAATCATTTAAAACTGTTCTTCATGTTAATTTTAGACTTAGTATTTTAGCTTTTATACTAAATTTCTAATAATTATTTACTTGGAACAAAATATATGTATATTTCTTAAAAAAAGGAGCTGCAGTTTACTGTTATTAATTTTTTGGTTATGTTAGTACTTAAAATACAAAAGTTCATTTTTACGAGTTGCTATGTACAAAATACTTAAAATTTTGGTACTTAAAATTCTGTTTTTCTTTCTAAACAATATGGGTTTCTCAGTTTTTAGAATATGCAAGATAAATATGAAGAAACTATTAATTGTTTGGCAACTTGTATTTATTACAATTCAATTTTTTGGCTCAACTCCTTTAGATTGAATGCCTAATAGTTCAGGGAGAGTAAGGCTGTTAGTTTTTGTACTGTAAATGTGTACTGTTCCATAATATTACTCTTCATTAATTTTATTTTGAAAATTGTTACATTAAAGTTGTGGGTGTTGAAATGGTTGATTATCTAAGTTGTTCTAAAAATCTTGTTTTAGGTACAAGCTTCTGATGTTCTATCATTTTAAAACAGTATATTTTTCAATTAATAGTGTTAACAAATATTGGCAACATAAATGAGGGTGACGGAAATGAATTGCTTTCGAAGAAAAACTGCGAATAATATATTGACTTAAAATTGAATAAGGAATTTAAAATGATACTCACTCCAATCCCATACGCTTCCAGACTGCAAAATTAAAAACGAAGACTGGCCACTCAATGAAACAAATAACTCCAGTATAACATTAGCACTCTATACATTTATTTAGAAATAATTCAATTTCGAATATTTACGACTTAGCACCACCGAATTGAATAACAAATATTACAAATTACAATAAGGAATAAACAGTGCCAATGTCACCTTCAAATACCAACCAGAACTAAAAACAAATCGAGTAGGATTCTGAGAAAAAAAATGAGTTGCCATTTCCCTTAACAAAAACTTTGAAGCTTACATTATAAGTAGAACAAAAACGTCTATAAGTGAATAGTCAATTCTGCCCGAACAAATAGTTTATACATGTATATCTGTAATTTATTAATTTTTGTTAAGTGTGATTACCCATCAGGCTACCAGTGTATGTTCATTAATGTATTTTTTCTAACAGTTAAAAATTTCAACCCTATATTACAAGCCTTTGAAGTTTTATAAATTATCAAAATGAATTAATATATTATGAAGTGCATTAGGAGAAATACTTTACCATCATAATTAGGGTTATAAACTCTACATTATATTACAATATTATCAAAATTGGTCATTATCATATTTGATGGTCCCCTTTGTAGTCATGCAAATAACTCCAGGAAATATATATTTAGATACATATCTTTAAAAAAATATATTTTTTAAAATCTTTAATGTATATATATTTTAATCTTTAAAAAATATATATACTAATTAACACATCCCTTCCCCTCTCCTCTAATGAACTGAATAATGAATTGTCTTGTTGTCTGACATTGATAATGTTACATTATGAAACATATTGTCTTAATTTGGGAACAATATATATTCTTTTAGAACAAATACTGGTTCAACATAGGCAGTGTTGATACGTTTGAAAGAAACCTTGAAAATGTACAACTCGAAATGAATATTGAACCATCCAATTTTGTACCTGTTGTATATAAATCTGAAATAGATGCGTAAGATACATTTTACTAATTTTAATTTATTTTCGTAATTTAATATAATTAGTGTATGGTGAATAATTGTTTTGTATTTCATTAGATCTCGTGCTGCATCATCCTTACCAGTTATTTTAATACTAAGCATTTTATTCTGGAATATGCGAAAAGGTGCTGGAATGATGGGAGGGGGAGGTGGCCGACGTGTTGGAGGCTTGTTTGGAATGGGTGAAACCACAGCCAAGCTCATAAATCCATCTGAAATTGGTGTAAAATTTAGGTAAATAATTTTAGTTTAGTTTAATGCTGTTATTAATGCAAAATTGCTGTTTTCTTAATGTATGATTTTCTATACTTGCTATGTTACAATCTTCTGAACCAATTCATTTAAACACTACTTCATATAAATCCTTGAAACTTGGGGAATAGGTATAAAAATGATCATTTAATAAAATAACATAAATTAAAAACTTTAAAATAATGTCTAATAAAATGCATTAGATGCTATTTCCATTTTTAATTTATGTCATTTTATTAAGTGATCATTTTCATACATGTTCACCAAATTTCAAGGTTTTATATGAAGTAGTTTCTCAATAAACTGGTCCAGCAAATTATGACATAATGAGTTTAGGGAATGATCCTTTCTAGGATTTTCTCTTAAGTGAAGGGGAAAAAAAATTGTTGCAATTTGACATTTTAATATAGATAGTTTGTAAAAAAGTGTACTTCTATAGATGTATAATGATTAAAGTCTATTGTTATTATCATATTTTAAAACAGTTCTTAACAAAAGGTTGCCATTGTTCTAAAAACACATTAACCACAGGAAAATGCATTATTTCATTTGCTGTTTAGTATTTTTTTTCTTTCTTTCAAACTGAGAAGTAGCAGCATTTTCATACTTTAAATTGTATGGAGGAACAATGATATTCAGCTTTGTCACAGCAGCTTACATAGTTTAAATTTTGGAAAATATTTCTTTAGCAACAATATATCAATTGCAACAACATTTTATAAAAAACATATATATTTGCTTGCCTATCATGTATGTACCAGATTCCCCCCCCCCCAATTAATATGCTATTGCTAATTAAAAAAATATTCCTATTGATAAATTCTGCTAATTTTTTTAAACACAGTATTGTAGACTTTCTATATTTTAATAAGGTTATATGAATTACTTCTTTAAAGATTTATGTACGTTTTTGTTATTCTAACACAAAGGTTGCATTAGTATCTTTTTATTTTTCATATTTTTCCGCGGTCATGTGAATACTGACATTACTCTACTCTTTGACGGGAATGGTAATGACTAGCTTTATTCCAGACAGAACGGAACTCACACTATTATATGATAGATTAGTTTTGCTGAATATTTCATTTTATATTAGTTAAAAATTGTTAAAAGCCTTTTAAAATTCTCTTAAAAACATTAAAAACACAACACACCAAATGTTTATAGTTGAGCGCTTTTGGCTGCTTTGTCCACAACCATCCTCAGAACTGGCAAAGAAAGGCTTTTAACTTTCATTTTATTGTTAATGTATCTTCCTCTCTTTACTTGTTTTTGAGTTTTCCAATTTTAAATGATTTCAGATTTTTTAAAGGGATACTTAGTGCAATTAGATACACTCAGGCTATGGGTTTTGTGTAAGTCTAACCTGTAGCTAGTGTATCCATTCTCATTCAGTAATCTAAAATTCTGATAGACTGATCAAGGACTTCAGTTCTACTATTGATAAGCCTAAGGGCGGATTAAAGGGGAGGGGGGGGTAGAGGGGGCGACCCCCCCCCTCCCGAGGAAAAAGAAATTAATGTAAAAGATCCTATTTTACTTCCATAAAATGGATGTATATGTCAATCTTCTAACTAACTGCCCCCCCCCCCTCGACAAACTTGCAATAATCCGCTACTGGATAAGCCTGAGATGGATGTTGAAAATTCTTAATAAATGCTTGTGTGCATGAAACTAGACGAAACCAACTTATGAAAGAATCACTGTTTTGAAAGTGATTCTTTAGGTGCGACATGTTATCAGAACAGGCCCTCATAGCCCACTGGAAAGCTGGGAAATTTTCCAGTAGGCCGCTCACTTTCACATGCATGTCGTAAAATATAATGTGCATGTTTGATCGGAGTAAAATGTAAGTGGTCAGTCATTTGCATATATTTCCCAGGTCGGTGTGATCAGTTGTATCCGGCCCTGTTCAGAAACTTTGTCTCAAAAATGTAGCTCCTGGAGGTATATTTATGAAAATAATAAATTCTTTACTGTGTGTATATATTGCCAGTGAATAGTATGTATTAAGAGCGAACGTATTATGATATAAATATATTTTTTTAGAGATGTTGCTGGTTGCGAAGAGGCTAAAGTTGAGATTATGGAATTTGTCAACTTTTTAAAAAATCCTCAACAGTATATTGAGCTTGGTGCTAAAATTCCAAAAGTATGTTAGCATTATGTATGTTTTTAGTAAACAGATAAATTTTCAATTAAAAGTTTTCTAGCTATAGAAGTAATATACTTGTTCATGAATCTTTAGGGTGCCATATTGACTGGACCTCCTGGAACCGGTAAAACACTTCTGGCCAAAGCTACTGCTGGCGAGGCAAATGTGCCTTTCATAACAGTCTCTGGATCTGAATTTCTAGAGATGTTTGTTGGTGTTGGTCCTTCGAGGGTAAATAATTGTTCTGCATTTTAACTCACAAAAATCGAGTATCTCAGATGCTTGTGCTAAAAAGAAAAAACTTAGGGGGAAAAAAAGATTTTGATTATGTATGAAATTTACCCAATTTGAATTATGTATTTTTCCCCTCAAAGAATACTTAATAATATGTGAACTTTTTTAAAAGATATCAGAGTATGTACTTACCATAACTCAGTATCAGAGAGTTTTATGGTCAATAGAAAATGAAAAAAAAAAAAAAAAAAAAAAAAAAACCTCCAAATGTTCATACTAATGTAAGGCTGTTAAAAACTTAGCTATCTTAGCTATCTATTTGTATATAAAAGAGTTTTGGTGTCTGTTTGTTTGCTGTAAGTGCCTAGACTGCTATAGGTGACACCCTGACTAAATAGCATCAGAGCTGCACCTTTGCTGAAAAAAAATTAATGCAGCTATTTTATTTTAGTTATTTTATGTTTTCTTTCTTTCAACCATTTTATGCATATTATAGTATTTCGTAAACTCAATTTTCATTTGACAACTACACTTCTTTCATCAGTATCTGAAAGTCAGAATATTTTTTCAGGTTAGCTTTAGTTAAGCATTGTACCTAAATTGTTTTTATTTTTTATCTTGCCTGAAATATTAATTTTAGTGACTAAAATTTTCTAACCTTGAGGATAATTTATTTCTTGATATATAAAATAACATTTAAAGTTTTTTTTTTTTAAATTTTTAAAGAAAACACACTTTTTACCACCTCTTCTGTTCACTGCACTCAAGTGTTCTCATAGCTATGTGTAGGAGGTGTTTTCTTCCTCTCTAATGAAGGAATGTGTTGGTTCAAAAATTAAACTAGTCTCCTACATGTAACTGGATAGAGTAAAACATGTAAAAGGAACACATGAATTAAAGACTTATTCTTTTAGAAGGTATGTCACAAACTGTAATTTTAAAAATGACATATATGCAGACAAATATGTATTTTTAAATTCATATTTACTTTAAGCGTTAGACATAGAACAGGACCTGCTTGGTCAGCTGACAAGATTAGACAAGAGAACATCAGCAAATAATTGCTTTAGGCAAGTTATGCCCTAACACCTAATGTACCTGGGCAGTGCTGGGCTATGTAGCTAGTTAATTCATGGAAACATAATTGTGTAAAAAATTTCGTATCTTTTCATCTTCATAACATACAGTTATGAAGATGAAATCACAGTTCACATCACAGTTGTCATCACAGTTCAGATGACAGCACAGATCTTTGCCCCAATTATCTGTGCAATCGCGTAGCAAGGGCACTGCAGATAACCCAAAAATGTCTAAATCACTAAAATTAACAGCAAATGAAAAACAATACAGTTCTGTTAGCAAAAGTTAAAAAAACTTAAAAAGACTTCTTAAAAGTTCTCTCTTTTTTTTTTCTTAATCAGTCACTTGTTTTTGCTTTCGAAACACCATTTCTTTTTTTTAGATTGTACTTTCCTTAACTTGAGTTTTTCTGCCATGCATCGATTGTCGTCCTGTTTCTCTAAATATTGAAGCCAGAGTTTCACATCATGAACTAAAATATGTTGAACTAAACATTCAACTAAAAAACAGTAGTTGTTAATTGATTGTTTTAAACAGTAGTTGTCAAGCAAAGCAATTGTTAGTTGAAGGTCCAACTAACTCAACTCAACAAATTAGTTTTAGTTTCCTGTTCAGCTAAAACTAATTTAGTTGAGCAGAGTTAGTTGACTCTACAACTAAAACTAACAGTTGTTGAATTTTCAACTAATAATTAATAGTTTTAGTTTTCAAATAACAACTAATGGGTACCAGAAATGAATGTTTTTCACTATTTGATTTTGAGGCTACAGAGCTGGTAGGTAGAGGGGGTCCATAAACTTGCTAACTCAGGTCATTAAGGTCAATAATTTTGGACCTTTGAACTGTAGAGCATATTTTATTTTTTCAAAGTGAGTTAGTATCAGTGATTAATTTGCATTTGTTGCATTGATTTAGTATAGAGCCAATTCTACATTGAAATATGACCTAAATCAGTACAAAAATAAAGCATACCTGAAATTGCCTTTCTCTTATATCAAGTTGATAAAGAGGACATAAATATGCATGTTACAGCATTCAAACAAATCAACAGAGGTTAATTGTTCTAGTGTCATTCAATAGAGCATCTTTTTGATACTATTTTTTATTAGCAATAAAGCTTTTTTTTTTGTACCTTGGTAATATATTTCAAATATTTCAATATCAGCTATCAAATACAAAAGTAATAATTCTTGAAAATTTTTATTTGGAAAAGGTTACAAAGCTCATCTACTTTGTGTTAATAATTAATAGTTAACATTTGTGAAGCTGCCTTCAGACTGGTTAAATTGTTTTTCTCTTTGGTACATAAGCTTCTTATAAAATTACTCAAGTCAGGGGGGGGGATACATATTCCATTAGTAATTCTTTTGCATGCAAGTAACACATTTGAATTAAAAAGGCACAGAGTAAATACATCTATATACATACACACTTACTGTAGGTTTTTAAAAGCAAATATTAAATGGAATTGCAAGTGCAACTGCTCCATTTTTTTTTTCAAAGTGGGCTAGTTTCAGTGATTAATTTGTATGTGTTGCATTGATTTAGTACAGAGCTAATTCTACATTGAAATGTGATCTTAATCAGTTCAAAAATAAAGCATACCTGGAATGGCTTTTCTCTTTCATCAAGTTAATAAAGGGGACATAAATATGCATATTACAACATTCAAACAAATCAACAGAGGTTGATTGTTTTAGTGTCATTCAAGAGAGCATTTTTTGATATTTTTTATTATAAAAGTAAAGTTTGTTCAAGAGGGATTCCCCCCCCCCTCCTCTTTGTTTGTGGATTTTCTAAAATCTTCAATAAACTCTGATTCTGATGACTCGTCATAAGAATAACATTATTTTATTTGCAATTTCAGGTTAGAGACATGTTTTCTATGGCACGAAAGAATGCTCCCTGCATACTTTTCATTGATGAAATTGATGCTGTTGGAAGAAAGCGGGGAGGCAGAAGCTTTGGAGGTCACAGTGAGCAAGAAAATACACTAAATCAACTTTTAGTTGAAATGGATGGTAAATTATTTTGTGATAAGCACTTTTATCCAGAATTTATCATTACACTGACAACTAAATAACATTATAACTTGTGTACAAAATTATAAAATGTTTTCATTTAAGACACTTTTTAATTCCTCCTAAATATTTTGTGACACTTGAATTAGTTCATTTTTAAATTTATTTATTCAATTAATTTATTTAAAAAGATGAAGTTAAAAGACTGTATTATTTTAATGATTATGGATATCAGTTGTTTACATACTTTTAAATGATGTAATGCAATTATTTGAAATTACATGTAAAACATTATTATTAGTAGCTTATTTGAAATGATCTATCCAGAAAGGTATCAGCAATTCACTTTTGTAATATTCCTAAATAAAAAAAGTGTAGAACTTTTTTATTTTATTATACGAAAACATGTATTTATATCCTTTCATAGATATATCTTCATTCTTTTATGATTTGGCTACAAATTTAAATGTTCTAGAAAATGTATAAACTCATATTGTTAATTTCTGACATACTGGTCTAGAAACTAATATTTTGTAGTTAATGCAGCTGAATTGCGAGTTTTAAGAAAATTTTATATTACTATGCTGTTCGAGTCCGGAATCAACATATCAAATCTTATTATTTTTGTTTTGTAATACTTTTATAGGAAACTTTGATTATTTTATCCTTTTTTGTAGTTGTTACACTTAAAGTAAATGTGAGTTTGAGTATAATGCAAAAATATTATATTTCAAAGCAGAAAGCAGCTACACTTAACTATACTTAGCCGTTTGTATGACTAAAACACATTATGAAAATCAAAATAAATTACTGTAAACAAGTTCAATTTTGCGAGTGGTTTTGAGAGAAGTTTTAATTTGTTAATCAGTTTGAAAATTTTAAGTTTTAATAAATATTAGGCATAAAACACTTTTAATATTTGTACTAAAAATAGGTTAAATTCTGTTTGTTTGGAATCATAAAAGTATCTGCATTTACTATTTTAGATTTCATTTCTTAAATATAAATTTTGAACTTGTTTATATTTAAGATTCTTTCTTTACTTCCTTTTTTTTTTAACTCCTTCTACAAAGTAAAAGGAAGTAAAGTGATTTTGATAAATTTCGGTAGTCAGATTTCGACAAAAAAACTGATTTTGACTACCTCTAAATTTACTTTTAAGAATTTCTGAGATGCATCTCATCATATGCATGCATGTATGTTCATATAAATGCACCCACAACCCATTTTGACCAGTTTTCCCTTGACGTATGTATGTAACTCGCATATCTCAAAAACTATTGGTCGTAGAATGTTGAAACTTTATAATTAGGATTGTTGTAATGTGCACTCCCCCCTTTTGGTCCTAATTGACTGGATAGTTTATCTACAGGGCCAGCCAAAAGATTTTAAATACATTATGCTCTATGAGCAGAAATTCATTAAACTCTCGTATCTCAAAAACAATTGGTCCTAGAATGTTGAAACTTTATATTTAGGATTGTTATAACATCAAGTTGTACACCTCCCCTTTTGGTCCCAATCGACTGGATAGTTTATCTACAGACCCGCACAAAAGATTCTAAATACATTACGTTCTATGGGCAGAAAATCATTAAAGCGTATTTTAGAGGTAAAGGCTATTTCAAACAACTCAGAAGTGATATATGTTGTTAAGGGTTACAAAATGAATCTCTCCATCGAAAATAGTGTCTGTATCATTTATAGTTCTGCTACAGGAACACTCAAAAGAATTTCAACACATTTCGGTCAATGGCAGTGTTAGAGGCATTCATCCATTTCAAGCACAATTACTGTCCTACTGTATAGTTAGGTAATGGTTCGACCATTGTCACGTGCCTCCACAAGAATTATAACAAAATTTGTCAAGCTTGGCAACTTGTTTGTGTACACATAATTTAACTCTCAAATCTCAAAAACTATTAGTCATAGAATGTTGAAATTTCATTAATAAGATTGCTGTAACATCTGGTTGTGCATCTCTATTTTTGGTTCCAATCTACTGGAGAGTTTATTTAGAGGTGCCCAAAAGAATTTCAATAGATCTATCTCTACGGACATTTTCAATATATTACACGTGTAGTCAGTCATTGTTTGGTTCATGCCCAAAATCGACCTTGGTGAGTTTTGCCGAAATATCACAAAAGTTGATGCCAAAAATAATTTCATATTTTGCATAACTCTAAAACTTCTAACTGTAGAATGTTGAAATTTTGTATTTAGAACTATTGTAACATCTAACTACGCATCTCTTTTTCGATTGCAATGGACTGGGTAATTTATTTACATGGTCACACAAATGACTTTAAATACATCAAGGTGTATGGCTACATTTAATTCATTGAAAGTCTGTGGTCAATTACTACTTTGGCTATCCCCAAAATCTCGCAAACTATCTCAAGCTTGTTGGCTTTTGGCAAAATATTGCCAAATGAAGTATGAAAACAAATCTTGCAAATTGACCCCAGCATGGCGATATAGGAAATATTTGGCTAGAAATTGCCAAACCTTAGTATTACTGCAGTACTTTATTTCTTTCAAACAAAATAAGTTTAAAAGAAGTGCATTGAAAGTATTTCTGATTTAAAAGACGTGCAGTGAAGTCACGTGTTGTCCACATCAGATTTAAAAAAAAGTAAATTTAATGATCTTTCAGACAGATATGTTTTTTTAAATTATTCATTATTTAAAAAATAATTTCAATTTTGCTAGTGTGTAATTCTAACTTTCAGGTTTCAACACAACTACTAATGTTGTTGTGCTTGCTGCGACAAATCGAGTCGATATTCTTGATCAAGCTTTACTGCGTCCTGGCAGATTTGATCGTCAAATATTTGTACCTGCTCCCGATATTAAAGGAAGGTAATTTAATTATTTGTATTTGTCTTCTCTTTTTTGGTGTCTTATTATAAAACAAGGTAAACAGTTTATCTAAGCTCTAAAAAAAGGAACAGAAATATTTTAGATTCTTGAGATACATTAGTTCTAAGCATATGTATTTTTAATCTGTGGTACTAGTTTTTTAATAAATAGATTATAAAAATAAATACTATTTATTTATTGATGCTATTCCAATTATTTGTTCAAACTATTGAGCAATTTTTAATGTAATTAAAAGTGATAAAGAAAAACCTTTCAAAATAAAGTACAGTAGTAGGGATTTTAAGGAATTGAAAATCAAATTTGTTATTCTGAAAAGCTTATTAAAATGAATTTTGATCCTGACTAGAATTGTACTATATATATTTATGTATACTAGAATAATATGTATATATATATATATGTTATGGCAAAAGTAATAGACTGGTGATTATATATAATAACCGGTAATTATGCATAATCACCACTAAATATGGTAAATGTGATAAATTTTTGAAAATTTATCAAATTAACCGGTTTGTTTGCATAATTCCTAACTCTTAATGGTAAATGTGATAAATATCATGACTGATTGGGCCAGTAGAATAGAGTGCAGTTTTTTTGTGTAGTTACTACTCAGAAGTATATTTTTTCATTGGAGACTATGGTGTAAGAGACCACGAATTACAATATTTTATATTTTACAGTTAAAAAGTCAATAAATGGTTATTTTAAGTCACATACATTTATTTAGCCTGGACGAAATTTGAATAAGAGACTGACAGGTATTGTGAAACGAAAAAAATACAATTTACATGAACTTGTACAAAACAGTTGCACATAAAAAAACAAATTGAAGTTACATATAAAAAAGAAACTAAGCCAATATTCAACAGAAAAAAAAGCATTTTTTCAGATAACGTTAAATGCTATTACTACAAATTACTAAATATTTTAAATTTAACTATTTAAGCATATTAGACTGTTATGACATTTAGATTTACAAAGTTTGCCAGATTTTTTACATTTGCACTTATCAGACTCGCTTTGTCCCTTACAAGCACATGCTGATATCCCTGACCTCCAGAAAGATGTGTCTTTTTAACGCATTCTCGAAGTGATATTGCTAGATCTGGAACATCGTCAAGAAAAATAATTTTTTTTTCACAAATTGTGAATTGATTTCTGGTATACAATTGTGAAAGTCTTCCTTCTTTCATTCCTAACTGATAAAACTCTTCATTTTGAACTTCTAGTATCACCACTAATGAATTTCAGGGATCACTTCTTGCTCTATCAACGTCTGGTATTCGTAGTTTCACTGTGTCACCAACTTTACCAGCAGGAAATTTAAGATTTGAAACCTTCAACATTTTCTTTGCTTGTAATTCTAAACCTTCTTTAGTACTCATTCTATATCTTCTTACTTGCTCATGCCTGCATAAAATATCTGTCTGGATTAGAGTGACCGCTACTTCATTCTCTTTCTTAGTCTTAAAATTAACTGCAGATGGAGGGTCATTTTGAGATAGATCGTTGTTGTCCATATTAGAAACATTTTCTACTTCGCTATTGATGTTTTCGGAAGCATTATTAACTGTCTCTATTAATGTCTGAAGCTCTTCTTAAGTTCTAAGAGGTTCGATAGAGTCATTCGGGAAAGACGTTTTCAAGCCAAATTTTTCAGGCGTTCCAAACATTGCTTCATAAGGAGAACACTTGATGCCTTCATGAAATGCTCAATTTTTCATAAGTTGCACAAAATGTAAGACTTCGGAACATTTACTGGTTTGATTGCTTTCCAACCAAGAACTTAGCATATTTTCAATATCTTGGTTTACACGTTCAACCGAACCTTGAGTCTGACTGTGCCTAGTTTTTCCGTGCACAATTTTCAGATCCGGCCATATTGCAAAAGCTTCTTCTTACAATTTTGTTACTAAACTCATAACCGTTGTCACTTTGCAGTACACTGGGGGCTACAAATATAGTAAAAATGTCAATTGGGTGATATGCAACCTCTTTTGCCCGTTTGCTTTTTAGGGCACGCAACTGTACGAAGTCAAGTGGTCTTGATGATAGACAAATATAAAGTCATTATCTGGTTGCGACTGCATGTCAATTAGTTCCACCTGGCATCTTGAGTTCAGCTCTTGAAAGACCATTGGCCTAACAAGTTCTTTCTTAAGTACCTTGTTTTTTTTTTTTTTTTTTTTTTTTTTTTTTTTTGACAAATTTCACACAAATTTAAGTAAATCATGACTTCTTCAGTAATAATGTTTTTGTACTTTCTTTGAAGTTCTTTAAACATCCTGTTTCTACCACCATGGCCTATTGATAAGTATACCTCATGAATTATGGTAAAAAGTTCTTCAAAATACACGTAAAATCTAACATTGGAGCTGTGTTTACTTATGAGAAAGAGAAGTTTTTCAACATTGCTTACTTTCATTACATTGTATCTTTTTAGTCTTTGATAATCTTCCCTTTTTTCCCCATGTTTTTACTATTATTCACTTTTTTTAACAAATCTTTCTTTCGTCAGAAAACCACTGTTTGCTTTTTTAGTATCCATAATATTCACTAATTTAGAATTAAAATACTGAAGCATACCAGCCATTATTCAGTATTTTATAAAATACGAGAGGGGAGCAAAAAAACGTCCAGATGCAACGAAATATGAACAACTACTGAAATCACGTGTTTGTTACATGTTGATAGAAGCTAAGCAATAGCGCAAACTGAACGAATTTTCGTAAAATTAGGGACTTTCATCACATTTACCATTACGAGTTGGGAATTATGCAAACAAACTGGCTAATTTGATAAATTTTCAAAAATTTATCATATTTACCAAATTTAGTGGTGATTATGCATAATTACTGGTTATTATGTACAGTCACCGGATTAATCACATTTACCGTAACATATATACGTATATATGTATATATATATTTAAATAAAAGTACAGTGAAACATCTCTGAAAGACCACCTCTTATGAAAACCATATATTTCTGGTCTGTAATTTCTGTTTAGTGGCATAATGTTAATTTTCCTTCCATTATAGGACCACTCTTTATTATATACCTCTGTGAAAGGCCATTTTTTAACTTTTCAGTTGAAGGGTGGGATTACTCCTGGTTCAAATATCCTCTTTAGTCTAAAAGGCTATCTGCCCCCCCCCCCCCAAAAAAAAAAGGTGGATTTTTGTCCCTTTTCTTGGAATTGTCTGTGCAGATGTTTTGTTTTTCCATGAGGAAAGGAAAAGAGTTTTTCATATTCTAGTTTTAATTCAAATTTGAATCTTTTCTTTTAAAAAAAGGTCGTCTAGCTACTGGAAAATTGTTCTTTATGCTGTATAGACATGACATATAATAAATTAGTTCAATAACTGTCTTTTGTAGTACATATATTGCATGAAAGTTTTCTTTTCTAAGATAACATATCTGGAAGTGATTTTCTATCGTCCAGTGAGGGGTCTCTTTAGGGAGATTTCATTGGATTTCTCAATCTGAAATATTCTTAAAAGTGAAGTTTGCTGCAACAAGTTTTAGAAATTGGTTTTAAAATTTTTAGAATTTAGTGAAAATAATCTGTTCTAAATAATTTTTTTACATTTATATTGGCACATATTGAAAGTTATATAACCGGGACAAAATTTTCTTTTGGGTAAAAATATGTTTAGTTAAACTTTGCTGCGTTTCATTACAGTTGAAACTAGAAAAATCCACTAATCAATCAATTTGCTTTAAATAATGAATTTTCTCCTTTTCTTAAATTTGTATCCTCTCCCTCGTTCAGTGAAGGATAAAGACTGATATTCCTTTAGTAACTGTTTCTACTTTTGTATATGCTCTTACTTTTTGGCCTTAGAAATTAGCAGCTATGTTTTCTGTTGTTTGTTTTTAAATAGTTGATTTGTTTTAGAGCATCAATATTTAAAGTCCACCTTCAACCTTTAAAAACATTACTTGATAAGATGGATCTGGCTCGAAAAATGGCTGCTTTGACACCTGGTTTTACAGGTAATAATGTTAATAACTTTAACATTTGTAAAGTTGCACATGCTTGATTTAGACTTTTAAGCTAAAGATTTTGTGTTATAGGTGCTGATATTGCCAATGTATGTAATGAAGCTGCTCTGATAGCTGCTCGTGATTTAAATGAAAGCATTCAAATGACTCATTTTGAACAAGCTATTGAAAGGGTAGTAGCAGGTAACAAATTAGATTCCTCCCTCCCCTTGAAATGTGTTTATTGATTTTATTTATATATTAAAATAACTGCAGTAATTTAGTAACATTTCATATCTTCATTGTTTTACTTACTCAGTGCCTGATTTCCCCCCCCCCCCCCAATTACAATGAAAGCTCATTTTGGTTTAGTCAGATTACTCGTATGCCTTAAAAAAAAGAAAAAAAAAAACAACCTTTGATAATTACATCAAATTTGCTTTCATTTTTCATATTTTTAAATGAAATTTAGTACATTTTATTTGTTAAATTATTCTGCAGCTATTTTTAAATGAAGTTTTTATATTTTTTAGTTTTACAGTCACTCTTTTCTAGTAGATAGCCAGTTCCATAATCAAGCTGTGCTCCTACCATAATTGAAATTGACTGCAATTATTTGAATATGTTTGAAATGTTAATGTTAAAAAAAAATTCCTGTAACTTTTGTTTTTCTTGAAATGCTTTTTTCAATGTATTTTTATTTGTAAAATCAGTGTATTACTATGCTGATTTAATATTTATATAATTATGTATTGAAAAATCTGAAATTCCAATAAACACACTCACACACGTGTGTTATATTTATGTAATACATGTTACAGCACAGGACACATTTACTGATAGGAGAATTGGTCTATTAAAGACTTCAAATTGTTTATATACATGGAAAATAAAGTTTATGACCAACCAGACACTCATCAGGTGCCATACTTGGCATAATTGTTAACAAAATACCAAAAATTAGGAAGATTTTAGTATTATGGCTTAAAAAGCTATTTTCAAGCTATGCAAAAAAGCTATTTTCTTTGCAATTTTTTTTTTAAACTTTTGTGCTTTTGTCATTCTTTCCATGTTTGCTTAATTTGCTCCTTAAAAATATGTTCATGTATTAGTGTTTTTACTCCTTTTTAAATTTTAGTGAAAAATTTATTTTTTAATAATTGTTTTTTTCATTCAATTTGAAAGTTGCTATGTTGTACTATAACAAGGCCTAAATTTTCTTTCGAGTAAATGTATGCTGTTTAATAAAACTTGTTGTGAAAGAAGGAAAATCCACCAATTAATGAAAGACATCTGCAGAATGGTTTAAGCAATAAAGTATACTTAACTATTTAAAAAAGAAAAGCATGAAAACATGCATGATTAACTTTTAACTAACTAACTAAATATATTTTAAAAGTATAGCATGTTTGCAGAAATTAAAAAAATCTACTATGCTGTATAATAAATTATGTGTTTACCATATAAAAGCAGTAGAAATGTTTTGCATGCTCAATGCAAAAGCAGTATAAAGCAGTATTTCAAACCTTTACTTAGTAATTAGCTAAAATTTGCTACTTTTTAATTTGAAATAATAATAGTAATATAGTATATTGGTTTTACATATATATTCAAATACAACTTATTTAATGACAATCTTAAAACACACCATATTGTTTCATGGGAGATGTTTGTCTATTAGTGATTTTTCACAGATAGCCAAGGATTTAGAAAGAAAATTACGAAATTAAAATTTTCACAGAATTTATGTTTGCGACTTCGTGACTAGTCCAGAACATGCATATTTTTGGATTTGTTTTTTATTTTCTGCATTTCAAAGCCGTGTTTAAAAGAGAATATTAATTTATTTTTGCATAAAAAACAATTAAAAACAAACAAAGTTCTTACATCAAAAATATTTTTATAGCAAAATTTTATGCATATTTGATGACATTTTGGGAATATTTGTCTTTCAGGTATGGAAAAGAAGACAAATGTATTACAGCCTGAAGAAAAAAGAACTGTAGCATACCATGAAGCTGGTCATGCAGTTGCTGGTTGGTTTTTAGAACATGCTGATCCATTGTTAAAAGTATCTATTATTCCTAGAGGTAAAGGCCTGGGTTATGCACAATATTTACCTAAAGAACAGTATTTATATACGAAGGAACAGGTAAAGTAGTAATATAAAGTACAGTAAATATTATAAATTTTGAATTTCAGCTTAGTTATACTTTGGAGAGTGTTAATTATTTATTTTGAATAATAAAGGACAAAAATAATAATAAGCATTTTTTAACACCTTGTGGTCTAATCCTGAAAATCTCTTGGTGCCATTTTTGGTGAAGTGAACTTAACCCGAGAATCTCAAGTTTTATTCTCTAAGCCAGTATTTCCCAACTGGTGGGGCATGCCCTCCTGGGGGGTGCCTGAAAAATAGTAAAGGGCAATTGATAATGCATGTTTTAAAAATATCTTAGTTATTCTTATTTTTACTCCAAAACATATCTATTTTTGCTTACAATATTTACTCAAACTTTATTGATAACATTATTTTGTAGAAAAAGCGACTACATGTTCATTGTTGAAGAATGACAAACTGAATGTATGCTTAAAAATATGAGGGTGGGGGATGCCACCATAAGTTAACCATTGTTGGGGGGGGGGATGCTGTTAAAAGGTTGAGAACTGCTGCTCTAAGCTGCAAAAATACAAGCTATATACATTTCCCATCTTTTAAAATATTATCTGTTAATCTTTTAGTTTAAAAGTACGGTGGCGCTAAGAAGTTTCTGGCCAGATAAATATTTATTATTTTTAAGAGAAAATTATGCACTAACCAAATTTATTTGGCTTAAAAACAAAGAATATGCAAATTAAGAAAGTTGACACTGCGGGCCTACACTGGCGAATTAACATCAAAGCTGCGTAGTGAGAAATTCAACTATCATATGCTCGTATGTTTGCGGCCAGTAAGTTCAATGTTGTTCTTTTCGGCTTCTGACTTATGGTATTAACGTTTTCTATTTAAGAAACTATCTTGTCGGTCAAAAATGAAAATCAGCTCGAAAAGTATTTTGCGTAAAAGAGTGATTACTTTATCCAAGAAAGGTAAATCCTCTTGTGAGGATGGGAGAACTTCTGTCAATGGGAAAATCCACAGTAAACAATATATAAAAAAAAAAATATCAAGCTGGTTTTGGAGTTCATGACATGCCTTGAAGTGGAAGCCCACGGAAGACCACCATACAAGTAGACAAATTAATAAAAAGGAAGTCTACTGCTGACCCACGTAAAACTGCTAATGATATTACCAAAGAATTACAGGAAGAAAACCTTGCTGATGCCAGCCGTATGACAGTTTCAAGGCGTCTGTGTGATATAGGACTCTTTGGTAGAGTTGCAGTGAAAAAAACCTTTCATTAGTAAAAAAAATAAGCCAGCCTGACTTGAGTTTGCATTATTGCATAAAGACTGGTCTGATAAAGATTGGTCAAAATTACTTTTTTCAGATGAATCAAAGTTCAACCTCTACGGAAGCGATGGGAGGCAATATGTATGATGACCTCGAGGTAAAAGATACAATTGCAAATACCAGGTTCCTACAATAAAACATGGTGAAGGACATGTTATGGTCTGGGGAGCATTTTCTACAAAAGGTGTCTGTCCTTTAGTACAAATCCATGCCAAGATGAACAGACTTATGTAGAAGGACATTTTGCAACGTCATGTACTACCATATGCGTGAGAGAATTTAAATAAGAATTGGGTATTTCAGCAGGATAATGATCCGAATCATACGTGCACAATTGTAAAAACATGGATGTCCTAAAAAAGAATTCATGCAATGAAGTGGCCCTTACAATCACCCTATCTCAACTCGATTGAAAAACCTTTGGAATGAACTTGATAAACGTGTGTGAGTGCATAAGTACTCAAATTCCACAGATTTTTTTTCAAAAATTGCATGAGGAATGGAACAAATTTACTCTTGACGATATTAAACCACTTATTGATTCTATGCCTCGTCGCTGTGCTGCTGTTATTGCTGCTAAATGTATGTCTACCAAATACTGACTGTATATAATATTATTGCACACTATAAATTTAATAAAACCTTTTTATTACCATAATTGACCAGTGTGGCCGGATATTTTTGAACACGTGTATTTGTTATATAAATGAACATTCCAATAAAAATATTTAGAAAATTATTTCTTCCTTTAAAATACATTCCTTATTACAATGCCAAAATTTTATATAAGTATTAATTCCAGGCACCGGAAGATATAAAAGTAATTCCCAAATTTTGAAATGTAATAGTACTGGCCGGAAACTTATGAGCACCACTGTATATTAGTAAATAGCAGCACCAAACAGAATTATGAATATGAAATTTAGAGTTAAGTTTTGAGCATCCAGCTTTGAAATGTATCATACAAAAGCAAATTTGACTGAGTAGTGTTATCTACATATCGGATATTTTCACAACATTTGGGGGTAAATTTTTATTGCATGAGTCTAAAATTTTCTTAAAGAATATTTTCTTTTGTTTATTCCCACCTTTAAAACCTTTTTTCCCCTTTAATTTCTTATTAAATATTAATTCTTAGTTCATTTAAATAGCTCCTTTATTATGTTAAAGAAAGGAAATTTTATAATTAAAAAAAAAAAAATATCAAAATATATATCTTCCAAATGCGTTTTTAAAAAATCGTGGAAAGTACCAAGTTCAGAGGGAGAAATGCAGTAGAAATAGCTCAGACCTAATAAACATTGTATTGTATTTGTTTAAACCATATTAAATTAGCCACAAACATAAATTCCATATTAATTAAGAAAGACTGCATATTATTTAGTTTTATGTTTTTGTAAGTATGATAGAAGTTCAAGCAAAATCATATTTTATTGCTTATTTGACATTTTACCTCAGAAACTGCTTAAATGATTTGTTTAAATCATATATGGACAATCTCCTGCCTGAGGGCCGGATGTGGCCAGCCATGGCTTTTAATCCGGCCTGCGGAACATATCAAAACCCATATAAACAAACTCCCATATAAATTCTAATTATATGGCCTGCGACTATTCAATGTAGAGATGTAACGAATAGTGATTTTGCCGAACAGCTGAATACTGAATATTCGGCACATAGTTTAGGCCGAATATTAAATTTTTTAAAATTCCATTTTAACTGTAAATAAAATGCCACTTTTCGAATTTGTAATTAAATGTTAAATAAAGACTAATTAAAATGCATTTTATATTATTTGTAGATGATTAAAAATGCACAACAGTATATTATCTAAAAAAAATCTTGGTCATGAAAAAATATCTTTTACAAAGTTAAACACTAATAGCAGCATAATTATATTTTGAGATATTCATAATTTAATAAATATGTTATGGTATGTGATTAATCTGGTAATACATAAATACACTATTCTTTGAGTTTTACGGCCTCTGGGCAAATATATGTAGCTGCTTTTCAAAATAATGTTCGTGATTGAGGATCTGAAAAGATTCCTCCTCCCCCCCCCTCCCCCGGTAAAGAAGGAAGAAAACCAAGTAGTATCACCAAACTAGAAAAGTCTGCATTGCTGTAATATTATTAAATACATTAAATTATGTTTCATTCAATTTAAAATTCTATGACTTATGATATTTTATAATATAAAATTAGCATATTGAAGTTTAACTAAGCAATATTATTTGTAAATGCATTAAAAAATACATGTTAAAAATATTTTTTTCTCTTTGTTCTGAAATTATTCAACTGAATATGTAGCAATATTCAGACCCAACTATTCAGCTGAATATCTGTTCAGTATTCGGCTGACCGAATATTCGGCAAAACAGCCGAATACCGAATAATGGCCGAATATTTGTTACATCCCTAATCCAAAGGTTGCCTATACCTGGTTTAAGTCTTTGAACATCAGTGCATTCATTGTATTACATTAATATACAATGTTTTCTCTAGGTATGAAAAGTATTTTGCAATATTTTGTGCTGTAAAATTTCCTAGGTTCTTAAGAACTTTGCTTACTATAAGATTTTTTTTCGAAATTTTAAAAGAATTTTGTGGTGTTCACTTTAATGCCAGCAACATTTGATATTATAAGCAAAAGAAAAAGAAATGATTGGTGTTAAATAGGAGTTATTGAAGTATTCATTAAGAGATTTATTTATTTGAAATGCTTCCTAGCTTTATTAATATTAGTATAGCATATCTTCAATTGTGTAGACTAGAACAGCGGTGCACAAACTGGGGGTCGCGAGAAAATTTTTGGGGGTCGCCAAATTCAAAGAAATTTAAATTTATGAAAAATCTACAATTGTTCATTTCAAAGAACGGAAATAATACAAGAGAAGAAACTGACAATTATTATTTTATGAGCGCGATATTCGCGATCGCTGTCATGGGGCTTCAAAATCCCGTTATCATGCATAGTGATCTGCAGTATTGGCTGCTTACTTCCACGTATAACTAATATAAGGTACGAAAAATTTCGAGAAAATGAATTAGATTGGATCCGCGATCCATTTTTGTTTGATATTATTAATTCCAATAACCCTTTAAATGTAAAAGAACAGTTGATTGATCTTTCAAATGTTGAAACACTGTGCATTCAATTTAACTCTCTGACTTGCCAAAACTTGACAGGGCCACCAAATCCTTTGGAAGTGGTACAGACTGAGATGAATTTGAATCTTGGGGTTACTTTATACAAAAAAAGATAACTCTGTGCATGTGTTAAAATGATGTGACCTTGATACAATTCACAAGAAGTACCCGATTCCTGAGTGGCTGCATGTCTACACTGATGGCTCCTTTTTTGATGATCATATGACTGCAGGGTCAGGAGGTTTTTCGAACCTGTTCTCCTTTTATGCCTCTGCGGAGAAATACAGAACAGCTTTTGGTGGTGAGGTGGAGGCCATCAGGATTGCTCTAAAGCAGCTATTGGCCCTCGAAGATAAATTTACAAGAGTGGTTTTGTTCTCCGATCCCTAAGCAGCAATCTAGGCTATTGGATCAACTAGTCCTCTTTCATTGGATGAAATCATTCAATCTCGGGACTATGTGCAAAAGTTGGGTTTAAAGAAGAAGCATGTGGCACTTCAGTGGATTCCTGGTCATTGTGGAGTAAACGGGCATGAACAGGCTGATTTCCTTGCAAGAAGGGGCTCGAGATTGCTTTAGTCAAAATGCTCAACAATTTCTTATCACTCCATTAAGCTGTATATTAAACAAATTATGTCTAAAAATTTTAAAATGCAGCTTCTTGACCGTCTGCAGTCAAAGCAGTGGAAAATTGATGATCTCCTGGCCATTCCCAACGGCCTGCATCGTGAAGCTGTTGCACAGTTTCGTCTTTTGAGTGGTCACAACTACCTTGGAGAGCATCTCCATCGTTTAGCGATTTTGGACCATCCAAACTGCCCTCTTTGTGGTACTGATGAGCCAATGAATCGAGACCACTTTCATCGTTGCATGTCACTTCATGGCGACTCTGAGACAGCATTGTATTGGAAAGGGAGAGAACTTTTGTGGCAACGCAATGACTTCGGAAACTTGCCAAAAATTTTGGTTATCGAATGGAAATGAATATGCTGATTTGAAAAGAAAGGCAATCAATATTTTGATTTAGTTTGCATCGACCTACTCATGTGAATCCGGCTTTTCAAAATTAGTTTATCTCTATTCTAAAAAAAAGTAAAGGCCGCTGTTGCCGCTGTGAAAGATTGTTGACCTATCTCTTCCTAAATCTTGGGGATTTGAGTTTCGACTAAGGTGCCCACAGATTAGAAAAATTCCGAGGAACCTGATAAGCTGACTTAAATTTCGAAAATCGAATTATTTTAGAAGATATTAATAAAAAAACTGAAAAAATAAAACATAATGGTTGCCAGATTTGGCATAAAATCATTCATCCTTTGCAACAAAGCAATTTCAGGTATGTAGAATCGCATGAAATTGATGAAAATGAAATAGAATCACGCCCATTTTACGCCAAATTAAAAAATATATGAAATAAATAACTCAAAGTGTGTTACAGAAAGTTGACAATTTTCAATTAGTAAGTTCGCTTAGACAACAGAAGTTTAGAATTAGTGATTATTCGTTTTTCCAAAACAGAATAACTAATTCTAACTGATTTTAAAAGCGCCCTCTTGGCATTAAATACGATCTGGTTAAATGGTATCTTTCCAAGCAGGGTGAATCTAAACCGCGAACTCATCATAAATGTTACAGCCCAATATCTTGAAAATGAAAAATAATTAAAATGCAGATTATTTTAAAGCCAGTTCGGTCCAGCTGGACTATTTGCTACCAGTAGAAATATTTGGTGGCGTTAACTATGCCATTATAGCAGTTATAGTACACTTTGGATATTTGCCATCGCGGCAAGATGATATAATTCGTGGTGCTAAATACGCCATGGAGGGACCATCCATGGGGGATGCCATTCTGCAAGGGATTATGTATATGAAAATATGGATAACGGTTTTCCAGGAACCTTACATGAGCAGTAATTATAGGTTGTGAGCATGTGTAAATCGCCAAATAATGAAAAGTCGCCATGGGTGGCAAGCTATCCTAGCTGTTCCGTAGTCCATTAAAACAAAATATCGATCTTGATTGGATCCAAAGAATGACTTAGGCCTTCCGTTTTCCAATACAGATCTGAACATAGAAGCAATCATGAGTTCTTTGCAAGCACATACTTCACATTGACTTTTTATGATGTAAAGTTTTTTTAATGTATTTTTCATTAAAAAATATTTATATCCATATGCATAAATAAAGCCTTGTTTCATAAAATTATGTGTTGATTCATTAACTGATTTTTATGATGTTAAAACTTTTATAACATTTTTATGATGGTTTATAAGTTTGATGCGCTATTTTAAAAAGGCATTATTTCAATTGATGACGTGACGACACTCTTTTAAAAACACCCTGTAAGAGCAAATCCCAGAAAGAATTTCAATGTAACTTTGTCAATTAAAAAAAAAATGTCTACTGTCTATCCAGGGGTCGCAACAAAATTTTACACAAAATAGGGGGTCGCAAATGAAAATAGTTTGTGCACCACTGGACTCGAAAAATAAATGACTGAACTATATCAATTAATTAATGTATCTCTACTCTATCACCCTTTTTAAAAAACAGTTGCTTAAAAGTCAATACCAAACTATTTGAGGGTATTTTTTTTTCAATAACTTAAAAAATAATTAATTTTCTTTTATATTTTACTAAAAATCAAACTATCAAGATTAAAATATACTGCCTGCACATACATACAAAAAATTTTAATTATCTTTTTCAAAATGAATGGTTTAAGGCAGACTATTGATTTTATTGAAAAAAAATGCAGATTTCGTGCTTCTGTTTTTTCCAATGTATATGAAGACTATTATATTGTATTGTAATAGGAAGTTTTGATATTTAATTACTAAACCTTTGGGTTTAGTAATTTTACTTTTACATATACATAATGTCATTGAATTTTTTTTTCTTTCTTTTAATCAGCTTTTCGACAGAATGTGTATGACTTTGGGTGGAAGAGTTTCTGAACAGATATTTTTTGGGAAAATCACCACTGGAGCTCAAGATGATCTGAAAAAAGTTACCCAGAGTGCATATGCTCAAGTAAGTCAAAAAAGATATTGATTCAGGGGTATTACAAAACTGCATGGATTTTGTTATACCTTATTATAATTTTTTCTTTTAATTTCGGTTGTTTATGGAATCTAATAAACAGAGATATTCTGTAACTTTTCTAAGAAATATTAAACACTATTTTAATAGTTGCTCTTCTACAACATTAAAATAAACTAAAATAGGGACACACAGAGATAATAAAATAAATAAATACTTTGTGAAAAAAGCACACATAAAATGTTACTATTAAGAAGTTACCAAAACAAGTCTTTTTAATGTTATCCTAACTATGATTACTTTTTTTATGAGTTTGTATTTTTAAAAATTCTTCTGGGGAAAAAAATAAAATAACAGTCAAACAATGCATATGTAGCAGTAATTGCATTAGGAAGTTTATGCAATAAAACATGTAAACCATTATTTAATATTTTAAAAACAGGTAAAAACACATTAAAATCCGTATGTAGCACTATCGGTGGCGGCCACCACCTTCTTCAGCATAGGTCTTGGTTCCAAATGGCCAGCTCTCTTCCTCAGCAGGGCGTTCCACCCAGGATCGATCTGCGCATGCGTCATATCATTCACAGCGCCATCTGTGGTTATAATCTGTAGGGCTTCCATATTTAGGGCATAATGACTTTGATTCTCTTTTTATAAAGGTTTTTTACTATTGAATTTGGGTACCCTGCGTTTATACATTGGGTTTTGATAAACTGGAGTTCTTCATTGAGGAGATTCACCCCTCATCAAAAAACTGGAACAAATTAATAACTATCAAAATCCAAAACTCAAATTTACCAATGCCATTCCCTACTGCAGGGGAGCGTCCCTAAAAATCACAAATGAAGCCGCAAAGAAAAATATCAAAATACCCATAAAACCCAATCAAAATATTTTCAAACGCATTCGCAGTGATAAAGATAATATCAATCCTGATGAAACCGCCGGTATTTATAAACTAAGCTTTACAGACAATAGTACCAATAAACAGGGCTACTATATTGGCATGACAAAACGAAAAATCAAAGACCGAAAAAAGGAACATCAAACTGACATTAAATTCAACAAAACCACTACTGCCCTCGCAAAAATAGCCCAGGAACACCCCATAGAAATCAACTTTAACAATAGCCAAAAACTCGCCAATTACAAAAACAGTCATTATGCCCTAAATATGGAAGCCCTACAGATTATAACCACAGATGGCGCTGTGAATGATATGACGCATGCGCAGATCGATCCTGGGTGGAACGCCCTGCTGAGGAAGAGAGCTGGCCATTTGGAACCAAGACCTATGCTGAAGAAGGTGGTGGCCGCCACCGATAGTGCTACATACGGATTTTAATGTGTTTTTACCTGTTTTTAAATGATTTTAACTATCCGCCACTTTGCTTTTATATTCATTATTTAATATTTTTACTTGATTCTGCCTTTTTTTTTGCTTGAAAACTTTGCATTTGTTAAGTCTCTAAATGTAATTCCTAGGTTGTACAATTTGGAATGAATGAAAAAGTGGGCCAGCTGTCATTTGATTTGCCACAACCTGGAGATGTAGTTATTGACAAGCCTTACAGTGAGGCTACTGCCCAATTAATTGATACTGAAGTACGAGACTTGGTGTCAAGGTCATATGATAGTACATTAAAGTTATTACAAGAGCATCGAAAAGATGTAGAAAAAGTAAGAAGAAACTCTTTTTCTAAAGGCAACTAAAATTAAGAAAAAACATAAAGCTCAGTTTGTGTAGTGTTCATTTGTCATCTTATATTGGTAACAACAATATAGTAATCTTTAATTTTTCAGTTAAAAAAAAAAACTGAAATAATGCTTTACCATTCATGTCCACTAAAAGTAATTACATATTAAATATTTTAGCTCTCTTTTCTCAATATTTTCTCTGTTTGTTAATTTCACTATTTAAAATTTTATTTTGAAACTGTGAAAAAGTTTCTAACCTCCCAATTTTATATCCCATGGGTGATTATACAAATGCGGGAATATTTGTTTTCTCTGCTGATTTCTTTTCCCTTTTTTGAACATTACGAAAGAAAAAGAAAAAAAATTTTTTTTTTACTTGTTTAGCACTGTAATTCTGGTTCTCAGCTATGCCAAAAGTCCATTTTTTGCTCATTAAATATAAAATATTAGTGAGATGTCATCCACATGCAATATCTTATAAGTATAATTTCCACTGTAATTTTTTTCTAGCATTTAGAGACGTCAGATATTTCAAGTAAAGCTTCAGAGTTAAGGCAGTTAATATGGTTTATTGAACATTACATTTAAGTTACAATTTAGAATGAGAAGAGGGGAGGGGAGACGGGTACAAGAATCAGCGTGGACTCATTAAGCAGTTCTAGTGGCAGAAGTCCCCCGATTTTCGATGTGCGGGAGTATTTACGCTTACCACACCACGTGGTCTGCGAAGACACAACTCCTCCTCTCTCTTATCTCTGATCGAACCACACACATTTACCAACATGACCCGCATCCGGGCCTACAAGGGCGTGAGGACACGTGTACATCTAAAGAACTCAGAATCGACGGCCTGATGTTTGACAAATAACAAAATAAATAAAACATAGCTCCAAAGCGCGCGTGGCAAGTATGACAGGAAAGTAAAACTTACAGTGAAAGTACCCGCTTGACCAATACCCAAACTAGTGAAACCCAAATTACCTTTTTATACATTACATATATATGAAGTGGAGTGTGTCAGTTATTCAACTTTTTTAACACTTTCCAACAAGGTTAAAAAGTGTTTATGATTTCGGTTTGTCTGTGTGTCCGTCCGTGCTCTAACTCCCATAAATATGCATCGATTTCTATGAAATTTATGTATGTTATTCTTATCTACTGTACCATGAACCCTATTGAAAATGGTGCATGTAGCATTTATAGCTTTACAGGAGCTCTCTAAAGATTTCCAACATATTACGATCTATGGGCAGTTTTTCTTTAAAGCATATTTTAGAGATATTCTGCTATTTGAAATGAAACAAAATTGGTATATGTCCCAGTGGCAGAATTTTATCATACTGTGTGTGACAAGCTGCAGGAATACAAAACTTTTTCTGCAGCACACTATATGTTTATGCGTGCTTGTACACACAAAGATGTGGGTGCATTTAAACATTGGTAATTGAAAATTACTACATGGAGCAAAATTGCAAACTTTGATTTTTTTAGCATGTGAAACATTAATTTTAGACTGCTAATTCTTAAAAGAATAAATTTCTTGCTCTCTGTGGTCATGCAGTACCGTTATGTTGTAAAAGAGGAATATTTATATTTTGAACTCTTTCCAATGAGGTTGAACAGTATTTATGATTTTGGTTTGTCAGTCTGTCCATCCGTGCTCTAACTCCCGTAAATGATCGTCGATTTCTATGAAATTTATACAGGTTATTTCTATGTACAGTACCATGTACCCTATTAAAAACTTTGCATGTAGCATTTATAGTTCTACAGGACAGCTCAAAAGATTTCCAATATATTACACTCTATAAGCAGTCATTCTTTAAAGTGTATTGTAGAGATATTTGGATATTGGAAATGAAACAAAATTGATACATGTTATTAAGGATTATAAGATAAAGCTCTCCTTTGAAAATAGTGTCTGTATTGTTATGATTTCAAAAAATGATGCCAACATTTTTTTTTTCTTAAATAAATTTTTGATACAAACATCATATTTTGGCTTTGTAATGTGTTTGCTAAATTTTAAGTTTTGGTTTAAAAGTGTTTTTTTTTTATGCTAAAATTTTCTCTGTCTTTAACTTTTTTATTCTGCCTTTTCTGTTTTTATTACCCTTTTTCCCTGCATCAATTTTACATAATTCGATAGATTGGATATTCGATACAGACATCGAAATCGGCGGAGGAACACAACCACGTGTAAGAAAAATGTAAATGCCTCAAAATATATCAATTAACCAACGAAATAATTAAATTTCCTTTTAATGCGACGTAACTTCACCAAAGTTTTACTTCATTTTTATAAGCACTAAGATACGAAAAAATAAAGTTCATGAACGAACTTGATTGTCGAATGAATACAGAAGTGAAGAGGCAGAGGAGTGAAAAGGAACATGAGGGAGCGAGCGAGGACTCTCTCTCTTGGCGGTGGACCGACGTGCTGGTGATTTTGCCTGGTTTTTTGGTCTCCTGAGACGTGGCGTAGCAAAGACAAGATGGATTGGTGTGGCGAGACTACTTAGAATGAATTCGACAGGGGGCCCCCAGACGATAAGTCATCCCTTTTCTTTTCTTTCTCTTTCTTTATTTTTTTTAAAATTTTTTTGTCGGCTGTTAAAAAAAGAAAGTTAAGTGCACTTCAACAGGCGAACATTAAAATGTTGGTAATAATGGGTTATTTTAAGTTGAATTTTGTAAAAGAAAATGTTATGATTGAGTTAGATTTTAAACACTCACATTTATTTTAAATTAACAGAGTGTTTTCTTCATTCATTCCTTGTGTCTTTTTACTTGGTTTACATGGCGTCGTTGCGCCATTTTTCTTTTTCAGCGTATGCACAGATAGAACCTGGGTCTTTAGCGGTTAAGAATTTTAAACTATACGATTATTTCGGCCTCTGTGCCATTTGATTTAGGAAAAGGATATTGGATTGTTTGATATTTTTATTTAATTTTAATTTAGGTACTTTAGAAAATTTAACTTAAGCTTTGTGAAGTCATGGCAGTATCATTAATAGTTCTTCCACAGGAGCACTCAAAATAATTCCAATGCATTACGGTCAATGGCAGTTTAGAGACAGGCATCCATTTAAAGCACAATACTATCGTACTGTGTAATATTAGCTAATGGTTTGATGACGATCGTGTGCTTCCCTCAAAAGTTGCACCAAAAGTAGTAAATATTGGTGACTTTTGTGATAAATCGCAGATATGATGAGAAAAAATCTTTTGAAAAATGAACCCAGCTTGGCAATATTTTCATTATTTGATGGGAAATTGAAAAATATATTATGTGGTAACATTAAGGTATTATTTCACAATGGGAATTTTGAAAATTCGTTTCTCATGCTCAAATTAACCAATTTAGTGTGTTGTGTTTTGTTAAGTAAAACTATGCAAGGGCTGTCTACTTAGGGAATGTGTATGTGTGCATGCAAGAGAGCACTGGAAAGTATTTAATAATCAAGGTATGTTTGGAAAGTGTTTCATAATCAATGCATTTGGCATGATTTATCTTTCTTATTTTGTATGTGTGTAAGTTTCAGTTCAGTCGACTTGGAAATTTTTCATCTTCCACTATTTGCATTTAATACTTTTCACAAATGACATAAATCTTATTAGATAAACTGTATTCTTATAATATTTCTTTTTTCAGGAAATGTTTCTCTTCTATAAAACTTTTAATTTTTTCCCTTTTATAAAACCATCTAGTTAAAAATTTTCATTAACTTAGTGTTAATAAAAAAATAGTTAAAATGTGTCGAGTTAAAACTTTTTTTTTAAACTGCTACCAATTTTTAAATTTTAACTGTAAAAGTAATAACATTAGCATTTAGCAATGTAAAAATTCCTTTAAAACAAAAATTTTAAGATTTAATATTTAAAAAAAATGAATTAGAAGATATCAAATACCAAAATAAGTTACTTGTATTTGGTATTAATTTGAAATAAAACTCATTCTAACTGTTGATTTTGCTGCCACTGTATAAAAGTAACAGTGCAGATTAAAAGCATCATTAATGGAGTATAAATGTTAACCTCAGTAAGAGAAAGTTAATTTTATGACATTAAATATCCAAACAAATGAGTACTAAAAATGAAATAGTTTAATTTTTTTTTCATTAATTCATTGTAACTATTTCTTTGAAAAATCACTATCAAATACTTCATTTAATCACTTTACATCATGACTGTTGTTCAATTAAAGTAAGATTGTTTTAAATGGATAGCTTCCTGCTTACTTTCTAATCATATTAAGCCAATGAAAAAAAGTATAAGCATTTGTGAATTTTCATACATTGGTTTTATGATTAAAAGATTAGATTTCCCAAAAGTGTGTCATTCAAAGTTTTACTTGACTTCAGTTTTGCCTGTACTATATTCTTTAGAAAAACACTCATTAATTGCTTATGAAATAGTCATCAGACATATAGGTAGTGTTTTTTAAAATGTTTTTCCATAATTTTCGTTTAAATTACATTAATCATATATATTGATCATTTAAAGTCTTTACTGAAAGAAGGGTTTTTTTTTTTTTTTTTTTTTTTTAAAGTTGATATTCTTGGCAATTTTTAATTTGGTAGATGGGGGTTAAAAATCCCATATTAGCCTATAAAGTGCAGGTGTTTCGAGGGGGACCCCCCCCCCCTAAAGAGGGAAAAATGGCTCACTACTCAGGAAGCAATGTGGCAAACATGGCAACTAATTTCCTTGAATCTATGAACAGAAATGAACTAGAGACAATATAATAAATTAGTTTAAAATGAGGGATAATTCATTTTTTTTAAGAGTGATAAAAAAGCATATTTTCTATCTAATAGTGCTTAGCAAAATTTTCAAACTTTTTTGATGTCTAGGTTGCTTTACGTCTTCTGGACAAAGAAATTCTCAGCCGAGATGACATGATAGAGCTTCTAGGTGCACGTCCATTTAAAGAAAAGTCAACCTATGAAGAATTTGTAGAAGGTACTGGTTCTTTTGAAGAAGATACAACACTCCCTAAAGGTTTGCAGGACTGGAATAAGGAATTAAAAGAAAAGAGTAGTGATTCTTCAAATTCTAAGGAAGCACCAACTAGTTCTTAGTATTCATTAAAAAAAAAAAAAAAACTGTATAATTTAATACATAGTGACATTCATTATTTTGTAGAATTTGGCCAACAGATGAGTGAGAAAATGCTTTTATACAATGCAAGTTTGCATAAAAGCTTTGCAAGATACAAATGGATGTTATAGCTATTTAAATTAAATGTAAAATAAATTTTATTCATATTTTTTAATTATTCCTTTCTTACATCATATATATATTAGAGATGAGACGGGCTCAGCCCGAGCCCGACTCAGGCTCTGTAATTCACTATTGCGTTCGGGCTCGGGCTCATGAAAAATTTCTCCTTTGTTGAACATACTCCTTGAAACAGATTTTAAAAAGTGATTCATGGGATAAATAGACATACTTATTTCAAAAAATAGCGGCACGGGGGACTAGAAGGTGTGTGAAGCTCCAAAAATTATTGTATCCTATTAATGAAGTAGTTAATTTTATTTGTCTTTAGCTGAAATTTCGGGCTCGGGCTCCAACTTTAATAATATTGCTCGGGCTCGGATTAAAAGTCTTCGGGCTCGGGCTTCAAAAAATGAGCCCGAACTCATCTCTAATATATATATATATATATATATGTGAAATACACAGAACTGATTGTACATATAAACACATTTACAAAATAATTAAAAACAGACATTGCTTAGGATCCCCAGAGATACTGCTTAAGGGTAACACTTTGTTTCCCTGTGAACTGTATAAATTAGCCCCTCACCAAAAAATTTACATTGCTTCATGGCTGTCTTTCTCAAAGTGGACAATAATGTTACATTGTGGGCCCTGGAGGCTTTCAGATGAGCAGTAGAAGGGTCACAGAAAATTAGGAGACATTAGGGCAATGAAGAGTGTCAACAGCAGATTCTATAAGTAAAAATCTGACTTTAAACCACCCTGCTACTGAAATTGTAGTGTCCTGAGTATTTAAAACTAAAATTAAATACACTAGGGGCCAAGGCCCCCAGAGTATTTAAAACTAAAATTAAATACACTAGGGGCCAAGGCCCCCAGACTCGCTACGCTCGCTTTTGGTATGAGGCATTCGGCCCCTAATCAGGCTTATTCGTAAAAAAGACATAATTTGAACAGACAAAACCCGAAGATTGAATCAGATAGAATGTTACTGAGCTACGCATTGCTTGTTTCTTGCATGTTCATTGGTACATAAAAATTTAAACTTCACACTACAGTAGACCCCCTCCCCGTCATAACACAGAAGATATTTTGTTATGGGAATCCGTGTTGTATGGGTCCTGAGCTATACTACAACTGGAGTGCAGACTCCGCTTATAATCGCTGGAAAAATTATTTGCACTCTTCAGAAACACAATGATTTTCAATGTTGCCATTCAAAAGTTATATTAATTAGGAGCTACAGCATAATAAAATCAGAACATCAGTTTCAGCTGTATTTTTAATAATGTAAAACCTATTGGACACCCTTCGAATTTGCCACCCATTGCGATTTTGCATTATTTGGCGACTTGCGTGCATGTAAAGTTAATAAAAGCTACGTAACAGATAGGATAGCTTGCCACCAATGGCGATTTTTCATTATTTGGCAATTTACACATGCTCACAACCTATAATTTCTGTTCATGTAAGGTTACCGGAAAACCGTTATCCATATTTTCATTTACATAATCGTTTGCAGATTGGCGTACTTAGCACCACGAATTATACCATCTCGTCGCGCTAGCAAATATTCAAAGTGTACTGTAACTGCTATAATGGCATAGTTAACATCGCCAAATATTTCTACTGGTAGCAAATAATCCAGCTGGACGAGAACCGGCTTTAAAATAATCTGCATTTTAATTATTTTTCATTTTCAAGATATTAGTTATTCTGTTTTGGAAAAACGAATAATCGCTAATTCTAAATTCCTGTTGTCTAAGCGAACTTACTATTTGAAAATTGTCAACTTTGTGTAACACATTTTGAGTTACTTATTTCATATAGTTTTTATTTTGGCGTAAAATGGGCATAATTCTAACTCATGTTTGTAAATTTCACGCGATTCTAGATACTTGGAAACGCTTTGTTGCAAAGGAATGAATGATTTTATGGCAAATCTGGCAACCATTCGGTTTATTTTTTCAGTTTTTTATTAATATCTTCTAAAATAATTCGATTTTCGAAATTTAAATCAGCTTAGCAGGTTCCTCGGAATTTTTCGAATCTGTGGGCACCTTAGTCGAAACTCGAATCCCCACGGTTTAGGAGGAGATACACTGACAAGCTTTTGACAGCGGCGGCGACAGTGGCCTTTACTTTTTTTTAGAATAGAGAGATTCAGATCTTGTTACCCATAAGAAACAGCTTCTAGCCAAGTTAAATAATTATAGTTTTAGTTCCTTTAATAACCATGATTTATTAAAAAAAAAAAAAAAAAAAGGATTTTTGCCATTTAGTTCTTTTAGTGCATGTTTAAAAATTATATTTGCAATAATTGCTTATAAGATACTAACAGTGTGGCCCGGCATTGCCTGTGCAATGGAAGAGAAATGCCTATTGGACTTAAATACAGATTATAAAGGGAAGGAATGTAAATCATCCCGCTGCAATGATATAAAAAGGACATGGGACTTTCCGCTGCAAAGAAAAAAAAAATGAATATGGCACCTGATAGTTTACAGAGGTTACTGGGAATCAGACATGGCTTGGCTGGAATGATAAAAAAGAATATGGGACTTCCCGCTGAAACAAACTAACTACAAAAAAAAAAAAAAAAAAAAAGGTACCCAGGGTTGGCATGGTTTTAACCAAATAGTTTTTTTCTCAAAAAAATCCAATTTGCTTTTTAAAAGAATAATTTAAAATTATGAATAATACACATAGAATATCTTTTGATATATTTTAAAATTATCCTTATTGGTACAAGTATCAACAATAAGTTTTTATATCAATCTAATAGATATCGTATTGTTTTATAATTATTAAGTACCAGATTACCGAGCCATGCACAGAATCTAAAGGCTCCTTAGGTGTAAAATAATGAGTACGTAAATGCCTTAGCACGTATCCATAATCTTCATGGTTGCCAAAGATTTTCATCGCTGTCGGATCACTCATACATTATCAGGTAAGGTTTGGTCGGCATTCAATGTTACAATGGCATATATTTTGCTTTTAAGAGGGATGCTAAATATTCGATGGGCGGTGCCATCAGAGTTGAGCAAAAAGTAGTTTAACGTCCTTTCCTTCTGTAGCAGATCAGCGAAGATCTTGGGCGATGCATTCACTAACAGCGTCTTCATTACTTCAGAAATATATCTGTCCATATTGAGGACGTTCAAATTCAGCATCAAGAATTTGAGTTGGTTGAACTGTCAGATGAAAGAGTTTATAAAAAAAAAAATCAAGTCTGTTATACACTGTTCGCAACATAGCAGTACACACCAAAATCGTTAATAGTTTCACTCGTCGTATACTGTGAACAAAGCCATTGTAAAGTATGCTTTCAAATTTTGAATTCTTTTATGAAATTCTTTAAAATGTGGGTGACATTGAAGAAACAACCACACCAATTCATTAGGAAATTCGGAATGTCCTACATCAATCTTACAGTCCCCAAAATGGTTTTGGTTAATTTTTGTTTTTACTCTTCAGAAAAATGCAAAGCTCCATGGTGAATGCAATCCATGTTAAAAAGTTTTCAACTATGATAGTAAGTATCCACATTTGAGGCAGCTTCGTAGATACTTAGACTGTTTACCCGAAGTATTTGTTGACGTCTAGCTGTTCTATGTCGTTCTCCTTCCAAATACTAATAATCTGTTTCATCTGCTTGTGTTTGAACTGCACGTTCACACATTTGGGCCAAGTGCTGCCTTCGGTGATCAAATGTTTCCACAGCTCGTTTTTGAGCTACACTTTCATGCATTTACGTCTTTATAATGCATCTATGATGATAATTCTTTACGATTGAAATTGTAAATTTCTCTATAGTGCTTCAAAACTCAAACATAAAATACTTATTTTTCTCTAATTCAAAGAAAATACATCTTATAGATACATAAATATAGATGCCATAAAAGTATAATCTTACATAAATATGCTTTAAACATAATTTCATTTTATAAACTCACGCTTAAGAAAAGAAAAAGTGTAACACAATTTAAATTATCAGTACAAAAGGACACTTCGAAATCATGAAATCAAAGAGAGAATAGATAAAAAATATTCTTTTATAATAACCCTAACAACTACTTAAACGTTGACAATAATAGAACAAACGGATGGACTGAAGAAAATGGACTTCTAACCTTGAATAAATCAAAAATACATCGTTCCTATATAGTTACGCTGATCCCTGACTCTGTCACAATTCCAGTTCAACCACTCAAAATAAAACTTTTACATCATTAATCCAAACAGATTAAAAATGTATTGTCTAATAACTTAAAATTTACACGGTTCGTTGGTGCGATCAGCCTGAAAATTATCATAATTATGTAAAAAAAAAAAAGAAAAAGAAAAAATCTGATAATCCACCCTTTCCCTGATTTTTAAGCGTTTTTTTTTTTCTTGGTATTTTCAGCTCTATTTCATTTAAGAGAATAAAAAGAGCTAATCATTTCAGTGACAGAATCATCTATTGCAAGTGACATTGACATTACATTGAGGTCATGGTTATCAGGCTTTGGAGGGAAAATTACGATTCCAATTCGCTTAAGATAGCTTTTCTAAATTACTACTCAGTTTAACTTTTTTTTTTCAAAAATAAAATGGTTTTCTATGCATTAAGCATGGATATAGGAGAGGATGTTGATACCAAACGAAATGTTTCGAATACGAAATGTTTCTGCAGATTATACAATTCGAATTTCGATATATAATAAAAATTGAATATGAAGTTATTTGATTTTAAGTGGGTAAATATTTAAATATTCTGAGTGTAGACATTCTATCCCCTGCTGTAATTGTCTCCACAGAGGCCTTTATCCTTTAGTTTAATGATAGTACACAACACAAAACAACACAGTCTAATCCACGTCTAAATAAGAATTGAAAATTTATTAGAAAAAATCTTAGTAACCAGATTTCAGCCTCCCAATTTACTGCTCCCACATATGGGCAACTTCCAGCCTGCGGCCAGATGGGGCCCACCATGGCTTTTGGACCAGCCCGCAGAACAAGTCAAAACCCTGTATAAAACCTATATAAAACATTCAAACTTCCATATAAATCCAAATTATACGGCCCGCGATTTCGCTAACATCCTGAAGTCAGGCCCAGGAGTTCGCTAATATCGTAAAGTTCTGCCCGCAAATTTTCAAAGGTTGTCCCTACGATGATAAAATAAATGAGTTGAAATCATCAACTGCAGTGAATGAAAACTAAACTGATGGCTGATCACCTACAAAATTAATTTGAATATCGGCTGCGAGCCCAATTTAGCAATCGATTGTATCATTATAAATTTTTTCATCGGAGTTTCAAAGATCGTTTCATTATAAACAGTTGTCCCTTTAAAAAAAAAAAAAAAAAAAAAAAATCGTCAGGGTAACTACATTTAAATATTTATCGTCAACTTGGCGGAATAAGGCAGTTAAAGTAGAATTCAACCTAGTACCGTTATTAAAAAAAAAGAAAAGAAATGGAATTTTCATGTTACGTCACAGGATCTTTTTTCTTACTGTGAATGACTGAAAAGGGTGTCATTTTCATTTAAATTATTCGGCTAAGCTGAAACTTTTATGCACTTTTGAAATTCGCATCATATGGATCAATAAAATACATGAAAAATCTTTATTGTTTTAGTATATACGCGAAAATACATTTAGCTTTACGTTAGTTACAAAAGGATAATTGTAATAAATTCAGGCAATTTTTCACATAAGATTTACGAATAGTTTTGTATTAATAACTACGAATTAAGAATTATTAAATTATTTACGTATATTCCATCAAGGTGCTTGCGGGGATGGCAACGAAGACTCTTTTCTCTTTTTCTTTCGCTGGTTGCCAGGACGATATTTTGAAATAAAAATAACTTTTTAATTCTAAACAAATTTATGTAGCTGAATGGTGTAATATATCTAGTTACTAAAATATTTATTTGTCTGTGTACTGAATATCAAGTTCCATTTATTTTGTTTCTTTGCGAAATTAATTTTTACTATTATATATCGATGGCGTGTATTTTTTAATCCGCCCCAAACTTATTTGAGCGTCCCTTTTAGGAAGATTGCATCAAGTGTGTTTTTTAAACGCTCAATAGATGGCGCTACCGTCCAAAAATTTTAAATTTTGAGCGTTTTAGAGTTTTTTCGATCACGTGACCTAGCTCAATCGTTTCAGGGGCCCAAAAAAACCCCAGGTACGAAATTAAAAAAGAATCCTTAGAGCAGTTTTCGAGATCGCTGGGACACACACACACACACACACACAAACATTTCTCGTTTAATATAAGAGCGGATTAAACTTAAATTATAGGCTGTATTTTTAATTTGTTTCTAAAATAGAGGTTTTGTGTTTTAACAACTTATTTCTAAACCTTAAAACTGTCATTTTGAGCAACTTATCACCATTATTACTGATGAATCTAAGAGCAATATTCCATGTAAAATGTAGTAAACAATCACTATTGTATTATATTATATACTAAATATAAAAAATGGTATCTCTAAATAAAATATTAAAATTGAATGCTTTCAATGTTCACATAAGTATAGTGACAATTGTTTACTTATCTTGTTTTAATTATTTTCAGAAGGAATATTAATTGTTATTTGAACATTTTACAAATTATTTATTTATGAATATGTAACATGTAATTATAAAAGGATTAAAAAAAATGGTTTAACCCCCCCCCTTTTTTTTTAAACTAGTTTTATCTAATCCTGGCAGTACCTGATAGCAACAGGTTACCGGGAATTGGATGTGGCTAGGCTTCTCCCCTTCTACATGTCTATGTTCAAACAGTCCTTTATCACTTATACCTACACAACTATTAAATAGAGTCCAGTATTAGGTATGAAATTGTAAAGGGAAGGAATGTGAATCCTCCCTCTGCAACGATAAAAAAAAAAAAAAGGACATGGGACTTCCCTCTGGAAAAGAAGAAAAAAAAAAAAAAAAAAAAAATGAACAGGGGATTTGCCAGCATACAAAGGTTACATTTTAGTGTTTTTTAATTTTTGTTGTTGATTATCTAATAATGAGGACAGTAGCAAATATTAACAACTACAGTTAATATAGACATTAAGCTACAATGAGGAATTTTATTGTAATCTTTATAATGTAGTCTGATTCTAATGGACCTATAACTTTATAGTGCAATAAAGTCAATCATTACAAGAAATTTAACTGAAAGATTTGTTTTATTTTAGTTTTAACAAAAAGAACTATATTTTAAATACACAAATATATACCCTCAGGTTCACAATCCATTATAAAAGTTACGTCCTGCCTTATCTTAATTCTGCCAGTGTTCGCCACCCCTTCGCACACACACTTTCAGAAATAATTCCTTCCTAGTTGTCTTGGAAATGTGCTTCAGCCAATGGTGGAACACATTGGATAAACACAGTTGAAGCACGCTGAAGTGTCCTTATGAAGAACCCGAGTTTTCCCCACCTGACTATTTAGTGCGAAAACTGGACAAAACAGAAAATAACTAAAAAACTATTAATCTGATTAATTTCATTTTTTGACATTAGCTTTCTCTTGTCCTATTTAGTCAGTGTGCCAAATTTGGTTCAGATCCGACAAACGGTCTTGACGCCTATAGTGAACAGACAGACAATATTCTTCTTTTATTATATAGATACAACATGTGGTAATGTAAAATGGTAAGTTAAAAATTATGGGGCTACAAGATGTTTTCCATTTTAAAGTGGGTGGTAGTCAAAATAAGTTTGAGAACCTGTGCTTTAGGATAACATTTTGAATTATTGTACATTTTGTTAAAGGTTCATGACAAGTTTTCTCACATAGTTCTTTTATGAACTCTTCTATTAACAAACTCTTAATACATTTAAAATATGAACTATATATTAAAATAAATAACAACGTACTTTGACTGAAGATTTTTATTTCATTTAGTGAAGACCAAAATAATAATAATAATAAACCTTTAAAAAAAAAAAAAAAAAAAAAAAAAATTAAAAATCATTTTTGTCCTTGATATGACATGGGATGGTCCTTTGAGTTGCTTACTTAAATTTTTAACTGAAACATGGCTACTATAGACAGGAAAACATGACTAATTACTTTAATTCCATGAAATTTTATAAATACACAGCATGCAAACCCCATTGTACACATCATATATACATGTTACATTTGGAAGTATGTGTACCAAATCATTATATTCAATTTAAGAAAGTTATAATTTTCATATATTTGTTTTAAGAGTAAATAAAAATTAAATCAATGAATAGAAAACTGTAACTATCGTATAAAACCTTAAGAATATTCATAATAACCTAAATTTACAAGTTTATCCATTTTTATACTATAATCATTTAAAGAAATATAATTTTTTTTTTTTTTTTTTTTTTTTTTTGTAGAAGATTTCTTATACGTTAAGAATTTTAAGAAAACACCTGTAAAAAATATTTTAAAATTGATAAGTTTCAACATTTCCCATAAAATGTATTTAAAATTAACAAATCAATATAACGTAAGTTTTTTCCTCATGTCTTCATGCCAAAGAGCATTTTACTGACATCATATATAATTCATTCATTTCAGACTACTTACAATGAAATTTTGTGTAGAGTGTAAAAATGGTACTAAACGCTTTTCAGAAAATATGAAACTTCGTTTTGGAAAGGGGGGGAGGGGTACAGCAGGGAGGTCCTTTTTTTTTTTGAGTCAAGAGTCTACAGCTGCTTTGAACGGAGGGCTGCCTCTGCTGTTTCTTTTTTTTTTCCAATTCATGTTTTTTGTGCGTGCATAGCTCAATTTTGGCTGAAGAAATAAAGGGAGACTTCATTAATATGAGGAGCTATGAATAGAGTGAGGGTGCAAACTTCAAATACATGGGCATAACTGGATAGACCTTTTTTTATTAGAGTGTGCTTTGGCTTCCCTTCTCTTCTTCTATCTGTTATTCTTGCAATAAAATTAGGTGGGCTTAAGTTTCTTATTTTGACTTAGCCTCCACTCAGTTATAATAGTGTGTGGGGCTAGATTCTGGGTTGACAAAAAAAAAAAAAAAACCATTAAAAGAACAAACAAAAACAATACATCCTTCCAGCATTTTCTTTGTGTCTCGAGAAGGGAGGGAGGGAAGGAAGTTTTTTATTTTTATTTATTTTTTTTTAAAACAGACACTGCCGTTGGATGATTTTGGAGACATTCATTGAAATCGTTACTGTAGGTTGTTTTCTTTCTAAAAACGGGACATTTTCTAAAAACTGGACATTATGGTGTCCCAAAGCAGTGCTTGGGGACAACGGGACAAGTAACCTAAAAACGGGACTGTCCTGTTCAAAATGGGATGCATGGCCACTTTAGGTATCCGGCAAAATCAATATCCGTTACATCCCTACATTTCACCAAGTTACCTGCAATTTAAAAAAAGGGGACAATCCTTTTCACTAATCAGTTAAGCATACATTTGTGGGGTCGATTACCACTTATCTCCTGGATTCGTGTTAGTCCTATGAACTGTAAATTGTGCTAGTAAGAACTGTCACTATGTTGTTCACTTAATTCACCAAGGATTTATAAGAGAATTCTTTAAACCAAGCAAACAAATTTGAAAATAAGTATTCCAAATACAATTAAAAAAAGCTTGAAAATTTTAAACTTTCTCTTTGATTTTAACTCTGTATTCTTAGAGCTTATTTTCAGATGAGAAATGTATCAAGTAAATTCTCAAATAACTTTACCCAATTAATTATCAAGCTTGCAGATATTTTAACTAAATATTCTAGATTCTCCTGCAGACCTGGAAAACATCATTCAAATTTCTATACACAAGTGGCTCAACTAAATATATTACTGTATGGTACAGAGGTGAAAGAATTAACATAACAAATTTCTCATTAGTTAAATTTGCACACGTAATTCATATGCAAGCAGCACCGAATTAAGTCATGGTAGGAATATCAAGTAGGGTACTTGCGTATTATCCCGGCGGTCATTTCCGCCGAACTGTTTTTTCGTCAAATGTGCTGGCAAACTGTTGCCAAATCGTATTCCAAACCATGGCTGAGCTTCGATATACCCCCTACATTTTTTTCGCGCGAAAAAATTTTTTTTTTTTTGCACCAAGTCTTGCGATAAACATGATTTTCTGGTAACCCTAACGAATTGCGTTGGCAACATTGGGGGAAAGCTATTTATGGCAACCCCAGCCGGCCGGCCAATGAGAGAGCACCTGTGATGCAATATCGCCCACACGTGGAAGCTTGTGAACGTCATTTCCATACTTTTCTACAGGTAGTATGCGACTGAAAAGCTCTTCTAGTGAGGTACTGTGAATTTTTGATATTCTATTTTGGGGGTTTTTATTAGAAGAAATTTTGGGGATGGCTTCTAAGGATGCTATGAGTATTTATCCGGCTGTTAGCAACGTAGTGGGAAAATTTCAGGCTATATTGAGGAGAATTTAACTTTAAAAATATCGGGTAATAAACCCACGTAGGTATAGAGAATATTTTCGTTACGAGTTATTTGCTCGTGGATCATATTTTTTCAGTTTTGCGACTACTTTTTTCGTCAAGAATGAACGGGGGGGGCAGAGCCCCTTCACATAAAAATCAAAATTATTTGTGAAATTTACGTTTTTCAAATTTTTAACCCTAAGTTCTTGTTAGAAAACGCGATTTCTATGTCCATCAATTCTTAAATTTCCTTGAATTTATTCGTGTTTAGATTCCTAACTCTAAATTATTTCCAGAATTTTTCTATTTCTAATAGTTTTTATGCTTTTGGAAACTCATTTTTATGGCCCTAAATTCTTGTTCGAAAACGTGAATTCTATGTTCATCAAATCTCAAATTTTCTTGATTTTATTGTTTACATTCTTAACCCTAAATTTTTTGTAGAATTCTTTCAATTCTTATAGTTTTTCCGGTCTCCAAAACGTGGTTTCACGGCTATTTACTTTTCGCGCCGTCGAAAACTGCAGTTTTGGCCACTTCTAAGTTCATCAAATCTTAAATTTTCTTGCTGTTTACATTCTTAACCCCAAATTTTTTGTAGAATTCTTCTAATTCTTATTGTTTTTCCCGGTTTCGGAAACGTGTTTTCACTGCCATTTTCCTATTTTTCGCGCCGTCGAAAACGGGCTTTGGCGCCAAAAAAAATCGAGGTGGGGGTATATCGAAGGTGCTCCCAAACCATTAATAATTTCATACGTCCGGCATTTATCTTCGCGAAAAATCGCTCGTCTTGGCGGACCGCCGGGATAATACGCAAGTACCTCAAGTAGTTATCTACAGTATGAAATTGTTAATTAAAAGTTTACTGAAATACTCAAGGTCTCGAAATGAGCCAAATTGACCTTTGAAAAAGGTATCGCGCAGTTCTGAAAAGTAAGAGAGGAAAAACAATTTATTTATACAATAAATTTATTATGAAAGTGAGGCAAATACACAGAACACTTCATGATGAGTTACAACACTTAAACACAGCAAGACATAATAATTACACACAGTAAGGCACTATAATTATAAATATGGCTATAAAAAGTTCATTCAAGTCCTAATTACACAGAAATTAATTACTTTTCCTTTTCATCCGCTGACTGTTGTTGTTGTTGCTGCTGCAACTGTTGTTCCCTCTTTTGGGCTTCTTCGACTGCCGCACTCTGCTGGATAGTAATAGGAACAATTCTCTCGTTCTTTAGTGGTTCTATTGCCTTTCTTGGCGCTTCAATGGTCAAAATACCGTCTTGGCTTAGAGAAGAAGTAACTTTTTCAGGTTCAACATCATCTGGCAGTTGGTAACGGCGAGTGAATTCTCGTGAAACGAAACCATGTTCGTCAGCATGCTCTTCATGCTTACCGTGCACTACGACAAAATTGTCCACAGTCTTAACATCGATTTCGTCCGGTCGGAAATGCTTTACATTCAACATCACCTGGAACTTATTGGACTTGGATTCCGATTGTTGTTTAGAATTTGAAGTGGCCTGACGGCGAGGTTGAACGATATTCAAGCGAATAGGGGATGGATTAATGTAATATCCTTGTAAAGAGTCGTCGTAAACCCCCAGCATGTAGAGGGGTTCGGACAATAATGAAAACATTTTTGAAAAGCAGCACGAACTTTATAGACACCAACAAATACTACAGAGCAAAAGAAGTGTCGCAGACACAGACGAACGAGAATGTCAAACTTCACACAAGAAGAGGTAGCTTTGGAGGAGGTAGTTCGATTTATAAACCGAAGTTCTGGAGCAAAGCGGTTGCTTTGTTCTGGTTCTGGAGTTTTCCAGAGAAAAACAGATGAGAGTGGAGAAACGCCGAACAATCTCATTGGTCAAACGAAAAGGAACTTTCGGGTTACAATATTAGAAAGTTTATCGCCACCTTTTAGATATGCTCAATGCTCATGGACTTCATCCATGGATATGCTGATGCTCAGGGCTTTTTAAAATATTTAATGTACTTGATGTGGTGATGTGATTTACTGTGTAAAACATACTACATTTAAGGGATATCATTAATTTAGTTTCACGTGTACATTTCCTGCTGAAATTTTTGGTTGTAAATATTTCAGATCGTTGACGATTGTTTACTCCAGATTTACCCAAACGAACGTGGCAGTCTGAACGCACCCATTATTTCGCAGTCGTGTACGTGTTGCTTCTCAACTCATTACAGACGCTTCGTAACGTAAACAAACAGAACATTTTTCTGTCAAAAGTTCCTTTGAAAAAGAAAAAGAAAAACAAAACTGAACTTTAATTTGTCTGATTTATCAATAATAATGGATTTTGATTTAGAGCATAATTTGCGTTTTAAAGATTCTATTGCAAAGTATGTCAAAGTGAAAACTGTTGATTCTCGTGAACATGAGGGTTGGCTGAAATGCATTGATCCCATGACGGGAAATTTATTTCTCATTACGTTTGATAGTAACATGACTCAAGTAAGTGGCGTTAAATTAGTTATTGATAGTGCATGTAAAGGCTTAGAAGTTCTACAAGATAGTGATGAAAAAGTCAAGCGTTTACTTGAAGACATGTATCGCGATGACTATTCTTGTTCGGAAGATGTTTCAGAAAGGAAGAGTCGCCTTATTTCTTGGATTAAGAAACACAGATTACCTGTTGTTGAAAAGCCTGACTGCCTGCTGGTTTGTGAATCTGTCTCAATCTCATCTCCTTATTATATTCAAAATTGCTCTAGTATGAATGGGAGAATGTTGCAAAAAATTCGCCAATTAGTAGCAAAACTGCCGCATGACATTGATGAAACTCCATCTGAAAGCACTGATAAGTGAAATAATCAACGTACAAGTTTTAATACAAATCCTGTATGTGTGTCTGTTGTGTGTAAATAAAAATTTTAAACGTAAATGTATTATGTGATGTTTTAAAGAAAGTCTCCCTCCCCCCTCTCCCTCGAATAAAATTGTATTGTATTTTTAACTTTCTTATTGCATGCTTTGTATTAAGTTAGGGGTCATGTTTGTGAAATTTGTTGGTCCTAGGTAATGGCGTTGCGTAGGTAGGGGGTGCGAACTGCACTAGTCAACATCATCAGAGGGAGTGATTGAGTGATACCAAAATTTATTTTCTCTAAAACTTTTCACTGATTTACAAGGAGAAAAAGGATACAAATTTGAGTACTTATGTATTATCCCGGTAGTCATTCATGCAAAACTATTTTTGTGTCAGATATGCTAGCAAACTGTAGCTGATAGTATTCTGGACCATCAATAATTTCATTATCGTGGTGTAAAATTATAGGTCTTGGCGGACTGCCTGAACGATATGTAAGTATTCAAATTTGATAATGACGAAAACTTTCGAGATTGGAAATAGTAATAGTAAATGCAAACACACAGTTTTGTGCTGTGTAGAAGATAAAAGCATTATTTTGTCTCAATTGTCTTTTTAAAAATTTCAATTTTTTTCTTTCCCCACAAAATATGAATACATTTTGTTGTACTCAACATATTTGTTGTAATTTCATCTATATTTTGTTCTACTTTTAACCCAGAAGTGTAACTAAAAACACTTTTTTTCTGTGTGTGTGTTGGGGGGGGGGGGGAGCAGTGGATCCAGAAGTATACACAAAAAAAACTTTAAAGGAAGAGGTTGTAGACATAGTTCTTTTGTTAACTTTACTTCTTAATATGTTAAAAGGCATAACATTTATGTTTAAAATTTGAAATCTGTGGACTTTTATGTTAGTATTTTTCTGACAGGGTGGGGATTGACCCCTTACCGTACACCCCTTGTGTATTCCACTGAGTGGATATTTGGAAAAGGGTGCACAATGTGTGCTATCAAAACTTTGGGGGTGGAGGGGGTGTGGCTGACACCTGGTGTGTACTGTGCACTGGATGACCAGAACCTGATTAGCACATGGGCATGTAGAGCAATAGCCCAGGCCCCAAAATCTCCTGATTTATTGTATTAGAATTTAGAAATTTGTATATACCTCTATAATAAATTTTAGTACTTGCATATTATCCAGGTGTTCATTCCCACCAAACCATGGGCGTCGGGAGGGGGGTGCAAGGGGGTGCACTTGCACCCCCTGGAGTTTGAAAAAAGTATAAGTAACCTGAAAATATAAGTAATTTGTTTTACCCTTAGGACAGTAAAAAAAAAAAAACCTGAATGTGTGTGTGATATTTTGAATTCTAAGTGTAACTGTCGCATTAAATTAGCTGTTTAGACCTGTGTTTATGGCTTAATATTTTTTTACCATTATACACCCTCTAAAAAAAGTATTCGAGTAAGAGAGAAATTTACTATTTTAGATTTGCGAATAATAATTGAGTTTTTGAAAAACGCACAACTTGATAGAAATATGGAAAGTCATATTTATACATAGGCTCATTCATATTCTATAATAAATAATTTTTAATATACGAAACCAACGTAGGAAATTTCTCTCTTGCTCGAATACTTTTTTTAGAGGGTGTACATAAATTTTAAACTTTGGAAAAGTCATCCACATTTTCATTTTGGGATAATTTTGGCGCACGCACATCAGCCCTCATAATAATAAATTCCCTCATGGTCGTAGTAGTGTTGAATGCCTCAAAGCATGTGCCCGCAATTAGGAAATAGTCTCGATAATATTCGAGGTAGATGGGACCGGGCTTGTCTCGAACAATCGAAATAATTAAATTAATAAACAGATAAATGGAAATAAAGCTATTTTTGTGATTTGAGTGCATATTTAAATGAAAAATGTAGTTACATATTATTACATTACTGTTTAGAGCAGGTTAATAACATCAGAAAATAATAGTCAGTTGTTTTGTGTTGACACGTTGACTCGTTTCCGTACAGCAGTATCGCGCAATTGCCAAACCAGCATGTCAACACTGCACAGAAATGTCTATGAAGAATCTACAGAAAAAATACACCCACTTTCTTTGGGAGAGGGATTTCTGATAGAGCTTTCGGGTGCACCAAGTATTTGAAGTTTTGCTCTGCAATTAAAAAAATCGTCTGTTTTATATGTGTTGATCCTTATTTGGGAGCTAAACTGATTTTTTCACTAACTGAAATGTATGGAAAAACTAGAACCATCGAGACACTACTGTGAATATGATTAAATGCAATTATTTTTAGGGCTTAACGTTTAAAGTTTAACATTTCTTTTACATTATAGAGTTAATTTTTCAGAGATTTAAACTAAAAAAATATTAGATGAAAATTTGTATTTTGAGTTTTTTGACATGGTGATTTTTCAAATATTAGTGAGGCATCACTGTGTCACTTTCGAAACTTGGGCTCTGTTTTAATATGTGGATGTCCTTGCCAAGTGCACTTAAAAATAACCCGCACATGGGGCATCTGTCATGGAAGGTGGGTGCCTTGGGCAGAGGACTTTTTAAGGGGTTCTAACGCGTATTCACGTAACATGTAGAGAAAACCGGCCAAAACTCAAATTAGAACTATTGACCTTCACATTTCAGCTATCTACCATTTTCAGCACTGGACATGGCGGGGACCCCTAAGCCAAAAATTGCTATATACATCAATGCTAGAGAAAATATATTTCGCTTCAGCTTTCTGGGAAAATTCGTCTGTTTAAATATAAAACAATGTTATCAAAATTGCATATAATTTAAATAATTATTTATTAGAATACTTAAATGGAGGTATTATTAATTAGGCTAAATTAATAATTTTAAATTTTGTACTTTTCAGCTGCGACAAAATAACTATGACGATGTTTATTTCACCTATTGATGATACATTTTCCAGTCAAGATTCTTCTTCTTTCAAAAGCCAAATAGTCTTAATTTTTTTATATATGCATGTATATACAGGGCATCCCTGAAGGTAGTTAAAATACATACAAAGAAGAATTTTTCTGCATTGCAACGTTTGGTTGGAATGAAAAATGTAGATAGTTTCAGCACGATAGGGCTCCAGCCTATTTCGTAAATAATGTGCGTAATTACCCCATTGTCATATTTGATTCCCGATTGATTGGACAAGTTGAACTAGTCGCTTGGCCAGCACGTTCATTAGATTAATCAAGTATCGAAGTTTGCTTTTGGGAACACCTCAAGGTACTCGTTTACAAGACTCCAGTTGACACAGGGCCTCATTGCAAAACTTTAGTAACCGCTGCAACCGTTCGTGGAGCACCTGGCATCTTCGAAAGGGTACGCCAATCACTTGCTAGACGCTACCAGCACATTTGAACATTTACAGTAGAGCTTTTTCATTTCTTTTGCATTTGCTATATTTCCATCTACACTTTTTATTTCTAACCCCACACTGCTAATCTGCTATACAAAAAATGCTTCTTTATATGCATTTTATTATTAAAGTTTGGCCTATGAATTCAGGAATACCCTGTATATGTATATATATCTTGTGTGCACCCCCCTGGAAATGATCCTGCCGGCGCCCTTGCACCAAACTATTTTTTCGCTAAATGTGCTGGCAAACTGTTGCCAATCGTATTCTAAACCATCAATAATTTCATGTGCCTAGCATTTATCTTGATAAAAAATCACTCCTCTTGGCAGACTGCTGGGATAATATGTAAGTACCTGAATTTTTCATACTGAATTTCCTTTGTAATAAGCATAACAATAAATGGACTTGTATAGACTTATTTTCTGTTCTTCAAACTCAATGATAATGGTCTCTTAAGACTCACATGGATCAATAAATACAAAGTTAAGAGTTTTTGTAAATGTGTGGCCATACATATGTTTATTACTAGAGATGTAACGAATAGTTATTTGGCCGAATCTAAGTAATAAAAGTCCAGTTCATAACGCTCTCCAGGTTCGACTCACCGCCTCGGCCCATCTGTCACCATGTTGAAATTTTGATTAAAACGACAATTTTATCTCTAACTGAAAGCTACATTTTTTTTTTTTATACAGTTCGAAAGATCTTTAAAGAATTTACATTTCTTAAACTTGCTGCTTTTTCCAAATCTAAATATCTAGTGAGATATCACGCCTTGAAAAAGTAAACACAGAATGGAAGCAAATGATTCATTCCTGGAATCTTGAAAAAAAATCACGGAACTTATTCTCTGGCGTAGATTGATTAGATGATGTCATAGCAACGTCATACTCCTTATTTAAGTTCTATTTAACTGAAACATTTTGATAGACTTTGGACAAATTTATTTAAAATGCTTAAAATTTTGATGGCGCAACCAAGGCCTTGGCACAACACTTAAACATCCATTTGTAGGAATTTTTTTTTAGAAATTGACAATGTAAATGTATATTGTTATTGTTTTTTGGAAGTCATGCTTTTTTTTTTCATTGCTCTCACCGGCAGGGTTCGTTGATTTAAATCAGCTTGATTAAAATCATGAATAAAATCACGATTTAAATCAAGGGATTTAAAAAAAAAAATCAGTGATTAAAATCATTTTTCAAAAATGGATTTTGTATTGATAGAATGTATTCTAAATAAAAATCTTCAACACTCAAATGAAATTAATTTCTTATAATAGCATTAGATGGCACTCCAGTGGTTTAGGGAATCCTTTAAGGTAGGGGGGGGGGAGTGACTTTTGAGTGTGACAGTGTGAGAACAAAAGAAATTTGATCACGAAAATTGGCAACACTAGAATTATTTCAGATTTTAGAACACACTTGTTTAGGAAAAAAAAAAAACACTCAAAATACTGGTGTTAAACAATAAAGTAAATAAAAACTTTGTAAAAAACACACATAAGATGTTATAGGTAAGAGGATACGTACGTTTCAACCAAAAATTGTTTTGGCCTTCATCAGTCCAAGCCCTTCGTTGCAAGCAACACAGGGAACTCAAAAGGCCAAAACAATTTTTGGTTGAAACGTACGTATCCTCTTACCTATAACATCTTATGTGTGTTTTTTACAAAGTTTTTATTTACTTCACTTGTTTAGGATTCCGTGTTCAGAGAGCTATTGCTAAAATACAAAGATAATGGCAGGAAGGAAGAAAGATAATATTTGGATGTACTTTAATGAAGAGCAGACAGTTTCTAGAAAAGGTGTTAAAGCCAAATGCAAGAACTGTGGGAAAGTTATGATGGGATTAGTAGCCAGAATGAAAGCACATGTAGATAAATGTTTCTTCTCTGACAGAAATGATATTAATAGTGATCAACCTCAAGAAACAATTGAGAACAATTTAACTTGTACAAAATCTGAGGCAGCCAAACTTATGAAAAGAAAAATCAGTGAGACAGAAAATGATGTTGGTGTTCTTAAGAACAGCATGAATGATTATGTCATAAAGACCACTAAAACTCAAAAGCAAATATTAGATGAGGAAGTGGCAAGATATATTTATGCCACCAATATCAGGTTAATCATCCCCAATTTAAAATGATGATTTCTGCTTTAAGGCCAGGGTATACTGCTCCAAATGAAGTAGAAATAGGTGGAGCATTACTTGATAATATATATGATCAAGAGAAAGAAAAATGTTCCAAACACCTAAATGGACAAATTGTTAACTTTAGTATAGATGGATGGTCAAATGTTCATAATGGACCAATATTATGTGCTGTAGTATCCACAAGAAAAGGTGCGAATTATCTAGTTGAGACAATTGACCAGGGTGTGAATTGACGGGGGGGGGATGCCGGGGATCGTCCCCTGCTGAAGAATGTAATATCCCTGGCTAGAGAAATATTAATTGATCCCTGCCAGGGATACTATTTATCCCCTGCTGAAGAAATGTTAAACTGGTGAGTGAAGATTTGGGATTGAAGTCAAGAACTCAAAATGTCGGTTGTATGTTATTGTTTGTTACTATACTCTAAGGCAGTGGTTCCCAACCTTTGTTTAATCGCGACCCCTTTTAGATTTTTCAAAAGTTTTCGCGACCCCCCTCCCCATCCGCCATGTTTGACCAATAGAAAAATTAATAATGAAAAAATATATCTTGAAATTTAGAATTGATATCTTTTTAACACTGATTATTAAAAGTATGATTGAGGTTGAATTTGACTGACAAGTTTGGCTATTCTTGGCTGAATATTGGTCAAAGCCAGCCGCATGTCATATTAGACATCTAATTTATTACTGGCTTTTGTCTTAATCTGCAAAAGAGTTGAAAATCGAACTTCACGCAGGTAAGTGTGGATGCAAATGGCGTAAACATTTGACACGAAAGCTCAGAAATTATCGGATATGAGCAACGCACAGCACACCAAATTGAGTTAACGGTTCTTCTTGGTATAAATCACTTGGGGAGGAATCATTTTGCAAATTCAAAAATTCACCCTGCACTTCCTCAGGAAGATTGGGGAAATCTAGAGATGTGTGAAATGGATTTCGCACGAGTGCAACCTCTTGTTCATCGAACTCTGGGAAATATCTTTGAATTTCAGATTCAAGGGCTTCAAGGTGGCTACTAATTACCCCCTTTAAATTAATTGCAATTCCTATTTCCGATTCTTCTGTCTTAATGCACATGTTCTCAAGCATTAGTTAACACTCCTAGATTCACCGACGTCAGTTTTTGTAGCTTTGATACAAAAGCGCTGACGAGAATAAGGATTTTTTCTTTCCAAAGGAAAAGGGAGAAATGGTGTCTCATGCCAAAGAAACGTGAAAATAGTTCACTATTAATTTCCTACAAAAGCGGTCTGCGGCGACCCCCCGAAAAAAAGGATGGCGACCCACTTGGGGGTCGCGACCCCCCGGTTGGGAACCACTGCTCTAAGGCGACTGCCTTAAAATTTCGTCTTTTTTCTAAGCTAGAACCCCTCAAGGGTGGCTTCCAATACAGGTAAATTGTATGTAGCTTGTGTATCTGTGATTCCATAGAACAAACAATCTATGACTTTAGTTTGAATATAAGTCAGTTCCCACACGTGTCGGCGACTGCATTTGTCAAGTAATATCATGTGAGTAAAGCATTTGCACCTTCCCTCCTTTTCCGAGAATGTTTTCTTTCAAATGTCCCCCCCCCAGGAGAAAATGTTCAGTTCGCACCCTGCAATTGACACATATGGTAGTCCACAAACAATTGAATATCTTGTAAGTTGTGAAAAGTAGTCAGCTAAAATGTGAAAATGAATTTAAGTGCATTGTGAAAAGTCTTGTAACAGACAAACATGTCATACTACTTTTATAATATGCTTCTTAAAATGTCATACTACTTTTATAATATGCAAAATAAATTCATATTAGGAATTTTTAAAACATCTTTAAAAAAATCCGATTTAAATAAAAAAAAATCTGATTTAAAAATGATTTTTTTGATTTAAAAAAAAAAAAAAAAAAAAAAAAATCACGAACTCTGCTCACCGGAGTGTTTTTAAATGTTAACAGCCTGACATTTTGTGAAATCGTATTTTAAAAGTGTTTGAGTGTTTTAGATTGTTTATTTTGTTTTTGTTGTAACCGTTTATTTTGAATTCGTTTAACTGGATGAATTTTGATTCCAACATTGTTGGATCATAACTTTTATTTCGATTGTTGTGGGACATTGCCATAAGCATTTGTTTAATTCTGAATTCGTTTAACCAGATGGATTTTGATTTCAACGTTTTTGGATCGTAACTTTTATTTAGATTGTTTTGGGACATTTGTTTTGTTTTTACTTAAATCCAGATGTATTTGTTTAATTTTGAATTCATTGTTGTGGGAAGCTTTTTTTAAAATCTTTAAAAAGTTGCTATTGGCTTTCTTCAGTTCAAAAATTGCAGTGTTTTTAAACGTTAAAAGTGTTTTTGTGAAAACTTGTTTTAATGGATTTTGATTTCAATATTGTTGGATTATAGCTTTTTGTTGTAAATCAATAATTACTAGCCGACAAGCCATCCAGCATCGCTGGCCCGTGAAAAAAATTCGCTTAAAAAAATTGCCGACCAGTAAGGTAGATTTCGTGCCTCTGTTAACTGTGTCAGTCAGTCTTACGACAACGCATCTATGCAGTAATGTATCCAGGATATTTTAAAAGTGTTTGAGTGTTTTAGATTGCTTTGGTGACAGCATTTGCCTTAATTTTGAATTCGTTTAAACGGATGCATTGTGATTTCAATGTTATTGGATCGTAACTTTTATTTTGATTGCTTTGGGATTTTTTTTTTTTTTTTGTGTGTCATAAATCCATAAGCGTTTGTTTAATTTTGAAGAGTTTATTTGAGTGTTTTAGATTGTTTTTGGCGACATATGTTTTTGTCATAAGCGTTTAATTTTGAATTCGCATAACTGGATGGATTTTGATTTCATAGCTTTTATTTAGGTTAATTTGTTGATGTTTATTTTGCTTTTGTTGTAAATCTATAATTACTAGCCAGCGGACGACCCGCAGTTTACAAAGAGGACCGTGTGCCGTAGGTTGCACAAAACAGTCGCGATGGGGCCAGTGTGCTTTAGGTTGCATAATTTGGCCATAGCGGCCAAAACTGGTAGCCGAAGGCGGCTAGACTGAATATTCAGCACATAGTTTAGGCCAAATACGGAATATTTGGTGGCCAAACATTAAATTTTTTAGAATTTGATTTTAATTGTAAATAAAGTATCGTTTTTCAAATTTGTAATCAAATACTAAATAAAGACTAATTAATATTCATTTTATATTATTAACAACAGTATATTATCTGTAGTATTATCAACAGATAGATAATAATATATCAGATAATAATAGACAGATAATAATATTATATATAGATATCAACAGTACAGTTTTACATATAATATACAACAGTATATTATCTGTAAAACTAAAAAATCTTGGTCATGAAAAAATATCTTTTACAAAGTCAAACACTAACAGATGCTCATAATTTGATAACTATGCCATGGTAAATATGATTAATCTGGTAACTATGCATAATCACATCATGTTTTGGGTTTTACAGCCTCTGGGCAAAACACAATTAGCAGCTTTTCAAAATTGTGTTTGTAATAGAGGATCTGAAAAGATTCCTCTTATTTCCACCCCATAAAGAAGGTAGAAAAAAGTCTAGTAGTGTCACCAAGTAGAAAAGTCTGCATTTCTGTAGGATTATTAAATACATTAGATTATAATTCATTTGGCCTAAAATTCAATGATTTAGGATATTTTATAATATGAAATTAACATAGTGAAGTATAACTAAGCAATATTATTTGTAAATGCATTCAAAAATACATGTTAAAATATTTTTTTCTGTTAGTTCTGAAATTATTCAGTTCAATATTTAGCTAAATATCTGTTCAGTATTCGGCTTACCGAATATTCAGCAAAACAGCCGAATAGGCCAAAAACTGAAGTGCCAAATATTCATTACATCCCTACTTATTACTACGCATCCATTAAAGTAATTAAAAAACTTTGTAAAAAACACACATAAGAAGTAAAAGGAAAAAGGATACGCGTTTCGTTCAAAAATTGTTTTGAACTTCTTCAGTCCAAGCCCTTCGACGTAAAGAACACAGGGAACTGGAAAGAGAAAAAAAACAAGCAAGATGTTGCCACAAGGGGCAAAGAAAAGTCGAACAAAACCACGGAGAGGGGAGAAAAAAATATAAAATAAAAAGGGGGATAGAAAGGAAAGGAAAGAAGCACAAAAAATACAGAAATAAAAAAGGAATAAAGAAAAATAATAAAAAAGGGAACACACAAGTACAAACACACACACAAAAAAGAGAAAACAGAACAAACAAACAAAAAACAAATAGCACACGATTTTTTTTTTTTTTAAATAAAAACCACGAACAGGACAGCACAATAAATATATATATTATTATTATTTTTTTTTTTTAAATAAAAACGAAAAAGAAAGACAGTAACACACGTACATACACATTAAAGAAACAGGGGGGGAAAAAAGGGGGGGGTAGACGAAGAAAGTGAAAAGAACCTTACAACAGCAACTTCCAAGCAGAATGAACGAAAGGAACGGAAGAACCATCGTTCACAAGACGATCTAAGTGCTGGGTAATGGAAAAACCTTCCAAAAAATCCAGATGGGACAAAGACTGAGGAGTGCACAAAATCTTAGCCTTAGAAAACTGAAATCGATGATTGGAATTCCAACAATGTGAGGCAATAGAAGATTTGGAAAGTTCGTGCTTAGAGACGTATCTCTCATGCTCTTTGAGCCTAAATTTGAGAGCTCTTCTGGTCTGACCAATATAGCCCAAATCACAAGATTCACAAGGAATATAATAAACACCCCAACGGTTCTCAGTAGGAATAGGATCTTTAAGGGAAGAAAATTTAAGTTTATTAACAGGTTTAAAAATGACTTTGAAACCGAAATTTTTGAGAAGTTTAGAAATTTTGTAGCATAAAGGTGAAAAGAAAGGTAGTACAATTAATTCGTTGTGAAAATTAATAGTATTAGTAGAAGTATTAGGCTTATTAAATTTAGAAACAGCTTTATCAATAATAGAGGGGCTAAAACCACGAGAAACAGCTAAGGATTTTAAGTAACTAATTTCATTATTAAGAGAAGAAGAATCAGAGCAAATTTTGATAGCACGAAACACATAAGTGTAAAAAGCAGAAAGTTTTTGCTGGTAAGGATGATTAGATAGGGCATGAGGAGGTAAAGATATAGAAAAGGGCTTGCGGAAAACAGAAGTAGAGAAACCGTCAGGATTCCTAGAAACAAGAACATCCAAAAAAGGTAAAGAATTGTTGCACTCCTCTTCTAGAGTAAATTGGATACACGGATCAACAGAATTAACGATCAAAAGTAAATTAGAAATATCACAATTGGAATCCACTAGAACGAAAGTATCGTCAACATATCTGACCCAGCACGGAAAATTAAAGACCTTGAAGAGTTTCTCTTCAAAATAATGCATATAAATATCACATAAGAGAGGTGAGAGAGAATTACCCATAGCAAGACCCTCGGTTTGTTTATAGAAAGAGCCATTAAAAATGAAAGCAGTTTGTTTAATACAAACGCTTACTAAAGCTATAAACTCTTTAATCTCAATAGAAGAATAATGAAACTCGCGTAAACGCTTTTCCAAACAGTCAATCGCACCTTGGATAGGAACATTAGTGAATAAAGATTTAACATCAAGAGAAAGCATTTTACAATTAGTAGGAGAAAGAAGTTTAACTTTGTTAACGAAATCATAAGAGTTTTTAACAGTGTGGGTATTACTAGCAGTCAAAGGTGAAAGAGTATGCGAGAGGAAACGTGCAAGGTTATAAGAAGCAGTACCAATGTTAGAAACAATGGGGCGAAAGGCAAGAGAAGGTTTATGAATTTTAGGAAGGGCATAGAAACGAGCACAGTTAGCAATAGAAGGAATAACATAACGTTTAGTTTGAGCATTTAAGATTACAGAGGACTTCACAGTGTGTTTAATTTCAGAAAGGTGACTGTTAGTAGGATCAGAATTTAATTTAGTGTATGGACCAGTGGTTAGCATGTTATTAATACAATCAACATAAGAAGATTTATCAAGTAAAACAGTCTGGCCGCCTTTATCAGCTTTAGTAATGAGTAAATTAGGGTTAGAATTAAGTTCTTTGAGAGCAGTTTTTTGAGAACGAGAGAGGTTAGATTTGGCATGCATATTATTTGAAGAGATAGTATTAGCAATAAGATGTCGCAAAGTATCAAGTTGGTTAGAAGAGAGTTTACTATTTTTAAAGGAGTTTTCCATAGGAGCAATAAGTTTGGAAACAGAAACGTTACTAACACGAGAAAAATTCAAACCTAAACTAAGAGCATCTCTCTGAGAATCAGTTAAAACATGTGAAGACAAATTAACAACAGTGTCCTGAACAAGAGGCCTAACAGAACCGAGGGAAGACCTAACCGGAAGAAGAGCTTGGAATTTCTTATCCAAAGTAGCTCTGTGAGAAATAGAACGTTGTTCGACATAAGCGAAATTCCGTTTTTCCCAGTTAGCAAACGCAGGGTAAGACTTACTCAAAAGCAAATGGAGATCATAAAGATCAGATTCAAGAATCGAAACTTTATAACGAACATCCTGAATAAAAGCCCGTAAAACCGCCCGTTTAGACCTATTCAGAGCCTTATCAACACGAGAAGAACCGTGAATATTGCACTTAATGTCAATGAACTTAGGAATGACATTACTGCGTTTGCATCGAACAAGAAAACCTAAATGATTCAAGAAACGAGAACGTTTCAATCGTAAACGGGAAAAACGGTTAAACAAAGATGAATCCATACAGAAAACACAAAAACAGAAAAGAAATAAGCAAGAAAAAGCACACGAAGAAGGAAGGAAGAAAAGAGAGAACAAAAGTGAGTGTTAATAGTCCAAATAAACAAAACAACTGAAAAAACACTCAAAATACTGGTGTTAAACGATAAAGTAATTAAAAAACTTTGTAAAAAACACACATAAGAAGTAAAAGGAAAAAGGATACGCGTTTCGTTCAAAAATTGTTTTGAACTTCTTCAGTCCAAGCCCTTCGACGTAAAGAACACAGGGAACTGGAAAGAGAAAAAAAACAAGCCAGATGTTGCCACAAGGGGCAAAGAAAAGTCGAACAAAACCACGGAGAGGGGAGAAAAAAAAAAATAAAAATAAAATAAAAAGGGGGATAGAAAGGAAAGGAAAGAAGCACAAAAAATACAGAAATAAAAAAGGAATAAAGAAAAATAATAAAAAAGGGAACACACAAGTACAAACACACACAAAAAAAAGAGAAAACAGAACAAACAAACAAAAAACAAATAGCACACGATTTTTTTTTTTTTTTTTTTTTTAAATAAAAACCACGAACAGGACAGCACAATAAATATATATATTATTATTATTTTTTTTTTTAATAAAAACGAAAAAGAAAGACAGTAACACACGTACATACACATTAAAGAAACAGGGGGGGAAAGAAAGGGGGGGGGTAGACGAAGAAAGTGAAAAGAACCTTACAACAGCAACTTCCAAGCAGAATGAACGAAAGGAACGGAAGAACCATCGTTCACAAGACGATCTAAGTGCTGGGTAATGGAAAAACCTTCCAAAAAATCCAGATGGGACAAAGACTGAGGAGTGCACAAAATCTTAGCCTTAGAAAACTGAAATCGATGATTGGAATTCCAACAATGTGAGGCAATAGAAGATTTGGAAAGTTCGTGCTTAGAGACATATCTCTCATGCTCTTTGAGCCTAAATTTGAGAGCTCTTCTGGTCTGACCAATATAGCCCAAATCACAAGATTCACAAGGAATATAATAAACACCCCAACGGTTCTCAGTAGGAATAGGATCTTTAAGGGAAGAAAATTTAAGTTTATTAACAGGTTTAAAAATGACTTTGAAACCGAAATATTTGAGAAGTTTAGAAATTTTATAGCATAAAGGTGAAAAGAAAGGTAGTACAATTAATTCGTTGTGAAAATTAATAGTATTAGTAGAAGTATTAGGCTTATTAAATTTAGAAACAGCTTTATCAATAATAGAGGGGCTAAAACCACGAGAAACAGCTAAGGATTTTAAGTAACTTTTACACTTATGTGTTTCGTGCTATCAAAATTTGCTCTGATTCTTCTTCTCTTAATAATGAAATTAGTTACTCAAATTTAGGCTCAAAGAGCATGAGAGATACGTCTCTAAGCACGAACTTTCCAAATCTTCTATTGCCTCACATTGTTGGAATTCCAATCATCGATTTCAGTTTTCTAAGGCTAAGATTTTGTGCACTCCTCAGTCTTTGTCCCATCTGGATTTTTTGGAAGGTTTTTCCATTACCCAGCACTTAGATCGTCTTGTGAACGATGGTTCTTCCGTTCCTTTCGTTCATTCTGCTTGGAAGTTGCTGTTGTAAGGTTCTTTCCACTTTTTTCGTCTACCCCCCCCCTTTCCCCCCCCCTGTTTCTTTAATGTGTATGTACGTGTGTTACTGTCTTTCTTTTTCGTTTTTATTAAAAAAAAAAATAATAATATATATATTTATTGTGCTGTCCTGTTCGTGGTTTTTATTAAAAAAAAAAAAAAAAAAAAATCGTGTGCTATTTGTTTTTTGTTTGTTTGTTCTGTTTTCTCTTTTTTTTGTGTGTGTTTGTACTTGTGTGTTCCCTTTTTTATTATTTTTCTTTATTCCTTTTTTATTTCTGTATTTTTTGTGCTTCTTTCCTTTCCTTTCTATCCCCCTTTTTATTTTATATTTATATATTTTTTTTTCTCCCCTCTCCGTGGTTTTGTTCGACTTTTCTTTGCCCCTTGTGGCAACATCTTGCTTGTTTTTTTTCTCTTTCCAGTTCCCTGTGTTCTTTACGTCGAAGGGCTTGGACTGAAGAAGTTCAAAACAATTTTTGAACGAAACGCGTATCCTTTTTCCTTTTACTTCTTATGTGTGTTTTTTACAAAGTTTTTTAATTACTTTATCGTTTAACACCAGTATTTTGAGTGTTTTTTCAGTACGCATCCATTAGTTAACATTTTTCATATTATGATGAAGAAAAGAAAATTGAAAATTTTTTTTGGTGTACCAAGAAAGTTTTTTGGCATGCGAAACTTGGTGTAGGTGTCATGTAATTGTCATTCCTTGTGACTTAGTGCACACATGAGCTAATAATACAAATATGGATTAAAAAAAATTTTTTTTAACATATAATTCTAAACAAGTATAAATATATAGGTAATTTTAAATTCAGGTTCGGAAGTCTTTAAAATGTTTTATTGGGAGTTAATCTCTTGCTCCTGAGCCCCATCTTAGAATAATCAAGTTCTGTGTATGACACCATGTGTAGCAACACCACTAGTCCCAGGAGCTCTTTAGATTAACTTTTGAGGTGCCTCTCTGAATTCTATTTTTCAAAACAATATTATTCAATTAACACAAGGATGTACAAGTGGGCTCATAAGTACATCAGAGGTTGTAAAAAACTTGTGCTAGAGACATGGTGATTTGAAAGAAAATAGGTAAAATTCTTGTTTCAGCATTTTAACACCATCCCCTTAATAGTGTATTATTTATAGGAAAACATACAGCCTTATTTATAAATTTACAGTTTCATTAAATATTTCATTGATGATATTATCTGTACATTTTATGTCCCCTTGTCATTTTCACCAGATGTAACATGACTACCTGTTTGAACCCCTTAAAAAGTCCTCTGCCCAAGGGACTTTCTTTAGGCCCCTAGCTCTAATGTAGCTTTGCTTTAACCAAAAACAAACATACATCCCCTAGTTTGTTAGGCTTTATGTAAATGATTTTGAGTGATCTATTTGATATCAGAGAAAGGCCAAACCCACAGATAAGATTATACGGTTGCTACATATGAGTGCTTTACTGTATACAAAAAAAGAAAGAAGAAGAAGAAAAAAAAAGGCTAGGCATTTACATATCAATCAATGGACTCTTAAAGACTGTGTCATTTTTAACTTCACCAAGGAACTTGTGTATTATTCTATTGACCATGAAGAATTGTTGTCAATACTTTGGGCAGCCAAGATGTAAATGCTGGTGGCTTTACAATTGGCTATTTATTGAAGTATTAAACATGTGTGTAATATAAAAAGGTAGGTATAGAAACTAGAAACCACAAACTGCATAATAGTTTTTCGTTATGGATGTTAAATTGCCCAGTTTGGGAAAAAATATATTGGTGGAAATGGTTGACTTCATAATATTTAAATACCCTTCCCAGCTGTAAAAAAAATTTGGCCCCAAAAATGATTAATATCATAAGTTAGGGCAAAAATAGATAAGGTCTCCAGTTTAAACAATGGGAGGTACATTAAGTTGAACTTTGCAAAACAATTTGGGGGAGCTAACTTAACATAAAGTTAGCCCCCCCCCCCCATGAATGCAAATTTAGAAACATTACAGTTTTCGAAAGAGCTCGTTTTGTACCCAAGTTTGATGGTTTGCACCCTAAATCCATAAAAGTTATATGCAAAAAAGTATGTGGGGGGGCCAATTTAGCGTTAAGTTAGCCCCCCCCATGAACTCAAATTTAGAAACAAATTATAGTTTTCGAAAGAGCTCGTTTTGCACCCAAGTTTGATGGTTTGCACCCTAAATCCAAAAAAGTTATACGCAAAAAAATATGGGGAGGGGGCAATTTAATAGCCCGTTAAGTTAGCCCCCCCATGAACGCAAATTTAGAAAGAAATTACAGTTTTCGAAAGAGCTCGTTTAGCACCCAAGTTTGATGGTTTATACCCTAAATCCAAAAAAGTTATATGCAAAAAAATATGGGGGGGGCAATTTAACGTTAAGTTAGCCCCCCCCCCATGAACGCAAATTTAGAAAGAAATTATAGTTTTCGAAAGAGCTCGTTTAGCACACAAATTTGATTGTTTATACCCTAAAACTTGAAAAGTTAGACGCTAAACAATATATGTGACGCGGGCAACTTATCGTTAAGTTGGCTCCCCCATGAATGCAAATTTAGAAACAAATTACAGTTTTCGAAAGAGCTGGTTTTGCAGTCAAGTTTAACGGTTTGCACCCTCCCCCCCAAAAGTTATACGCAAAACGATATGTGGGGGGGGGGCTAACTTCCCCTATGAACGCAAATTTAGAAAGAAATTACAGTTTTCGAAAGAGCTCGTTTTTTGCCGTTATGCACCGTAAACTCCAACAAGTTGTCAGTAAAAATATGCATGAAGTGGTTCATGACAATATGTTGAATGGAATGTAATGCTAAGTAATGTAAAAGAAGTATATGTACTGTAATGTACTTTCAGGGGGAAAAATATACTTTATGAATTGCTTTCATATAAAAAGTGTTCCATTAAAGGCATGAAGAAAAAAAATGTCCAAAGTATCTAAAATCTTAGCATAGCCCGGTCAAATTAGACCAAAAAATAGGAGTGAAGTTACAAAAATTCGCACCCAGCTGCAAGTTCTTGGGATTGTTCAAACACCATCATAAATGAAATCTAAAAAGTCCTCATCGATCCAATACCTGGAAAAAAATTTACTCGGGGTCAAAGGTCACAAGAACGGGTTTTCCACGATTTTCAGTAAAACGGTGAGTTTTATCATAAAATTAGTTCAGACAAAAATTGTAGATCAGATAATTATCTATATATAATGCCTAAATACTTTACTTCCTAAGAGCCACCGTGCATTCAACTTGCGTTTCGAATTTATTGACCTATCTGAAAAGTCCAGTCTAAAAATCCATAGCGTCCGACAGATCGTGATGGGAAAAACTGCCTTGTCTGGGAACCGGCTGTAGTACTTGAAAAAAAGAAAAAGTCCAATGGCCCCCTCCGAAAATTCTGCCTGGAGCCGCCCTTGCTGACATTTAGTGTCATTGAATAGCTTAGATTTTATCTTAAAAGATCAAACAAAAAAGAAATATTTTTGTGTGCATCCGAATTACTCGTAAAGAATACACAATTTTCTTCTTATCTAATACTTACTCATTTTGGAAGTGGCTGCAGCCTCGCCAGCTACTCCTGTGTTTCGCTTACAGTAATTGGTTAAGTTCACTGTAGGTGAATATAATAACTAAAAAGTGGAATGGATAATAAATTAATAGAAATATTTTTGAAAAAAATGAGAGACTGCAATTTGGAAAAGAAAAATATTCCTTGTTGATATTTTATGCTAAAAAATAATTTGAAAAAACAGCATAAGGCAGTTTTCTTAAAAAAAAAAAGGATGAACCATTGTGTAGATAATAGTATAAAAAGAAACAGCGAAAACTTTGATAGCAGTGGCGGCTCGTGGGATACAGCAAGTACAGCCGGGCTGCACTTGAAATTATCAGCACATACTTTAAAATAATTTATTCTACTAATTTTCCTAAATTCAGATTAGAATTGTGGAATTCCTACGGTAAATTAAAAAAAATCTCCGAAAAAAACCAAAAAAAAAAAAAAAAGTATTGTGGCCGGATCGCTCATTCAGAAAAAAAGCACTTTAATCTTCCCGCAATTCAATTGGGAAAATCTTTGGTTCAGCCCAGAGCGCTGAAAAGAAAATTGGCAGCACCGTTGCCATGACAACGACTACGTAAGCAGCCTCTCCGGCATAGGGAGTTTGCAGCTGATACAGCCGAAGTAAGATTTTTTAACGGCGGCTGAACTTGAGAACTCGACTGAGAAGTGAGGGAGGGGATAAGGAGAATATATGTTTGGAAAACTCTCCACTTTATATTGCTGAATTTATCAAGAAGGTAAGCCTGAATAGACGCTTATGAATGGACAATTACCCATCAAAGCAGTATTGTTTTTAAGTAAGCAAGAACTGGCATTTAGAGGACATGGCAAGCGAGAAAATTCTTTAAACATGGGAAATTTTAAAGATCTTTTAAAATTATTGATATCTGAATTAAAACAACGCCTTTTTATGAGGGCATCACTGACCGATTCGCAAGTTTAAAAGAAAGGAGGATTGATTTGACTTATAAAAAATAAGTACGTTTTCTTTTTTTTTTCTTTTCTTCTCAAGTTATCGTTACAAAAGAAAATTCTAAGGAAACTTCGAATCAGACACGGATTAATGCAATTTTAAGGATAAGAACGGCTGGTTGAAATTTATGTCCATTTTATGGAAGTAAAATAGGATCTCTTACATTTTTTTATGTAATTTCTTTTTTTTTTTTTTTTTCCCCTCGGTTAGGGCTTAATCAGCCAGCTTTCGAATTAAATAACAAAGATTTTCCAATCCTGTCCGGAGGAAAGGGGGGGGGGGCTCATATGCTTCCGGCTGCACCAACAGTTTTGACCACGGGCGGAGCCCCCGGGAAGGGAGGGGGAGAGTAGACAATTACAAGGCGAGCCTGGGTACTGAACGCGTGGAGGTGTTGTGACGTCACAAGAGAGGATGGACTTTTCTCCGTTAAAAGCATTAGAATCATACGGAAAAGTAGAAGAAACTAGGATGTTTTGTGCCTTTTATGGATACTAATGGTAAGTCAGCAATCTCTATTCTTAATACGACATACTTGATAATAGTTATTAAGCTATAGAGTACATAAAAATATAAAATTGCCGTATTTTGCGTTAGTTTTATTGATTTCTGTTCTTTAGTTCTAGCAATCATTATGCTTCCGTTTGCTGCGTCCCAGGCTGTAAGTAAAGCTAATTACAAAAGAGGAAAAAATGTAAAAGTTTTCACTTTTCCCAAAAAACGAAGAAAAGCGGGCCGAATGGACTAAAAATATTCCAAGAAAAAATTGGTCCCCAGGAAAAAATGCGTATGTTTGTATTGAGCATTTTCGAGATGAAGATCTTTTAAAAGACGATGCTATTTTAAAATCAGATGGGGCACTTTTAACTGTAAAAAGAAAGCATTATAAATTAGAACCGAATGCTATCCAGTGCATTTTTTCGAGCTTACCAGCCTATATATCCGATATTACCAAAAAACAAGAAAGAACTGATCCTACTAAAACAAGAGAAAACGTTTAGGAAAAAGATATTGAGGAAACCGAAAAAAATAATGCAAAGGAAAATATAAATTCTTTTGTAATTAAGAAATGTATCAAGAGTTTCATGGCAATTCTATGTTAAGAAAATTTCACCTTTAATTATAAATTAAACGCAGATCCCCTTCCACTGCACATACCAAGTACCTTAAGGTTCAATGCGGATCTCATGGTTGATTTATTTATTAAAAAAAAAAAAAAAAAAAAGAGAGAGAGAGAAATCTATTTGTTGGATACTCAGAAAAACAAAAATATAGAAGGTGTTTATTAAAGAAATATTTTCAACTAAACGGTTTATCGGAATTTGTTGAAAATTCTGAAATTAAGTATGAACACAGATTTGGAAATTAACTCAAAAAAGAAAATGTCTTACTGCAATGCTAAAAACAATAACAAAAAAGTATATGTATTACTGCAATATATTTTACATGAAAACCCCTGAGAGCATTTAGGCAGTTTTACATATTCAAGAGTTATACTCACTAATTTTTAAAAATATTTAATTATGTATATTTCAAATGTCTCAATGTGATATTTGAAAGTCTTATCTAGAAAAAATTAAAGCAAACACTTGTAGTGCTTTCATGAAAAACTTTATAGTATTTGTAAGGTTTGGGTAAAAGCTTTTACTTTTTATTTTCTTGTTTTTTGTGCTTTAATTGCTTCTAATAAAATTTGACATTAGGAGTCTGTATAACATAATTATATATAGTATGTATTGTACAAGTTTTTAAAATATTAATTGTGGAAATTTCTGATTATATTCCTCGTGCTACTAGTGTTTATTGACATTATTGATCAGATTTCTTCCATAGAATTCAATACAAACTCTTTGAAATCCCATCCTCTCTTGTGACGTCACGAAATGGCTTAAGATGACTATTTATGAATCTGGATATTTTTAACATCAATTCTTTCAAAAAGCTTATTAAAACGAACCAAAACTAAATAATGTATTTCAGTTTTTAAGTAAAATTAATAAAAATTATTATTTTTACTTAAAAATATTTACTTTTACTTACTTAAAAATATGACTTTATGCTTATACAACGTATAAATTTAATCCATATACATATTATTTTAGATAAATGATAACATTGAGTAACCATTATATTATTTAGAATGTATTTGCTAGCCCGAAATGCAAAACATACTGCATACAATGCTAAAACTGCTTTAAATTCAGTACCAATTTATTTCATTAATTTCTGACAAAAAATATTGTTGATTCACTATTATTTAAGAACAAAACGTCGTAAAACGAAAATACTATTTCAATGCGTCAGAAAAAATTAAGCTACTCGTATTTATTGGCATTATTAATTCCATTTCTTCCATTGAACTCAATGCAAACTGTTCCAAATCCCATCCTTTCTTGTGACGTCACGAAAACCAGTACCCAGACCCCCTCTTGCTTTCTCCTCTCTCTTTCTTCAGTCGCGGCGACCCCGCCACGGGCCGCCACTGTTTGATAGTATTTGTTGAATAAATTTTGAGATGCAGTGGCTAACAGTTTGAGAATAGTGAGACAAGAATAATGCAAAAGCAAGAAAGTCTGTCCAATTGCGATGGGGGAAGCTTTAGAAAAGTACTAAAAGCCAACATGTATATAAATTTAGATTCCCCACAGATTTCAATATATTGACGTATTTCACTTTTTAAAGTCATTTAAATCTTTACTTAGCATCAAGACGGCTTTATTTCTAATATTTTCATCAATAAATAGATCATTGACTGTTTCACCAGTCACATCTAATACTCATAATGTAATGAAATACATAATTCCAATCAATAAGTAATGATTAATGACGTAATTGAAACATACTTATTACTTTCAATATCGCTTGGCTTACATAAAAAAAAAATCCTTCATGTTGGTCAATTTTTTATATTTATAAAAACTCTTTTTCAGGATTTAAAATACAGTAATTACTTACACTTTTTTCTAACTTAACCTGTTTAATTCAAACTGGGTTATGTTATGATAGTAAGAAGACATTTTTAAGCTTTAGTACCATGCTTTAAATAAATTTCAAAAAACCACTAACTTTATATACATGCTTTTTTTTTTTTTTTTTTTTTACAGTTTGAAAAAAAAAAGAGCCAGATATCTTAGAAGAGAATTTTCTGTAGTGCTGCCATCTACATTTTAGAAATGAAGTAATAAACATACTTCAGTTCAAACAATCTAAGATACGGATTCTATTACTTTTTATTGGTGATTGGTGGAGTGGAACATGTGTAATTATATTTTATAGGTCACAAATGCAATGTGAGGACTTTTAGCCTCACAGATTCAGCATTTACCTCTATTTTCGTGTACACTGCTGCTGTCCAGTTGGTTCATCTGAAGCAGAAATTGAATTGCCTGATTCTCAGTGTTCTAGGTTTATGGTTAAGGCAACGCCACACGAAGGCTATCTGCTTGAGTCGGGATGCTTTGAGCGGTGGAATTTTTAACGGACTCTAACGTGTATTCATATTACATCTGGAGATAACCGCCAAAACTCCAGACAGCCAGATCGACAGCTGCGGGAGGACAGAACCTTACCTCAGTGTTTTAAGTGGGGCTGCTGTTATCTATTTTACAGCTGTCATCGTCATGTCATGAATATCCGTATCCCATCACTGTAGTGACAAATTCAGTGTTTGGGATTCAATATTTTTATGTTGGTGTAATACAGATATGAATAATTCAATTCAATATCAAAATGCCTCACCGGACAATCCAATTTCGACACAGACTATCTCATATCCAAGCAGGAATGAACTCAGTGAATAACCTGTATAGTAGTAAAAGACACTGCCTTACTATTTCTGCAACTCAAATCCCCAAAAGTAACTAGCCAGCAAAGTTTCCCCCGTTTTATTTTAATAGAATTTAAAAGCACGTGCAGCCTTCAGTATAGTATAAATACTTGATTTCTTTTTCCCCACTGGTAGCAAATATTTTCCTTTAAACGAAGAAAATATCCTTTAATTTTGAAAGTACCGAGCAAAATGTATGAGCGCATTAATAGGCAAGGGTCAATGAGGGAGAAGAACAGGGTCTGTTCAACACATAGGCTAGTCTAGTACTAGTCTTAACAGGGGCGTAGCAAAGGTAGCTGATGGGTCTTCAGTTACACGGAATAAATGATACACCGAATTTTTTAAAATGTATACAATCAGGGCCCGATTAACCCCGACGCAGCTGGCTGTGCACAGCCAGCTGCGTCAAAGACAAAAAAAAAAAAGGTCTCTAGATCTGTGGCACGCGATGAACGTTTCGATCGTCCGCCATCTTGTTGGTAGTTAAGTCGAGCGATGGCAACGGCTGCCCTTTTTTCAGCATTGGGCAATCTATCCAACTGTTCTTCCATTTTTCAGCAGATGTCAGTGCTGTTAAAAATAATCGTGACAATTTTTTTACGGGAAATGACGTGCTAAAAAGTAAAGGATTCTCGTGGAGCTATGTCACCCGCACCTATTTTTATAGAAATCAAATCTATTCTTCGTGACTGGCAACAGTCTAAACGTCAGAGTTTGGTGTTCCCAGAGCGGGAACACTGCGCGTTAAAGGGTTAAAATACCCCAGAGCTCAAGATTTTGTAAAAATCGCCATTATTTAGGAAATTTTACGAAATAGAAGTTCGTCATGGGGAGACTAACCTGGAAAACGACCTCACGCCGCTTTAATATATTAAAACCCTCTGAAAATCATTTCCAGGTGCTACAAATCTTAATAGGTTTTGAAACCTACACCACAATCAGCTCAGCCGGTATACACCACTTTTAGATAGAATGGGACTGAGCAGAATGCAGTGACATCTGCTTTACGTACCTGACCACTGGTACTTACCTTAATCCCGTGCGCTCGACCTGGCACAACGCGGGGGCAGCTGCTGCCGACCTCCGACCCAGTGGCCCCATCGGCACGTGACCTTTTCTTTCGGGATTAGCATCGTCAAAGCCGCAAACCAACGGCGTCCGCCCAAATCTCTGCTCTAGATTTGGGATTAGGACACTTGAAAAGGTACAGTCCCAAGACATGGAAAAATGTACAGCGAAACCTTTTCTAAGGCGACCAGCTTTGGTTCTACCGATAATCTTAATGGAGAGCAATATAAATGAACTTATAATACATTGCTGCAAAGTTTCGCGGCGATCTGCTCGTCTAGGATTTAATTTAGTCTGAAAATCATGCTAAGCGTCAAGTAATTAAACTTTGCATTTTGTTACATGAAAATCAGTTAATTAGAACGTGAGATATATCGACTTTTTAAATTCCCGTTAGATGACATTAGTGTTGATGGTTTCTCGCCAAGAAACTGCCAATATCACAAACCTGGGATTAGTTTTAGGGGCTTATTTTCAGCGTCTAATTTAACAATGTTTCGCGACAGAAGCCTCCAAACTTGGTCACATTCAAAGCGATTTTGGTCATGGCGTCTGTCTGGCTTGCTTTCTTGCATATTAATTAATAGTATATTACGCAATCGAACTATGAGAAAGGTAGAGATATTTCTAGTGTGCGAAAAGCGTGGAAAGTTTGAGAAACACCTGCAGAAACCATAGAAAGAATCTGAGTTTAACGAGAGCTGCAGTGCAGAGACCTGCATTGTTGATGCGAAGAAGCATCGCGTTTTTCGGTTGTTTTATGAAGCCGTTCCTGAAAGCTGTTCTATGAGTAGTGTAATATTGTACGTTGTGGAGCTGTTAGGAATCCTGATTCTGATCGTGTATTCCACTGAGTTTCGGTTTGTGGAATGTTCTTTTTGCATGCGAATTGCAGTTTTTGAAGAATTCATTCTGTTCGACTGACTGTTATCCGTTGAAATACCGTAAATTGAGAGGATTCTTCGATGAGTTTCAAGAAGCAATAAAGTTTGTATTTCGTCACAAACTGGACTAGTTGTTGGAACTTCTGAGTTCCGAAAACATTCACACCTGTACAAACCTGTCAGCTTTTAGATGCAGGAGAAAAGCATTCAGCTACAATTTTTGCAATAATATTAGCATTTTAACTATAATAAATACAGGAGGTTATCAAAATAATGGAAACACTCTAGATTGATAAGAAACGAATCCTTTGCTAATATGGCGTAGGATCGCCTTTGGCATGTAATACTGCTTGGATTCACCTGGGAATTGAATCATAGAAATTTTAAATAGTGTTTAGAGAATATTGTACCTTACTTCATGTACAATATTCCTCTAAACTCCTCTTAACTCCTCATGAACATTCACACCTGTACAAACCTGTCAGCTATTAGATGCAGGAGAGAAGCATTCAGCTGCAGTTTTTGCAATATTATTATCATTTTAACTATAATAAATACAAGAGGTTATCAAAATAATGGAAACACTGTAGATTGATAAGAAACGAATCCTTTGCTAATATGGCGTAGGATTCACCTGGGAATCGAATCATAGAAATTTTAAATAGTGTTTAGAGGAATATTGTACTTTACTTCATGGAATTAATTTTGAAAGTTCAGAGATGCCGGTTTAGGATATCGATTCAGGATTGAACGCTCTAAAGTAAACCTTAACGTTCGATTATACAGAGGTCGGTAATGTGCTGGCCGTTTGTGCTGACCGAGCTAAGATATTCTAACTTCAATCTCGTGTTCAACAACCATGACTGGATAACTCCTGCTACATGAACAGAGGCTTTATACATCCTGGAAAATTCCATCTCCCGAAAGAAACAAAGTTTGAATCATAGTATAGTCCTACCTGCTTAAACTACTATACATTTCTCCTTAGGGATTCTTCCTTTCAGGGTTATAATTAGGCCAGCAGAAAACCAAGACAAAGAAAATTAAGTTCAGTTCATCAGTTCAGACAAAACTAAGTCTGTTAAATTCACAAGTTTGGAAGCTTTTAATTTCCATTTTCTAATAATGGGATCAATATTTAACATTTCATAGTTTCTTCCCTAGAGTATATATTTTTTTTCCCACTACAAAACGGTCACCAACACAACAGGTAAAGTGGTGTAACTCATCACTTTTAACTTGTAATTTCTCGGAAACTAGTCTATTCAGACTCATGGGATTTTTAAAAAAAGTTTTATTTACCTTCTTAAGCACAGAACAATATTTTTCCAAACATAAGTGATAGGAAAGGCGTGACTGTATAAAAATTCAATTTTGCATTTTAATATATCTATGCAGCCTTATGTAAAAAAATTGCTACATCTGAAAGCTACTCTTCAATTGATTAACTTTTTCTAATTGAAAATTTTTTGTACTCTTATCGTTTAAGAAATAGTCATTGTAAAATTTGTTTCGAATCACCGGGTATTAAGGAAAACCGGAAAGTAATGCCTTTTTTAGTACGCTAATATATCGCCTAGCTTAAGCTAATTATTAAAAAAAAAAATTGGCCTGTATGCATGGTTTGTAACCTAGGTTCTCGATAAGAGAGGCTTTTTCAAATTCGTGATCCATGGACGGGTAGGGGGGATTTCACAAATCCCTTTCCATTGTGCAGGGAAAAAAATATCTATAAAATTCTTGCTGTAAAATGAGACAAATATGAATACCAAAATTTAACTTCAGAAATTCGGCTTCTTGCTTCGGAGGTGTGAATGTCTAAACAGATTTTCACACCGTAGTCTCACCTGTAATTGTCAAACAGATTTCAAGCGTAGCTGATGAATTCCTTTTGAAAAAAAATAATAATAATAATAATTGCTTGTTTTAAATACCAAAATTTTTATCGTGATTCGAAACTTTCTTCTTCAATTAGAAAACATTAAAGAAAAACGCGTTATTTTTGTTATAATATCAATAAAAGGGGAGGGGGGTGGGGACTGTATAATTAAGCAAAAAATGCGGATGCAGGAAGAATATTTTTTATTCGCAAAAGATAGGATGTCGTTCCTACAGACGCGAATCTGTTCGTTTAGTAAAGGGTAAATCAGTATCCTTTCTTTCTGTAAAAAAAAAAAAAAAAAAAAAAAAAAAAAAATTGACTCTCTGATAATATTCTTCGTCATGGGGGACCGTCTTACAGGGCTGGAGGGCCAGGACACGGATACTTGCGGCGGCCCATGCATTAAAAATTATTATTTAAATTGAAACGAAATTACATAACCCAAACCATCCATGCATAAACATTATTTACAGTAAAATTCTAGCCTTTTACAGGCGAATGTTCCCAATTGGGAACATGAAATTAAAAATTTGATTAAAAAATTAAAATTGATCAATATTGACTTGGAAAAATTAGCAGATATGGTTAAAAGAGACTTGATTTTTTGAAATAGAATTTGCATTTCTATCAATAGTGGGGAATTGGATAAAAATCACAAAAATAGCCATTTTCATAAATGTTATCATAAATGTCTTCATACACCCTTCCCTCCCCTTTCAAAATTAATAAATATCTTTACTTAAATTTAAAAATAAATCTTTATTCTTAATATTTCACTTATTATTAAAAACTATCCATAAAAGTATAGTCAAAGTATAACCCCTAAAATTATGCTCAGAAATGACCAATGTTCCCAATATGGGAACACATTGAAAATTGGGGGGGGGTACAATTCCCCCCCCTTTAAATGACTAATATCCTTTAAATAACGCATTAGAAGGCAAAATATGCTTATTTAAAATATGCCTAAGATCTGAATTCGCTCTGTAAAAGGCTAAACGCTACATTGACGTCGTTCAAAAGTTATTTATATTGAATGAATAAAATACTTCAAATGAATTAAATTTTCCTTCTTGAAAATACTCTGTATTAATAATGCAATATGAGACCTCATTCAGACAAAAATCTTTGTGGTTCTTCTTTTCCTCTTTCTAAAATTATACGCTCGTCCAAGAAAATTGACAAGAAGTTTGATTAAAGTATTTAGACGAAATTTTTATTAGAAATAATTAAAACTTTGTCAAATGGCACTTGTTATTAACTATCATTATGAGGTACTTTCAAATTAATTCATTATTACATAGATTGCAACTTGATTTATAAAAAAGAAAATAAATATAAATTGATTAAATTAAAATTGTTGACTAATTTCCACAAAATGAATTTAATAATCAGACATTTTATTTGATTTTAAAATATAAATCTCTTCTTTACAATGTTTGAAAGATAAATTTAGTAAATAATTTTATGCTTTCTAGAGAGTTTTGTTGGACTCTAAAGAATGGGGCTCAGGGCACTTGCTCCTAATGTCTCGCCGTAAGTCATAGCTTCTAAACTTTTCTGTACCCGCCATCGCTATCACTACTTCAGAGAAGTTTAATGATCACGAATTTCTGAGATATTCGATGACGCGACCCTACCCCCTTCGTTACGAATCCCTTTTTTCCCCGGGAATGCCACATGCAAGCTAATGGGTTTGCTTCCGGCGTCCGGAAGTGGTCTTCAAGTCACGTGATCGCAATGGTCTGGCAGACCTCATCTTTTGCCGCTAGAAGAGCCAGAAAGACAAACGAAAAGATACCTCGGTTCTCCGAGAGGGACGGCTCTCGTGGAAATAAAAATAGTACTTTTGTTTGTAATTCTACCCTTCCATCAGAAAGCGAATGGGAATATATATATGTGTGTGTGTCTCCGTTTCTTTCCGTTAAGGATTTCGCTGCAGGAAGATTTTATCTAGCGGTTGTTAAAAGGTTCTGGAGTTAGCGGTGGGAAGCATGGGGGAATCCGGTTTGCACCCCCAAACAGCTTTAAAATTTAAAAGTTGGTGTTTATAAGTTCAAAATTTGTTATCCATATCAACAGGGGCGTAGCCAGAAATTTTTCATGGGGGGGGGGAGTTATGACCCTCTAACCCCCCCTTGGCTACGCCCCTGCATAGCAATCCTAAAGCTTTGACATGGCCGAGTGTATAAGGTACAGAACAAAAGTGTGAAGTTCGTTCGGGCCTACCGCTCGTCTGTCGATCTAACTGTCTGGAGTTTTGGTCGATTTTCTTCAGATGTAACTTGAATACGCGTTAGAACTCCTTATCAAGTCTTCCTCCCAAGGCTTACCCCCCAACCCTGTGCAGATGGCCCTCCCGTTGGCTTGCCATAATACAAAACAAATAAACAAACAAAGCTTTCAGGCCATTCTTTCGCAATTTAGGACGTATATTTTGCTATAATTACAAAGTAAATACTGAAATATTTTAAATGAAAGCTATTGTGTACATTTACGAAAATTTAAAAATTAGGATGTGTTATTTTATTTATTTTATTACACATTTAACCTCTATTGTTATAAAAATGTACATATGTATCTATGAATTATTTAATCAAGTCTGAAAGGATTAAAAGACTTAAAACGGATTATTTAAATTAATTTCCTGAGTTAAATTTCGATAAACATATGCAGACTATGCAGGGTGCCCCCAAAACACTGACGTAGGCTTTTATATTGATCTTAGATATATACAATAAACTACAAAGTTCCGTAAAAAAGTACAGAATTTTATGGTATCAATTACAATTTTCAGGAAATTAAATCTAAATAAATACAAAATTAAAATTTTTATACGACCCACTTACAAACAATTTCCCATTTGTAAAATGAGCCCCATACATTAATTAGATAGTGTATAAAATTTCAGCTTTTCATCTTAAAAAGGATCAGAGATATGTAAATATACCTTGACTTCAGTTTTCAATAGCCCTCGACGTGAAAAAAATCACATTACATTTCATGGGCTGCACGCAAATTACGAAGGAAAACAATCATTGCATAATACACACTTTTTTTATTATTAGTATTACATAGTCCTTTTTATCTATTTTGTTTAAACATTTCTGAGCCTGCCTATGATCAAAGGCTGAAACTTTGTACACCACCTAACTAACGTAAGAAGCACATTTTATTGGTTGGAAAATTTTTGTACGGTGGACGTATAAAGTTTAAAGCTTGTATTTATTATGATTTAGTTTTCTGAAAATTTTAATCGATACCGTAAAATTTTGTACTTTATGAAATGTAACATTATTATTAGATTGTTGGAAATTAACTTTTGGTTTCCGTACTGTGTAAACAGTAATTTTCTATGAAGAAAAGATGTTCAACTTAGTATTATTAAGGGTTCGCCTACTGTTTTGCTCTTGAATTATATCTTTGAATTAAATTAGCTGTTGCTGAAGGGAAAGTAAACTTTTTTGTAATGCATAATTTTTACGTCAAAGCATTTTAATCTAATCAGATTTCTAATTTCTTTTTAAACTCATGATACTAAAATGATACTAATCTCATTTGCAATATCTAACTAGAATTATTGAAAGTAAATGAATAAATCCCACGTTGTTCACTGATCCACTTTTACCGGATATTGTGGAAGTTTGTTGCTTCACTCGCAGGGCAAATTTTATGTCTAAGCACATTAACTTAAATGAGTTTCTTATGCATTTTTAAAACAGTGATATCGACGTCAATTTCTATTGAATTATTGGGGAAAATCTCACCTTGTTAACTTAACTATGTCATTAATGTGCTAAAATCGGACATTTAAATAGTTTTCTGCACTGAAAATTGCTAAAAATCGCTAAAAATCAAGGAATGGATGGGTTCCAGCATTTTAAAGTAGTCTGCCACCTCCCTATATTATTCTACACGTTTGTGCGAAATTTCAAACCGATCGGTCTAACGCTGTGGATTTGTATTCCGGACGAAGGAACAATTTAATTACCCATATTAAAAGCTGTAAGAATTACGCGTTTTAAATTTTGCCTTTTGTGGAAAAGAAATTAGTACTTAAAATTAAATGAGTGTATGTAGAATGAGCAGTTCTTCATGCAAGTAAAGTTAACCCATTTGTGCCTGGATATTTTTGCGACTTTCTTCGATTTTTACTGATAACAGAAATAATAGATAAATTTCTGATGTCAACTTCTTGAACAAGGGATGATTTCTTTTAAAATAATTATACATAAAAATTGAAATATCAACATACTACTTGGTCATGTTAAAATATTTTGTAGAGTTGAGGCTCAATACTCATGAATAAAGGCTAGGAAAAATAAATAACGTTTTCGACTAATAGCGAAAATGCCGTCCCAAAAAAGGGATGCTAGGCATAAATGGGTTAAGAAAATATTTAGTCTGCTTTAAATTGGAAAGTTATGGTCATTAAACTAAGAACTATCTTGGGGAGGAAAAAGAAAATTAAGCAAGCTTTCCCTTATCATAACTACATTGACGGAAAAACAACATGTACAGTTAAAGTAAGGATTTGACCTTTTTTTTAAAATAATAAATTCGAATACTCATAAGATGATTATGGAATTGCAAACAACGTTAACCCATTAACGCTCAGCGTCCTATTTTTAGGACGGTCGTGAAAAGTGTAAGTCGCAAAAATATTCAAACATTCATTTTTTTTTTCCTATTTTCATTTCTCGGATAAAACATCTGATTTTTCACAAATACTCAGTGACAACAAAGTAAAATAATAGTATTCCATTGTTTTATTAATATATTTAAAAAAAATGCATCGTTGATACCCCACAGCAAGGGGGGGCGGAGGGGGAGACCGCCCCCCCCCCCGAGAAAAAGATAGTAATGTAAAATATCCTATTTTACTTCCATAAAAATGGATGTACATGTCAATCTTCTAACTAACCGCCCCCCCCGACAAACTTGAAATAATCCGCCACTGCCCCAAAAATGTCGGAAATTTATTTATCACTTCTGGCATCAACATAAATTGGAGTATGTGCGGAAAAAAGTCGGTCGCTAACGAGTTAATTTAAATAAATTAATTTTTTTTGTAGTCACACGTAAAATTCTGATTTGTAAATATAATGACGGCATGGTTAGTAATTTTGAACCATGCCGTAAAGATTGAGCTGGAAGCTTTCTTTAGTTATAACTACTATGAAAGGAAAAGAACATTTACAGTTAAATTACGAACCATCGTGTAACAGTAGATAAGAAAGCTTCCTTTTGATACAAGTACTGTGAAGGAAAAACAACATTTACAGTTAAGGAAAATATATATATATATATATATATATATATATATAGTTTATTATGCTTTTCCATTCCCTTCCGAACTTTTGAGGGATTATTGCACTTCTTTCTTCAAGTTCATTGGACTAAATAAAAATTTTCTTTTTATTGAGTCGTGCACATAATAACTTTAAATTTGAGCTATCAAAGTAGTGATCGTTTAAGCTACAAAATTATCGTAAAAAGTTAACAATTGAAGGGTTCTTCATTTTTTCATAACTGTAATAATAATAATAATTAATAAAACACAGTTAACTACAGTAATATTCTATCTTTATTCCACCCCCTTTTTTTTTAAGGATTGCTACATAAAAAAGGGCTAACATTACACTTTCTACATGAAAATCAATCTTCTCTTTAATTAAACTTACCAATTAATTATGGTATTAATCTAAATTATCCTTGATTCCTTTCTTCAAGTAATTGAATAGTAGTTTTTTTCAATAAAATACAACATTCACTTCATTTCTATGTAATAAATAAGGATTGTGCAGATTTGCTCTTTATGGTCAGGAGCCTCGTATACGTGTCCACCGGAAATTTGCCACAAAGGACGGCGAATGCGTATAATTGACGCGAATCATTTTGCAGTAGAGGTCTGCAAATGCGTATACGCGTTTTTAAGCGGCATGTTTTGTATTTTCAATAAAAGATGTTGCTACATTCCTAAAACGATCACTCAAGGATACTAATTGTTTTTCAAATACCACTAACCTTCATAAATACTTTCTTTTAAATTTATTTATTTTTACTAGGCTAGAAGTCTATGTTTACATTACCGAAGTGTTTTGGTAATGTAAACAAAGACATATGTGTTAATTGCGCTGTCCTATCCGCTCTTTTCCAATTGACAGCTTCTGTTTTTACGTTTTATTTTTCAGAGGGATGGGGGAATATTTGTTCTATAATAGTATTTTTATAGTCTGGGTCAGAAAGTTAAAGCAAGCGAGGTGAAAATAGGGCTAAAAGAAAAGGAGGACTAATGCAGTAAAACATTTTATTTCTATTGGAGCAATCAGATTTACTAATGGAAGTACAGTGGAACGTTAAATTTTTGGACTTCATCTCATTCATCTGTAGATGAATAAGATGATGATGATAATGGTACCGGTTTTCAAAGGCTATCCATACTTCAATCACCGGCATCACACACAAAAGTGCTTTTAAAATAATTTTAAAATATTCGACTTTTTAAATGTACATAAATCTTCCTATATCTTCCTTTGAAGTATAAATTACATTTTAAAAATAAAAATTAAATTAAACTAGGGCAAATTTTAATTTCTATGCTAGTTTATGAAAGGGAATACATTTTTTTTCAAGCAGAGTACTCATTTTTATGCTATCTCTTTCACTTCTAATGTTGAAATGACTCATAAGCAGAATATAAAATGTAACGCGTTTTCATGTCTTTTGTCCTGTAGAAAAAAATTAATATCCAATGCAAAGTGATTTTGAGGACTTTCATGCAGGTTAGGCCTAGAGGTGAAAATCTTCCGTCCTCCAGGGTTATTCGCGCAGCGGCGCTTTTCGTCCTGGCAGTAACTTATGCAAAATTCGGCAGACGTCCGGAGCGGGCTAAACGTTTCTTCATAGCTTTCTAAGTTTCCTAAACAAATGCAATACATTGGACGACAATCGGCTTGTCCATTTTAAATAAAATGATTGGCCATATTCACCAATACCCATTCCTTCACAGTATAAAAATCTAGAAGCCTAAAAAATCTGTCACTTTTTCTGTCTCACTTATTATGTAATGGCCAAAGCATATTGTATACGTACATGTAACTAGTCTATTCAACTGGTTAGTAAAAAAGATTTGAGTTATTATTGCTTGCTTACATCCAGTACCCTATACACATATTTTTTTCGATGTATTATTACAGAAGTACAAGCATCATTATTAAAAATGAAGTATCACTTTTTTTAGAACTCCACGCATACAGATATTTAGTCTTGCTCCGAATATGATTTTAAAGTGGTGGTGTGTAAAGACACTAAGAAGCTTTCTTTAGTCATAGCTATTATTGAGGGAAAACAACTTTTACAGTTAAAGGGAGGATTTTAATACTTATCGGTTGATTTTTTTCAATTTTCGAAGGATTATTACCAAATCACGTAACTTCATTAATTGGATCATCATTAATTGTAGATCAGATAATCACTCATAAATATATTTAATTTTGTTAAATATCATATTTTAAAGCAGCGCTGACGAAGTTATCGTAAAAAGATAAGAAAGTTTTAACTTGCCGTAATTACTATGAAGACAAACGAATTATATAGGTAAGGAAAGAAATTAAAAAAATTAAATATTCCGAACTCGAAAGAATTATAATTTCGTATAATCTCTACCATTTTAAAATCATTACACAATATTATCACCATATACAGTATTTAATAACATTTGACATTCACTGTCAGGACATAAGTTCCACGTTTTTAAGCCTCAGTAATGCTACGCACAGAGTAAGCAAATAAAACAGAAACACTCTTTTGACATAATTTATTTATTGAAGCTTTACAAAATGAATATGAAAAATGGCAATTTCTTATGAATTTCAAAAAAGATTTTAGTTCATTGTTTGCAAGGACTTTTAAGCTGTCTGGTATTATTAGCTTGACGGAGATCAAAGATCAGTGATATTTATTTACTCTTATTATTATTTTTAGTTCTTTTGCAGGATGAAAAATCCATTTGTTCCAGCATTAGGGATTTTTTTTACATGCAAATTCGATATTATTTTATGAGTTCTATTAATTTATAATAATCTTCGATTTTGCTTGACGGTAATGCCGTAATACTGATTAGAAACGACACAATAATTAATTTTTGAAATTTCAGAGCACAGAACTGTAAGTTTACTATATATATTTTGCAAAAAAAAATATACATTATTTTTTTAACAAATAATGTGTAAATGGATTTTGCACAGTTTTATACTTGAATCTACAGAAAAGCTAAGCTTTAAAATTAATATTTGTAGAAATAAGATTATCAAATAATAGAGGCTACCAAATATGCGAACAGAAAAGTATAAATTATTTATTGTTTTTTCCATAATTGCGAAGACTTAAAACATATATTATGTTAAATGTTAATTGTTAATGCATGACTGTGCAGTCAAAAGTTTAATTGAAATACTAGAACAAAGCCAAATCCAAATAAATATTTCATTTTTAAAATAATTTTAAAATATTTTAAGCGAACGCTAATTCTTCCTTGTTTTATAGTGACCATATTATGATTTTCTACTATAATATACAGTTTCAATAAAAAATAAAGAAATCAAGTTGGTATAAGCCGTTTTAAAATTATAGATACGTTCATACATACATATATATATATATATATATATATATATATATATATATATATATATATATCTATATATATATATATATATATATATATTTAATTGCCAAAAGTGTATAAGAACTAAAAATTTTAAACTTAATTAATTGGATGATAGTCTAAAACTAACAGTCAAGTTTACTGTAAAAGAAACCGAAATAGTCAAATTTATTTTGTTTCATGCATGAAATCTAGTGAATTTCATTATCAAGGGAAATCGAGCCCAAATTTCATGTAATAAAACATTTTTAAAATATTCATATGATTGTCAGAAGCAGTAGCGGATCCAGGGGAGGGGCTAGGGGGCTTCAGCCCCCCAAAAGAGATTGCTAAATTGTAACATTCTGCAGTATTATAAACTTTAAGTAGCTAAATTGATCATATTTTATTACTTGGCCCCCTCTCAACAGCATGCACATTGGTTTAGACTAAAATTTTGATTTATAGTACATTTTAATTGGGTGAAATAAGCTTTTTTTTTTATTTAGCCCCTCCCAAAAAAAAATTCTACTGGTCAGAAGTACACTCTGATAAATATGAACGTTTCAACATTTTACGATAAAATGTCACTAAATTAGCAGTAACAAGTCTATAAAGAAATGTCACTTTATGATTCGATTCCACTGGTAAAATTAAGCATCAAATCATGGCGTAGCGTTTCTGTGTACAAATGTAGGATTCAATTTAGCTCAATTATATGGTGAAAATATTCAATTCCTTCTATCAACAGTGCATGAATTAAGCATATCATTTAACTTTGTAGGTGGTGGGTAGGTACTATTACCATATCTTTCCAAAATTTTACTGATGATTTCATCATTGTTTCTTTTTAATCTGTTCGGTACTTACTTCAAGATATTTTTAGAACTACTAAACTTGCATGTATATCTTTTTTCTTTCTTCCACCAAACGATTCAATATTTATATTATCATTGTCTACTAACAAAGCGTATTTGGCTAATAATCAATTGATAACTTGAAATTGGTTAACACACACTTTGCAAAAGACAAAGTAGAAAAACAAAATTGCTCAGGGGCCTGGAAAAACAAGATTGGTGTATTTTCTTTTTGATGAGCAAAATGTTTGGTCTATTTTTATGTATACAAATAAAGATCATTATTTATAAAAGTATGCGAGCTTTGTGCTGCGTAACCATTCCTATTTCCATATGAATAAATCCTTTAGGAAAATATATGCTAATATAGAATAGATGGGAAAACACTGTGCACCTTAAAATAAAACAATGAAACTTATAAGAATTTCAAATTTAAAAAGAAATTTAAGAAAGTGAATTGCAACATGAAATTATCTTGTGTCAAGTTAATAAATAATTTTGTCGAGTTTATAATAATTTAGTGTGCATAGTAATTAGCCCACACATTTTTAAAAATATACTTTCAAAATACAGAGGGATTGTGAAGTTTTTATTTGTTATATAAATGGAATTTTACTATTACAACACCTGCCAATTTTACCAGAAACTTGAAAATCTGCATATAAAATAATACTGACAGCACCATAATAAAAAAAAGTGGCTGTAAATATGTTGGGTCAAAACAAATGGATATCAATGCATGTATGCACAACTTTCAAAATTGAGAAAATTTTTTAAAAATGCCTACAGTGACTTCCTCGAATATTTTACACCCTCTTATCGGTAAATTGTCCTACATTACTGGCAACTGTTAGTAAAAAACAATGCAAATTGACCTATGGCTTATCACATCTCAGGAATCGTTTCGGAAATCACAAACTATGATCATTAGTAAAAGTTGTTCATGGAAATCTTGGAGTATGATGCATTCAATGACCAATCCAATCCAATGGACTGCAAAATTCTTGTGTCTTTTTTTTTGCTGCAGTGGTCTCGGATCTAGAACTAAAATTTTGAAGTCATGTTGCTGACAAATTTCTTGGAAAGCGAATAGTGTTTACGAGATAATTTTTTCCTTATTATAATAGAAAAATATGAGAAAAAATGACAATGTGGTCGAGCCAGAAAATTCCTTCTATGCCAGAATTCAGTGATCAATGACTCACTGGGACCACAAAATAGCTATCGACTTCACTTGTTATCACTGTAAAATCTTTGCCAATAGTTCATAGCCACTTCGTAACCAAAATGTCCAAATGCTCATTTTGAAATTGTTCATTTAGTATAATAACAATCACAGAACATTTGCTATGTGTAGTGGGGATAGTGACTAGACATGTGACCAGAATGGGGATGCGGCAAGGCATGTGTCGTAGGTATGTTGGAGTAAATGCTGCTGCCAGGATTGTTCCAATAGTTCGTGGGCGACTGGAAGATGTTATTCGTTGGGGGTGGCACCGGACTGTGGTGAGGGTTCACCCCGAAGTTCAGTTTGGGCACGTAGTTCGGCAGGAACAAGTCTGTCTGGTATTTGTACGTTGTGGACGCCTCCGAGAAGGTTGGTTGGGTTGAGTGCTGCGTCAGGCCGTGGAAGTCGAATTTGTAAGCGTACCGCTTGCCGTGGACCTTCGTCATGATGTTTTTGTCGTAGTAGTACCTCAGAGCACGGCTCAGTTTGTCATAGTTCATGTTCGGTTTGCTTTTCCTCTGTCCCCAACGCCTGGCCACCTCGTCGGGATCGGTCAGCTTGAATTCGCCGTTGGTCCCTTCCCAGGTGATGCAGGAGGCGTTACTGCTGTCGGACAGCAGCTCTAGTAGGAATTGCCACAATTGTATCTGACCACTTCCTGTAAGTGAGAAGACAAAATTAATGCTAAAGAGTCATAAAGGAACTTATTTGTCGGTTGGCATTTTCGACGAATCTCCGATGAGAAATGTATTCGAGTATAAAGCTAGGGTATTGAAAAATTACACATTCGCTTACTAGAACACGAATTACAGAAATTAAGGCAGATACTGGAAAAAAAATTCAAAATACGAGAGTCATTTCACCGACATTCAGACTTTTGTCTTAGAGTGCAATCAGACTGAAGAAACCACTGTGGTAAAAATCCGCGCCACATTGCAAGGAAATGCCGCGCAACCTGCTCCACTTCAGCATCGTTTTGGAAGTGACGTCGCGAGAGTGTGGCTTTCAATGCACCACAAGGCACCTTGGAGGAACGAATTCCAAGCAGGGCACGCAGTTTTACCACAGTGGTTTCTTCAAACTGATTGCGCTCTCCGACAAATGTCTCAATGTCGGTGGCGAGTATGTTGAAAAACAGTGCAAGGTGCATAGTTCATGATGCCATGCTGTTTTTTCCTTTTAAATAAAATTTTCGTGTAAAAGAAAATGACAAAACTTTCGGAATGATCTCGTAAATCGAAACTTTAAGAAAAAAATACATAATGTGTAATATTATGTTACAGTGTCGCATTTAAAAAAAGTTTTGTAAAGTGTTAATATGTTTAAGAATCTTTTGTAAACAGTTTGAAAACTTTCGAAAGTTTAGTGTTTGCAAGAGAAGGGAGTGTAGTGCAATTTATGAAGCAACGTAGCAAATTGTTTCTAGTCTCCGACGTAATCAAAATAAATATTGGTCAAATCAACATAATTATTTCTTCAAAGAGGAATTTTGACCCCCCTCTTTTTTCGTGGTGGGGGGGGGAGGGAGGGGACAAATGATTTATTGTTTAAAAAAATAATAAACCTTTAAAATAAAATTTGAATCTTCAAAAATACTATAAGCTCAAAAAATTATTTCATTGATGAATTTAGCAGTTAATTATATGAATAAATCTAATGGTTATTTTTATTGTTTTTATTGCTGAACTTTAGGTGAAGATAAAAGTTTGTGGATAGATTTTTCATTATATTTACATGTTTCAGAAGAATATTTGAAGTTAAGTGAATTTACAATTTTTCGTGGAATATACGGACAGCGGCACCTCTATCTAAAGTTTCTTTTTCATGAAGTGTATAAGAATATAACTTTTGAGCAATATATATCATAGGATACATACTTGGAAAGCCAAATGATACAGTACTTGCTTTGCAAAAGCAATTCACGCATCTTTAAAAGTATTTAATCATACTCAATGCAAAATGTTCTAGTCTGTTACTAATGTTCAATATTCGTCTACCTTTAGAGCTTAATTTTTTGTTTTATAATAGTATATATTTATGACTTAAAAATTCAAATGTTATTACACTTTTTGAATACAAAAAATTATTTCTCTATTTGGCGTATATTGACAAAACATTAAATATTAATGAAAAAATGATAATATTTTTTAAGAATCTTAGTTTTTCGTAAATGAGTTAAAAATGAATCCTAAGCAAAATTTGCCTGAACTCTAATTGAAAAGGCTCAATAAAGGGAATAGCAAACTTTTGACTGCATAAGCTTTACCAATATAATTTGCACAAATAAAACAAATTTTATATGGTTTTTTCTCCGACGTAAAAACGTTCATCCTTGGAAACTGACATAGAAAGAAGTTTTGGCATACAGATTCATTTATTTATTTTTTTATCATTATATGTATGATATTTTACATATAAGTTCTAGTATGTCTCTTTTGTGTTATTTTAAAACTTAGCACAGAATCATGTGTTTAGCTGGAAATTTATAGCTACTTGTGTTGTATTCCGCATTCAAATTACATACATTGTTTTTTTTTTTAAATGACTACTTATTTGCTCGGCTGAAAAGGACTCGAAGTTTTCAAAGTAATTTTCTATCATACGTGCAAAAATCATTAATGTATAAACACTTGAATAAGTGCTTTGCAAATAATTTGTACGGTTGAATTAAATGTTTAAAGAGAAATGTGTAAGCAATCAAAATTAACTGTGTTCTTTCATGGTCTGTTTGTTTATTACCCCGTTTACATATGTAGGAAATATTATCATCGATGAGAAGTATTTACACAAAAAATAGTTCTTGAAATCATAGAAATATTTAAAATAGATTTTAAACAAGAAACGTTGGCACTCACCTGAATTTGCTAACCTGCTACTGGTCTGCGCAAACATCTGATATGGATCTGTACGAAAAGAAATAGAAGTATTTAAATATTTGAACAATTGAACAATTTATAACTAGATAACAATTTTTTAAAGAATATATATATTTTCTTTTTTAATGGAGAAAATGGATAATATTTGTTAATGATAGTCTTTTTTCAAGAATAAATAAATAATAGTTTGTTTATTTTTTCTGACTTGTTACTGAGAAAGATAACTGGAAACTGTACTTTTTTAATGTAGAGTTTTGTGTGTGTGTGAGAGTTGTTTTTTATTTTCATTTTCTTCACGAGCTTGTTTTAGAATACAGCTTATAGTTTGAAAAGAATTCCAAACAATTAAAAAATCCAAGGAAGCATTCAGCCGCAAATTACAAAACTAAAAGAACTTACAGCGATTTTGCAATTTATTTGTGAGAAAGATAGATTACTGAGGTACGTTCTTTAAATCATCAACAACAAAAACATCAGAAAACTAGATAAGACGTTCGATTTCAGTCAGGTTTCGTGCACTCTTTGAAACATTGGAAAATCTTAAAGGAACGATACTACAGCTTATTGGAGAAATGAATTCAGTTTTTCAATGAAAAAAACTGTGAAAAAGCAAAGGAGATATATACAAACGCACCCATCAGTGGCGTAGCCACGGGAGGGGGGTTAGGGGGTCACCCCCATAAGTAATTTTTTTTGTCATACAAAATGTACTTTTTTCATTCTCTAATCACACACACGTATATATATATATATATATATATATATATATATATATATATATATATATATGAGTTTCAGTAGTCGTAACCCCCTTCCCCCCATGAAAAATTTACGCCACTGGCACACACTATTGTTTTTTCAGACATATCTGGAACTAAGGTATCGAAACGTACACAATTTCACAAAAAGGCAGCTTATTCTGTTCGTGAGGGCTATTTCAACACATCCAACCAGGGGTCTGAGAGTGAACTTGATAATTATTGTGTGTGATGATGATAAAACGCGTAAATCTGCTGAGATTTGAGACGGTTGGGGAGGGAGGGGGCGGTTTTCTACCCCTTCTCGTTGGGATTTTTCAGGGAGTTGGGAAACTTTCAAAAATACATTTTGTTTAGATAGAAATGGAGTATGAAAAAAAATCAACACCGACTCAAATAAGGAACTATTGAAAAGTACCGTAGATGTGTCTCCAGTGTGAGTAGATGAAATGACTCATCTGAAGTACATCTACGAGACTAATTTTACAGGGAACCTTTCACCATTTGGACTAGTAAAACTTTTCCTTCTCAGAATATCGTACATTTTTCGAACATTTGAGTACCTTTGTACATTATCCTTCTTGGTTGCTAGTGCCGTACGTTCATTCAGTATGCTGAAAAGAATAAAAAACTTTCATCTCTCTTTCTCGGCTCGAACACGCACTTGCGGCCTAGAAACTCTTTGCATTGAGTCGGCACTAGCGGAAGAACTTGACTTTAAAATTATTATTGATATACTTCCGCCTGAACAAAAGCAAGAAAACGTCATTTTTATCGGCAAACACTTTTGTTTTTGTAAAAAAGAAAAGTTCATTTATATTATGAAGACTAAATTGAACTAGTATTTAGTAAAAATTATTTTTTTTAAACTAGAAATCAGAAAATGGAGAGAGCAAGAAAAAGCATTTTATTTTACAATATGAATATCACTATCATTATAGGAGGGGGGTCGAGGCGGGGGCGTCAGATCATTACCCCCCCCCCCTCCGTAGGCCTAAGTTTTATCTCGACAGACCTGTGTGTTAACATGAATATGTTTTGCGAAGATCTTTTGATAAAAAATATGGAAGGAATTGAAGAACAATAGTGGGGGCAACTCGTTTTAAGTGAATCAAGGAATAACAAAAACCATTAAAAACAAGCTAGGTTTTAAAAGATGAAACTTTTAAAACTTTTTAAAATAATACACATAAAAGGTACTTATCAATCTTCACAAGTGTTTCGGGCGAAAAATTCGGGCGTATGGACTACTACTGATGAAAGAGAATAAACACTCAAAAAACGGGTGTTAAAAGATAAAATAAATAAAAACTTTGTGAAAAAAACACACATAAAAGGTTACTTCAAGGCGTAACGATCGTTCCGACCGAAAATTCGTTCGGTCTTCGTCAGAAAAATCCGATTTGTCTGTCTTTAATCAAGTTAATGTTCCATTTTGAATCAAGGAATGGTTTTGGATAGCAAAATAGCACAACAAAGGCGCTATCGTCAGATTCTTTTAAAGGTAGTGCAGAATATTACACCTTAATTTCAAGGTATTGCAAATTTATATTTTCTGCAAAAGTTATTGTATCCCTCAAAGTAAGGGTGCACAATCTTTTTTAAGAAAAGGTCCACTTAAAAAAGTGCCCGGATTGTCGAGGGTCAAACCCTCAGTTTAGGTGAAAAGTGAAACAGTTCCACTACAAACCTGTATCGGAATTTTTTATAGCCCAGAGGCTTGCTTGGAGACAGAATTTTGTAGAAAAAGCAGAATAATGAAATAAAAATACGTTTATAGTAAAAATGCATAAAAACCTATAATTTTTTTCACCTAAAGGGATAACTTAGTACTTTTAAAAAATGTCAAGAAAATCGTAACAACAAATCAAGAAATGTGGTTCTAATGCCAAATTAAATAACTTTGCATTGAACACACATACAACATACGTTTTTTAAATAACTTTGCATAGAAAACACATATATACGTTTCGAGCAGTACCAAATATTCACACTTCCTCTTTTGCAATTAAGATCCAACCGGTTGGAGAGTGAAAATGTACCACCGGAACATACATATTGCGTCATTTTGATGTATGCGTGTTCATTAGAGTTTAATAAAAGAAAATCGAAATTTCTCCACCAAGCAAAAGATAAAAATAGATTAATTAAAAAGTAATATGAACTAAAAGAGAGAGAAAAAAATGCTGAATAATATTTTGGTTTAAAAATGCATTAATTATCACAATTTTGAAATTTTTAAAAAAAATATGCATTAAACTTAGTATACGCTTAAGAAACGGAGCTAAATTTCACTCCTGTAGAGCGAGGATGACTCCGGAGGATTTGAAACTGGAACATGTTTGTCTCGATTTCCAATCCTTAGGAGTGATTTTTTTTTTTTTTTTTTTTTTTTTTTTTGTTGTAAGCGTGATACATAAACTTTCTGGACTATTCTTTTATTAACACAAATATTAGTGCGATGGTTGACACTAAATAATACTAATACTTTTTGGAATGTCCCGCAGTGGACTGGGCGCTAAACTCCGTTCCCATAAGAACACGGCAAGTGAAGCAGCATCTGGCTTGGCCAGTGCTTGGGAGGGACTTCCCCCTCTCGGCCCGTCCGCTGTGGAACCGTGTACGCTAATGGGAGCTGGTGCACGTAAAATCCGTCGTGGCTCCAAAGTCCACCAAGTTGTTAAACGATACCTCTGGGGGTGCCGATTTCAGGGGGTTGGTCCCTCCTCTGGAATGGGTTCAAAATTACGGGACCCCGAGCTAAGACGAATTTCCTCCCACTGGGGCTCATTGAAATGGAAGCTTCTCCTTCGGCCCATCGCCTGCCTATATAGGGGGATCTGTCACTGCAACGCGGTTGCCAGAGGGCATTAGCAACAACACAACAACAACAACAACACTTTTTGGAATACGTAGTTCAAAGCATGAACCGAATCACCATTCTGCATTTGTGAATCATCCATTCTGCGTTTGGGACGAAAGTAATTTTTCTCACCCTGCTTACTAGTATGTAAACAAGCCTAATAAAAGTATCTGCACCATTCAAGCCTTTCTTGAAATGTTTTCTCTGCTCATTTGGAAAAAGTATACGTAAAAGAGAAATGACAAAAAAAATTTTTTTTTCGTGTTTTCCTCTCCTTTTCTTAAAAACGAAATAGCTGATTCATCAAACTGAGACAGCGAAAGTTTAAAGAGGTCTTGGCGGGGCACAAATCAACCTTTCGCAGACCAGATTTGGCCCGCAGGCCACAGTTTGTGCACGTCTACTTTAAAGAATATACGCTCTGTTGTACAGTTTAACTGGGTTATAATGTTATGAACCAAAATATTTCTGATGCTATAATCATTTCGCGAAATAAGAGATGTTAATACAAAAGCAGCATTATTATGACATATTTGGTATTTCTTCGGTAAAAATTAAGCAAGAGAGGGTATTTGACGTCATTTTCAAAATTTAAGAAGTTAAAAATTGTTGCCTCAGTGCCTCAGTTTTATGATTTTTGTATAAAGAATACAGATTTACAAAAAATTGGTCTTTGATTCTTAAAAAAAAAAAAAAAACGCAGTAGCTAAGAGACCGAATGGTCAATATCTAATAGAGGAATTGAAAAACTGAACTGTAGACAATTTAAGGTTTTCTACCTGAGGAAGACAATCAGACTAGAGTTTGAGAGCTCCTTTTTGTAGATGCCGTTTTTCGAGAAACAAGTTTTGGATCATATCAGATCCAATGTTCGAAATTATTTTAAGATGAGCGTCGTCAACACAATTTAATTTCTTGAAACTGCTGTTTAAAGCCATACCCTTTTGGATTACATCGGTGCAAATGTAAGGAGAAGGAAATGAAGGAAATACAGTTAAGATATTTTTGAGGAAAACTGCTAAAAAATGTGGATAACTTTTCGTACTAAGCTATTACTTACCTTGAGTTTGCGTCGGAGTGGGTGTACTCCATGCGGTTTTGTAGGAACTTTCTAGAATCAAAAAAGAAAGAATTACTCTTTTGAGCTTAAATTTTTTATGTTTAGTTTAAAACATGCTGACAAAATATTGTTGTAACATAAGGATTCGCCAAAAAGTGGTATTTCAATGAAAAAGCTAATAGATCTAAAGTTTGTTTATTGTTGTCATAAGACAATAATTCATTAAGATCGTATTTATTAATCATAAATTCAGATCGTATAGAAACAATTTCCAACTGCGACTTTTATGTACCCACAAACTGCTGATAATAAACCAGCACATCGACAACTCAAAATGACAATAATTAGATTATTCACCAAGAAATGGTATTTATGACTTTAAAAGTAATTACAGACAGATGTTTCTATTTTCTTTAATTTGTTAATGGCAGTTTATACAGTGCTAAAAACATCTCATCCAGATAGAATTCTTTTCTTACAATACTTAATATTTTTATAAACTTAAAATTCCTGAAAAGTTAATATAGAGACAAATAATGATTAATCTGGATCGAATATTTTGGGTAGGATTTTCTAGCGTATCTTGCGGTGTCAAAGATGAAATTTGCCAACAAAATATTATTTGTTACAGAGAAATGCAAAAGACATCGAACAATTTAACTGAACAAATTCTTAAAGCTTGTATGAATAAGAAAAATTAAATGTAATTATCTGGAAAAGAAAGAATTAAAAATTACTGCGTTAATAGATGCTTTTGCTTAAGTACCGATAATTAAGAAAATCACCATAGCTATATCAGAAGAGAGTTAATGAAATTTATCAAGTTAACGAAATTTTTTATGATGATATGGATTACCATAAAGGAAAAATGCAACCCCTCCACAAGTTCATGAAGATAATTGTTTTGCGTATGAGACTAGAAATCGCACCAGAGACACATTCTAAAAAATAGCAGTTGACTTGAGAACTTAATTTATACCATGCATGTTAAAAAATGTAAAAATAAACTATTTTCAAAACTTTTTACGATTTGTTAACCTGAGACTAAAATTTTTTTATCGAACATTTTTGTGCTTATGCTTTGCTGAAAAAGTAGTTTCATGGAGATTTGTATGTTAAACTTTAGTGAAAATCTCAAAAACTCGCTGAATAGCGAAGTTAGTGAAATCTGTAGTTCATTTTTTAAGAGTCTAGTACTTTACAGTTATAATAATAAAAATATTAATGCAAACTACAACGATAACATATTATATTCTAATAAAAGTGAAATTAATTTTGAAAAAGATTTTAATTTCTACTGATATAGTCTGACCCAGTTACAGTGAATCTTAGGCACTATAAACTCCAACTTAAAATAACTTGAAATGTCCATTTAAATTACAGAAAGTTATAAACATATCACATTATAAATACATTTCTTCTAAAATGTTCTTAATCAACAAAATTCCCACAGATAATAGCAATGCCATTTTTAAAAACATTAAAAATGACATAGCTTCAAAAATAATACGTAAAAAATTTCATAAATTTTTTATGCACGTTCGAAAATATCGAGAAAAGTATTGTAACAATTGTGATTATACATAAAACATAATAATAATAATAATAAACGCATTAATTAAATAAGTTTTTCTCCAAGCAAAGGGGGATGTACTAATAATTTCATTAAATATTCAACGCTGGAAAAAGGCAAAAAAATACAACTGTCAATATCAAAATTATTAGAATATTTTAATTATTTTTTCGAATGCAAGATGCAAGAAAATTGGTTTAATCAATTAAAAAAAACTAAAAAATACAGTCCAAAAAATATTTTCTAACCAAAAATTGCTATTATGATGTGATTTCATCTTTCAGAGGCAATGAAAAATGAATTGTTTTTTGCTACCTAAGGAAAATTTGTCAGTTATTCGATTATTTTACAGGAGTACTTTTCAATTATTTTCTAAACTTTTTATTAAGTAGACTGTATTAGAGAACATACCATGTTTACTCGCGTAATAGTCGACCTCACATAAGAGTCGCACCCCCCCCCCCCCGTTTTGAAGCAGGAAAATAGCTTTAGAGATACAATATTATGTAGTAAATTTTCCCCGCATAATAGTCGCACCTAGACTTTCAACATGAAAAATTGGCAAAAAAAAGTGCGACTATTACGCGAGTAAACGCGATATTTCCGCATCATACCCCAAGAATAAATCATACATGTACAAAACTTAAACTTTGTTTAAAACTTATTTATCCATCTTATAGAAATAGTTATCAGTATAAAAACGTACTTATTAATGCTAATTTTTATAAATAGCCTTAACCAATATTTCTGTAAGCTAAAAACATTTTAAATAATACTTTCTTTAATTATATTTTTTAAGTGTAAAAAAAAAAGTATTTACCTGTAAACAGCATTGTGAACAGATTAAATCAGCATAAAAGTCATTCTGCAACAGTTCATTAATGTATTTCTTCCTTATATTTATACTTAATTTTAATTGTTAAAACAATATAGACTACCAAGAGAAATTTTATACTTAATAACGAACAATTACGTTAAAATTAAAAAATATATTTATCAGAGTTTGTATTTTAAATAATTATCCTTATTATATCCTTGACTGATGGAGAATTCGCAAATCACATGGTCCTTGATCAGCGGATATGATGGATTAAACTAAAACCTGATTACCTTTCCTACTCTATACTGATGATCTCTCCCCATCCGAAGGCGGGTTTCTCATTCGACGGGAGCCAATTACATACCCCGTTTCAGATGATGTCATACGACAACAAAAACTGTTATTGGCTGTGTGAAACGAAACTAGATATGGGTATGAAAAGAGGCTGAGAGACGATAACAGTGAGTGTTATTTATGTTTTCAAACTTCAATTTCCTAAAAAACTAAATAAAAGTCATACATATTAAAAGATTTAATAAGACTGCTGGAGATTAAAAAAAGTTAATAAACTCTACAATTTAATTATTGAAAGTTTACACAATGAAACTTAGCTTACTACATATACAAAAATGAAACATTCATATATGCATATACATTTGTAGGCTACTAATGAAGAACAATAAAAACTTATGCAATGAAAATATATACGAAGGGGCTGGAGTTATTTTTGGGCTAACATTTCATGCTGTCAATTTTTAAAATTAATTTTATTTTAAAACTTGGGGGGGGGGAGGAATAACACAAAATAGTTCACTATGCTTGTGATTTGGTGGCATGGGCGTTTGCAGTATATTTGGAGGAGGGGAGGATTGCTTCAGCATATTTTTACCATGTTGGAAAGAACAAAAACTCAGGAAAAAATAAGGCATAAAAAATCCAGAGCGGGGGGGGTAGTGCCCCTCTTGAACTATGCTGCTGACGCCCATGCTAGGTGGGGGGCTGGTCGAGCCCTAGCGGTCCCCTTGAAATGAAAGTAGTGATTTTTGTACGCAAGCCGTTAACGAATGATATCTGAAAACAAGAAACTGTAACGAACAGATTTACACTCTGTTAACAGAGTCATTCCACGCAACAGAAGGGAAATGCATTCCTTAAGTTGCGTCTGTTTGTTTTTAGAAAATTAAAAAGCAATACTAAAAGTATGCTAGTTAGTAAATGGACGTAAAACGTAGTATTTCAAATATGATGTTTAAGACATTTAAAATGTTTTTATTCATGACGAATTATGTACAAGAAACAGGTAAAGAAATATTGCATGCTTTTTTAGCTTTGACACTCACCCTTATATAATATGTATACTGCATAAAACTAAAAAAAAAAGGAAATTCACGAAATCCTTTTTTGTTTGAACTCCATAAAATTAGATCTTAAGCAGCAATTACACCTGTAACTAGCGTTGCCAGGCGTCCGGATAAAGCCGGACATAGTTAGGCTTTTTGATTGCGTGTCCGGCCAAACTGAATGGTATCCGGCTTTTGTTAGGCTTTTTACGGGCGACTTTGGCTGATGAGTCATAAAGTACTTGAACTGATTTGGCATTCGATGTTATTTATATTTCATTAGAATTGAACAAGATTCATGGTAATAATCAAAAAAGCTTGATTTTACATACAATTTTTTTGTTGTACCTATTAATACTGAGAAAAAATCCTCAATAGTGTAGGCTGTCCGGCCTTTTTACCCAAATGTCCGGCCAAACTGGCTGGTCTGTCCGGCTATTAGGTTTGACGACCTGGCAACCCTACCTGTAACGCAAACCACGAAGATTTTTTTGAGGCTAAAACTCAACTACGATTTTTATAGAGAGAATTAGGGTAAACCTCTATAAAATGACCACCAGTACCTGAATGAACAGAAATCTGTCTTATTATATATATATATATATATATATATATATGTATATATTATTTCATGTTTTCAGTATTTTTCTGTTAGTTTGTGCTATTACTAAATGCTTTACTTGGGATTCCATATTATGTAAGTTTAGCTATTATATATTATATTAATGACTATGTCATTTTATCTCTCAACATCCTTTATGGAAAAATGTGTCCCAAAAATGCGACATAAAAAATCGACATAATTTTACATGTATTTAAATACTATTAGTTCAGACAGCTTTAATCTATTGTTACAATATATCGTAAGCTGTAGAATATGCTTCACATGTATTTTTCTATAAATAGGTTATACTCATAAAAATGTCAACATACGGTTACCAGGCGAAATACGCGAAAGATGAGCGATAAAATGACATAGTCAATTAATATCGTTTTAATATTGGCAATAATGAAACTAAAAAATTAGGGGGGTGGGTATTCCCCTGACGAGGCTCGAACAGTCGAAATTATATATATATATATATCAGGGGCGTAGCCAAGGGGGGGTTATGGGGGTCATAACACCCCCCCACGAGGAATTTTTTGTCATACAAAATGTATATTTTTCACTACATTATCACATCCACGTATACATATATATGAGCTGTAGTAGTCGTAACCCCCCCCATGAAAAATTTCTGGCTACGCCCCTGATATATATATATATATATGTATATATATATATATATATATATATATATATATATATATATATATATATTCCCGCTTATTAGAATAAATTTGCTGTGGAAATTGCCATTCCATTAAGCGGGTTCAATTGTCATCCAAATATATTCTGCATCCAGGGCGGATTAAAGGGGGCGGTGCCCCCCCCCGAGAAAAAAGAAATTGATGTAATGGATCCTATTTTACTTCCATAAAATGGATGAATATGTCAATCTTCTAACTAACCGCCCCCGCCGACAGACTAGTCCCTCCCCCCCGACAAGCTTGCATTAATCTGCTACTGCTATGCATCAATTAGTGATTTGCTTTTGTTGGAGTCCTTATTTCCATACAAAATTATTGTACTTTTTAAAGTTAAGAACTGTCAGTTTTAAACTTAATTTTGAACAATTTACTCTCGAATAGTTTTGCAGTTTGTAAGGGTACAAAAGTGGAAAAAATGTTACAGACGAAAGAAAAAAAAAATCTCCTACAGTCAAGTTCTTTTACAAAGAGTTGCTCCTGATCTTGTTCTGTCTTACCGCAATTTTGCTGAAGAGCGCCCGCTTTTGTGTTTTTTTCTGTTTAGATCAATTCGTAATTAACTCCTAACCGATGATCATTGTTCACTCCACCCTCATAAAAAAATGAGACACACAGCAAAGTCAAGAAGAGATATTTAATAACATTTTAGTGCCTCACTTGTTAACATGCTTTCCTTACAACATCTGAAAATTCAAATTACAGCAACTGTAGGTCAACAGTATCCTATTTATCTGTCGTTTTTCAATGTAAGGTTATAAGAAAAGCTCCATATGGTCGCTTCATTCATAACTTCCCTGACATGTAGTGTCATCACTCCCCGTCTCCCTTCCAGTGTTATATATTTTTCCGCACTAGTGGTAGCAGGACAAGATAAACAAATTCATTTCTCACGCCCTCGATAAAAAAGTGTCCACCGAATTTTTATTTTTTCTCCCCTTTTGTTGTTGTTGTCCTCTGCATATCTCCGCAAAAGTTTTCAACCGTCCTTACTCCCACGCATGCGTACTTGTCAAAGGCGAGACGGTTGGTGTTTATTGTTGTTGGATAAAGGTGATAGATATCGTACTTCCGATACTCTTCGATTTTTCAAAAACTTAAGGGCGTACTGTAAGCGTGCGCGTAGACTGCAGTGGACACAGTGTGTAAGGTTACATTCAATTTTTCATTGAATGATTTCATGATAAATAGTTATAACTGCGGGGATGGGAGGGGGACGTAAGTGAATGCAATTCTTGATGCTTGATATTATGCAGCACAAATTTATATTGAGTTTTTAACGATCAAGAACTGATTTTCAGGTCCATCTGTAACGACTCGCGACTAATTGTCAGACAAATGAAAAAAATTCTAACCGCTGTATTTTTCTTGAAAAAAAAATGTTTTTCTTCTAAAAATGCTTCATGTTTTCCACATAGTATGCACAATCTTTCCAAAAGTTAAAAACTTTCGAAAATCCACCATGACCAAAGCTGTATTTTTTAGATGTGTGTGAGTGTGGGGGCAGTTTCAAGCGTTATGTTTCCATGTGGTAGTTCTTGAATCATAGTGCAATATATATCTAGAAATCTTGAGGTGTCAACCGCTTTGATCATGACTGGTAAGGCATGCTTTTTATTAGAAGTTTTGAAGAAAACGCTAGATAACTCAGTCAGACGCGTAGCCAGGAAAATTTTTCGGGGTGGGATATGCGCCTGGAAAATTTTTCGGGGGGGGATATGAACTTATATGTATATAAATAGACAAAATTTCATCACTAATCCAAAAATTTCGGGGGGGGGATATATCCCGATATTCCTGGCTACGCCCCTAAACTCAGTAATGCAAGATAACAAGTGTTATGTATTTAAATCAATTTTGTCATCACAAGAAACACCGATAATACTAGTATAGAAACTTAAAAGTTCCGAGAGTTTTTCCTATTTAATTTCTCAAGACAGACACAGTTAATTGCTATTTGCTAATTAATTTGGAAATTAGTTGCTTTTTTTAAAGAATAAATTGCTGCATTCCATATGGACAGGGACACAGTAAAACAATTTTAACTTTATGTTTCCCAGAAACATAAAGTTAAAATTGAGAATCTTAAAATTTAGTGAAATTTTTACATTTGTGCATTCACTGAAAATTTGTTCGTCCTTGCGTGCACATTGCCAATTTTATGAGACTCTTTTATGTATCATGTACTCTAATGCGTTATATCATGCATCATGTAATTAGATATTCTGGAAAAGTAGTGATAGTCTAGCCCAGCTGTATATCTAGTAACACACTTAATCTTTATGTTTCCCAGAATATTTCAGGTTTTTAGAGTTCTAGTTCGTCAAGATCGCACAAATTGGTTTTGATAAATATTTGTGGTATGTGATCATTTTCTGCTCCACCTCGTTTTGAGAAAAAATTGATTGCCATTTAGTTCAAAGAAAGTCTTATGTATTAAATAGCGTAAATACAATTTTAAGATGGTTTGAAATAATTTATAGCTATGGTGTTAGGAAAAAAAAAAGAGAGAGAGAATCTTAAAAATTCAGATCATGTACAAACAAATAATTGCTTAAAAATGAGGAAACAAATTAATAGATTTTATGCTTCTTATACTGTGTTAGATAACAGTTTAAGGCTTTCGAAAAACGAACTTAAAAGTTCTCTAAATCAGGTAAGAGCAATGTTTTTGTTTTATTTTAAACGGACGTCTTTGTCCCGCTCTTTTATGGTGATAAATTGTATGAAATATTCGAAATCTAGCTATGAACAAGAAAATATTGCTTGGCCGCGAAAAACTGAAGACTCGAATAAAATAAGTATAAACGGAATAATACACAAAATTAATTTTTTGGAGTTGTGACCTTTTTCTTGCGGACAAGGGATATTTCCTATACCACAAATGGGAGATAGTTATAGGAGGAAGTGGGTCGCTTGATGATCTAAAATTTTGGTTAACGTATTTTTATATTATCAAAAATGTAATCATAGAATAAAAGCATAAGTAAAATTACTGCTATTTATAATTTTTTAAATATATACACAAAATATCACTCCCATTATTAAATAATATTACCGATAATAATGTTTTCCTCCTAGCAAAGTCAAAAAACGACAGAGGGCACGCTGTCGCTGATGCACACGTCAGTTCGTCGCCCAATAACGCGGGTGGGAAAGGGTTGAAGTTATCTGCCAATTATTCGGCGCCGTAATTCCAAGAGTTAGACCTCTGGGCAAGAAAGATTCCAGTCCTGGCACTATGCAGATAAGCCGGCAGCAAGCATTACTTGAAGAAATCTTGATAAAGCATTCATAAACAGAAGCTGGCGTATGCCCGTCATGGTTTTGTTGTTTCAAGTGCGCCTATTCTTTGCCTTGACCGTGAGAAAATTCGTATGGGGACAAAAAAGCAGACGATAATTTTATTTTTATTAGTTGCTAGGTCTGCAGTTACTGGTATAATTACAGTGCACACCCGCTTACCCCGGTCAATTACCGGGAGGGGTCGAATGGACATTAGAAAAACACAAATAATCCTAAAACACTTTTTTTTTGGTTAATTAAAAAATCAACATCAGTACAGAAATATAAACAGTATTTACATTTGTATGCTGCATACCATGAAACAAGGATTTTCCTTTTAACATTTACTTCCTAAAAAATTCTGTAATGTGTTTTGCTTTTGTTTGTACATCTCTTGTCGAATATCTACACACATCTTACGAATCGTAGTATAATATCACCGTTAAAAAATCTTCTATGTCATATATAATCTTACAAAGTTTCCACAGATTAGAGAGAGAGAGAGAGAGAGAGAGAGAGAGAGAGAGAGAGAGAGAGAGAGAGAGAGATTGATTAAAGCATAAAAATGCAAAAAAGCAAACATCCATAAAATAAAAGGGGAAATCTCTATCTATGAGTAACGGGCGTAGCCAGAAATTTTTCATGGGGGGGGGGTTACGACTACTAAAACTCATATATATGCATGCGTGAGTGTGATAATGTAGTGAAGAATATACATTTTGTAAGGCAAAAATTTCTCATGGGGTGGTTATGACCCCCCTAACCTCCCCCCCCCTTGGCTACGCCCCTGATGAGTAATATTTTATAATATTAAATTTTTGTAATCACAATGGCAATATGACATTTTTTTTTTTTGGTTTGTTATAAATTTTGAATTTCTTAAAGCTGACTTTTAAAATGCTTGATTTCAACTAAGTATTGAAATTCAAACTATATTTAATCTTTTAATTGTAACTGCATCTGTACATGCCTTTTCACAGATCAGAAAATCTGAAAAAGAAAAAATATAAATAAAAAAAGCTTTTGTAATTTGAATTTTTTCTCAAATATTGGGATTTTCTCTAACACTGGCCTGAACTTACCCTTTTTTATAAATGCAATTCAGCTGTGAAATTATGTAAAATTTGTTAGTCGTTAAAAGCATACCACATTTTTAATTAATTGATCGTACTAATTAATGTTAATTCAATTTAGTGCGTTATAAAATGCGTTATTTATTTATTTGGTATGATTCCAAGTTACATAAAATATTTACAATATAAATTTCTGTAATGTTTTTAAATTACATTATTCCAAATTCATATTCATCATTGCCAGTCTAGTAAAAAGGCTGTTATAAAAATATTTTAAGTATATCTATAGCTGTGTCTGTAATTTGAAATTGCTTGCATTAGTTCCTGAGATATCCTGAGATCTTGTGTTACAAACAAATCAGGTTAGGCGATAATATGCAAGGGTGTAAAATGAAGTTCCAAAGGGTATTTAAAAAGCATTAAACTTCTCGAATGTTTCTCCTTAGAAACTATAACACTGACTAAAAGAAAGAAAAAGAAAAATACACAATTGTTTATACAGAAATCATATTCCAAAAGTTACTTTTTGAACACACACACACAATTTTTTTTTTTTTTTTTTCATGATTAGCAGTTGTGCTTTCCTTTCGGGTGGGGGTGGGCGTCAAGAATCAACTGGACTATTCCATATTCAAACATTACCAGACGTGATGCTACATATTGATCTAACCCTAGCATAACAGTTTTTGTTGGCTTCACGCCTTTTTGCACGCGCGCCACGCCGTCAAAGCATCATTGAGGAATTCTGACGCGGGCGACATATTGGACCACTCAATCAAACGCTCTTTTGTGGTGACGGGGGGCTCCGTTCTCCCACTGACTGATACTCATCTTGGATTTTGTAAACACCTTTTATGTTGTGGGCGACAAATTCAGTACTGGCAGGAGAAGAAGGAGCACAAAATTCGAGCGAGTATATGTCGAGATTTAAGAATGATATCGGATATAGGGGGAAAAAATGTCATCGAGATAATGGATTTCGTGAAAAACATTGATTTAAAAATTTTCAGATTTTCTTTTTTTTCTTGTTTTTGTTTATTGCACACACATTGGGAGTTATTTTGTTACTTTGCATTACTTTTATTATTATTGTTATTATTTGTCTTATTAACGGTAATTCTGATCTAAAGAGTGATTTAATATCTAGCTTAGGTTTATTACAGAAAAAAAAAGTACATAAGAATAAATATTATAGTACCAATAAATACTAATATTATATTCACCCCCTTCCCCGAAAATAAACTTTCATAATAGTTATTTTTGCGATTTAATGCTCAATGCTTGGAGGTTGTCTGAAATGAAATGAAAATATAAACTTATATTAAAATGTTGAGTTTTTATTTCTTACTAATTAAATCTAATAACTTATTTCATTCAGGACGCAGGACTCAGGAAGAAAGTAATTAATTAGAAGAATATATCTTAGTAACATTACAAGTATAAGAATGGGCAACCTGATAATTTATTTCAGGCCTTATTAGAGACTATTTTAAAAAAACTAGTAGAAAATATGTAATATTAGAAATATAAGAATGGGTACTGTGATAATTTATTCCAGCCTTATGATAAGAGAATACTTTAATAAATTAGAAGAAAATATGTAATACTAGAAATATAGGAATATAGGTACTATAAGTAACAATAAAATTTTTTAATTTAATTTCTTTTCTCTCTCGCATCTTCCTCCATATTCTTATATCATAAATAATTTTACAAATTTGTTTCTTATCTACCTATTAGTCAGTAGATACAAAAAGACATAGATGTTTATATTTCCGTGACAGTTTTGAGGATGCTGTGTAATGCATAAGATCGCATTTTTTTATGTGCAATAATGGAAAGCAACAAAATGCTTTGCGGGCAAAGAAACTTGGTGTTACTTCTTTATAGACGTATGGTACCTAAATAGAACAACTAATGCTAGGATATTTACAAAACAGGAAAAATGTAGAGTAAATAATAGTAATTGAAAAGTAAATTTATGTTAACTAAATGGCCTACTTCATTGAAAAGCTTAAAAAATTTAGACTGACTTTACACTGGAAAATTAAATAATTTTTAAAAACATATCTGTACACTAACATAATGCACATTTACTTCATATATATATGTAATATATTTTTAAGCCATAATAATCAAAAGCACATTCAATCAATCTTGAAATCACACCACACACAAACACTCTCCCTCCTCAACGCACCTTTAAGTTTGTTTTTCCGCAACGGATTAAGGGAAAGAGTTTGCCTGATCCTCCTCACAATAGAACCCGTGGCAGTAAAGAGATGACTGCTAGATAAGAACCCACACAATTCGTTCATTTTTTATTTCCCCACACCTATACTATTTTATGCCTCTCTCCTGCAGTTGATGCGGATTTGATTTCTGTTTACAACTCAAAGAAAAAAAGCTGGCTGCAACGAAAACATATTTTGATGTAACGAGGTTTTTAAATAGCCGGAATAAATATTTTTATTCAGTTGTCTATTTATTTGTACAGTACACATAATTCTTTTTAAACCATCCTAGAATATTTAATAGAAGTTACAACTTTTCTTTTTTAAAGCCTTCGATGGTTTTTTTTTTTCTTCCTTATATTTAAATATGAGAAAAGTTGAAAAAAAATCAAAATTCTCCCCAACAAGTCACTATCAAAAAAGAAGATAAATAAATAAGCATTCGTGAAAACGCGAAGTGTCGACTGAGGGCTGATTGGCACAGTAATACTTTACAGGTTTCTGGCATAAGTTTCACGCAGGACTCTGACAAAGTATACATACACATGCATGGATCCAACAGCAAAGAAAAAAAAAGATAGATAATTTTTTGCCAAAATGTAGGTAAAGTAACATTTTAACAAAATCACTATACATTTATAGGTGGACAAGGTGTGATTTTCTCCATTTGTTCCAATAATTATGTGTCTATTGAATCAGCACAAAATACTCAAAATGCAGTTTAAACGAGATTTCAAATATACGGTAAAGCACCATTTATACGCCTTTCAAGGGATCAACATAAAACGACGTATAAATGAAAAGACGTTTAAGTGAAACATCAATAAACCAACCACATTGACTGCCACCAGTTTAACGCTACTAAGGCAAATTTATGCAAATATAATAATTTAAAGATTTTAAGGTTCTAGTCAATTACTTCACAATAGTTGACTCAACAATAACTGAATTTTAAAATAAAGCATTAATTTTAAAAGTTAAAGAAATTTATTGTATAATATTTTGTGTACTACATTTATTTAGTATTACTGTAATTATGCTGCGATTTATGATCATGCAGACATTAAATAAAAATATATTTTTTATAGTCGTCTGACGTGCTAATTATCTTTGAGCATTAATTATAGCATTATGGATTGCATTAAGCTTATGGTATGTTTTTTCAGCCTTGTTCTGAGAAACGAAATAATTTCTATAATTTTCAGTTTAGTCGATTGTGTCTTTAAAGGAATGTGGAGTAACTTCTTTACATTCTTCTTCAATATTGCTTAAATTAGCAGCATATAATTAAGATGTATACCCCTAAAATAGGACTTTAGACTGAGCTAGAAAAATTTAATTTTTGGAGGGTGATAAACGACGTATAATTGATATAAACGAAGCATTTTTGGATTAAAATGAATAGGAATAAATCGGGCTTCATGAAAACGACGTATAAATAAATGTAAAAGTCGTATATATGAGGAATGGATAAACGGTAATTTACTGTATTTTCTTGCCCTAAGCGTAGTATATATTTCAATTTTAATTAATTAATATATGGTAATCAATTAATAATGAAAGGTACAGTACATATAAATAACGTATCTTATTTTCGTAGTATAATCGGACCTTTATATTACAAATTCGCTAAATCCAGGAAAAAGTTCTTTTTATGAAAATTTCATTCAATAGAAATTCATCTTTCAAAGTATTTTAAATCACATAGATCAGATTTTAAATGGACAAACACTAAATATTATTTAACAAAGAAATTAATCACACTTTTTAAGAAGCAAACAAAACTTCTGTAATTGCATCGTATTTTCAATTTAAAGAAAATAATTTTACATTAAATAAAATTAATGAGCTTAATGATACTATAACCTTTATTATAAAAAATAATTTTAAGCTAACATTACCAAGTTCATCTTTAACCCTATAGACAAGATTTTTTTTTTTTTTTTTTTTCGGAAATGTTGATTCATAATAGCTTACGTGCTCACTGATGACAGAAACAGTAATAATAATAATTATTATTATAATTATAATAAAAGTTTTGGTAAATTAAGTTGTATTGAGCGTATTCCATAGGCACACTGCCAGACTTATAATAAATGTAGGTTTTTGGAAAGTGAAACGTATCAAATCATACACTGTGCCAAGAATAGGGTTTAAATTAAATTATGTGGACAAAATTCTAAGGTGGAAATCAGCCAGTCGGATCATTCCTATTTTACCATTGGTCTTAAAAGAATGTCCAGAAATATTATGAGAAATAGGTAAGACGGGGATTTGATCGGGGGAAAAAATCATTCAATAGAGGGTGCGCTTTGCTATTTAGAGGATATTTTACGATGAAATTATAAAAATGTTCTTAGTTCGAAGGAAGAGTTCGTAAAATAGAGACTTGTTAAACAAATGTCCGGCTGTAGTTAAAAGCTGACTTCATACGATTATCTCTATCGGTTTTATAACTTGATTAATTGCAAACGGCATCTTATCTGCAGCACTAAAGCAAGAGATATAGTTACAAGAAAAAAAATGTAGGGAGACGGTGACTTTTGAAAAGTTAACTTAGATATGTGTATACTTAGCTTAATGGAATTAATCTATTAAATAGATATAATTAAAAATTACTAATTTTTAGTCAGTTATGAAATGATTCTATTAATTATTTTTGGTATAAACATTTGTTGATTGTAAACACAAAGTAGTTTTGATCAACAGGAGCTTAAGAAGAAACTGGGTTTCCCTACCTGCCTTCGTCATAAATCCATTATGAAAGTGACGAGATTTTCTTCTGAATTTGAACCGGACTCCTCGCTACCCCAATTTCTACCCCATTCGACCCTTCAACAGGAAACCTTTCGACCAAGACTGTATGCACCAAAATGAACCACTTATACAGGGTGTATCTAAATTGGTACAACAAAATATTATGGGAGATAGGGCACATAATAAGGAATTAGAAGTACATAGCAATGTGGAGTCAAAAACGTTGTCTTCGTGTAGCTGTTAACAATCACTTTGGAACGGGTGCTGAAACAACAGTGAACTTTACGACCATTGTTTGTCAAAAACTAACGTATTTTTCTCAGAAAACAGGTGACTAAAATTCGCAGTTTATAAATTCTACTTTATTTCTTGGATGAGATTTTTGGAGACAAATTCCATTGTATACGAAATTTGCTTAAGAAATTTGGCAAACATTTCAACACTTTTCATAAAGGGATTATTAACAACATGAACACAACGTTTTTGATCCCACATTGCTATGTGATTCTGATTCCTTATTATGTGCCCTATCTTCCATAATATTTTGTTGAAAGAATTTAGATACACCTTGTATATTCTATGGATGCGTGCACATTATTACCATTTAGAAAACGTGTCTTAAGGTCCAAGTGTGTCTTAAGGTCATACTATGGATTTACTTTGCGATGCAGAATCACAGCATGAAAAAAATTAATATATTAAAAAAGTTCTGAGCGTCTCTCCTGAAAATAAAGAGTGGGAGAATGTATACGCTCAAATGAAAAAGTAGAAGGGACCCCCCCCCCTCAACTACACCACTGCCCTAAATACTGTGTTGGACATTTCAAAATATAAAAAATTTCTATCCTTAAATTCCAATCAGCCACCATAAAAAATAACAAACGAATATTTCTCTCTCTCTCTCTCTTTCTTTCTCTCTTTTCTGTAAGCTTCCGATGTATATGACAGACAGTGAGTCAGTATGAATCATATACAGATAACACAGAAAGCATGTTATAAGTTGATAAATTTGTATATACAGAAATATAGCTATTATACACTGAACAACAACAACAAAAAAATGTTCTGTTGAATTAACAAAATTATCCAGTTGAAACAGCGTCAACGAAATTTTTGTTCAATTAACAAAATAATTTTGTTATAATCATTAGGTTATTCCAGCAAAAGCATTATAACAATTTCAACATTTTGATTAAAATAAACAAAGGTTTTGTTAATTTAACAAAACTATATGTTTATATGATTTATTTGGTTAAAATCAACCAAATTATTTGTTTAAATTAACAAAATTTCTTTGTTAACTGGCGTGTTTATGGTTCCTTTAACAAAATTATTTTGATTTTAATCTGCTATTTTTCAAAACCCACAAACAGTTGGTTGAAAGTTTCAGACGTAAGGCTAATTAATTTATCAATTCATCAAAATTTACTTTTTTATTTTAGTGTTTTTATCTATTTATAATTTTAATTTGAAGAAATTCAAGTTGTTTTCTTTTCTTTATTCTTTCTATTTCCCCCTTTTTTTGTGTGTTGTTCAGAAGATAATTAGACAGCCAGAATCGCTCTTCGGTTCAGGTTGAGATAAAATGAATGCGTATCCCTTTGATACTAAACAATTTTAGCAAATCCAGGATTGGTACGAATCCTGGCTAAAGTGAGAATTTTACAGTTCTTTTTCTATTCAAATATAAAGAGCTATGTGAAAATAACCTTTTAGCCTCCCGACCCCGTTTAAGAGCGAATTCTAAAAAACCCTGAAATTATTATTTAGGTATTGGTATTCGTGACATTTCAAAGAAAGAATTTTACGGCTATCTCTATTTACCTTTCAGATTGAAAATAGAAGGGAAATGTGAAAATAACGTTTTGTCCTGCCAACCTCGTTCGGATGCGAATTTTTAAAAATAGCTTCTTAAATAACATCTTGTACACAAAGGAAATAAGTTTCTAAAATTTCGTGTTTTTATCTCACTAAATAACTTTGGCTGAGGGTGATAAGTCTGTCAGTCTGGACTTCTTCCTTTACTTACAGAGATTGCTTTAATAAAAACTCGCAGGGTTTTATTCATCTATAAAAAATCATTAACAAAACGAGTTTACTTTTAAAGTATTATATTTACGAATTTCATAGTTCTCTTGTTCTATTACGTGATTTAATACACTCATACTATATAAATAAATTTACTTTTCTACTGCAAAATGTTTATACACACAATAGCAAGCATTTACTAGCCCACCACCCTTAAAAGCAGCGATTTCTATAATGAAAAAAAAAAAAAAAAAATTAACATATGCCACCGGTTTATGTATTCATGATGCTTAGTAGGGTGAGAACCAGAAAATTACCGCGCCAAATCTATTTTGTGCGACACATAAAAATCGGTTATAAAAACAGAATATAAAAACACCATTTTTCAAGTGCCCGTGGCTTGCTTCTCCCCACAGAAATACACGGGAAAAGAGCCGTCTATTTTCGTACCCTATTCATTTGCTAAGTTGATCACGCGACATAACAATAGCGCCACCACACGGGGTGCTGGGAAACTAAGTGCCGGCACGCACGCATATGAAGTCGCTGATAGATGGATGCTCTGCTTTTCACACTGGTCTTGTCTCAGTGAATGCTGAAGTCTAATCACAGTCTAATTGATAGCCGACTTCCGATTTTCTGCTGGCGACGTTCGCATCGGAAATTAGAAAACGTGATGGCCATAATGTCAAATAGTTCTTCCTATTTTGCTCCGCAGAACGATGGCTAATTTCCATCAAAATGCTCGAAATCTCCAATAGAGTCCCGTCAACGAATATGACATCATTTCAATTTCACTGTCGATTTACTGCGCATTCGCAGCTATAAATTTTAATAGCTTCTAGTTGTGGCAACAACGGCAGCTTTCAGGAACTTAAAAGGAATCCATATAAGCAGTGGCGTACCTTCTAAATTAGCCCCCATTGGCGACAACAAAACTGCTCTCTTCCTCTTAGTAACAACGACACCGATCCCTTTCGTTCGCATGGTTATTCTTAAAGTCCTGTACATCAGAAAACTTTAACTGTGTCGACAGCCAAGAGGATAATAAAAATAAAAATAAACATTGCGAAACTGGATACCTGACTTATAGCTGCAGCTATCCCATATTCAAGTTTCATTTTCAAAGAGCAAAGGTGACAAAGGAATCAAACCCAAGTTAAAAATTATAAGTTCGGCTTACTTACTTTATTTATTTCTCTTTTGAAAATTTCTACTCTCAAAATTTCAATCTGCGTTAGATATATTTATTTATAGCAGCTTCTTATGTTTTATGGTTTTTCAAAATTTAACCTTCTCTCTCTGTTACGACCAAAGCTTGAACAATTATTCATAATATTAAAAAAAGTCACAATGACAATTGAAACTCAAGACTTGACAGTTAAAAATTTCAAAAATCTTTGTATTAGTTTTGCAAAATAAGGAGGATTTTTTTTTACGTTAAATACAGCTAAAAATAGTTAAAAATCTTATATATGAATCAAAATTAGCAAATGTATTTGGAAATAAGTAAAAATACAGTAAAATTATTTTTTCTTCAGGAGCATATAAAAAATCCAAACCTAATCGGTGAATTGCTTCTGTGGAGTTGTAGGTCTCTTGTAGGTCACCCTTAGAATTTCTTTAGAATGACCATTCATATTGGCTTCTATGGCAAAGATTCATTGTACAAATGAAAAAATTCTCATAGATTTTGGTTCGAAGGCAGTAATTCAAAGTAAATATTTTAGTGTCTTATTACTTTAACCTGTTCTTTCTCATCCTTGCAAGGACGCGACAACAGTGATTTTCCCTTTAGTCGCGACAACAGTGATTTTCCCTTTAGTACCCATCCTTGTTTCCCGGCGTGGGTATTTGAATGTTCCTGTTGTGGGTCAGAGTTTGCGCACAAGTACATGCGTAGGGATGCAGCAGGAGCATTTAAAGTCCCATGCAGGGAAGAAACGATGACTATCGACGAGAAAATAGCTGTCGTCGCGTTACTGAAACGATGGGAGCAAGCAAGTTAAATGCTTCCTTCATTGGGTCAATCTCGCAATGAAAATCTGTCCCCCTTTTCAAGTGTCATCCATGACACATCCCCAACTCACCATACCCTTGATACACCACTGAATTCAGATCAAAGGGAGCTTTAAGGAACTTAAAAAAAAGAAAAAAAAAACAGCCCCTTTAAGGTATGTCCATGTCTCTTAGCAAAAAGTTATACTAATTTTTTTTTAATAAGAAACTAGGGGCCAAGGCCCCCAGACTCGCTACGCTCGCTTTTCGTATGAGGCATTCGGCCCCTAATAAGGCTTATTCGTAAAAAAGACATAATTTCAACAGGCAAAACCCGAAGATATGGATCAGATAGAATGTTACTGAGCTACACATTGCTTGGTTCTTGCAGGTTCATTGGTACATAAAAATTTAAACTTCACACTACAGTAGATACCCTCCCCCTCATAACACGGAAGATATTTTGTTATGGGAATCCGTGTTGTACGGGTCCTGAGCTATACTCCACCTGGAGTGCGGACTCCGCTTATAATCGCTGGAAAAATTATTTGCACTCCTCAGAAACACAATGATATTTAATGTTGCCATTCAAAAGTTATATTAATTAGGAGCTAAAGCATAATAAAATCAGAACATCTGTTTCAGCTGTAATTTTTAATAAAGTAAAACCTATTGGGCACCTTGCGAATTTGCCACCCATGGCGATTTTGCATTATTTGGCGACTTGCGTAGATGTAAAATTATTAAAAGCTACGGAACAGATAGGATAGCTTGCCACCAATGGCGACTTTTCATTATTTGGCGATTTACACATGCTCACAACCTATAATTACTGTTCATTTAAGGTTACCGGAAAACCGTTATCCATATTTTCATTTACATAATCGTTTGCAGATTGGCGTACTTAGCACCACGAATTATACCATCTCGTCGCGCTAGCAAATATCCAAAGTGTACTATAACTGCTATAATGGCATAGTTAACGCCGCCAAATATTTCTACTGGTAGAAAATAATTCAGCTGGATGTGAACCGGCTTTAAAATAATCTGCATTTTAATTATTTTTCATTTTCAAGATATTAGTTATTCTGTTTTGGAAAAACGGATAATCGCTCATTCTAAACTCCTGTTGTCTAAGCGAACTTACTATTTGAAAATTGTCAACTTTGTGTAACACATTTTGAGTTACTTATTTCATGTAGTTTTTATTTTGGCGTAAAATGGGTGTATTTCTACTTCATGTTTGACAATTTCACGTGATACTACATACTTGGAAAACTTTGTTGCAAAGGAATGAATGATTTTATGCCAAATCTGGAAACCATTCTGTTTATTTTTTCAGTTTTTTATTAATTCGATTTTCGAAATTTAAGTCAGCTCATCAGGTTCCTCGGAATTTTTCGAATCTGTGGGCATCTTAGTCGAAACTTAAATCCCCACGGCTTAGGAGGAGATAGGCCAACAAGCTTTGACCGCGCCAGCGGCCTTTACTTTTTTTTAGAATAGAGAGATAACCAAATTAAATTTCATGCTGTTCTGGAAATTCGCAGAATCTTTTCGCAATCGAAAGATTTCATTTTGTGTACACAGCTATTCTCATGTCCATGCAAACGATTTATTTGTGAAAAAAAAAAAAAAATGATAATAAACTATGCAATCTGGAAAATCTTTTTTAAACGAATTTGAATCCCAATTGTATGACGTCATATTCACTTGAAAAGGGTAATTTTGTCACGCAAATGATTTACTTTTTTGACTCTCGGAAATAAAATGGTGCCGAAAATAGAGAAAAATTGCTTAAAAAGGAGGAAACGGGTGGATTTTCAATTTTTTAAAGAAGCGCAGCTTGTTTTCTATATTTTTATACATGATCATGAAAATTTTTAAGCGGAACGTGCAAACGGTAAAGAAGGTATTAGGCTTTTTGTGTTAACTTTGTAAATTTCACGCTATTCTAGATACTTGGAAACGCTTTGTTGCAAAGGAATGAATGATTTTATGTCAAATCTGGCAACCATTCTGTTTATTTTTTCAGTTTTTTATTAATATCTTCTAAAATAATTCGATTTTCGAAATTTAAGTCAGCTTAGCAGGTTCCTCGGAATTTTTCGAATCTGTTGGCACCTTAGTCGAAACTCAAATCCCCACAGTTTAGGAGGAGAAAGGTCCACAAGCTATTGACAGCGCCAGCGGCGACAGCGGGCCTTTACTTTTTTTTAGAAAAGAGAGAAATATTTAACTCCTCTACAAACCTAAATTTATCACTGAAGGAAAAAATTATTCTCTCACCGATTTATTTAATTCTAGAATCGTCACCGTTGAATGACACAAAGCACTTCGAAAATTGTGAGCAATATCTGAACTTTGAAGTAAAATAATAAAAACTTACATTAAAATTTATCAGAAGAATGATCTAACGACATGGATGAATAAGGCCACTTTCAAAATGCATCTCAACCTTTTAGCGCTCGACATTTTTCAGAACAATCTCCAATTTATGTTGATGCCAGAAGTGATAAATAAATTTCCGACATTTGTGTAGTGTGAAGAATGTATTTCTTTTTCGAAAAATATGAATAAGACAGTGAAAGAGTTTCATCTAACTTTCTTATCGCTGAGTATTTTGTGGAAATCAGATTCATTATTTGAGAAATTTAAATAGGACAATAAATTAATGCTTAAATGTTCTTGCGACCTACAAATTTTGCAACCGTCTAAAGATAGATCGCTGGGCGTAAATAGGTTAAGACAGCATCACCGGCTCTAAGTTTATTGAAATCAACACAGCCACACACGATTACTCAACTTAAGAGAATCTTATTCAACTTATTGTGTACTTCAGGAAATGTAAAAATTATAAAATGTGTGCCATGTATTTATGCATTCGATTAATTATTATTAAATTAGAAAAAAAGACTATCTTGCTGGAACGAGAAATTTGTTCTAAACACATACAGCTACAGCAACATTGACCCATCTGATCAGTTCCTTTTTTACGTCGTTCTTTTTTACGTCAATCAGTTCCTTTTTTACGTCAATTTTTAAGTCAATTCAAAATGCTGCTTTCAAGGATGAATAAACAGGGGAAAACTTATACTAGAAAAATTAAGACTTCGAGCACTTAATAAGATAGTTAATCCTTTTTATTTTGTTAGAACAAGATGAAAGGCACTCATGAAGTATTAAGATACAATCTTAAAACTTTCGAATCTGTCCGAGTAAGCTTTACCATTTCTCTGTCAATATATGATGTAGAATTTGAGATCCTAAGGTCGTATTTGTAATGTATCCATCGTTTCTTGCTGTTTCTTTCTTTCTTTCTTTTTTTTTTTCTTTCTTGGAAAGACTAGAAAGCCTCACTACTACTTTTCACACACAGCTGTCATGAATCTTAAATATTGAACGCTCATTAAAATACTTAGAGGAATAAAATTTGACCGATTAAAAATCAACAGTTCTTGTAAGTAAGTTAATTTGAATGCTGCTACAAATAATCGTACAGCTTCTTCTACTAAATCTTAAATTTATTAAAGATTTATATTAAATTTTTAAAAATATTTTACTTAGGTCGAGTCATTTTATAAACTCATATTTAAGAGATTACAGGATATTGATATTAAAAATTTTCACAAATAAAAACTTTTATGCCATTACTTTTTTATATATGCAGCTAGATTTCTATAAAATGCTGTTCAGAAACGTTCATTAATGAATATTTCTCAGACTTTCAGTTTGATATATATTCATTAACTAAACGCCACTTCAATGCCCCCTCCCCCGTCTTTCTCTTTCACAATTTACTGACTCCACACCTTTTTTTTTTTTTTTTTCCCCCGCTTAAAAGTAAGCGTGGTTTTACAGAGCAGTCAACGAACAATAAAACTCCCCCCCCCTTCTTTCGAAATCCAGAATGAACTGCGGAACACAACCACTTTCTGTGCTTTTCTTTGAGTATTAAGTATTCATAACCGATGCGATCACGGGGGGATGCTCCCCTGAAACGGATCTGGGAGGGTACGAAATGGAGGGAATGGGGAGGTGGGGGTACTGAGTATCGTGAGCTCTGCCACGCGCGTGCCATTGTGAGCCATAGTTTGCGATCGCATATCGAGCACAGATTCTCCATGACGTGCTCAGCTGCCACGTGCCTGTGTAGAGTGGCACAGACAGTGATTTCCAGTCGTACAGTCCCTGCAGATCGGTATTTTATCATTCAGATGGACTATTAGCATATCGATTATGCACATAAACTGTTACATAAGTACATTTCAGGAAAATTACCCATTCAACTTATAGATGAGTGATTTTTACAATTATCAGATCGTCTTTATGGTGCACTGAATAGTGCTTTTTTTTTTTTTCTTTCTTTAGACTTTCCAGTCTTGCATGTATCAAGGTGATTATCTTTTCAAAAACCTTTCTCGAAACGGACCTTGTTTAAAATCAAAGTCGAAAACGATCTATGTCAGTATGCAAATAGCATTTCTCCAAGCTCTCCCAGGCAGCACAACTATGCTCACTTTCATTAACGTTCCGATAACGTTCAGTAATATTACATGTACTGGAAAGTAGTCTCACTTTTTCGTACGCCAATATTTTGCCTAGCCAAAACTACTGAAGCTAATTGTACGAAATTGGCGCGAGTGTGAGCTTTCTAGCTAGACTGGAGAGCCTTTTCCAAAATTCGATACTTATGGGAGATAGGGGGCCAAAACGCTCACTTCACATATTCTGCGTGATTTCAAAGAAGAAAAGACATATCCATAAAATTCTTGCTGAAACTACAACACTCACGAATACCTAAAAATCGATTTCAGAACATTTCGAATATAATCCACCAAGGAGGGTTAGACGTGAAAAAAGAGGGAGAATGGCCAGTTTTCTTGAAAGAAAAAAATAATATTATCTCTAAAATTCTCCCTTTAAAAGTTAACAAATATGAGTTCTATGCCTAGGCACAGTTTTTTTTTTTTTTTTTGGTAAAACTGGTGTGTGCTACATGGGCTGATACATTGAACAACACTTAGTCATTATTCAACATTGCAGTACTTTCAAGACAGACGAGGTCTTACAATAACTTCATTCTAATGTGACGAAAGTAAGTACTAGTTAGTGATGCTGAAAATTTTTATATATTGCTTCTATCATTTTTTATCGGAATTGAAGCATCTATATAGCAAATATATTCAATAACCAGAATTTCCTCAATTCGAAAAGAGAAATATTGTAGTATAAAAATTAAGTAAAAAATGAATTAACTTTCAAACACTACTTAAATCCTTCTACCATCATTCCATTAAAAACATTAAGAAATTGATTACCAAAACTCAGTGATGGCTAACCTACGATATGTGTGTCTTAAGTGACAGTCGAACTCAGTTTCAGGGACATGCGTCCTACGTCAAAGTGACTAAAATTCCACAATTCTTTCAGACCTGTCGTCCGCAATTGAGGACACAAAATTTGGAAAACTTTTGTACGTAATTACAAGTAAATACTAACAATTTTAAGTTGGAAACGGTTGTGTATATTCAAGAAAATTTAATAGTCAGAATTGAATATACGTATTTTATTAATTACGAATTTAATATCTGTTATGTATGAAAAATCTATAAGAGAAACTGTTTAATCAATTCCTTAATTAAAGGAATAATACGAAATATTTGGCTCTCGCAAAAAGTAATCTTATTTACGTGACACGGCAACAGAGTTGAGCTAGGATTTTTTTAAAGTTTGAAACGCTGAGATCAAAAGGTTCACCATCATTGCCATAACTACAAGTATTAAAAAAAAGAAAAAAAAAAAAAAAGAAAGAAAGAAAAAGAGAGAGAGGGAGCGTGAGAGTCTATGTTAAAATAAACATTTTATGATGTTATTGCTTTTCTTACTTTTAGGAGATTTCTACACAAAATTGAGGAATAAAATGCATACAATTTCCAAAAAATTCATTTTTAATATGAAAAAAAGGCAAAAATATGCATATTAAAATACCAGTTCTAAAAATTTCGAGTCTTCCGAACATTCCCTACTAACATACAAGCCCTTTTTCACAAGTTGGTGCCAATGGCTACCTGATTGTGCATCGATTATTTTCAATTACTATTACTTTTAATCCACCATAAAATAAAACTTGGCGAAATTGGGTGGAGTAAGATTAGCACACGATAGGATTCAACATGGCACGTTCAAAAATTTTATCTCCATTAGTAACATGTCCAATTCGAAAGAAAAGTAGAAAAAAGGGCAGTTTTTTTTTCTCCCTTCACATTTATCAATGCATTATTGAAAAAAAAAATTAAATACTGAAACTTCAAATGTTTTAGATATAATCGCGTTAACTTCACGATATAAGGATTATATTTAATGTATGTATTAGTATAAAAAATAATAAATAAAAAACCGAGTTTTACAATAAAAAAAAGGCTGGATTTTTGAGCATTACACTTTAATACAGCGTAATTCAACAGATTGATACCCAGTTTAAACCCCAACGTGTCTTTCCTAACTCCTTCAAAAAGTTTTATCCCAGAATTATATCCTTAACAATGAAGAAAAAACTTGGGAAAAGGATCGACAAGAGTACTTACAGGACTTTCCAAAAAGCAGGCCGGAGGGCACCCCATTAAAAGATTATTTACGTTTTAAAAAACTGACTCGTGTCGTCCGTAAAAAACAGTTAAACGATTGTTCTGCTGAGAACGTGTGCTATTCAGGCAGTTTTTTAGCGATGTCATCCTGCGCCCCGGCTTAAAATACTGAATCGTGTTCAGCACGTGCCCGCACTCGGGAGGGACTGATATGTGGAGGAGGTCCCAAAGCCGCAAGTTCTGAACACTTTGGGAGGGTTAATGCGGAACGCGTGATTCTTTTATGGAGTGATTTTAACCGAGAGTTACTTGGATTGCGAACTGAGACTCTTTTGCGATGCAATGCAAATGGCGCTACGAAATCGCTTAGAGCAGCGGTTCCCAAACATCTTTCTAATACGTACCCCTTATTAAGATATTTATTTTTTGTACCCTTTTTTTCATAAAGTCAGTCCCACCAACCTATACATAAGAGATGCTTTTTAAAATTTAATAATATTTTTTAACTTAAAGGTTGTATTCAAATCGGAATGGGTTTTTACGTGTAATTAGTACTTAATCGTTAAAGTTTCCATGCGCACTACTCAAATTGTCCAGAAAACCTACCATGGTTACTCGCGTAATTGTCGCACTTTTTTTGCCAATCTTTCATGGTGACAGTCTATTATGCGGGGAAAATCTACTACATAATATTAAAACTCTAAAGCTATTTTTTTCTGCTTCAACTGGGGGTGCGACTATTATACAGGGGAGACTATTACGCGAGTAAACACGGTAATTTTGAATACAACATAGAATGATCTCTTATGTACAGGCGCTACTTTTAGTGAATATCAAGAACACATAAAGAGTTACACAGCCAAGTTTGGATTAATCCTATTACTACTTTCAAACAAAATAATTCACAATCGAATGCTGATAAAAAGGTTAAAATTCTTGCAATAAGCAACACCTATTCTGTTGTGAAATATAATTTTCGAACTTAGAACATTTATCTTGCGACACGCATAAGTGAGAGGTGCTTTCTTAGTGCAGCGCAGAAATGAATGAGAATTATCATTCTTTTCTTATGTCCCCAGTCGGAAAATAAGTGAAAGTCGCCCATAAAAGAGAGCGTGTAAGTGAGAGATCACTGTATTAAAACTGCACTTGACATTCAGTTCAACTAATTTTTGAGATTTACTCTATTACAGACACTCTTTCCACACACCGCCTAAAATTTCTCCTCGTACTACCCCAGACAGGAATCTCTAGATTGAGCATAACGGGAGAATACCTGTTGCCTCCAAACGGTAGCCATATTAGTACCATACTATCTGCGCTTGCGCAGAATGGCAGTAACTCAAATTATAACGGCATTTTCAATTATTTTAAAGCAATCTGTATTAAGTACTGGTATCGAAATATTTTCCCTCGAACTTGCTTTTTTTTTTTCTAAAGTAGTACAATGAATTTTCTTTTTTACATTGACGGCAGCCATGGTAGTAGCATAAATGGAGTGAATTTTTACATCCAAAAGTACGCTATTAGGAACATTAAATGCTTCATCTAGTATTCCTAAATCTATGTTTAAAGCGAATAGAGTGAATAGAAAAGTGAGTTCTCAGACTTCATCAAATTATTAAATCGTCTGCTAGAAATAACAAGATCGGGATGATCGGAGATTATAAATCTCTTGGACGGAGTCATAGTTTCGAAATGCCGTGCTGCGTGATGAATACTTAACCCGTTTACTCTCATCTTTGCTCAAAGATATTCTGTCCGTGTCCAGCATCGCTTTTTGACATGGTCTTCGAGTGGCCCTATCACGTTTCAGCAAAGTTTAGCGCGACAGAAAAACGTTTTTAAACCAGCAGATAAACCCCGTTGTTGGGTAAATAGAATGGGTGGGAGAACCCCCCCCCCCCAATAACTTCTTTGTACACAATATATTCTGTATAAATATTCGATTGATTTTCAATTAATTAACTTTGATAAGTGTGACATACGATTTGGGACTCATGATTTGATTTACAAACCGGGATTTTAGCACTGTCTTTTTTTTTCGTCGTTTTCTGAAGTGTAAAAATTCTTTGCGAATTGTGCAATATTATACGCCTTAGAGCAGTTAAGAATTTTGCTTGTGTATTCCACTGAGTTTTAGTTTGTGAAATGTTCTTTTGTATGCGAATTGCTATTTCTGAGGAACTCGTTTTGTTGGACAGACCGTTGGCTACTGAATTGCTGTTTGTTAATTTCTGTGAATTAGACCTTGAATATTGTTCGAAGAGTTTTCAGAAGCAATACAGTTAGTGTTCCGTCCTGACAACTTCACTGGTTTCTGGAACTTTTTAAATACTTTGAACTTACAAGCAATCACACCCATGCGAACGCCTCAGCTTTTCGGTCAGCGCCTCAGCTTGCAGGAGAAAATCGCAATAACAACAATGAGAGAAAGTAAAAATGAATAAATATATAAAAATGCATTAATTCTTCCTATACGCGTTGCTTCATAATTTCATTAGCAACTCTAGATTGAAAATATACTTCTATGAGAAACTCAGAACTGCATGCTGACAATTGCAGATCTACAAGGTAATCAAAATCTTCTCTGAGGCAAAACAATAGGATGGAACATTCGTATTGTAAGTGAACTAAGTTCTGTGCAAAATGTACTATACATTAGAGTAATTAGGAATCCGATGCTTCATACCCATATCCCCGTTTTAGTTCCAGATATGCCTGGAGCAAAACGGTCGCATTCAACTTGCTACATATAGAATACTTAAACACTAAGAGCTTAAAGCGCATTATTCGAACTTCATATCGGTTAACTGATGCCGTTTTGATACAAATTAATTAAATAAACGTGCTCTAAGTAGCATGTGTTAGTTTAGAGGATTAATAAAATTTGAATTACCTTAATTCTCAGCTAGATATGGAGTATATAAGTAGTATTATAAGATGGAAGAAGAAAGCGTGAAAGTGAAGTAACTGTAATTAAGTAAAACTAGCTGCGTACCCGTTCTTTGCACGAAAAGAATATTTTTCTTATTCATACGATTGAAATTTATTAATTGCTGCGAAATCTCAAAAACTAACTTAATTTTTTGGCTTGCAACATAAACTTTGCCTTACAGATGCTAATTTGAGACTGCACTAGGGAAACTACAAAATCATGACACAAAAGCTGATGTCAATGTTACTTCCGATCTAAAATAAAGAATCTAAAAACGTGTTTTGAAAACAAATCTATTCATTTTTAAAATACCTTATTTCTACATAACAAAATTTTATATTTAGTTTAGATTTCCCTTAAGAAGTTAATTGTTGGCATGTCATCTCGAAACCCAATCCTTACAGCACCAAACCAAAAAGTACAGTTGTAAAATTCAATAATAAATATTAAATATATTTTTTCTCCTTCTGCTACCCCCTGTAGACCGTAAAGGATCGGAATAATCAATAAAAAATATTAACTTTGTTTTGTATTACCAATACTGCCAATAGACTTGAAAAGGTTGAAAGTATTTTGTATGTCCATGTATATCAATGTGTCGTTTACCATTTTCAATGAGGATCATGTAGTTAAACACTTTAGCAATAAATAATAATTTTGTGCTATTCCACTACTATCACCAATAGACCGTAAAAGATCGGAAATACTTCGTGTGTCCCTGTATATTAATAATACGTTTACTATTTGCAGTGAAGAGCATGTAGTTATACACTTCAACAATAAATATCAACATTGTTTTCTACTACTACCACAAAAACACTGAAAAGATCGGAAATGCTTTATGTGTCCCTGTATATTAATGCTACGTTCAACATTTTCAATGAGGAGCATACAGTTATATTTTTCAATAATAAAATTAATTTTGTTTTGTACTACTAATACCGACAACAGACTTGAAAAAAATCAGAAATATTTTGCGTATCCCTGTTTATTAATTCTAGGTTAACCGTTTTGAGTGGGCAGTATGTAGTTATGCACATCAATAATAAAAATTCATTTTATTTTGTCCTACTACTATCGTCAATAGACCTTAAAAGAATGGAAATATTTTGTGTGTCCATGTATATTAATGGTACGTTTGCCATTTTCAATAAACAGTATAGTTGAACACTTTAGAAATAAATATTACTTTTGTTTCGTCCTCCTCCTATCTACAATAGACAGTAAATGATCGGAAATATTTTGTGTGTCGGTGTCCCTGTATATTAATGATAGGTTTAACATTTTCAATCAAGAACATGTAGTTATATTTTTCAATAATAAATATTCATTTTGTTTTGTACTACCAATACCGCCAACAGACTTGAAAAGATCGGAAATAATCTGAGCATCCCTGTATATTGTTGCAGAAACCTGTGCTTGTTTCCTGGGTTCGTCTTTCTTAAGTCCAATTGGTGTAGAAAGTTTTAGTAAAAAGTCCTCTTGTCAGGAAGGAAAACAGACTTTATTGCTTCTAGAACTTCGTCGAACAATCAGCTGTACGAGATTCACAAGCACAATCAACAGTAATGTTCTTTTAACAGTGCGCTTAGATCAGAAGCTCTCATAAATGCTGTATTTCTCACACAAAATAAAACACTTTCACAGGAAAAAATTCAGCGAAAATATACGGGAGATATCGCAAGCAATCCCTCAAGACTCAATAATAAAGAATTTACACACAGTACTTTAAAATCAGCTTCGAAAAGCAAGCCAAAACACTGCTTCTATAGGACTATCAATTCACAAAGCAAAGCGAGCGGACTCATTCGGACAGCTCGTTTCATACTACGGGAGCTCAACTCACACTGAACTGAGGCCTCTGACAGCTTGTATTTACTGTCGACGCAGAAGCTACAAGAAGCTTCCAGAAAAGTCTATTTCTCGAAGATTCCACATAGAGGGGGAATTTTGATTACGTCATAGAAATGTTAGGTTATTATACGATTTTAATGTAGAAAAAGCAACTTTACAAGCCCCATAGGGAAAATCGCGCCAAATGACCAAAATGTCGCCAAGCTTGGCGACTTTTGGCGAAATATCGCCAAATTTGGCGCCAAAAATAAGCCCCAAAAGTGAAGTTACCGAAGGCCTAGGACCAATATTTCTCGAGATTTCTAGAACCGCCATAGGAAAACAGTGGGGAAACCAAAACCTCCTATCTCCGGTTCTAGTTGACCGATTTTCGTGCAACACAAAGCAAAATTTATCTATTTGAAGCGTAGAATACGAATTTTGAACTATTTTAAGCCCCAGAACAGCTGGTTTTCCGGAAGATTCGTAACATTATTAAGTCTAGGATTACCGTTTTGAGTGGGCAGTGTGTAGTTATGCACTTCAATAATAAATTTTAATTTTGTTTCGTACTACCAATACCGCCAACAGACCGTAATGACTGGAAATATTTTGTTTATCCCAGTATACCCTTTTAACTGGGGAGTGTGTAGTTATACCCTTCAAGAATAAACATTGATAATACTGCAACCGCAAATAGACCCTAAAACATCGGATATATTTTGTGTGTCTCTGTATGTAATGCTTCTTTTACCACTTTCAATATATATAAAAATGATTGGAGCTGTTTTGTGTGTCCCTGTATATCAATATAATTAGTTTCGTAATTTAAATAAGCGCAACAACATCTTTGAATTTTTTGCCGATTTTTTGTGACCAGTCACGTGCTATCAGGTTGTTTGGTCCTACAGTAAATAATGAAATCTCTTATCTGGAGGTTAAAAACCTACATAGCTACAAACCTTTTTTTTTACTCTGGGATTTTATGTAAGATAAAATACACATTGAAGTGGAAAATGTCTCACTGACAATGCTTTGTACATGGTTTTAGTATCCCGACCGTGCATTAAAAGAAATACCCGATGCGTTTGAAAACTGATCCGAGACAGACCCACACATTGCTTTATGAATCGTATTGAAAAACAGAAACTTTTCACTGTTTCCAGTATTAACAAGAATTATTTAATAATCGTCTGTACTTAATTAAAACAATAGACTGCGTTTAGGAACTCTACCAAAGGGTCAGTAACATAAAATTCCTTGATTTAGTTTGACAACTCTTCCCGAAGTACAGAAAATGTTTTTTCGCACCTGGTGTTTGGTTTGTGAAATAGTGGAGCAAACCTCAGAGTTTATGAATGGATATTCTCGTACCGCAATGGAACTTACAGACGTTATGAAACGTTGATGTAACACTCACTTTTAACATTAATCCCCATATTACGTAAACCTCTGTATAAAGTACACTTATATTTTATGACATCATGGCTTTTGAACCAAATCTCCATTTAATGAGCAATTCTATACAGCGGACAGATTTGCTTAAGGGAAACCGCTATTTAGGGAACATATCGTAATGATGATCTTCCAGCATGATGCATACTTCCAGCTAGATGCATACTTCCAGTTACAAAAATGGTCAAAATTACATGCAAAGTGAAGGTATTAAAAGTTTGAAGGAGGAAAAAAATAGTGGCAAAAAAAAACAAACAATCTAAATTTGTATAGAACCCAGGTCCTTACATTCAGTGGCGTAGCCAAGAAGGGGGGGATAGGGGTCACAACCCCTCCCCTCCCCTCCCCCATGAGGAATTTTTTGTCATACAAATTGTTTACTCTTTCACTTCCTTATCAAACGCACGCATATATATATATATATATATATATGTGTGTGTGTGTGTGTGTGTGTGTGTGTGTGTGTGTGTGTGTGTGTGTATATGTGTGTGTGTGTATGAATTGCAGTAGCCGTAACCCCCCCCCCTCCCATGAAAAATTTCTGGCTGCACCCCTGCTTACATTTATATATGTATATTTAGGGAAATCTTGCCCATACAAAAAAAAAAAAAAAAAAAAAAATGCAAACACAAAAAGTTCGAAATTGATGCGACCAGTATTCACGGAGAAATTCGAGTTCAAAGCTTTAATGCATAGTGCAAGGACCGTACACAAATGGAGATGGGAACATATCGTAATATAAGAACGAGTTTTTAGAATACGTACAATTATAACAAAAGTGTTGTTATTCAAGTTAAAAAATGTACAATATTTGTCTAATTACTGTTACTGAAAAAAATGTACAATGCATAAAGACACAGTTCGCAAGCTGATACAATTTTAATAGAGTGTTTTGAAATAATGACTTGCACCTAGATTATTCTGAATTATCAGTACCTGGCCATCATCATCTTATGCTGATCAGTGACACAGCACAGAAAAATTCGGGTCATATTCAGAAATATCATAAAAGATCTTTCTTCTGAAGAAAATGTTTAGATTTTTTCCCGAAATTTCACAATATATATATATATATATATATATATATATATTTTTTTTTTTTTTCTAAAAGTAACTGAAACTGTGTTCTAAAATTGCGTGGGTGCTTTTTTGCGGAAGCTTGAGCCCCCGGATCACCCACGAAATCGGCGCCACGGATCTCAGTGAATATTGGTATTGCACATTGCCTAACATTTTGTATTTGTAATGTTTTTGTGTTGGCTCAGGTTCAGGTTCATGGAGGACTGACAGTCGACTCTATAAGAGGGTTTACAGCTGTTAATGTCAGTCTCCAATATTTGTTAGATACTTTACAGCCTCCAGCCGAACTTTACAGCCTCCGGCCGAACCCATAGGATCAGCCAACATATTAAACACAACGATAGGTTTGAAGTAATTAAAACTGTAAAAAAACGCTAACAAGTACTTATCTGTCTGTACACGTTTTGGCCGAAAATTTTTCGGCCTTATTTTCCTTCACTTCCTTATCACACACACGTATATATATATATACATATACGAATTGCAGTATTGGTTTGAAGTAATTAAAACTGTAAAAAACCGCTAACAAGTACTTATCAGTCTGTACACGTTTTGGCCGAAAAATTTTCAGCCTTCGTCAGCAGGACAAAGGCTGAAAAATTTTCTGCCGAAACGCGTAGACTGATAAGTACCTGCCACGTGTTTTTTTTTTTTTTCAAAGTTTTAATTATTTCATATTTTAAATCCCAATTTCTTTTTGAGTGTTTTTTGTTGCAAGGATAGGTTATTAATACTCTGAGCTAATTAAGCTGAGTTTTTGAACTATTTACATATTTATATACAGTTTATACTACTTCAAAATCAAGGCAAAGCGATAAAACGTACAGCTGCGGAAAAAAAGGCCCACTTGTACTTTATTCAGCCGTCTTTCGTCGTACAGCAAAGTTACATATACCAATCGTTTACGATTGACGTACACTTTAATTTGCTATACATAAAAATTGCATAAGGGGCCGTCTCCATATTAAAATTCTCATCAACTTTTTTTTTCCCAATAGCAACCCCTAGATTTTACTTCATATTTCAAAATTTTAGCTCATTTTAACCCTGGAGACCAATTTTCAATAAATTTGAACTGAAAATGAGTGAGTTATGAGCACCCAAACTCCCCCTCCCCCTATGTTAAAATATTTTTTCATACTTTAATTCATATCTCATATAATATTGATAATAAGAAGCTGACTTTTATTCGTACTATTAGAACTAAACAACCCAAACATAATATACTATTATTATAATTTTTAATAAAATATTAATATGAATTATGAATTATCAAATTAATATTTAAAAAAATTATGAATAGCAACCTAGCCAAATTTTGATGTAAATAGATGCAAAAAGTGATTTTACATGGCTGTGCAAAATTTCAAATTTTTACGCGTTCAGTAGTTTTAATTTATATTAAATAAAATGTGTTATTTTCCTGAGTTAAGGGATCATGTATAAATTTATTAAGTGACAATTTTTTGAAAATTGCGTAAAATAAACCTAAATTAGGTTTCTTCTGCAAAAACAGTAAATGATAGTGGTATTAAAAAATATCAAATTTTGAAGCAAATAAATTAGAGGTTTTTACATTTTGATGGTGATTATATAAAGCGTCTATTGTTGCGTCCGCTCCCATATCCCTCCAAATAAAATATTTGCCATGTATAGAATTAGATGCAGTAGATTTATGTCTTACAATACAGCGTCCTATTTCTGAAAAACTAACATCCCCAACATTCCAGGCATGGATTTGACCTTTTTTAATATTGGAAACATGAGGACTTTGGACTTCCCCATACTTTATATCACATTCAACAAACATTCAAAATCACGTTTTTCTGTCTAAAGTTTCATCTGACTATAAATTAAGATACCGCCAAAAGTCTAATAATACTATTGCACATTGCAGACGATAATATTAAATGAAGAATGTGAAATAACAAACACAGTGATAATATTGGGTCGGCAAAAAAGTAATTGCGTTTTTTACATGAAATTCAAACAAATAAATTTTCAATCGTGAAATCATTCTTCAAGTTCGACCGTAGCTGAGTGACACTCATGGTTGTAGTCAGAAGAGCAGAGAACAGCCTCTCACTCCTGCCAACATTTCACCTGTCTAATAGAACCTCCAAGAGAAATACTCAATAACAATTTCAAAATTAGAAAGATTTTCGAAATCGTGAGCAGTCGTTTTGCATTTTTCCTTTAAATCATGTGTACGAACCAAGGAGGTTATGGACTCACGGGTCATATGAACCACTGACTAAATATTCTGAATTCTACACCTGATATTCTTAGTGCAAAAAACTTTAAGCTAGAAACAGTATTTTGCGTGAAAATAATAATTATTTCTTTTAAATCTCGGGAGCGAAATTAGTGAAAGGCGAAAAGTTCGGAACCTACAAATAGCTTTTCTCAGTTTGCAGAAAGTCCCTTAAAATCAAATCGCGCATACAATAAATCGCAATATCTCCGGAAATTATCGTAGAAAATTGGTGAAAATTTATATTTAGGGTAATTTGAACATTTTCTTTCGTTTAATAAAGTCAAAGTAGTATGTTGTCATTGAAAAAAACGAAGTTGATGCAGAATTAAATATGAAGACGGCCCCTTATGCAAATTAAATTACTGGAAAATTAAAGTATACATTATTTGCAAACGAATGGTATATATAATTTTGCAGTCCAACGAATAATGGCCAAATAAAGAGCAAGTGGCCCTTTTTTTCCCCGCAGCTGTATAACTCTAGTACTTTTCAGTGACACAAATACTGATTTATCTATATTTATTTTTTTACTGATTTATCTATATATATTATTTATAAGTTTTATATTTTCCTTGATTAACTTAATTTCCTTTATTGAGAAGCAAATTCAGATTCAGGGTGAACTGGCTGCCGACCCTATTTGGGTTTACGACTAAATTGCCAGCCAGCCACCAAATGTTCACTGACCACTATCCACGCTCTCTTCAGTGAAGATCTGGGGTAGCTTTACCAAGTTAGAAACCCTGAAATATATATATATATATATATATATATATATATATATATATATATATATATATATATATATATATATAAACTTTAAGAAGAAAGAAAAAAGAAAAGGTAGAAGGAGCATATAGAGTGAATTTGCAAGGAAAATTACAGATTGCATGTTTTTTTACAGTATAGATGAACAATTTCTATGAACAATTTCTGGTAAATGTAAATACAACAATTACAACTATTTTCTTACTAAAATTGCGAATACAGGTACCGCATGAATTTTTTAAATGTCTGAATTCCTTTATGTTCTCGGTTAAGTATTGATTATTACCTATTTTAGAATAAATATTATTTATTAGAATAATATTGTGGAGCTACAGGAGTAGCTACAAATTGCCTGTTTTTCTTTTTACAATTTTATAATTTCTTGGTTAATTTTAAACAAGATATTTCTTTTAACTACACCTGCAAATCCAGATAGCACAGGATTTTAGAATTCTAATTTCATTTATTTATGCTCTTGGTTAAATATTAAATTGTAATTGAATAATTGTTATATTTTAGTTTAAAGAAAATAATAACAATCATTATTATCTTTAACTAAATGTGAAGTAGAAGAACGAGAGCCTTAGTAAGTGAAAACCGAGCTAAAGAGTAACAGTATCTGAGGATTGAATTTCTGTATTTGTAAGATATTGATTTAACTCAAAACAGGATGTACATTTTATAATTTTTTGTAATATATTTGGTTTGGTTAATATGTAAGAAAACCAATTGGAATTGGAAATCTTTTAATTGAAATTGGGAAGTTAGTTGATTGAGAAACAATTAGATTTCCCTAATATCAATGCAACCTAGTATAAGGACCCAGAGGCTGTATAAAAATTTAGATTGTGTATTGCTTCACTAATTTTTTTTCGCTTTAATTTTTTAGTATCTTTACTTTTTGTATCACATTTTTGTAGTTAGAAGTATGCATCTAGCACTAACGATTGTGACAATGAAGGTAGGTCAACTTATACGTGAATACTCTGCATAATTTTTTATATAATGCAATATGTTCTTATCATTATATTTTCTTAAATTTTTTTTTACTTAATCATTTTTTAACAAGTGGTGAATTATATATTTTAGTACATTTATTTTTCATTTTTATAATTTCGTGCCACCTTTTCTAAGTTCCTCCTTCTTCCTGCCTGCTGAGTCACGGAAAAATCCTTCAGCTGATCACACAATTAAAAACAACCCAACTAATACTGCTATGGCAAGAAAAACATTTTCAAATTTCTCTCTTCAAAACAGTCCCAGAAACTTTTAAAATTGGGATAGCCTGTAGTTTTCGTTTGGTTTTTCTCTACCGAATAAACATGTGTAATCCATCGAGCCATTATCTTTCTGGAAGTTGTTGAATCTTTGCATATGCAGTTAAGATATTTCCTTTGAAGACATCTGGAGTGTCTATTCCTAGCAAAACGGCATTTGGAATCTCATTCATAATCCCCCTAACGCAGTTGTTTTCACAAAGAATTTTGCAAAGCATGAGAGGGCACAACGATGCATTTATTTTTCGTCTTGTCAAAGAATCTATATCATTTCACACAGAATTTGGATTATGCCATATGACTCAATATCATCAAAGGAGATTTTTTCCACTGCCGCCAAATTAGCTTAGTGTATTTTTAGAAATTTTCAATTTTGGGATCGCAGTCGCACCCTCTATTTTCCGGTTCTGTAATCCCTTAAATTATGAAGTATAAATTTAAATTGGTGTGTTTTTCTTTTCAGGACCACTGAAAACAAAATTCAGGAACGTTCCTTGGAAATTGGAGGAAGCTAAGGTGCCCTAGAATTCTAAGGAAAGTTACATGGAAATACCAGGAACTTTACTGAACGATATATTTCAGGGGAGCCATCCTTAGTTCTCCAGTAAAGTTCTTGGCATTTTCATGTAAAGTTCCTTGGAATTCTTGGGCCCCTCATCAGCCCGGTATTTCCAACGTTTCTGGATTTTTTTTTAATAATGTGGGTCATTTTTATGTGAATTGCGAGTTTTTTAAGCGAATCGTGGAAGCAATATTCACAGAAGAGCGAGTTAAAGCAAATAGTAAAGTTTTTAGATGGGAATGTTTGCTTTCTGTATGGTATTTGTGAGTCTAAATTTTCTTATTATTTTCAAGGAACGTTCCTAGATGTTTTACAGTAAGCCTCACCAATTTAATTACTGCGATATATTTTAAGGAATTATTAACCAAGGGATGAGTGTATCATCATTATACAATTTGATGTAACTGTTCCATATGCAGATTTCTTTTGAATAATACTACTCATTTCTGTTCGTAAAATGAGATAACTCTCATTGATTGGCAGGCAAGAAATTTCTTTTAACTTATTAACATTTACTTCGGTACATACTTTAAATATTTTAAAGTAAGACCACTTAATCTCTAAAACCGCTTCATAACAATCGAAAAATGCGTTCTATTTTGTTATTTTTTCGAACAACACTGTTGCCACTCTGTTCAAACAAAAGTACAAAAAAAAAAAATAGTAATCGGCTCATCAGTTTAAGTACCCCAAAAATGTGTTAGATGGTGCAACATCATGCACATTTTAGGGGCACAGTAGACCCTCGTTAAATCGCACTTGTCAGGAGACAAGAAAAATGTGCGATATATTAGGGGCGCGATATATCCATCGGTTAGGTGTGTGGGGGGATGATATGAGGAAATATTATTTTTATGAACACATGCACTTACATATAATAAAATCAGTAATATAAGTAATGTAATAAAAGATAACACCTTAAACAATAAACATATAAGTTCAATTGAGCTCTTTAAATTTATGTACAAATACACAGTTCAATTCTTACTGCAGAAACTATCCAAAGTCATCTGATTTTATTTTTCTCTCATTACTTGCTTTTCAGCAGAGATCAGTGAGCGAAAATTAATTAGTTGTAACTCACTTATGTGTTATGTGAAAAATACCACTTCACTCACTTATGTGACTGAAGTTGTATTTTCAAATGTTGCTGCATGCTTTCTCATGTAAGGTAACGAAGAAAAAGAATACAGAAAAAAATATTGGTAGACAGAAAAAGAGCGATACATCCAAATGCGCGATATATCGAGACACAATATAACGAGGGGGGGGTGTACTGTACTTAAAAGTTTCCATTGTTACGTCCCGTTTTTTAACATTCCCTCTAACACTGCTGGATGCAAACTCTATTTTGTGAATTTCGCGTAACGCGACATCCATCATTGCACGAAACGACAATCTCTCCTGGTTATATTTATTTCCCAGGACGATCTTCCTCAACCGAGGCATAACTTTTGTGACGGGTTCCATAAGGAGAGAAGACCCCACGTTGTGCTACCCCCACCGGCCCGCACGCGACACGCGTACCGTGTCACGGTACGCTTCTTCCCACGATTCCAAATGTTTTGACTCGCTCCAATCCCGAACAATGATCGGCAGCCTGCGTGATGGATGATAGATCATCGCAGCGTAAAATTTTAATTTTGTCGGAACAGAACATGTAAGTGATCTTCGAATCTGGGCAATTGAGCGCACAAGCTGTTCTCTATTAACATGGTTCTCTCAATGTAAACTACGCTAACAATTTTCTGTGCATTCAGTTTGCTCGGATATGTATTTCATCGTTATATTATGAAACCTGCATTCGGCTTGACGTTTTTTTTTTTTTTTTTTTTTTTTTTTTTTTTTTTTTTTTTTAAGGATTTGTTCCTTCTGGAAAGCGTTAGGCGTCATAGGACTTTGAGCAGCATTTGGAAACAAATTAATGATCTTAAACACTCGAAAAAATTAATAATACCTCTTCACTAACTGCACTATAAACTAATATTCGCAGCCAACCTAAATGTCTCATGAAATTTTCAGAAAAAATTCTGAAGCATAAAAATTGTGTTCAAAAATGGGCCGAACCGAAGGGTTGCCTGTTTAGGAAAATATTGCAAAATGCCGTATGCTTAGCATTTTTTCTGAGCGCTTTGTAACTCCTATAGGTTCACTATTTGTAATACGTAGTTCACAGTGCAAATGGTGAAGATACGTTCTAAATATTTTCGAATCTCTAGCGCAACTGAATTCTACCATTACCATCGCCCGCGTCTTTACAATAATTGGCGTTGGAAAGTGTTTTAGAAATTATGTGAAAAAGAAAAAAAAAAGAATTAAAGCTGTGTAAAATACCCTACATGCTTTGAAAATACTGTCTTTCTCACAGTCAAGAGTGAAAATTCGGTGGGGTCTAACCTTAAAATAACGTCAATAAAGTATTTCTGTAAATTACTGCCATTACAGAGACTTTTGTGCTTGAAAGTTGTAAAGGCACTGTCTTCAACGGGGGGCACAACTCCCATGGGATCAATAATGCGTTTGTTTCGCGTGGTGTAATTTTTTTTTCTCAGTAACGCTATCTATTTTTGATATTGTTATTCTTCTCAAAACGGCTACATGATTCATGGTATTTTTATCCAGTTGCAAATAGTGAAAGTGATAATGAAAGTGATTCCGATAAAAAACCAGGCAAAAAGGGAAGTTATGCGGAAATTAATTATACTTCATCCAAACATTTTGTCAGAAGTTCCGCGAAAAGAAACTTTTTAATTTAAGTTATAAATGAAAAAATTAATTATAAATATTTTTCCAATATTTGAATGGTGTAAAATTTCAGTTATTTCGGGAGAAAATACGTATTTTTGCAAAATTAGTGCAGAGCACATGCAGCAATTAAAGCACTGATTAAGAGACTTCATAATATAAAAAAGTCTGGAGTGACTCCACTCGACTTTCCGAACACTTACGATTAAGATCATTACCAAGCATTTAAATAAATTTTAATCGATGAATAATTCAAATATATATACCAAATTTGAGCTCAATCGAATGTACCGTTTAAACGCTAGCGCACTTTCTAGAATTCCCCCCCCCCCATAGGCCATAATGTAAAAGAAATCTTTGTCGTAGCCCTGTAGAAAAACTATAAGTCCTATACACACCAAAATAAATACGACGGTCTTGCGACGGTGGTTTATAACATATATACCCAATTTGAGCTCAATCGCATGCCCCGTTCAGTAGCTATCGTGTTCACTAACACACACACACACACACACACACACACACACACATACATACATACATCTCGTAAAAATAGCATAAATGAATTCAGAAGACCGCAAAACGTGTAAATACACCAAAATCTCGAATTCGAATTTTTTCATGATTACAATACTTTCCTTACATGGTACATGTTCGGAAAGTAATATTAGACAGTACACTCAATATTGCACAGAGAATTTATGCATAAAATATTAGTGCAATAAAATCTGACTTAATCGGATTCTAAGCAAAAATATATGATGAACCGAAATATTTTCTGATCGTAAATACAACGTTGTTGAACAGATCTTGCCCGCAATAAAAAATACTTCAATCACTTTCTATAAAACATATTTGACTCAGTTATATTAAGGAACTGATTCAAGGCCGGGTATTCGAGACACGTACCCTGGACCTCCAATTTTTTAGGGGGGTCCCAAATTTTCCTTAAGGGTTCTCAAAAATCTACTAAAATTATCTATCAAACAGCATAAGAGACTGATTTCTATCTGATTATCAAAATAAAATGTTTGATTATCTAATTCAAAACATGAAGCTCAGAAAGTTTTTAAAGAGGAAAAAAAGAAAAAAGATTTTCTCCTAAGCATACCTCGTATGTAACCTTATATTTTACTTCCCATTATTTGTAAAATAAAACAGAAAGATTAAACCATTTAATAGCATGAAACATTTTATATATATGAAACATGCAGATAGATTTTTTTTTTTTTTTTTTTTTTTTGTAATTTAAAAGAAAAGAAGAGTTTCATTTATATATTTTATGCACTTAACCTAAGGAATTCTTTAATATTGCGTTCGAGATTTTAATGTAATGCGAATGCTTCTAATACATTGTATAGGTAATTCCAGATACATAAATCAGTTTCAATTTAAATAACATTCTATAAAAAATTTTGTGCAGGAGGCCCCCATATGTATTTGTTCCCTGGGCTCCCAACTATGTAAATCGATCCCTGATTATACTTGTGTAGTTAATAGTAAATAATTACAGTACTATTTTACTATCGTTTTTTCATTGCTATTCTTTATTTTATTAATTTTTTTCACTAAATCATTTTTAAACGCTTTCTTTCGTTTAATATTTTATATTCAGTAGTTTGTTTTCATGAAATTTATTTTCAGGCTAATCCCCTTCTCTCCTTAAAGCACTCGCGTTTTATAACTAGAATAAAAATAAAAGAATTGCTTTAGAAATCCAAAAAGGGAAACAAATCATGATTATTTATTATCAACTGTACTACAGAGTACCATAGCCAATAAACTTATTTGTAAACAGTGAAATTTAAAAAAAAATGTTATATGAATATGCCATACTTATTCATTTCTCTCTTTCTCAGGAAACATTTAGTAATGTAATTGTGCGTTTCAAGAATATTTCTTGAAAATTTTATAGTTCACATGGGTTCAGCGGTGGATCCAGAAATGTTTTTGGTAGGGGCTAAATTTTGGAAAAAGATTATTTCACCCAAATAAAATGTACAATAAAGCAAAATTTTTGAGAGGGGCTAGGTTATGAAAAAAAAGATCATTTTACCCATTCAAAGTGTATAATAAAGCAGAATGTTACCCAATAACAATTTATTTTGGGGGAGGGCGGAAGCCCACTAGCCCCTCTCCTGGATCAGCTTCTGCATAATTTTATCATCAGTAAGACTGTGTAGTAAAGTTTGTGACAGACATTTTGCATTGTTACAGAATCTCTCTCTTCATATATACAGCCGTTAAGTATATTAAAGTTATTCAAGAGCGTGAAGAAAATTTTAAAATTTAGGATCCGTAGATCTCAGCAAAGAAAAGCTAAGAGTATGCGTTTATCTCAGTATAACAGACTTCTCTATTTTTCTCTTGCAGAGTTTATTTTTGCTTTTGGCCTTCTTATCTGTGGCAGGCAAAATGATATGGGTTCACTGAGATAACCACATCTGCCCTCTTCCCTTCTGTTTATTTTGATGTAGAGTGATTAATCTTAGCATCTCATATAAGTGTTAGAAAGTAGAATCTGCAGATATGGCTTTGCTATTCAGATCGGGAGAGAGTCAGTGAGCTAGCTATTCAGAACTTTTTGAATGCCTTAATGGAGGTACAGAAAGCGGAACAAAACACTTCCAAAAGAAACTGGTGTTTAAAAGATAAAATAACTAAAACTTGGTAAAAGAACACACATAAAAGGTACTTATCAAACTCTATACGAGTTTTCTGTCCCCAGTCCCAGTCTGTGTATATACTGCTGCTGATGAAGATCGAAATTTTTTCGATCGTAACACGTGTACTGTTTGATAAGTATCTTTTATGCGTGTTATTTTATAGTTTTAATTATTTTATAAAACGCAGATTTCGTGTCGATTACAATCGACTGTAATCGCTTACTAAAGTAGGGTTTAACAAATTATATAGAAATGCTGTTATTATTTTTCAATTTTCTGAATATTCAATTTCATTAAAAACCAATATTAGTGCGTTTTTCTAAACGAACATTCACTAATCATAATTATCTTTAGAAATTAATAGTAATCTTTTCCATATCAATTATTCTAATCGATTACAGATGGCTGTGTAATCAATTGAAGTCTAATTTTCACTCTAAAAGAAGTTCAGAAAGGGGTGTTCGCAAGGAGAGACCAATACCTCCTTCGAACCCATCACAAATCTGTTAGCTCCCATATTTTCAGAAAGGTTACGGTCAAGATTCTCCTTGCGTACTCATTATTATTACCCCGTACTGATCATTAAATGCTCTGCTGGAACCCTGTGTCTTAAACCGCAAAACTGGGCACTTGGGGCTATTCAAAGACCAGTGAAAAAAGGCAACAGTGAGCAGAGATGGTAAATTTTCGAAATTGTGTTTGCGAAATGATGGGGAAGAAAAAGTTACACAGATGTTAGAAAAGAGAAAATTTTTACATACGTTGAGTGCATACAATAAAATTTATTGTTTTGATTTTTACTATTTCATTTTATTCAATGCTTACAAAAATCATTTTTTAAAATAAGAATTGGCTGACATTACTTCACATTATCGTTTTTAAAAGAGCAAATTGTGTATTCAGTAAAGTGCACACACATTTCAATGCTGGACTCTTATTTTAATATAATTGCTGATTTCCTGAAAATTATGAGTTCGAGCATTGTTGTTTATCTAGCATGTGTTATTTAACTGGCCAAAGAATTGTTTATAAAATGCTAAAATGATAAACCAGTTTTAAATAGCTTATAAAATAGCCAATTATCAAATAGTTAATAAAAGTGAAATAGCTGAGACCCATTCACACATTATTATGCTAGTTATACTAAATTTATGCTACTATTTCTGATACAATCAAAAACATTTGTAAAGTTAAAAACATATAAAAAATATTTACAGTATACGTAAAAAATATTTTGCTGTCGGTTTTTTAAAAATTAAAATTTCCTTTATAAAATTTTCCTTTTCTTACTTCTAACCATACATACATACTATATTCCTTTTATGATAGCGATCTTTTATCTGCACGAGCACTATTTCAGGCGTGCAAATGAGAAACCGTCATATTATTTCATTACAGTTTGCGGAATTTAGTTCATATTGTATTTTAACTAACATTGTTTCTAAAAAAGAGAAAAGGGAAGAAAGAGCGCTTTTACAACATAATTTCTTTCTGTTCCAAATTTAATTTTTGGCGCATGCACAAATTCAATTTTTATCAAAATTAGCATAGCTTAAGAGCTCGTAAAAACAAATATTTTATATAGAGGTTAACCGTTAAGGCTCTGATTCACATTTCCTTTCTGCACTCGCTTAAGGGTGTAGTTCGAAGAAACAAAATCTCCCTCAAGGCCTAGGAACACAAATTGAAATAAACTAACTGTCCCAGGGACTCTAAAAAATTCAGGATAAGCTGTATTACTCTCCGTAATAAATGAATCAGCGGTTCTTTTTATAAAACTTTCAAAAAAAATTCTGTAATATGGAATTGCGTAGCAAAAAATTTTCGAAAAGTGACACATCCTACTAAATTGCCGATTTTTAATTATTTTTTCTGAAAGTCTCGCAACTGATACGGGTTCATCGCTTATTGAAGTGTATAGTACAGATTTTAAAGAGGCATTCTAAAAATTTTGAAGTGCATGACATTATTAGTTTATTTATATATATATGTAACAAAATCACATCGTTTTTTCGAACTACACCGTTAACCTGTTAAAGTCCTAGAAGTTCAGCTGCTAGAAACATGCGAAGAAAGAGCTATGGTGTTTTTAGAATTTTTTGCATAAAAATACAAGACTATTGACGTATAAAATTATTCTAAATATCTTCTATTATATAAATGTGAAAGTTTGTTTGTTTGTTTGTTTGTTCAGGAACTCCTCTCCCACACCGTCCGACCGATCGGCTTGAAATTTTGCACATACATGTAAAACGACATAGAATAGTCCGTAGGCTGCTTTAAAATTCTGCAAATCCACCCACTCCCTAATTTTTTACGATTTTTCGCAATTTTCAGGGTAGAAAGCTACCCAAATGTCCGATTTCAGCACATTCGTGAGCATAGTTGACAAAGTTGGATTTATTTATTACTTTCAATAATTTAAGTGAGACTGACGTCATTTTGATGTCACGAGTGTAAAAAAATATTAAAATTACTAATTAGGTTAATGAGCTTCGATAAAAAATTACACCATGAGCGAAATAATTAACTTCCATCCAGATTATCAGATAATGTAGAAAATAAGATAACGTGTTTTTCTTCTTCTTTCACTAATTCATGTTAGATATCGACGTCATGAGTTTAAAAATGAGTTAGAAATCTAATTACATAAAAAGGCTTCGACGGAAAAATTTACTATTATAAAAATTCAAAGTATTTTGTTTAATGCGCCGTGTTACCCTTAGTGATTTTTCAGCAACCATAACAACGAAAGGAGACTTGCATTTTTTAAAACCTTGGGAAATTTAAATGTCGGTACAAGATGCAAAATACTAATTAACATAATTCATAGTATTCGCAATCGGTTTGGCGACGGTCGTTGCATGTATTCCCAAAAACCGTGCAAAATGTCGCTAAGTTTGGACGACTTTTGGCGGTATATTATCTATATTAGATATTACCTTATTTTGTTTAATTTTAGCAACTTAACAAGCTCTTGCACAAAAGTTAGATCATTAGCAAAATAGATCCGGAAAATATTTGAAATACCGATTAGCTAGGAATAACTCCGATATCTCTCAAATTAACTTTAATAAAGTTCTGTTGCAAGCGAGAGTTTTTCAACGTCGTATGTTTCAATATTACTCCATTTGAAAATTACTGCGTGAAATGACTAAATTCGACTACCCTGGTCAGAACGTGACGTCATAGATTAAAAGCTGTCTGAAATTCGTAAACTCTGCAACACAATTTAACGCCTTATTCGCAATTTGAGCGATTCCAAATTGTTCCTCGAGATTACACGGTTTGATGTTTTCACGAGCCTGAACCATGGTGGATTTAAATAATATTTAAATTGGTACAGCTTGGATGTTTCCCCCCACTGCGAGATGAAATATTTTGCTGTGCTAAATACGCCAATCAGACAAGAATGATGCTTAAAAATATATGGAGATCTGTTTTAATGGCAATGCATAAATTCAACAGAATCACCAAAAAGTAGAAAGGCATCATTGGTTTAAAATATCTAATCTGTTTCTTTAAATTTAGCATTAAAGACTGAGAAACGAAGATAGATAATATTAATATAAGTAATAGATAGTATTCTCATTTTTTTTCTCTGGTAGTAATAGTAGATTGGTTTGGATAATATGGATTAAAGCACAGTATACCACGTTAATAACTATTTCGTGAAATTAAAAGTGTTATATTCATTATTTTTCAACGATCGTCTTATAACTAACTAAGCCATAATCCAACGTTGCGTAATATATAGCGCGGTAATTTCAACAAAAGGACTACTTGAACTGTTTGATATTTTTTTTCGTATAGATAGTTACGATTATATTTTAGTAAAATATTCGTTTCCTACCGTGCGAAGAACGGGCACGTAGCTAGTATTAAATAAAGTTTGCATTTTTATCAGCCTATAAATCGAACAGGATTTTATAATATTCCATAACTTTTGAGCTCCCATGGATTTCTATGTTTTTAGCGTCAATATGAATCCTTTTTTCCTTGCTTAAGCTGGTCATTTCCAATGATGCAAAACTGACCACGCATTCTCACATTTAGTGGATAAACTCCACCTCCACTTCCCTTCAACTTGGTTATAAAATAGATCAAAATAAATTAATGATACTAAAGGAGTCCTACAGAAACTCAAAGTTATTGACCATCCATGTCTTAATTTTCAGTGTACATATTAAAGAAAAGAGGGGAAATCACAAAACTTGAGCATAAATGCCACCCGGCATTTCCATCTATCATGTGACTGCCGGAACTTGGACATGCTTGCATCGATAACGGCCAGAAGGGTCAAGTTTTTTCCGGATGCGCTTCCTGTATATATAATTATGACTACATTGGTGTCTCCTGAGGCTCATATTTGTGTCACCACTGACAGCTGAAGGGAGCAGCAAAAATTGCAAAAGTATTCTGTATATTGTCAAAGACATAACTTGTAGGTTAAGGGAAGCCCTCGTGGAATGTTTTTTAAGAATGCATCATCGTTTACAAGTGGAGAATTAGAAAAAAAAAAAACTAGATGTCATTTTTATGCATAGTAATAAGTGTGACAAAAAGAGACCTTAAATTTTTAATGGATGGTGCCACGGATAATCAAAATATGCGATTTTATTTACAGCTATTATGTTTTGTAACGTTGACAACAATTTGAACAGAATGAGTCAATTCATAAAAAAAAAAAAATCTATTTGGCTTCAAATATGATGGGATCGGAGTCAGAAAAGAGAAAGATATGGTTTATTAAGAATTGACGAAACCCGACGAAACGGCAAAGTTGTTCTCTGTAGACAAAAAATTAATTACTTACGTCGACCCATTCATTGATTAAAAAGCAAACAAAATGGTCCAATTGTCATAACAAATTGATTTTGCTGCACGACAAAGATAGTGCACAAGTTACAAAAATTATCCAACATATGTTGAAAACACTTGAATGAGAAAGTCTGCCGTATTTATCAGACTTCGCTCCATCAGATTATTGGACAATATATTGTCATACGTGTCACAACACGGAGACTCGTGTGAGCATTGAATTCAAAATTAAGGATACTATTTGAAATAAAATAACGTAAGCCATTCTACAAGTAGCCGTTTGTCCGTATCACTGTCGACAAACAGACAGACAAACAAACAGATATCTTCTTCTATAATAAGTATAAATATATTTATATATATTTTTTAATAGTTAGTACACTTTTTGTACATATATTCACGGTTTTCTTGCTTTTCCTTCTTTGAAAACTTTTTTCCATCGCAACTTGTGTTTACTTTCAGTTCTCTCTCTTCCCTGTCTGTGTGAAAGTAGGAACTTTTTGTAAGAAATATGAAACCATTGTGTCGCATTAAACGCACGTACTGTACTATTTTAAGTATGTGTGCTAGATATGAAGTTTTTAAAAATTAAATTTAATTTTTTAAAAGTGACTTTTTTGAATGTTTGCATTATTCATACAATAATTCATGCTACATACACTATTTTCAATAAGATAAATGGTATTACTGCGTAATTTTGTGGTAATTGATGGATATTTATGGCAGTTGAAACACAGACGGCCAGACTAGTGGCAGATCCAAGGGCGATCTACGTATGCTCAGTACTTCGGCTAAGCGGAGCGAACTTAAACCTAACGTTGAGCATACGTTAGGTTTAATTTCGCTCTGCATACTTAAACCTAAAGACCTGTCGAGTTATTAGGGAATTTAGTGCTGTCTTAAGTACCATGTTTGACCTGTTAGCTCTTACCATTGCAAAGACGCAACAGAGAAAACGCTCCTTCATTGATTATTGTTGCTTCCCAGTTAGGCCTTTGAATGCTCGGCCAAACCCGAGAGATTGCGAAAGCGCAACATTTTGCACCAGCAGAGCATTCAGAGACCCATGATGGAAAGAGACTTCAAAGAGTCAAAGGACAATATTGACCGTTATTCAGTAATAAGAGTAAACAGGTTAACCCTTTAAAGCACAGTGTTCCCGCTCTGGGAACACCCAACTCTGACGTTTTGACTGCTGCCAGTCACGAAGAATAGATTTGCTTTCTATAAAAATAGTTGCGGGTGACATAGCTCCACGGGAATCCTTTACGTTTTAGCACGCCATTTCCCGTTAAAAAAAATTGTCACGATTATTTTTAACAGCGCCGACATCTGCTGAAAAATGGAAGAATGCGAGAACAGCTGGATAGATTGCCCAATGCTGAAAAAAGGGCAGCCGTTGCCATCGCACGGGCATAGCCAGCTGTCGTCAAAAAGGGGTCTCTAGATCTGTGGCACGCGATGAACGTTTCGATCGTCTGCCATCTTGCTGGTAGTTAAGTCGAGCGATGGCAACGGCTGCCCTTTTTCAGCATTGGGAAAGGGTTGCGCCTCAAAGGGTTAAATATAAATTCAGGATTAAAAATGAACAGAAAAACAGAAATCACCCATCTCTGATAAAACGTCATACTTATTGCCCTCGTTGAAATTTTACTGCGGATCTGCTGCCATTTCATTGCACAAAAAACCTCATTGACTCACCATAGGACTGTGTTCTTTCGGGATACACCACACTAAATCCGTTCTCGCAATGCCTGATGGGCGTAGGGACTGGACGGTATATCTCCGTATGCGGCGGCGGGCTGCTGTTGTACTTAGGAGCACTGAATCCACCGATGGGCTCGGGTTGGTTTGTGACTTCGGTGGGGTACTGTAACAGTTGGCTGGGATAGCTCAAGTAAGGGTCCCGAACAGTGAAGACTGAGTTGTATAGACCTCTGCTCTCGGAGAAGTCCGAATATTTCAAGTTCTGGTTGGCTTGATTGTCTTCGTACCTGGTCTCGGAACTGAGATCCCTGTAACCTACGTAGAAAAAGAGAAAAGAAAATCTCAAAAATCTGATGAAAAACTGGAATATTTTCATACATTGCAATCGTTATTCGGTCTCCACAGACTACACACAAATCTAAAATAAATAAAAACTTTGTGAAAAAAAACACAGCTAAAATGTTACTTAAAAGATGTGCTAATGTGGGTGTGTAAAAGATGGTTTCGACCAAAAAATTCTTTCGGTCTTCATAAGACAAGCCCTTCGACTTACCGAGCAGAGGGAACTGAAAAGTCGAAACGATGGTATTAGCACATCTTTTAAGCAACATTTTATGTGTCTTTTTTTTTTTTCACAAAGTTTTTATTTATTTTATCATTTAACACCAGTATTTTGAGTGTTTTTTTCGTACACACAAATCTGTTAGCCAGCAAAAATTGCCCGTAGTTAGTCAGCATCAAGTCATTGTAGAAAATACTTTTCTTTCATTTTTAAGAATAATTTGGCAGTTGCTAGCAAATTTCAATGTTATTCTTGAAAGTTTTTCGAGAGAAGGTTTAGTAATAAAGAGACGTTAATAAATTTACTTGGTAATTTGTAAAGTTCGTCATTAGTGTAGCTTTATCGTCAAAATAGATCACTATTGTTTTCTTTGTAACAAGAATGTGAGGTGTTGTAAGAGGGGCGATAAAAATTATGAGTGAAGAGTCTCAAATACTGAAAGCTTGAGAATCACTGATTCACACACACATTTAACTTTTGATAGAAATTCTGTCTGTCGTTATTACTGACATGATAATATTTCATATAGTACTATAACTATTTTATAAAAGTGTTTGTTTGGAACTAAAACAATTTCAATAAGTGACAAGAACTAGAAATCAAAAGAAAAAATTAACTTCATTGTGCACTGTAAGAAATACCTGTAATTTTACCACACGTATTGCTGTAAAATAATACAGCACAAGTAATGCAGCTTTGGAATACAGCACTGTGTGTTATAAATCCACTCACGAAATGACGCAATGACGTTGATAAGCCAATCACGGAGAATCTTGTGGAACAAATTGAAACAGTCATTACATCACAACGTGTTGGAGTTATGTTTACTCACATGTTGTGCTGTAATCTAGGAAAATATTTTCGATAGTATGGCTAAAAGAATGATGAAATGATATTGGAAAGTAAATAGGCAGTCCAACCATTTTGGCCACTAATTTCTTTTTAAAGAAAGCTTATTTGACCTAAGCAAAATTTACTATAAATTAAATTTAACCGTAAGCCAATGTGAATTTCTTTAAGAGCGGTTAATTGATAAAAAATGCTCATTTTACTTAAAGTGTACAATGAAACAAAGTGTTTACCTTAATATTGTTCTTTTGTGAAATCATGTAACTTTTGAACAGATTTTTAAAGAATTTAATTGCACTACAGACTCGAAAAATTGTAGAGTCTCTTTACAAGTTGTACTGTGAAATATTACGAACTATGAATGTATAATAGTTACAAAAGTCTCAGGAAAAAATGCTAAACCTACCGAATTTTACAATATTTCCCTAAACAGGTAACACCTCGGCGCATTTTTAAAGACAATTTTTAGGCTTAAGAATTTTTTCTGAAAGTTATATGAAACATATAGATTGATTGTTAATGTTAGTTTATAGTTCAGGTAGTGAAAAAGCATTGTTAATTTTTTCGAGAGTTTAACATCATTAGTTTTGTTTTTTAGGCTCTTCAAAAGTCTTGTGATGCTTATCGAGAGGAACATCCTTAAGCAATGTCTTTTTTTTTTTGGGGGGGGGGGGTAGCTGAAGGCACTCCCCTGTATCTTTCACAGTTTGTGGTGGTTAAAAGAAAAATAGAAATGTCACACATGTGATATGGTTATTTTACTTTGTCCTGGTTTAATACATAGGGTGTTTGAGCAAGGAAGCTTTATCAATACCGTGAAGGAAAAACTACATTTACAGGTAAAGATAGAAGATTTCAAAAATACAGTGCAGCACCATTTATGCGTTTCTTGTTTATACGTTTTTATCATTTATACTTTTTCTGGATGGCCCCTGCAAAATCCATTGGATTTTAATGTTAAATAATTTCATTTATACTGAAATTAAAAATTTCATGTATACTTTTTTTTAAAGAACTGAAGAAGGGAGAAAATGTGTTAAGATTTTAGCAAATATTGAGAGGTTGTAATGTTCCAAGAATACCTCATTTCCGCCGATTTAAATGACAATGTTAAACAGGCGTTTTTAACTGTGTACAAGGAGCTTTTATCTGTGCATTCCCAAAAAGCTATACAGCCGAAAATTAAAAAATATTTTGTACATGTGGAATGAATATGATTGCAAATACTAGTTGTACATTAAATCCAGAATAAAAGGGTTAGTATTACCTACCTATTGTGTATTTTGTATTCACGTAGTAATATAAGATGTAGCATTTTAATTTAAATCATTTTTTATTCTTACACTATTAACAAAATAAAAACATATATTGTTAGTTTTTTTTGTATTAAATTTTAAATACTTAAAATATTGGAACTATTTGACTAAAATAAGAAAAATAAAAAGAAAGTGTGAGTTAAATTAGTTATAATCTAGACAATATATATTAAGCAGTTCTAGTTTCATTCTTATTGTTTCTCCATATTCTATTGAGTTGTTTGATGTTTGTGTTGTTTTACGGCAAAGCTACGCTAGGGTTATCTGCCAAGGATGCAGGATGCCTTGGTCGGAGGACTTTTTAAGGGATTGGGTTGTTGGAGAAGGTCGCATTGGTTTGGTTGAGATAGTAGTTCTAAGTTGAGATGATAGTTTTCATTGGGTCCAAGACCAAGTGAGCGTAAGAGTCACGGCTCTTATGAATTTAAATTGCGAAATAAAAGTGCGGTGTCTACTGGAATATGGCCGATACAAAAATTATTTGAATCAATTTGTTTGAATATTAATAGTCTGTTTAAAATGCCCCCAGCTTCCAACATGACCGTTTTTTCTTTTAATATCTTTCAGATCCACCTATGATTATGATGCTAAGGACGATAGATTTCGATTATGATGGTTCCCAATGTTACTTGTGGACTTTCCTTTTTATTTAACAAATTTTTATATAGTATGTAAAAATGTGTGGGTCAAAATAATGGCAACGTCGTTACATATCTAATGTGTGATTTCTAAAACAGTTTGGTGCAAGTAAAAGCACCATATGGCTCCCAATATAAACATGTCGCATATATTCTAAGGTTTTCATAAATTTGACGAATTTTAAAATTCATATTAAAGTTTATTCGTCATTAAAATTTAATTTTAATAATAAGAAAATACTCTTTAAATGCTGAATGAGTGTTACTTTTAAATACATTAAAAAATAAGTGTTTTAAAATCTAATAAACAGTTTATTACGCGCTTTTCAAGTAGTCTATTGAGAATAGTACTTTGATAATTTTTTAAAATGAAAATTACTACAAATTTTCCCCCTCAGGAGAACTTCAGGAAAGCAAATTTTGAATAATCAAAAATCAATAGACAGAAATACTTTTTCAGGCATTTTCTATTATCTTTATTCAGTTACAACCACTGATATGAATTATCATCATATTTAATTATTTCCATTATTTTAGTTTCCATTAAAAGTTTCAGAAGTAGTCTTTCATGTGTATATTTACATTGCTGATATTACTATAATTTATTTTTTAATTTTTTCTTCTCAAACAGCTGCTTTAAAAATTAAGTTGAAAGAATGTAGTAATACCATAAGAAAAACAGAAAAAGTTATAAGATTAGCATTTGTTTGAATACGCTACACTGAAGTATCACTCCATATCTAGCAAAGTTTTTATGTTTCTATGTTTTCATGTTCTATGCAAAAAAGAAAAAGTTTCTACGTGGAAAAGTATTTTCTGCTTCGTTCCGTACTGTATGCGCCTTATTCACCTTTTTGCTGCTATTCTTTCTTTATTCTTCAAGTAATGCGCTGTGCGTCTGTAGTCTGAATTTCACGTCTACCAGTTCATTTTCGGTATAATTAAGGAAAAGTCAGTAAATTTGCTCAAGTTTTGCAAACTAAGTGTACTTATGAAGGGGAAATGGAAAGACAAGAAAATGTGATAAATGTAATTTACAGAAACAAAACAATCTTATTTTAGTTTATATCATTCTATACTCTGATTTATAAGAGCATCTCTTGCTATTTTTAACATCGTAATACTCTGAATAGTAAATGCCAATTCAACAAATTTAATAAATTCTAACTTAAATTTTCCTAAGAACTCCATGCTCACTATTTCTCAAGGTAATTTAAGGTTACTGATTGAGAAAATAAAATGTTTTGCGGCAATCGGCCAAACTATTTACGCCAGGAATCAGAAAATTTTTAGGGTGTTTCTTTGCAAGTTTTACTATACATCACAACAAAAGATAAATATACGCCACTTAAACTACTGTCAGAAATAATTCTTATAGGATTGCACCGCAAAATTTTCTCAAGTTTGACACATTTAGAAAGAAAATTGTATTTCTAAAAAGTCTCTCCTGAAAGTTTATTGTTGACACAGATTTACCGTTCCTTTACCACTTCTAAAAAAATGAATGTTTAAAAGATAATAAGTCCTTGACTATTTAGTTTGTTTCGTATTATAGTAATAAATTACAAATTATACAGCCTTACTTTGATATATATATATATATATATATATATATATATAGATGATTATTCAGAACTCTTGTATAAGAAACATGTAAGGTGTGGTAGAAGGAGAAAAGATAGTTCAGAAACGTCGTTTTCATTTACCTGTTAATAATAACTTTAATAATCAATTTAATAATAAATCATGTAATCAATATATAATCCCTACTTTAATAATCAATCCCGTTAATAGGTAATTTTATCAAGTACTTTCTGTGAAAAATCCGTTATTTTTTGAACCATGGTCGGAAAGTTCACTATTATTCCAAAGTGATTGCCGTGCTCTGAACTGGGAGACGGAAGGTGCCTGGTTCAATGCCAGGTCTCGTCCGCCGAACTAACCGTTCAGAGTTTTCCGTGGTTTCCTCCGAAACGTAGCGTAAATGCGGGTTAGGGCACCTCAGAAAGACTCCCACGGAAGTCATCCCATCTCTCGGCCTAGATGCCACGTGCAGATAATTGGCCGTAATCCCACAACAACAACCAAAATGATTATTTACTGGTACAAGAAGACTACGTTTCCTGTCCCACTTTTCTAAGTAATTCTGAAACGTCCTAAGTTTCATCTACCATCCTTATTTGTTTTATATAACAGTTCTGAATCACCGTGCATAGCATTTGTTTTTAGGAAAAGTATTAACCAGAATTAGAACTTGCTTCCAAATTCAAATCATGAAGATTAATTTTAAATGTAACTCACTGTTTCCATCGTTTTTATCTTCATCCAGCTCTTCTCCCCTTCTCTCGGGGGGCAACAACTCTGGATGCTGACTGACTGTTTCTTTGATGGTCGATACTCTCTCCACAACCTCGCACTTGATTGATGTATCCAACCATTCGGCACTGCAGTTGTCCGGATCTGCAGGTTCCGGCGGCATTCCTTCGCTGTACAAAGTGTGAGACACCTCCAGTAATCCGACGGTTCCTTTTTCCGGTTCTTCAGGCTGTTCCGATCCGGGCCCGTAACTCGGCTCATAGCGATCCGATCCGTCAAACATGGTCCGAGCGACGATGTTGCCGCGAAGAAATCTTCTCGGCAGTAATTGTAACGAACAGACCTCCGGCCTAATTTCCTGTAGTCCTCCTTCCTGGAAGTCGAATATGGAAGTTTTTCCGGTGCTGTTTAAAACAGAGCTACTTCCTCAGGAAGGATATTGGAGCATCGCAAGGTGTTGCTAGTCGAACAATTTCATACTGTGCATATTCGGATTCCTCAATGGGTTCGATGACATAGATAAAAAAATAAGTAAAATCACCAAGATTGCTTCTGATTAAATTTCAGCTGCCATGTAGAACTTCAGAAAATTTACGACTGTTTTCTGCACCATTCTTGGAGCAAAATATAGATTCGAAAGGCATCCAACTTCAGCCAAAACTACTAACTACTCTAATTGATTGTTTGATAGAAAAGAATTTTTTGACTTTAAATTTACGTAATAAAATTCAATGATTTATAATAGAAGAATTATCTGATGCACTAACATAACTTGAAAAACATTCAAGTATGAAAAAATAGTGTCAAGTTTTGAAGGAAGTTTCTAGTTTCAATCATTTACGATCTTCTTGACATTCTTTCACTGGCTACAACTACCAGAAAGCTCAACTCCGATCAAAAATGCCTATATTTTATACTTTTTTAATGGATGAACGATTCTTTGATAAACAGTAGAAAAATTCTTTCTTTTTTTCACAGCGCTGTCTTTCAATAAAAGTATCACATTTTAACAAACTTCAATGCACTCTTGCAATGTTCATTATAGTTTCTTGCCGATCTAGAAAAACTCTTCGTAATCCAAAGAATCCGGAGAATCCTGAGAAATTCCTTGAATTTAAAAACGAATACACAAGTCGCAATTTAGTACGATGTCCTCAAATCCTTTGATAGACACTAAATTGCATATTTTATGAAATTTAATAAAAATATCTCTCAAACTAAGCTTTGTAGGATACATCGATGGAAGATCAAATGTTGCTCAAGAGGAGCACCTCTAAACTTGTCAAGTATTCTATGTTCTGTAATTTATAGTTGTCAGTGAATCGTATCAATATATTTGAGAGCTCGATGCACGGCATCTTAATTTCCAAATTAAGTAAAAAAAAACATTCTCAATAACTGCCTTCAAACAGCATTTTTATGCAACTTTGATAAATGGGTGATACTTGAATGATTGACAGCGACCGTTCCAAAATAAGTTTTTTTTTTTTTTTTTAGTTACCCTTCTAATGGTTGCCTGTTAACGGATCGTTTTACGTTTTTAAATATAATTTTTTTTAATTGTAGCATTATTTTAAAGCACTTAAATATTCCAAGAATAGTTAATTAGTCTACGAACTCCAGTAAATGCAATTAAATTCATTATGAGGAAATAAATACTTCCTCATGCGATACCTATATCAGTTCCTTACAAGCACACTTTCATCTAACCAAAGGAGGATCTGCATACAGAATTAACGCACTGTAGCAGACTCACATTTAGGTCTCCTCAACCAACAGCAGGGGGAGGGATGATTGAGCAAATTCACGAACCGTGAGGCCGGCAAATGTTTATTAGGTGATTCCCGCTGCATCAAAATGAATTGGGGAGGGATGATCGTTGATGGATGCGAGGTTTTTGTTTCTCACACTTTGCAAGCAAGTGTGCATCCCTCGTAAAAAATGCCCGTGATCACGTGAATACATAAACAGCGTGTGCCGTGGGTCGCGCGTCGTAAGGACTTGGACAAAAGTGAACAGCATCGCGTGACCGAGTTGAGAGGGATGTGCTCGCGGACCACGGGATGATTCTGATCGTGTTGAGCTGAGATGGGAAAATTGTTTCGTGTGTGTTGCTGAATTAGTCTTGATTGCGTGTGAAGGTGTACTTTTTTACGTGAAACATCTATATCGATGTCCACCTATTTAAGTGAGTTGATGAATAAATAGAATGATTCGTGGGAAAGCGATTTTTACACGCTTACGTAGTAGTTTCTCATAGTCGTGACGAAAGAATTTTAACACACTTCTAACGTAGACGAAAAATGTAGCAGCAGATGCATTATAAGGTTTTACTTCTTTCGTAATGTGAGATAAAGCATGGACTATTATAAACTACGTACAATTTTGTTCCGTTTTCATTTATTTATTTATTTATTAATGATCCCCCCCCCCTTTCTAGGTGGAGTATGAGGGAACGGAAAGCAAAAGAGTGAAAAACAAATCAAACTTTCGCACTGATGGGAGTAAATTTATAAAATTGTAAGCTATAGAAAGTATACTTCACATTAAATTTAATTTTTGCTACATAAAATATTGTGACTACTATTATGAGTTTTTTATTTAACTGTATAAACAAGTTCTTGCAACATTAAAACGTTTTTTCTCTCTCTTATTTTTTTCCAGCGCAGTATTCGAAAAAGCCTTGATGCCGTGCAGATTGCGTTGCTTCATGTTTAGTTCTATTTTTACCATTTCCTTCCGGTCAAATGACATAAATTAACCGAATGACAAAAATTAGATGTTGCTCGTTTACGTCACGTATGCACATTCACTTTTTTGTTTGTTTGTTTGCCCAGGCTTACAAGTAATCTTTGCATATTCTTTTTAAATAGAAAAATAAAACATGCTAGTTATATCATAGAGATCTGGATGGGCTTAAATATCAAGTTCGGCGTAAGCACTCACTGTAGTCACTTCAGGTCGAAACCGAACGAAAAATCAAGGGTCGGATATTAGCTTGTTTAAAATTCACATTTTAAGGTCTAACTGCATCTTATCACACCTTGGGTCCTGGTTCGATTGTATGGGCTGGGTTGTTTGAAATATCCTTGCTAATGATGATGATGGCCCCCAGTGGCGAGTTTAAAATAAGCGGGGCTCTAGGCATCAAATGTAGGGCCTCACGTTTGTTTTCAAAATTTTCTTCTCAGATCTGATGAATAAATTATATTTTGTATACTTTTTCCCCTTCTTAAAATTTTGCATACAAACAGTTCAAACTTATGTCAGATGTTGTTCAAGTATTGTTATTCAGAGATATGCTCTCAACATTATGATTGTTTAAAACAATAGAACTCTCATGGTTACGGTTACAGTGAAAAAAATTTCGAAATTTTCCAATGGCTACACCCACTTTTACCCTGCGAATATTGATCATCGCATTGAAGTACCATAACTGCGGTGTTGGAATGATTGACGTATGACGAAAATTAATTGCATAAAATATTTGAAAAAGAGCATTGAAAAAACAAAAACAAAGTCACCTCAGAGAAAAAGTGCACTACTGTCACAATTCGCATTAATTCACAGGAATAGGTTATAGAAATGTTAAACTAACAGGAGGGCACTTGAAAACTTTTAATTCCAATAAAAACAATTTATCTCTGCTCTCTTGGGCTATCATTGGCTCATTACAGTGCTCTTCTTTGCAATTATTTTAAATCGCCAATTTTCACCATACATATCGTTCCAACGCCCTTCATGGTTTTTCAATGCACTGATCAACATTCACAGAAAAAAAGTGGGTGTTGCCATTGGAAAATTTCGAAATTTTTTCACTGTAACCATAACCGTGAGAGCTCCATTGTTTTAAACGATCCCAATCTCAAGCACATACCTCTACTATATCTGAAATCTCACCTCGATTGGCTGAACGGAACGGCGGCTAGAGGTCCATATATCAGGGAAGTTTCTTTTATGACCACCCTGTATATGTATGCGTACATAAATAATACATTATTTTTTGAGAAATAGCAGTCTAAACGCTTAGGTCAAATTTCGAGTAATTTTCGAGGAAAAAAAAAATTGTCATTGGTATGTATGGACCACATGTTCAGTATAGAAAATAGTTCTTATATTTTCTATAGCACCTCACAAAAGTATGGACTCGTTTAGAAAAAATTCTTTTAACTACGTTTAGTTAAAGTTTGTCAGTTTTATAAACGCATTCCAATAAATATGAAAAGTATTTATAACTTCAGCTTGTTTGTTCATTCGTCTATGTGTCCGTGGCCGCTTTATCTCCTGTAAAAATGTCCATAACAATTCAAAATTTGAATATGTTATTGATATATCACTAATGTCAAATGTTACGGAAATGTCAAATGTTATCTCTATACTTAAATATCCGTCATTCGTATCCGTAAATTTTATGGATTACACGAATTTTTTGTTAATATACTGATTTACTGATGGGAGGAGTCATTGCATGGATTTTCTGTCGATTTTCAGCGTTCAAACATACGTTTAATACAATCTTTTCGCATTTCTCTGGGAAATAGATATTTTTCCTATAGCACTCCTTTATTTAAACTTTAATTACCATACGATTAAAAATTGATTTCTATTTACATTTAAATTTAATTATTCAAATCTTTCTAATCCTTCCAAGGAAACCTGTGAAGAAAAAAACTTCATTGAATAAAGCAGGTTCAGATTTTCAGTTCTATCTTTTTCCTTCACTCTTAAAGTGAATATTTTTCCTTTAGCACTACATTATTTAAAGCTCTAAATCCATAAGAATAAAAGTTGATTGCTATTATAAATTATTATTTTTTTATTCTTGCCACCCTTTCAAATCTATAAATGCTACTTGAAACATTTTTCAATAGAGAACATCATGCGTTTCAATGACAATTCATATATTATATCCTAATTCATGTATTCAAATTTTTGAGTCGATAAGTACATTTTTACAAGAGCTGTAGACACAGACAGGTACATGGACAAACGGACATATATGTAGGGATAGATAAATTGAATTTATAAACGCATTTTCGTCTTGTTGGAAAGTATTTATCAAGTAGTGCAACTAATATAAACATAAAAAAATCCGATCAAGGAGTTATAAGCATTTAATAGAATTTAATCTTTAATTACTTTAATCAAACTGCTGTTATGATTGACAATTGATTAGTTGTGTTAATTAAAGATTCGCGATTAAACAGTTAATTAATTGTTAATTCTAAAGTTAAAACAAACGATTGATTAATTGTTAACTGTAAATTTTACGATTAACAATTTAATAGTCTATGTTAGATTGATAGAGTAATTTCAGATTGACGATTGATTAATCGTCAATCATTTTTGCATAATACTGCTTCCAATTATTAAAATCAATTGTTTAATTATGTTTTCGTAATCATACAGCTGAATGTTTACCATTGTTTCAGTGTATATTATTGATACCTTCTAAAAATACATTGTTATAGCACACATTTCTGCATTCGTTTTAACAATTACTTTGGTTTGAAGATATATTTAGAGCTATTCAGTCCAGTTTTGTTTACCATTGTTCGAATGCATATTATTGATCATTTTTAAAATATGTTGTTATAGCACATATTCCTGCATTAATGTTAATAATTAGTTCCATTTGTTGAAACTCATTGTTTAATTATATTCTAGTAGACCATTTAGTTCATTGATTACCATTGTTGCAATGTATATTATTGGTATATTCGTTCCTGTAAGAATGAATGTGAAGCACCACCGGCTTGATCAGTACTTGGGGGGGGGGGTGAAAACCTCTCTCGGCTGAGCTGCTGTGGAACCGTGTACACTAATGGGAGCTGGTGCACGTAAAATCTGTAAATCTGTTCGTAGCTCTAATATCTCCAATGTACTAACGAGACCTCCGGGGGTGCCGATTTCAGATTTCAGGTCTCTCATCTGGAATTGGTTCAAAATTAGGAGACTACTCATCAGGCCCAGCCAGAGGGGGGGGGGGGGCAGCCGGGGCACAGCCCCGGGGCCCGTGAATTTTTCAGAAGTTCAAGAATTATGAAGTTCAAGAACGATTTCTCACATTTTCGGATTACAGCAACAAAAAAGGAGAAGAAATTGCTGAATTCATAATTTCTACCTTGAAAGCTAACCCAATTCCACTCAGTGACTGTAGGGCTCAGTCTTACGACAAAGGTGCAAACATGTCTAGGAAATATAATGGTGCCCAAGCTAAAATATTAGAACAGAATCAAAAGCAATATTTTCACCTTGCGGATGCCACACGCCTAATTTATGTGGAAATGACGCTGCTGAATGCATACCAGAAACAATAACTTTTTTTGGTACAATACAAACCACCTATAATTTATTTAGCTCTAGTTCGAAGCGCTGGGATATTTTACGGAAGCATATCGACTGCGCAGTTCACAGCATGTCAGATACCAGATGGTCAGATCGAATTGACAGTGTCAAACCATTTGCAAATCACCTTCTTGGCATCAAGTTAGCACTGCAAGAATTGAAAAATTTAAATTTAACTCAAAAAACTAAAAATGAAATTAACGGAGTTCTATGGTATATGTCATCTTTCGTATGTGTGTTAATGTCAGCTGTGTGGTTCAAAATATTGCTTCGGATCGATATATGCAATAAAGTCATCCAAGCCAGAAATACAGCAATTGATGTCGAAGCTGAAAATATAGGAGCATTGCTCTCCGATCTGAAAACACTTGAAATGATTGGAATTCAGTTTGGTCTGAAGCTAAAACTGTAGCTTTAAATATGCAGATCGGGAAAACAATACGAACAGAATATAAACTGAACGATCTATTTTCAAATGTTTGCATTGCCCTTAGGTTGTTTTTAACCATTCCAGCAAAGGTAGCTTCTGCCGAACGATCATTCAACAAATTGAAACTCATAAAAAATTTCTTAAGATCAACCATGTCTCAAGAACGACTTGTAGACTTAGCAAGACTAAGCATCGAATCTGACATTGCCAGAACTATTAATTTTGATGATGTTATACAAAATTTTGCAAGTAAAAAGGCACGAAAAGCCATTATTAAAATTAAATAATAAATATGCTAATTCTAACATTTATATACATTTTTAACCTTCAAGCATGAATAAAAAATCGCTAAATATGAAGATTTCCTTACACATTCTTTTCTTTTAACATTCTATATAAAAATCACTAAAAGAAAAATAATTAATTTTCGAAACTGTGTGTTTAACTATAGCAAAATATGAACTGATGCATTTACAGATAAATAACACACTGTTGGTGATGGTGATTTGCAATACATGTTAGAGAGCGAGGATGGTAAGGCAAAGGAAGATTTTGGAATCTGGTTATAAAAATACCGTAATGATACTTTATTTTTTAGTATTTTTTATAATACATTATTACAGATTGTAAATACTATTATTAAAATTATAATTTAGGTAAGAATAAAAATGACCCCACGTATTAACTTTTTTATTTTTAATAACTACTTTTAAAGTACAATTGGGAAGAATTTAAAATATATTTCTTGAGGCAAAAACAATTTGAGGAGGGGGGCCCGGGAACATTTCTGTCCCGCCTTATAAAATTTCTCTCGGAGGCCCTGCTACTCATAGAGGGCAACGTTGGTGTGCTTAATAGGAGCCCCTATAATGAAATGACCAACACATGCAGCCTTGTAATGGTCAAGTCTCCAACAGTAGGCTACTGACCCGGCCATTAGAAAGAAGAAAAAAAAATTATTGATATATTCTTAAAATACGTGTTATAGCAAATATTTCAGAATTGATTTCAACAATTACTTCCATTTATTGAAACTCATTGTTCAAATATGTTTTAGTATACCATTTAGTTCCATATTTTACATTGTTTCAATTTACATTATTGAAACATTCTTAAAATACTTTGTTATAGCACATATTTCTGCAATTATTTCAACAATTACTTTTGTTAAAACTGATTATTTAAGTATGTTTTCGTTATACCATTTAGGTACATATTGACAATTGATTCAAAGTATATTATTGAACTAATTCTTTGGACAATTGCCTCAGAACATATATTGCCCTGATTTCAACAATTGCACTCTCTCAAAAAAGTATTCCCGCGTAAATTAAATTTCTTATACCAGTTTCATACTTAAAATAGTGTTCTCCCTAAAAGGGAATCATGTCTAACTTCTCATACTTCTTTCTAATGTGTTTTTTCAAAAACTAATTAGTTATGGACAAAACTAAAACAGAAAATGTAGCTATTACTCGGATAACTTTGCATGTGGTGTACGTCTTTTTGTTGAAACTCATTGTTTAAAGATGTTTTAGTAGACATTTAGTCCAATGTTTACCATTGTTTCAGTGTATATTATTGATACATTCTAAAAATGCATCGTTATAGCACATATTTCTACATTAATTTCAACAATTACATCCACTTATTAAAACTCATTATTTAACGATGTTTTAATATAGTTCTAAGTTTACATTGTTTCATTGTATGCTGGTATCTTTAATTAAGGAAAAATCATATAAATGACAATTATTCAAAAAGCTATATGTAGAATTTTATGAAACTGACCCACAGTATATACAATAGATAGTAAGCTATAGTATAACATGAAAAGAAATTACCAGACATACGGTGTTATAGAATTTAGCATATGTATAAAATCAACACACTGGATAGGTCAGTTTTGTATAGAAAAAGTACCTTCAGTATGGAAATGAAATGAAATGTGAGATTACGGCCAATTATCTAAGTGAGGATCTAGGCTGAGGGTGGGGACTCCTTAGAATGCCTCCTTGGAGGGCATTCTAAGGGGTCCTAACTCGTATTTAAGCGAAGTTTCGAAGAAAAACACAGAAAATTCTGAACGGCTAGGTCAACGGACGCAACCTGGATTTGAACCGGGCACCTTCTGTCTCCCAGTTGAGAGCGCGAATGCGCTCGGCCACTGGTAGGCACCCTTCAATATAGAATACGAACCCCCCCCCCCCCAGAAGCAATACAGCACCCACAGCGATGTGTGATACTGTCGGTTATGCGGTCTATGAGTCCCGCTAGAAGTGAGAGTCATTGTACTTGCAAAGCAGTAGGAAGCGTGGTAAGGCTCTGAGGAAGAGGATTGAGAGTAGCTTCCTACAGAGACGGCCCGAGGGGCGTGCGGGGCCCCAGGCGAAGCGCAAGAGCGGGGCCTCTTCTCTGTCATGTCTTAGGAGATAGCAATAAAACGGCCCAGAAGCGGGGCCTTAGGCGATCGCCTACATTCGCACCCCCCTTGGGCCGGCCCTGCTTCCTAATTCATCCTCATATTTAAATAAGCAACTTTATTTTAACATTTAAAACATTTACGTCATTTCAGCCCCAGATACCAATTTTCAATACATTTGAGCTAAAACTGAATGAGTTATGAGCTTCCGAAAATTCCCTCTCCGTTTTCTTAAACTATTTTTTCAAATTGTAATTTATAGCTCATTTAATATTGATATTAGGATGCTGATTTTTATCCCTATACTATTAAACGCGGAATGTATGCATGTTTGTCCGAGCGATCTCGAAAACGGCTGCAACAATTTTTTTAGAATTTCGTACCTGGGGGCTTTTGAACCATGGAAACGATTGCGCTAGGTCGCGTGACTGAAAAAACACTCTGCACCAACTGCCCCGCTCAAGTTGTAATATTTTCAGTGGTACGCCATCTATTGATGATTTGGGAGACACAGTTGATGCGATCCTCGTAAAAGGAACACTTAAATGACTTTGGAGAGGATTAAAAAATTGATGTCATCGATGTATCTCTCTATTCTAAAAAAAAGTAACGGCCGCTGTCAAAGCTTGTTGGGCTATCTCCTACTAAACCGTGGGGATTTGAGTCTCGACTAAGGTGACCACAGATTCGAAAAATTCCGAGGAACGACTTTTGAATTTCCGACGATTTCAAAAATATGCGTTTCCTTTCGTTATTGGTTGCTTTTATTTTCGTTATGGTTGCTTCAAAAATCATACTGCTCAAAAATCGCCAAGGTTAGCTCGCGCGATCAACGAAATGCTTTGCATTTAGTACATTTTTACGTCAAAGCCTTTTAACCTAGTTAGATTTCTAACTCATTTTTAAACTCATGACGTCAAAATCGCGTCATTCTCAGTTGCAATATCTAACAGGAATTACTGAAAGAAAAAGGAAAAAAAAAAAAAAACACGTTATTTTACTTTTCTACAGCACCTGGTAGAAGTTTATTATTTACGCTCGTGCTGTAATGTTTTGTAAAAGCTTGTTAAGGATTTCTAATGCATTTTTACACACGTGAGATCAAAATGACGTCAATATCGCTTGAATTATTGAAGATAATAAATAAATTATAAATCTAACTTTGTCAACTATACTCATTAATGTGCTCAAATCGGAAATTTGAGTAGCTATCTTACACTGAAAATTGCGAAAAAAACGTAAAAAATTGGGGAACAGGTGGATTTCCAGAATTTTAAAGCAGCCTAAGACCTGTCCTGTACCGTTATACATGTCTGTACAAAATTTCAAGCCGATTAGTCGAACGGTGTGGGAGGAGTTCCCGGACGAACAAAGAAACTTTCACATTTATATAATAGATTATTGTTTGTTTTGGATTTTTTTTTTTTTTTTTTTTTTTGGGGGGTAGTTTTAATAATTAAGGGTTTTCAAATTCTTTAGCTGGTGCATTTATCACTATTTGTTCCCTTTCATTTTCATCTAGTAGTTCTTTTGGGAGCTTTGAAACTTGCGCATAATTCCTCAAACCTATGACTGTAAAACTCGGCAAAGTGCGGCGATATTTTAGGTTGGAGAAAGTGGGGGCGAAAGTGATTGGTGATTGTGCTCAATTAATTCAACATCCGACATCATCAAATTGATGCTTTCAGAAGAAAACTGCCAAATGAATACAGCTAATTATATCATTTTCTAAAAAACCTTAATCTCCCGTTATCCACGCGATCGTATTAGCAATTTTAAAATTTATAAACTTTAAGAAATACATTTCGACTTGATTCTTTTTCATGCTTTTTAATTGGACGTGAAAATGGCGTAATAACTTATGAAATGCCGTACTTATCTGTGGAGACAGGCTTTTATTCTGGTTACTGATTGGTCGAGGAGAGTATTATGGTCACAGCGCATGGTCAAACTGTATCAGAAACGACTTCAAGAATCTGTCGTTAGCTGCCTTAGCATTTTAATATTATACATAGATATGAAATAAATAACTCAAAGTGTGTCACACAAAGTTGACAATTTTCAAATAGTAAGTTCGCTTAGACAACAGGAGTTTAGAATTAGTGACTATTCATTTTTCCAAAACAGAATAACTAATTATAACTGATTTTAAAAGCACCATCTTTCCAAGCAGGGTGAATCTAAGCTTCGAGTTCCAGAATGCTGGAATCCAGTATCTTGAAAATGAAAAATAATTAAAGTGCAGATTATTTTAAAGGCGGTTCGGTCCAGCTGGAGTATTTGCTACCAGTAGACATAAATGGTGGCGTTAACTATGCCTATTTGCCAGCGTGGCGAGATGATATAATTCGTGGTGCTATAATCCGTGGTATATATAAATACGCCAATCTGCAAAGGATTATATTTTTATATGAAAATAAGGATAACGGTTTTCCGGGAACCTTGCATGAACAGTAATTATAGGTTGTGAGCATCTAGTAAATCGCCAAATAATGAAAAGTCGCCATTGGTTGCAAGCTATCCTAGCTGTTCCGTAGTTTTTATCAAAGAAAACATGTGAAGTACTGTTTTCTTAGAGCTAATTATTAACTATACATATACGCAAGTCGCCAAATAATGAAAAATCGCCATGGGGGGCAAATACGCAAGGTGTCCAATAGGTTTTACATAATTAAAAAAGAACTGTTTCAGCTGTAAAATCAGAACATCTGATTTTATTACGCTTTAACTCCTAATTAATATACCTTTTGAATGGCGACATTAAATATCATTGTGTTTCTGAGGAGTGCAAATAATTTTTCCAGCGATTACGCGGAGTCCGCACTCCAGGTGGAGTATAGCTCAGGACCCGTAGAACACGGATTCCTATAACAAAATATCTACCGTGAAATGGGGGAGTGGTCTACTGTAGTGTGAAGTTTAAATTTTTATGTACCAATGAACATGCAAGAACCAAGCAACGTGTAACTCAATAACATTCTATCTGATCCGATCTTTGGGTTTTTTCTGTTGAAATTATGTCTTTTATAAGAATACGCCTTATCAGGGGCCGAATGATTCATACGAAAAGCGAGCATAGCGAGTCTAGGGGCCTTGGCCCCTAGTAATAGTAAAAATTAATTTCGCAAAGAAACAAAATTACTGGAACTTTATATCCAGTACACAGACGAATAAATAATTTAATAACTATACATCTTTCAGCTACATAAGTTTTTTAGAATAAAAAGTGAACTTCAGGATGTTAGCGAAATCGCGGGCCGTACAATTGGGATTTATACGGGGGCAAGTAAAATTTACGTAAATATTTAGTTAGTGTCATAGTAACCAAACTAAGTGCAATGTATATGAAAATTTTGCTTGCCCTTTTGGATAGCGTGACGCAAAAGATAAATTAAATTATTGAAATAAATTCATTTGAATACATTATATAGACTCAGTGAAAGTGTGATATATTTGACAGTGTATTTCATAATTAAAAGCATTGCTTAAATGCGTAAATCTTCTTCAGAAAATAAAACGAATGTAACTGTAATGGAATTTAAAAACAAATAAAATTCCCAGCAGGGCGTCACTCAAAATTTGATATCATTATTGTTAAGACCCGTATTTAAAATTCATAGAGCTATAAAGTAAAATGCTGCGTCACAAATTTTTAACCAGTTAAGGGTTTTTGCATGGGGATATCATTACTTTTTAGGGGTATGGTCAGAAGATAATAAATTAGTTTCACGGGCGAATTTCAGAAGTTTGCTTGACACTAAGTTATGTAAATAAATATTATTACGAATTTTCGGGGCAACCCGCTGCTCTGGGGCTTAAAATTCATATTCTACGCTTCAAATAGATAAATTTTGCTTTTTGTTGCATCAAAATCGGCCAATTAGAACCAGAGATACGGAGGTTTCGCTTTCCCATATGTTTTTCTATGGGCTTCTAGAAATCTCGAGAAATATTAGTCCTAGAGCTTAGATCTCTTCACTTTTGAGGACTTATTTTTGGCGCCAAATTTGGCGATATTTCGCCAAAAGTCGCCAAGCTTGGCGACTTTTTGGTCATTTGGCGCGATTTTCCCAATGGGGCCTGAAAGTTGTTTTTCCTGCATTAAAAACGCATAATAACCTAACATTTCTCTTCTATGACGTAATCAATATTGACGCGTTATGTAGAACCCTCGAGAAATTGACTTTTCTGGAAACCTCTTGTACCTCCTGCGTCGGCTATTTATAGAAGCGTGTGTCGCCCCGACGATTCATTGTTGATCAAGCTTTGAGAGAGTGAATACGCTTGCTTTGTGAAGGAAGCTGTGTTTCGCGCTGTTTGTGAAGCTTTGAATTTAAGTGCTGTGTGTAAATTCTTCATTGCTGAGTCTTGAGAGACTGTTAGTGTTATTTCTCGTATATTTTCGCTGAATTCTTGTCAGTGAAAGTGTTCTATTTTGTGTGAGAAATACAGCATTCGTGAGAGTTTCTGATCTAATCGAACTGTTAAAAGCACTTTACTGCTAGATTGTGCTTCTGAATTGTGTACAGTTGATTGTTCTACGAAGTTCTAGAAGCAATAAAGTTTGTGTTCCATCCTGACAAGAGACTTTTTACTTGAACTTTATACACCAACTGGACTTTAGAACGACGAACCCCAGGAGTAGCCGAGTAATTCCGCAACATTTGGTGTCAGAATCGGGGTTCTAAAGAAAGACTTTAATTTTACAGTTTATGGTTTTGACTAGACAAAAAATGGAAGAACAACTTCAAAAGCTCATGAATATGATGCAGGAAATGAAATCCGGACAAGAACAGATGAAGGCGGATTTAGAAAAGAAAATTGTAGCCGGACAAGTCGAGACGAAAACCGGATTGGACGAATTAAAGGCTGCACACAATGAAATGAAAACCGGATTGGAGGAGTTAAGAGCCGCACACGACGAGATGAAATCAGGACTGGAGCGGAAAATAGAAGTCGGGCTAGAAGAAATGAAATCCGGACTGGAGAGAGTAGAGACAAATCAAGAAAATATGGAGAAGAGAATGTCGCTCCTGGAAGAAAGTCAAGCGAAATACGAGGAAAGAATTGAGGAAAAGATCGATCACAAGCTAGAAGAAAAACTGGACAGTTTGGTAAAGCTGGGAAAGTTACCCGAAAACATCAGGTTATCTTGACACCGCCCAGCAGTGAAACTTACTGCCTATGACGGAAAGACTCCCTGGGAAGCTTACAAGACCCAATTTTCGATCGTCGCCAGAGCCAATGGTTGGAGCGAGTCCGAGAAAGCTAATCAACTGGCCGCTTCCCTTAGCGGAGATGCAATTAATGTATTGCAAACTATCGGAGCGACGAAGATAGGAGATTTTGACGCCCTTGCCAGTGCCTTGGAGATGAAATTCGGAGAGAAGTGCCAGAAAGAATATAGTAGAATCCAACTTAAGTCAAGGATGCAGAGATCTGGCGAGACCCTTCAAGAGCTGGCTTCGGACATAGATAGGCTGTGTCATCTAGCCTACATGGACCACCTTGATAATGTCCGAGAAGAAATGGCGGTGCGTCATTTTATTGAAGCCATCCGTGATCCAGAAACCCAAAAGGCACTCATGTTGGAGAATTATCAGGATTTGAAGTCTGCTCTGGTGTTCGCGATGAAGCTAGAGGCAGCCCAGCGGGCCGTGAGAAAAGATCGGCATGCTGTTAGAGCGGTCACGGTCCAAGAGGGAGCTGAGAAAGACACAGAGAGCGTCGAGAACAGGTTGAAGAGAATTGAAGATCTCATAGAGCGAAAATTAAGATCCGATAGAACGAGAGATGGCCCAAAGAAAGTAAAATGCTGGAAGTGTGGCGTCGAAGGCCATGTACAAAAGTACTGTGGTCGAAAGTCTCATGACCAGCAAGAGAACTCTAAAAACATGAAGGAGGGAAACTAGGAGGTGGCCATCTCGCGGGGCGGAGGTTGCCAGATAGTCAAAAGCCCCACCTAAAAGTCTTGCAGATTTCATCAGTGAATGGTGGCAGTAATGGACTCTTCGTACAGGGATACGTTAATGGTTCCCCATGCCACATGGTGATTGATACTGGAGCGAACGTAACCATCATAAGGACGGATCTGGCCAAGAAATTAAATTTGAAGATTATCTGGACTCCGTCCTCGCTGACCCTCCAGACTGTGACAGGTGACAAGATCGAAGTGGGCGGAAAAGCGCAAGTAGAAATCACGTTTGGAAATGCCAGATACGACCATGTGGTATATGTCGCCAATATTACAGACTCTTTTATTCTCGGACTGGACTTTTTAAAATCACACAAATTTAATTTGGACTTTAAGAATAATGAGCTTCGTTCAGACTCAGAAGAAATAGCTGCGTTCGATATTAAAAATGAAACTATTTTACCTGTACAGCAAATAATAGCTCAGACTGATATCACTCTACCTCCCAGAACTGATTCAATAATTTCTGGAACAGTAAAAGAAAGCAATAAATTCCGTTTTGGATTAATCGAACACCCAAACAATAGTGATTCCGTCAGAGGAGTACTTGTGGGAGCAACACTTGTAGAATTGTCGAGAGCAGAAATTCCAGTTAGAGTAGTAAATGTGACGGACAAGTCGAAGGTGATAAAGAAAAATGAAGTGTTGGCGACATGCACTCCTGTTACCTGCATTAATAAGAACATCAACCAAACGACAGCTAAATCTTCCGAGTGCCTGACGAAGGAATTAATACAAGACGTGGAGTTAACGGCAGAACAGAGAAGCGCTGCGGAGAAAGTAATAGCTGAATTTGGAGACCTCTTCTCCCGAACTTCGGGTGACTTTGGCCGTACGAGCTTAACTCAACATAGGATAGATACAGGCAGCCACTCTCCCATCAAGCAACATCCTAGGCGGCTGCCGTTTGCTAAGCAAGAAGAGGTGAGCAGACTTTTAGAGGAGATGCAGCGTGATGACGTCATCGAGCCGTCGACTAGTCCCTGGGCCTCGCCAATTGTTTTGGTCCGAAAGAAAGGATGGTTCCACCCGGTTCTGTGTTGACTACAGACGTCTGAATGACATTACCAAGAAAGACAGCTACCCTCTTCCCAGGATAGACGACACATTGGACACTTTATCGGGAAATGAATGGTTCTCCACTCTGGATCTCAAGAGTGGCTACTGGCAAGTAGAAATCCATCCCGATGACCGTGAAAAGACTGCGTTCACCACGGGACAAGGATTGTGGCAGTTCAAAGTTATGCCTTTTGGACTCTGCAACGCACCGGCTACGTTCGAGCGACTAATGGAGACAGTGTTGAGAGGACTTTCCTACGAAGCATGTCTCGTTTATTTGGACGATATCATCATCGTCGGAAGGACTTTCGAAGAGCATCTCGAGAACATTCGAAAGGTACTGCAGAAATTAAAAGAGGCAAACTTGAAACTAAGTCCATCGAAGTGCAATTTGTTTCGTCGGGAAGTACGTTACCTCGGGCACATAATATCCGCCCACGGAGTCCGAACCGATCCCGAAAAGACGTCCGCAGTCCAGAACTGGAGTCGTCCCGAGAATATCCACGACTTAAGAAGTTTTCTCGGTCTGTGTACTTACTATCGAAAATTCGTGAAGGGCTTTTCTCAAATTGCAAGACCTCTTCACAAATTGACCGAGACTGGACAGAAATTTCTATGGACTGAGGAATGTGAGGACGCATTCAACGAACTGAAGACGGCTTTAACATCTTCGCCGATCTTGTCGTATCCTCACCCTGACAAGCCATTTATCCTGGACACAGACGCGAGTAAGGAGAGTGTCGGAGCAGTTTTGTCCCAGGAGATAGATGGCCAAGAACACGTCATTGCTTACTGGAGCAAATGCCTTTCAAAGGCAGAACGTAACTATTGTGTTACGAGAAAGGAACTCCTTGCTATCATTAAGGCCGTGGAGCACTTCCATCATTACCTGTACGGCCGAAAGTTCCTGCTCCGAACGGACCATGCCTCTTTAACCTGGCTTCTAAATTTCAAGAATCCAGAGGGCCAAATAGCCAGGTGGATACAGCGATTACAAGAATATGACATCGAGATACGTCATCGGAAAGGAGCATCTCATGGAAATGCAGATGCTTTGTCAAGAAGGCCCTGTATAGACAGCTGTCGCTATTGCTCCAGGGCAGAGAAAAATTACCATCTGAAATATCCCGTTGTCCGCCAAGTTACATCATCGACACCATCCCAAGATCCCTGGAGTGACGAAAATGTTCGGGCGGACCAATTAGCAGACAGCGACATCAAACCTATTGTGGAATTTATGGAAAAATCCAGCGCTAAGCCCAGTTGGCAAGAAATATCATCTTACAGTCCGGCAACAAAACAGTTCTGGGCTTTATGGGATTCGCTTCGCCTGAGGAATGGAGTCCTGTATCGTAAATGGGAGTCGGACGACGGCAAGATGCTCCGATGGCAGTTAGTACTCCCTCGTTCGAGGATTCCGAAGGTTCTAGAAGAACTTCATAATAGCTACACTGGAGGCCATTTTGGCGTGATGAAGACCCTGCAGAAAGTTCGCGAGCGCTTCTACTGGGCTAGGGCTCGAGGCGATGTCGAAAAGTGGTGTCAAGCTTGTGACGCCTGTGCCGCCCGTAAAGGCCCGAAGAAGCGAAGCCGTGGAAAACTACACCGTTATAATGTAGGAGCGCCTTTTGAGAGGATTGCCCTCGACATCCTGGGGCCTCTTCCGCGAACTTCGGATGGCAACAAATACATCCTAGTTGTCATTGACTACTTCTCTAAATGGCCCGAAGCGTTTCCTATTCCCGATCAAGAAGCTACGACTGTAGCAGAGGTATTGGTGCAAGAATGGATTTCCAGATATGGAACCCCTCTGCAACTTCACTCCGACCAAGGAACGAACTTTACCTCTGCAGTCTTTAAAGGACTTTGTCAACTTCTCGGAATAGACAAAACACAGACTACGCCTTTACACCCGCAATCCGACGGCATGGTGGAGAGGTTCAATCGCACAATTTTGAACAACCTCTCGCTCCTGGTATCTAGGAATCAAGAGGACTGGGACAAGAAACTCCCCCTCTTCCTGTTGGCCTATAGGAGTGCCGTCCACGAGACTACCGGCTTCACACCTTCCCAGATGCTGTTCGGCAGAGATCTTCGTCTTCCCGCTGATCTAGTGTTCAGCCGCCCTCCAGATGCGCCTTCATCGCCAGAGGAGTACGTGGAAAACCTTCGGGCACGGTTTGAAGATGTGCATCATTTTGCTCGGGAGCGGATCAACCTGAACACGGAAAAGATGAAGACTCGCTACGACACGAAGGCTACGGGACACGAGTTCAACGCAGGTGACAAAGTTTGGCTATGGAATCCTACTCGACGGAAAGGCCTGTCTCCCAAGCTGCAATCGCCGTGGGATGGTCCTTACACAGTCCTAAACCGGCTGAATGACGTCATCGTACTGATTCGTAAGTCACCAAACTCGAAGCCAAGAGTTGTACATTACGATCGGCTTGCCATCTACCGCGGTTGTAATTAGCTCAGACCATGGTCACTATGGCGTAATTCCTCTTTTCTTTCCTGTCTTTCCCTTCTCTTCCTCTTTCCTCAACTCTCTTTCACTCACTACTTACGCCATGTTTAGTGTACGTATTTGTAATATTTTGGTTTCTATTAATGTGTATTTGTTTATTACATTTATTGCTTATTAGTGTAATTGTCCATTATGTCTATTATTTATTAATTAGAGTGCATTTGCTTACTGTGTTTATTGATTATTTGCTTAAATTATGTTGTTAAGTTTTGGTTAAAGGTTGGACACTGTATATTTGTGTGACCTCCTAACCGGGGATTGTACTGCCCGGGACGTGCAGTCCTTGGGAAGGGGGCAATGTTACGAATTTTCGGGGCAACCCGCTGCTCTGGGGCTTAAAATTCATATTCTACGCTTCAAATAGATAAATTTTGCTTTTTGTTGCATCAAAATCGGCCAATTAGAACCAGAGATACGGAGGTTTCGCTTTCCCATATGTTTTTCTATGGGCTTCTAGAAATCTCGAGAAATATTAGTCCTAGAGCTTAGATCTCTTCACTTTTGAGGACTTATTTTTGGCGCCAAATTTGGCGATATTTCGCCAAAAGTCGCCAAGCTTGGCGACTTTTTGGTCATTTGTAGCGATTTTCCCAATGGGGCATGGAAGTTGTTTTTCCTGCATTAAAAACGCATAATAACCTAACATTTCTCTTCTATGACGTAATCAATATTCACGCGTTATGTAGAACCCTCGAGAAATTGACTTTTCTGGAAACCTCTTGTACCTCCTGCGTCGGCTATTTATAGAAGCGTGTGCCGCCCCGACGATTTATTGTTGATCAAGCTTTGAGAGAGTGAATACGCTTGCTTTCTGAAGGAAGCTGTGTTTCGCGCTGTTTGTGAAGCTTTGAATTTAAGTGCTGTGTGTAAATTCTTCATTGCTGAGTCTTGAGAGACTGTTAGTGTTATTTCTCGTATATTTTCGCTGAATTCTTGTCAGTGAAAGTGTTCTATTTTGTGTGAGAAATACAGCATTCGTGAGAGTTTCTGATCTAATCGAACTGTTAAAAGCACTTTACTGCTAGATTGTGCTTGTGAATTGTGTACAGCTGATTGTTCTACGAAGTTCTAGACGCAATAAAGTTTGTATTCCATCCTGACGAGAGACTTTTTACTTGAACTTTATCACCAACTGGACTTTAGAACGACGAACCCCAGGAGTAGCCGAGTAATTCCGCAACAATATACAAACCTGTTTTCATGCAGTATCAGAGTATTTGATAAAAAAAGTCACAGCAAGTTCTTTTGTAACATGTAACAGAAAATTGACATGTTTTTGTTAGAATTTTATAATAAGAAGCATAATACTGATTATAATCAATAATGCTTTGAGTAATTTTCTATTTATAATTTGGGTCGAGTACAGATTAGTACTCCTGCCGAAATCATCACAGATTAGTATCCCTGCCGCCATCATGAGTTATTTCATAAATTTGCATTCAGTTTAATGCTGAACGTAAGTTAACTTTTTTACGATAATTATATAACTATTGGGCCCCATCAGTGGCCGAGCGCATAGCGCTCTGAACTGGGAGACGGAAGGTGCCTTGTTCGAAACCAGGTTGCGTCCGCCGACCTAATCGTTCGGAGTTTTCCGTGGTTTACTCCAAAACTTAGCGTAAATACGTGTTAGGACCCCTTAGAAAGACCCCCACGTCTCGGCTTAGAGCCTGCGTGCAGCTAATCGACCGTAATTCTAGAATAACAACAATATATAACTATGGGTTCTATTGTTTTAATGCATTGCGATTCATTAATTTGCATTCAGTTTAGCGATAACCGTAAGTTAAGTTTCATTAAAATTATTAATTTAATAATCTCGTTCTTAATTAATGATAATCTAGTTACGCGTTCTATTATTTTAATGCAATGTTTGCTTTCAGTTTAAAGCTATCTCTAAGTTAAATTTTTAACTATATTATGATACACTAAGTTTTTAACTAAGTTAATGATACATCTCGAAATTGTTGATTAAATTATATAATGACTATAATCATTAATAAAATAGAAAATTACTCAAAAAATTATTGTTTATAATTGGTTTTATGTCGCTTTTTAGAAAACTAACTTCATACTATGTTTGTTTGTTTTTTTATCAGTTGATAATTTCATTTTTTTAGAGAACGTTTAGATGAACTACCAGTTTAAGAATAAGGGTCTTGCGCGGTTGACTTTCTTAGTGCTTCTGAAGCGTATTTACGTTACATCGTGAGAAAAACCGTCCAAAACTCCGAATTTTTAGATTATCAGCCATCCGGTAGACCAGAACCCTACCATTTATACTTCAGTTATCTACCATCTTCAGTATCTTATCAACTCGGCTCGGGTGGGCACAACATCTTGTTTTAGATGCCATCTCCGGCCTTTAAATGTCTAATACAAAATATAGTGCATGTATAAATTTAGATTAATTAATCAAATTTCTATCTGAAAAGTATTGAACAAAATTTTAAATCTGGTATATAAAGGAATACAAAATAAAAGTGAGAAAAATCTAAGATTTGGAAAAAATATTGGTTTTAAAATTATAATTCAATAATTTCATATATACATGAAGAGTAAAAGAATTATTATTAAAACTAGTTAGTATGCAAAACTACTATTTATTTTCCTTTGAATACTAAATAATTATTATTAATTCTCCAAATAGAATTAATAATATTAGAAAAATAAAGACTTAATTTAATTAGAAATAGCTATCAAAATACTAGCAAAACGAAATACTTACAGAAAAAGTTAGGAAGGAGTTTTACCAAAAAATACTTAAATTAATTATTTTTTTAATTCAAAGTCTTAACTATTTTTAATTATTAATTATAGCAAAATAAATTTCAGAAAAAATAAGTAAAGTATATAATAATCTGTTATTATTTTTTAAAATGAAATAACACAAAAACGACAGTAACACAAAGCTCATCTCGCAAAAGTGCGACATCGGGTATAGAACCTAAGTTATCTGGTCAGAAAGCGGAAGCGAATGGTACTAGCTGTCTACGACCAAACTGGTTTAGGATATAAGGTAACTTGTACAAATCTTGTCACGGATCTACAGCACTGTATTCCTACTCCCTGCCTTGTTTACCGCCTTTGAAACAAGATCATTTTCCGTATTTCCTTACGTGGGTTAAATAGTTTCCTCTTTGAACTGGATTAAATAAAAAAAACGAGTTTTCGTAGCTTAACCGGCGACGTCACTTATCGAATTTGGCACCGATTAAAATCATATATTAATTGTAAAAAATTCGTTAGAGTGGATTCCGAGATCCAGGAGAGAACAACAAAAAATTTGGAAAGCTAGCTGTAAATATAAGTGCCGCGAAGTTTTACGGTTGGTTGGGCTTGGCTGCGTCACTCGTAGAACTGTCGTTCTACATAATTTTTTTTCGGTTCAGTTCCGGTTCGAATCCCTGCTTTTTAGCTCACAAAATTAAATTAGGGTGATAATTTCTTGGCATTCAAGCTTTCAGATGCATTTAAAGTTCTCGAACTTTATAAAAATACATCGAAATAAGCATTTGTGTACTTTGTAACTGCATTAGAGATATGAGATGCAGAGCTCGGCCAGGAATATACAGGATGTCGCCAAAAAGGTGATAACATGGTTTAACTCTTTATCTATTAGAGATAAGTGGGCAATGTAAATTTAAAAAAATGTTCAAAATAATCTCGGAAAAAGACTACTTTCAGAAGAAATGGCTCTCGTTAATTTTTAAAAAGTGACACTTTTTTAATTGTATACGAGTCTTGATCAAAAAATTTCCTAATTAGTAAAATCGGCCCCATACACTAATCAGGTGCTGTACAAAATTGCAGCCTTTCATCATAAAACATCTCAGGGATATCTTTAAACAAAAATGATTGTGGACTTTACATGAATATGAATATAAACATTAATTGCTAGAGTGGGAAAAAATATTTTCTTTTGCAATTTCTGTACGACCCCAGAAATGCGATTATTCAACATGATTTTTTTTACTTTCGAGAGCCACTGAAAAGTCACTTCATACTTTTCACGGTTTGTAAGATATAATTCTCAAATATCGTGCATCATCTCATAGTGTATAGCACATTTTATTAACTGGAATTTTTCTTTGTACGGGGATCATGTTCAAATTTAATATATGTAACTTTTTAAAAATTAATGAGAGGAATTTTTTCTTACCATAGTTTTTGTCCTACCTTATTTTGACATCTTTTCAATTTACATTGCCCACTTCACTCTAACAGATAAAGAATAAAGCGTGTTACTACTTTTTTGGACACCCATGTTTCAGTGTGTTTAGGACACACCATAATCCATGCTTTTTCTTTTTTCAATTCAGAAAACAACTAAAACAACAAATTTGGCAGATTTTTATCTCTGGCAGTGGCGGCTTTTCAGGTGAAGTAGGTGAAGTGCCTCTTCACCAAGTATTGTAAGTAACAAAAAATTGTGTAACGTAAGCAAGCCATAATCCTTTTTCAAATTTAGTCTGTAAGAATACACTTACATTTCTGATGAAAGCCCAATTTCCATAAGACTAAGTGCTAAATCATGCTCTTACTATCAGTGAAGACAAACTCTCTTCCCACCCCTCCCCTTGCCGCGCTTTCTTTGGAAAGTTGGAAATAACCGCGCGGCCAAAGAAAGACTTGTGTCACGATTGGTCCATTGTTAGAGTCACGTGGTACGCGGGTTCTGACGGGGTGAGTTGTGAAGTGCTAAGGAAAAATTATCTCTTCTACTGCACTTATTGAGGGGGGGTTGCCATGGTAACCCCAAACGCTTCATTCACTTTTACAGCTTTACTTTCTATCAGGTGAAGAGATCCCTCAGAAAACGGTCTGTCTCTTCAAGTGAGAGAAAACCCAGCGTAGTGCATCTCCAAGCACAAATTTGTGTAGGAAAATGAAACCACGTGATTTGTTTGAGATTTTGGCACACGAGATTTTTACTGCTGTCTTTTGAAAATTTTAGAGTTTCTTCTTGTGTTAATTTTAATGATAATAATAGTTAGTTTCTTTTCTGTTTATTCACCTTCATTATGTTTCCTGTAAATGATATAGTCTGTAAAGTATTACAAACACCATTTAGTCGGTGGAATGATGACGATAAAAGAGATGTTTTTTCTCGTGGTCGACATAGAGCCTGATTAGTGAAAAGGCTCGAGAAGCTTAAGCTTCCCGTCATAATTTGAAGGGGGCTCAAAAATGACTACAAAACGGATAAAAATTCAAAATTTTGTTTTTAAATGATCTTCTAAGTTATTGTAAAGATTTTTAATTAAGAGAAGTGGAAAGCTATTTTTAAGGCATTTTAGAAGTCTTGATACTCCATGTAGCAACATTTCTAAATTAGTTCAGTATGCGATGTCTATACTTGGGATATTTGTTCCAGTTGAGACAAAATTTTCTATTATCAGGAACATTTGGTCGGTAGAAAGGGGTAAACTTTCAAGATGTAATGTTAAAAATCGTCTAAAGGTCAAAATTAATTCTGAACTTCCATGTTGTGATTTTTATGATGTCATCAAAACGAACAAAGAATTCCTGAAAAAAGCCCCATGTCTCATGAAAAATATATGACTATAAATAAAGTTTATTGTTTCAGTAGTAAGAAAATATTTTTAGTTTACTTTTTACAGTAATTTAAAAAATACTGTAAAATCTCATTACAATTAAGTAAAGTATTGCGAAGATAATGAATAATATATTTTTATCTAAGGTAAATTTCAAATTAATTAAAAAAATATTTTTTTCAAATAAAATCATTAGAATAATTAAATCAATTAAATATCCCTTTAACAAAGAAAATCATTAAAAACTTTACTTAATCCAAACAAAAAGGGGATAGAAGGCCCGAAATGAGACTGAGCTTCCCCTCACTTCAAAGGTTAAAAGGGCCCTGGGTCGACCAGTGGAGGCATTAGGAATTAATGCATCGCTGAAAGATTAAAAATTTCTTTCCGCAGAAAGGCCTGTGCCACCGCCTAATTACCATGCTTAATGGACATGGGCACCGTCACCATAGGGCAAGGGGGGCTATGGCCCTCCCTGGATTTTTGTATGCAGTGTTTTCCCTTGCTTTTTTGCTCTTTTCAACATGGTAACTATACGTTAAAGTAGTCTTTGCCCCCCTTGAGTAGTCTGCCCCCCCCCTGGGAAATATTCTGCCGACGCCCATATTAATGGCTGCATCAGGTGTTTTTCATAATATTTTGGTATCAAGCTCTTCACCTATTTTTTTGATCACGAGCCGCCACTGATCTCTGGTGACAGTACAATTCTCCTTGCTTCAATTCTATACTGTGTTGGTGCAAGTGTTTTAAACGGTTGTTAGATGTGAAACTACAATCATATTTATTCCCATTTGCATTTACAAATGGCAAATGAAATTTTGTATCAATAGGTGTACTTTTTTTGGAGCATTGATACTTTTATTAGAGTTTATTCTACTTAACTCTGAGAATGACAATAAAAAAAAAAAAGTCTGTCAAACACAGAAAAAAAAAAAAAAAAAAAAAAAAATCAGCATGGATGTATGTAACACAAACCTTCAATAAAAAATAATTTTCAAAATTAAAAAACAAATCAAACAAACCCCGAAACATTAAAAAACTTTACATGCATTATACAGGCAAGACATAATACCTTCATTAGTCTTGTGAAAACAAAGTAACCCTCAAATATATTATAATGAAAAACTATTAATTTTTGAGTGCTTCGATATTAACGAAAGAAAATTAAAGAGAAAGAAATTTAATTATGAATCAGAATAAAAGAAAGTAATATTCATTACATAAAAAACAAAATTAATTCAGAAAATTTTATTTACATAATATTTTAGATATACAAAAACAATATTTCCAAGGAACCCAATAAACTTGATCTTAATGAAATATTACTGATTTAGGTTATTTGAAATAGACAACTAAATCAGTCAAAAATATAGTAAATACAGCACTCTGAAACCAAATTTGTGTACAATAAATCACAACCACTAAAACAGTTATAGAACTCTTTACAAAACAAATATTTACAGTTTTAACAAGAATTATCAAATAACAGCTAATCTTTCATTAAAACATACATATTTTTACATTATTTTAGAGACATTAAAATAGCTCAGTTTACATCTATTTAGACTGTCTAGTAGTGTCACTCAATGACAATTTACAGATATCCAACAAACAGGTTTTCATTAATTAAAAGTATTAAATATATTTATTTATAATAAGAGCTCATTAAAGCTACAATTGCATTACGAGATTACTAGTTTAATAGTCACTGAACTAAAAAAGATGACCCTGTTAAAAAATTCTGTTTAAATATTTCAAAAATAGACATTTTACTGATTGAAACTAATTTACTTCGATATGGTTTCCAAAATACTAACTGACTTTACACTTTAAATAGCAATTCTAATAATGAATACAAAAACAGATTACTTATAATGCTCATATTTTTTAAAGTTAAAAGTTGCAAAATTTAGATTATATCTTAAATTTACACATTTTGCTCCCATCAATAGCAAAAGCTGACATGGGTCTCGACCGTGACCAAACCAACTTATGTTCATTGGATTAAGGATTTTCTATGGGGAATAGGCACAATTTTAAAATTATATTTAAGGTTAGATAAAATAATGAAAATTCAAATAGAACAATTTTTACTACACAAGAATAAAACTATATTCAGGTCATGTAAAGAAATGTACTTTCATAGCAAATTTTCAATAATTTTGCCACAAATATATAGATTTTTCTTCCATTTACCTGACTTTTCTTCAATTTCCTTGAATGTAGGTCTGTACCAATCCAGGACACCATTATCAAGTATGGGTTACTTACTTTATACCTTACGTTTTTTCCCAATTCCTAAAATACAGTGTCTCAACAGGTGGTAATATGCTGCAATTCTTTTTCTGTCAGAGGTAAGTGGGAAATATAAATTGATAAAATGTTTAAAATAATGTAGGAAAAATTAATCTCCTTAATTTTCAAAAAATTACTCTTTTTAAACTTTTATACGACCTCCAAAGAAAAATATTTTCATTTACCGTATTTAACCACGTATAAGTTGAGAAATTTGGGACAAAAAAGAGGCCTTAAAGTTAGGGGGGGGGGTCGACCTATACTAGGGTCTTAATTTTTAATTATATTTTTTTAATCAGAAGTCAAAAATGCCCTTTTATAAGACAAATGTTCTCTTCTTGCATTCCATAACACAATGACGTCTTTTCAGGTTGAATTTCATACCAGGAAGAATGTAGCAATACAAAGATTGAAAACGTGTATCTTGTTAGATTACGGTCAATTAGCTACGCATGGACTCTAGACCAAAGGGTAGGGTGCCCCTGCCCCCTGTGGAGGTCTTCCTAAAGGATCCTAACCCAATAAGTGTACATGATGAGCCGATTGAAAACGCGTATCTTCTTGTTGGATTACGATCAATTAGCTATGCGTGGACTCTAGACCAAAGGGTAGGGTGCCCCTGCCCCCTGTGGAGGTCTTTCTAAAGGATCCTAACCCAATACGTGTACATGATGAGCCGATGACGACGAAGGAATTTTTTTAATTGTTTGATGAGTCCGATATTGAATCAGTTTAACTTTGCATATTAGTATTTTACCATATCACACTGTCAGTAGTATCATATTATTATTATTATTATTCATTATTATCAGTTCAATTCTGTATACTACTTTTGCATTGTTATTATCTTTATTATTGTATTTAGTACTTTCTTTTTATACAGATGATTTTGAATAAATGTATTTAAAGAAATTAAAGTTTCTTGATCGGGAAAGTGGTGGATCGACTTATATTCGCGATTTAAAAATATTCAAATTTTTTTATCAAGAAAGTGGGAGGTTGACTTAGATGCGGGATCGACGTATATGTGGGTAAATACGGTAGTCAAATGTGCCCCATACACTAATGAAATGATGAACAAAATTTGAGAACTATGTCTTAAAAAGTGTCAGAGATACAAAGATAAACATATGCTGATTTAAACCACTTTTCAACGGCTGTTGAAGGGGGGGGGGGGAAATCATATAGGATGACTGCGTTTCGAGGATCCAACAGAAATTACACAAGAAAATTATTTCTTTGCACTCTAGCAATGAACTTTTACATTCAAATTCAAATATAGCCCCTGACAGTCTTTGTTTAAAGATATATCTGAGATCCTTTATTATGAAAAGCTGAAATTTTGTACTTCATCTTATTAGGGTATGGGTGTTGTATACAAATTTTAAAAAATGTAAATTTTTTTGAAAATTAAGGACAGGAATTTTTTTAGCATAGTCTTTTTCCTACTTATTTTGAACACCTTTTCTACTTACACTGCCCACTTATTTCTGATAGATAAAGAATTAAAGCGTGTAAAAATGCATAAAGCGTTTCTAAGACACCCTGTATAATGTTTAATATAGTGCTTTATTCCATGAATGTCCCCCCAACCCCCTTATGTTAACTGAAAGGCATATATTTGTATTAGAGAAACAGACTGATGACATATTACATTAAAATCTTCAAATTTTTCATAAAATGCCTCTTTAATAAGTTTTGAGATACACAAATATTTTATTTAAAAAAATAATTGATATATTCTCAAAAGAAAATTTACAAAATCTAAATTAATAAACTTAAAGCTGAATTTAAGAACCTAGTTAAAATGTACACAAAAAGAAAACATAATTCTATGTTATGAAACTGAATCAATACGATTGAATTTTGAAAACATATTGTAGAATCCTAGCATCTTTATTTATTTTACATATGCACATTATTGTGCAGAAAACGTTTTCATTTCAAATAAATAAATAAAATACAAATAATTTTAACAAACAAACCATGCAGGCAGGACATGTTACATAATCTGTTTTTTCCTCAGAAGTCTGCACTCAAAATCCCATTTATTTGTAAACCACATACTGACAGACAATTTTATCTTAATAAATGGTTTAACTTGAAAGCCAAAAATTACTTATGCACTTCTTGTATATATATATATTTATGTATTTGAGGAAATTTTACAACTGTCAAAGTTTATACATATCAGTGGCGTAACACAATCCAAAATATATAATGCAAAATATTCAACAATACATTGCAAAAAAATTTCAACTGATGAACACCTTTACAAAACTAGAAGGGGGGGGGGGAAATGCAAGAAAAAATATTTAATAATAACTAAACAAATACAAAGAATTTTTTTAAATATTATATTACTGAAAATGAGTTTCATTTACAAATTAAAATACATTTATTAAAAATGCAGATTCAGTATAAACAATTTTGTTATTATCATTTCTCATATATTTTTGGACATTCCCCCCCCCTCCCAAATTCTGAAAAGCTTAATGAACATACATTGTGTAAAATAGGGAAAGAGGATATATAGGGGAGAGTAAGTACATTTGAGTAACATATTAAAATTTGATATTTTTATAACTCATCAGAATAAAATGAAATATTATGGAGTAAAACATGGCATTGATTTGTTAGTTTTAACTATTTTCTTTACCTGATCAACTGTAAGTTCCAAATCTTTTACTGTGGCTCAAAAGATACCCCTTATGAGAGGGACACTTGATCCGTAATGGAAAATGCTCAAAATAATTTTAAGAAACAACTTTTATTCCTTTATTGCTACAATACTTCTGATTTTTATAACCCTGGTCAAAACCAGTCCCTTAAAAGTTTCTAAAAAAAAAAAATTATTGATTTGTGCAGTTGCAGCAACAAGCTTTTTGTCCCTGCTACCCCTCACATTGTAAACTGCATGCTAACATGTTTCCAACTTATTAAAAAATAAATATAAATCTACTGAAATTAAAAAAGAATAGATCAAATATCTTTAAATTCTGTTATGTAAACATTTTACTTTTGAAGCAAATGAATATTACTGAGAAGTTTAAAGAAATTTCATAATTATACAAATAAAATAAATATGTGGTTTGTTCTTTTAAAAAACACAGCATATAAATTGAACATGAACAAAACTGTAACAATGTAATGAAACATAGCACCTAGTTATGTGATATACCATGAATTCATAATGCCTCCTACACAATATAAAAATATTGTGTCTTACAAAAAAAAAAAAAAAAAAAAAAAAACTGGACAGTAAGTACTGATTAAATTCATAATACATATTCTATAAGATGATAAAAAGTCTATACGATGTAGAAATTCTAATAACAAAATTATCAACAAAATTCTAGTCAACAAAGTTTTATGCATTAACAGAGTTTGATTAAAAAAAATAACAACAATGAAAAACAATATCAGAACATACATAAAAAAGGCAAAAATAAAGTTTTGATATGAAATTTATTTTTACTGAAAGAATAAGAATTATGATTTTATGAGTAAAATTCTTCTGGTGGCAACATTTCTTTCTTCGCTCTAAACAAAATGTCAGTTGAACATTTTGCTAACTTTGAACTTTTAAAATTTTACAGTTATAAGTTATTAGAAAAAACTTTAAGAACCTATGCTAGCAAAAGAAACTGCAACTTAAGACTTCTATAATTAAAAATGTAACATAAAACCATCTTATGGGGTTTTTTAAAAACAGGGTTCCTACAAACCTGGAAAGTTAGGGAAATGAAAAGAAAAAAAAAAAAAACAGGGAAAAATCAAGGAAAGTGAAGAAAAGTCAGAGAATTGGATAAAAAAAATCAGATTTACTGGTGAAATTAAAGTTATTAGTTACAGTTTGGACCAAAAAGTAACTTATCTTAAAAAGCTAAAAAAAAAAAAAAAAAAAAAAAAAAAAAAAAAAACAGCAAATTAGAGTTTGCAATGAAAGAGATGGACTAGAGAAAGAAGCAATTAAAAGTTGAAGCAGAATCCCTGGAAATAAATTAAAATACAATAACTGCAAAAGACTAAAATCTATCAATATACAGATTTTTGGAGTTGTCTACAAAGAAAAACCACTTCTCTTTAAATTATTTCATCAAGTTTATAATTTTACCAGTTTTTGTACTAAATTTAAGAGAAGATTTTAAAATGTTACATTTTAAGATGTTTCGTAAAAGTGTATTTCTTTATATGATCTCAAAACACTTTTATTTTGATAAGCTGAAAAAATATTTTCTTTTCTTTTCTAAACATAGAAATAATTTTAAAATGTGCCATGTACCATATATTCATATATCCTGTGTTAATTGAAAGATGCGAAATTATTATAAGACATACTTTGTAGAGTTGACAAAAAAAAAAAAAAAAAAATAATAATAATAATAATAATAATAAATAAATAAATAAGTAAAATAAAAAATATATCATGTGTTAAAAGAAAAAAAAAAACAGGTAAAATGTTATGTATAAGTTTTCAACGAATAAGTAACACTGAAAATAAATGGAATATGAAGTTCACAAAAGCGTGCAAGATAGTCAGGGAAAACGTGGTAGAAGTCATGAAAAGTCAGGGAAACAGAAGCTTTGAAATCTGTAGAAACCCTGACAAAATATAATGTAATCACACTTAATTATCAATATATTTATGAAATTCGAATAAAGCATTGAATTTGATTTAAAACATATTTATTTTTATAACATTCATTTGGCATTAAATAACATAATTTTAGTACTAGATAAATTTTGTTTCTCAATTGCATAAATTACATAAGATTCTCCCCCCCCCACAATGGTATAAACCCTAAATTAGAATCGAAAATTTTATGGTAACATAAAAGTTGCTTTTTTAAAATACTCTGTAGATGATCAAAACAATTTCTGAATAACCGTGTAAACAAAACTGTTTTATTTTATATTAATAGTAAATGAGTTTCTGAATAGTTTAAAAATGACTTCCCTTGCACCCCTCTTTTTAAAATTCTTATTAAACACTTTAAACACTAGAGCTAGATCTGATTGCCATCTAAAACTGGTTTTTTACATCCTAAATTCTACAAATTATACATCATGCAACAGGAAATGACTAACAACAAGTTCTGAAAATAAAATTTGTATTCTATAGAATTTTATTATCACATTTGTAACAAACAACCATAGCACATAATTACAAGAAATAACATAATATTTTTTAAGGTTCATAAAACACTCCATTGCAATACAAAAAGTACAAAGTAAAAAATAACATAAAACATATTTATCAGAAACTTACGACATTTTACACATAAACAAAACTTTATTATCTCATGATAATTAGTTTATAAATCCAGATATATAGTTATTTTGTGCTTTTACATGTCCTGTAATAATATTTTCACTTTTAATGACAACACTAATTTAGAATACATACACGTAAAACTGAATATCTCCACTAAATTCAAATTTTCTATTAGCTCCCTTCATTATTCTATAGGGGTGTAACAGCTTTTGTTTTCAAACAAAAAGGATTTGTCTTGGGATCTAAATTTAATAAAAAGCTTCGCCCCTCTTTTTCCTGTCTCATAGTCGCCACAGCTCTCAAGAATTTCCAGGGACTATAAGACCTGGGAATTTTCACAGCCAATAAATGCACCTTTTTTTGAACCATGGGGTTAACTTATAAATCATGCAACCCCCTAGGTAATGTAAAAATAGTAGAGAGGGTGGATTTTTCAGTATATCTCTTGCCATAAAGACTTGTGTTACATGTGGCTAAAATAAAATATGTGTGCCTAAACAAGTTGTATTTACTTAATACTTTACGACTGCCATACAGTAACAAGGATCGGGGTTGCCTCAGCACACTGTGGACCACCATGAAGCTCCAGCCAGACAACAATACCAACGAGCGGTGGCCAGCCAGGCACATTTCTCCAGCTCAGGGCTCAAAGTGAGTTCCCCACTGGCCCTTCATTACATGCATCCACATAAGAATGCATCCTAGACCTGTTATAACCAAGTCAAGGTATAAAAAACTAGCAGCAACAAACTTAACACTTAACACTGTACATAAAAACTTAATTTATAAAGACATTTTAAGACAGATTATAGTAAATCTAAAATATTCATGGAAAATTTTATAACATAAATTTACAAGTTATTTCAAAACAAAATTGTTTTAATTTGAAGAATAAGTTGAGAATATCTTAGGCACGTAACATTAATGCATTGAAAGACAAAGTTCAGATTTTTATATGAATTTATTACAGTGGAACCCGCTTTAACTCTACCCACATTTAATTTTATACTGCCTACAACATGACTTGCCATTGGTCCCTAGTATTTTCTATACTTATAATGTTAAAAAACATTACACTTCCCACATTTAACACCTTTTCTAGAATCAAATACCTTATACGATGATTGAAATGGTAACGAGGAAGGACATGTAATTCCCTCATCGAATCAAGCAATTGTACCTTGGAAAGTAATGAAAGTATTCCTCTGAGGCTTTGAAGGTCAAGAAATTAAAGAAAAACCTCATGTGCATTGAAAATGAAATTTGAGATGCAAATAATAAAAACAAAACACAAAGTAATAAGTGATTCCTTTAAAAAATAATTTTGAAAACTAATGCCTACATTAGTGTAGAGGAATAAATAAATGATATGCAACTTAAATTACACTTTAAATCTCTGTCAGCACTTCATTTTTCTCCAATCCTGAATTAGCATTTTCCACACATATAACATTGTTTCCTCTCGGTCCCTAGGAAGATGTTAAATTGGGGTTTCACTGTAATAACTTTCTAACCATATATACAGTGGGTTGCCAAATTATTAGGGACAAACACATATTTCTAAAATCAATTCATTTGCACTTGACTAAAGTTTGGAGAGGTATAGTGTAGCATGTAAGAATTAAAAATATTGGTCAATGAAATTTTAGGGCTGTTTTTATGTTTTAAAATATTTTAATCATAAAAGAGCTGCAGAATGATAATGACACTGTGTCACTGTAACCTGGTGCACATGACACGAATAATTAGTACTCTAAAATATTTTACAGTAATATTTATTGAATGTTTCAGAGCTCAACAAAATTTCTCTATTTGCAAAAATATAGAATTACGATTTTGACCAGGTGTATAGAAGCCAAAAGAAATGTCACCGAATACTGACTGACAATCCTCTATTCCCTATTTTTTATAATATACACTTTGATATTTTTTTAGCTGAAAATAATGAAGAATGTACAATAAATAAAAAATAAAATTAGCTATCCTATTCAATCAGCCTTTAAAAAAAAATATTTTTCATAACTTAAGTACAGAAATATCATTTTCTGTGTCTGTCCCTAACAATTTGGCAACAAAATGTAAGTGTAAAAATATTAAAATTGTTTATATGGTACTTCATTATCTAGATTAGTATTACACGTAACTAGAGCTATGTAAAATGACAATTTGGTCTAAGTAATTTTCCAACAGAATGAATAATGCTAAGTGGCATTGTGGATAGTAATTATATAAGTAAATAATAAAAGATTAGACACTTTTTAAAAATTTTTGAATAAATGTAAATTACTCAAAAAACTAAAAACCATTACATAAGAAAATTAACATTTAAACCATAAAGATGGAAATGCATTTAAAAATTTCAATTTATGTAACAATACAAACTGTTTTGTATAAATTGCTCAATAGCAATTAGTTAAACACTTACAGGTTACTAAGATTAGATGTAAGGGAAAAAAAAAAAAAAAAAAAAAAAGGCTGCATTTCAAACCAATTTTAAATGTCTCATAAGTTATGTAATAAACATAAGCTTAATTTTACGTTTTCCCAAACTCAATTTAAAATAAATTTGAATGGTCTTCTTAACACTTTCCAACAATTGATTGACAAGTGCTTTTGATTTTAGTTTTTATCTAATTGCTGTAAATATCCGTTGACTGCTATGAAATTTACTTATGTTACTGACATGTTCACTATGTGCCCTATGTAAAATGATGTACACAGCCTTAATAGTTCTGTTACTAGAGAGCACACAAAAGAATCCCAATACATTTTGGTCTATGAGCAATTATTGCTTAAAATACAATTTTTAGAAATGTTAATTCATTTTGAATACATTAGTATAAATTCTTAAAATAATGCTTTTCATTACAGAGAGTGGATGTAGTATTTATAACTCTTATACAATGCTTTTACAGCTGTGATTAAAAAAGGAAAAAGCCTCCAGTAACACCATTTTATGTATTCTACTCTAGAAGGCAGACTGATACGAACAGTGTGATGGACACAGGAAGAAAATTTCACGCAAATATTTTGGAAGAGTTTTATAATGTATACATTTGGGTATGATTTATCTTGTTTTAACAATGTAATGCAGCTTATTGTGCCATGTTTAAATCTCACAAATCAAAATTTATTTTCAAGGTTTTTTAAAAATAAATTTTATATATAATCACTTTAGGAAATCTCATTAAAATATTTTAAGATACATAAATTTAACTAATTAATGTAGTTATGTAGCTAAAAGCTGCCATGTATAAATATAGCTGCAAAATCAAACGAAGAGTCGAGTTTTAAAAGTTTGCAAAGTTAAATGAAGTTGGGAAAAAAAAAAAAAAAAACCTATAGTTAATTAATGCCCTTTTTTAATCATTTGAACTGAGAAATATTATCAACATCAAAATAAGATAGATAATATCAAGCAGAAATTCTCCATTTTAAATATTTACTTTTGTAACTTTTAATAATGGTACACATCAGGGAGAAACACAAGCCAAATTGGCCCATGAAACAATGAACATATGTACTACTTTGCGGCACATATGTTCAGCCTTACCTTTTTAATTTAAAACATACATTGAACAAACTCGATACTTAGAACTGGTGGGGAATAAAAAAGTATTTAAGGAAGTACTTGGAAAAGCATTCGATATGATTAGTGACTGTCCACTAGAAAATCTTTATTTGGACATTTGCCTTGACATAGCTGAAGCAGTGTATAAAATCTTCGGTCCTATATAGTGTCCTATTGTTTTTTTTTTCCATGTCCATAACACGACAATCAATCAACTGTGACAGGCAATTCAAACTCGCTCACTAATGGAAATGAATAAATTTCTAGCCTTTAGAAGGTTGTCTTGCAAGAGGACAAAAGATTATTAAGTTATGTTCTTTTAACAAGAACAAGAATACAGTTGAATCCCATTTTAGTGAAGTCCGTTACAGTGAAAATCTTGCTATAGCAAAGACTTTGGTAATCCTCAAATTAAATTACAATATGAAAATACAATATGAGCATAAAGAATTTTCGCTAGAGCAAAATGATTTCTCTGATTCCTTGGATTTCATTAAATGGGATTTGACTGTTTAAATAAATAAATAAAAGAGAGTAAATAATCATTTTATTATAAAGAGAATTCCCAAATTATCGAAAACTAAACAGCTCTAATTTTAATGTTACAGTGAAATGTTTAAAAATTTTCAGCAACTTATTTTTATACCCTAAAAAAATTATAACAAGTTTTATACTACTTATACCATTTTATACTATTCTAATTTTGATTTTCTGCTAAATAAAATTGTTATTTTCCTTATATTTCATTGAAAACATAAAACAAATGCATAACTTTTGATCATAAAAAGAGTTTTAGCTGTTCATTTTCTTCCTTACCTGCAACAGTACAGATTCCATTTTGTGACTAAAGTTGTTTCTCTGCATTTGTCAGTGAATGCCCAAGGATGACACTGAAAACAAAGAAGTAACAACTGGAAACAGAAGAATACTCATCATTGCTTCTTTGAAATACCAGGAGTAAACAAGTTAAGATTTGAAGAGGCATATCGTGCAGTCAGAGTTGGCCACCTCTAATATACACAAACATCTATTTTCAATTATTTTAATTCAAATTTAATTTTGAAAAAAAAATTACACAAATCCAAGTATAGCCCCTTTGATTGTGTTACCTTTCATAATATTAAATGTATTTTATTAAATATCTACATTATGGAGCATACACAACTTAAAAGTTATGTGCAAATATTAGTTATGCTGCATGGTCTGAATCAAATACAGATTTTAATAAGTTTAAACTTTTTAAGAAATTCTTTGTTTTAAGTTAAAATCATTCAACAAATCAATATATGCTGCTAGTAGAAATAAAATACACAAATGTATTTAAAAAATGCAATAAACAATAATAGTAGAAATAACCTATGAAAATTCATAGCATATTTTCTCAAAATGCATTTCAAGCGCATTAGATAATTCATACAAAATGAGGAGAATGGAAGTTGCAACCAGACATTGAGATGTTTCAATTTTATACAGCCTTTCTCCCAGAACTGGAACATTTTGAAATCTACAATACTTTTGTGGAAAATAGTTAAAAAATTATTTTTCACTATAGGAGGTATCACATAAGCAATAATTTTGGATGTGTGACCTTTAAGTGACAGTATCTATGCCAAAATAATCAACAAGCACAGTAAGGCCTAAAAAGAAAAGGAAATAAAAATTAATCTTGAACAAATACAGATAATTAGTACATAAATAATACTAATAAATTACAAATAATAAAAATTATACATAATATATATATATATATATTTTCCCCCTACTCATTTTTTGTGCACACACAATTTGGGAATAGACTTATATTTTGATTTCAATTCTCAGTTATTTGACTAGTTGCCTGTCCCAAAATATAGTTAGAAAGGTGGCCAGTCAGCATTTCCCAATTATTTTTTATTTAAACCTTTTAAACCCTATTTGAACAAAGGCAAACAGCTGACTTGGCAAATATTTTAAACAAAAAGCGGGTTTCAGCCCTAACCTCTTTCTTGCAATTTCTAAGCAGGTGCTTTTTCATGATTATTTTTTAACTGTCTACAAAAAACAACAACAACAACAAAAAAAAAAAAGTCTACAATGGTAAAAAGGAAATATTTCACCTTTTTCGAGGACAAAATAAAAACTTTACATGAAAACATTTCAATGAAGGTGTGTGTGTATGTTTGTAAGACACTGGCTGAAAATGGAAATTCATAAAGTTTAAAATAGTTATTAAAAGAAAAAGGATTAGCAAAAACATTTGAGTTTGATGTTTTGTACTGTTCTAAGATTTTTGATGATATATTTATTGCAATAAAGCAGGGGTGGTCAACAAGTTGATTGCATATCTGCCAACATATATAAACATTTATCAGGAGCAACTTGGGTGAATTTCTGGAGTTTTGTAAGGCCTTTCAGGAGCAGGTTGTGATGCAATTTTTGAAAGGTTGTAACTTAAATTATTTGTGATAAAAATAATTAAAAGTTAACTGAATAATGCATCAAGATACATTTACACTAGACCCTTAAAATTGGGATTTAATTCAAACATAAAAAAAGACCAATGTAATTAATATAAAGTAAATAATGAGTATCGAAGTCACTTCTACATTTAAACCCATATAGCAATGGATTTTTTTTTCTCGTACAATTAACATGTTATTTCAGATTTTGCATGCATTTCTCTCTACTTTTTTTTTTTTTTTTTTTTATAAGTTCAACTCCAATGTTGGCTACTTTCTGGAGAAAATATCTAGTTGTACGGAATGTACGAAGCAGTAACATATTTATGGAGTGGCTCTGGAAGAACCGGAGCAGTTGGCAGGTATGTGATGGTGATCAACTTGTCTTTACCTATGCATAGCACATGAAAGTACACTTTGTACTGAAATAAAGTGTGTACGCAGAGTAAGTGATTCACACATGCCTCTTAGAAAACACAGACACTCAGTCAATTGCAACACATTTTTAAGATAAAAAATAATAAAGAATTGTTATGTACAAAAAAGTTAGCCATCCTGCAATGCAGCAATAATGGGTTGTATTTCTTTCTGGAATGAGGTACTTTATTTTCAAACTTTTGCCTTCATTTATATATAGATAAATCTGTATTCAGATACTTAGAGTTATTGCATAGAATGAATAAATAAAAAAACCCTGCATTTTTCTTTTAAGTGAAGATTGAAAACAATTTAGAAAAAGCACCAAAAATGTTTACCGTTGGAAATCACAGGTTGCTGATGTAAATTTGTTCCTCACCAAGAATGTAGCAATAGCTTCAGCTACCTATGAGAGCAAAACAAAATATGTAAGTTACAAGTATTCAAATGCTTATAAAAAATTTATTAAACTTTCTACAGCTACATAGTCAAATTGAATGAAGTTCGTTCACTAAGGTTTTTGAAATTTTAAAAATATGGTCTAATTGAAATGTTTTAAAATGCACAAATAAATGTAATTCTACACTGTATGAATTTCACAATATAAAAAACAAAAAAAGAATTAAAAGTTTGTGAGAAATTTCCATTTTTAATTCCAATGCTTTTCAATAAAGTTCATTGATTAGAAAGAATGAGAATAATCTAGAAGTTTTGAGTAAAATTCTGAGTCAAAGGAAGGAAACAGCATGTAGCAATTCCCAATTGTTGTCTGTGGTAAGCGGAAGCATGGAGTGAAGGGTGGAGCTACTGCTCTTTCAAAATGCAAATAAATCATACAGCAGAATCAAAATAATGTTTTGCAGCACCAAATTAGCTAAATATTCAGCTTTACACAACCTGCAGTGAGTACTATTATAAAAAGATTCCCTGTAACTGGAAATAACCATTCAGGAAAGGTTTCTGGTCAGAAACTAATGTTGCCTGATCGGGAAGTACACCTATTTTGTCAACATATTCATAAAAATAGGCAGTTGCAGATCTTTTCACTTGCAAAAAAAAAAGACTTTTGAAAATACCATTTCCTAAGAAACCCTGCATTGATATATCAAAATGTGTAAATACACATTGCACAAAGTAAGATGTAAAGCAATTCTCATTTCACGGAATGAACATTGCTGTATTGTGTGGGTCAAATCTAACCTTATCTGACTCCAATTCAGTGAAAGAAGGTACAGTAGTCAAATTAATTTCTTTTTTCAAGTTTCATGTGTAAATATTGGCTGAAAGTTTATTAGGAAGAAGGGTGAAGCAAATAATCCATTTTGTTACAAGTGCATGGTTCTTAAAGTAAGCTCTAAGATGGTGTGGAGATGCTTGTAAGCGAATGGAGTTGGTAATTTGCATTCTTGTATGGGCATGATAAAGGTGCAAGACAAGATACGCATTCTTGAAATGAATCTACTTCCATCAGCACAAAGATTTTTTGGCAGAAAATGATATATTTGCCAACAAGATAACGCAAGGCCGCATATAGCGAAGATAACAAAAATAGCTATGATCAAAACATGCCCCTGCTTAAGAGTGGGCAGCAGCAAAGTCCAGATCTTTCTCCTATTGAGAATATTTAGAGAAAACTTAAAAGGAAGATGATTCAATATCGTTCTCAACATGTACAGCAGTTAAAAAGATTATCCACAGCAGGAATGAGGAAAAACTTCAACAGAATAATTAAACTGCTTAATTTTGTCTATGCATAAATGCCTTGCTGCAATTATCTGTCAGTAAAAGTGACGTCAACTCTAGGTAATTGAACTGAACGAACATTTTAAACTTTAGTTGCACAAAGAAATATACTTGTAATGCTTATCATAGCTATATTTTTTGTTTCAAACTAACACAAATGCCATTACAATGTGGTACTGAGCATATAAAATCTTAATAAAATGCTAGTTTTGCATATACGCTTCTTTAAGTTTCACACTTTTCGAATTTCAAGGAATTTCTTATGTGAACGAACTTTACTGACGTTTACTATGTACAATTAGTAAATTTCTAGTTGGTGTTAGATGTACTCATGACAAACTTAGCAACCTTATTTCTGTCAGATTTAATTGAGAGTGATACAATTGAAGTTGTAAAAATGATTTTCATACACTGTTACTTATACATACATATACACTAGTGTGCAAAAATTAAGGACAAAGTAGAAAAATTAGCATATCAGCTGGACAAAGGATTATAGGAGATTGAAAAACCAATCAGGAGATTAACTAGGTTGAGATATAGTATGGCATATATCAGTCTAAACGATGCCGAGTTGCTCCTTCCGTGTGAAATGCCGAACAATCTATCTGTTAGACAACATCTGGATGATTTTACCCAAGGTTGTATCATTGGAAAGATAGAGGAAGGTCAAAGTGTGACAAGTGTGGCTACAGAGTTCGGGATTGCTCACAGCATCGTTTCACGACTTTAAAAAGAAAATCTAACTACAGGAACAGTTGCCCGATGGTTCAGCAGTGGTCACCATGATTGTTCGGCATTAAGAGTGATACAACCTTCAATTGTATCACTCTCAATCAACCACACCAGGGAAAAACCGGTATATTGCCCTATAGGCCAGAAGGAACAGGTGGCAGACAGCAGAAGAAATCGCTAGACACACAGCACAAGCAATTGGATGACCCACATAGCATTTTACCATGGCCAAGAGGCTGCACAGTGGTGGTCTGTTTGCATGATGACCCGCACAAATAGTACCATTAGTACCTGCTAATCAAAAAAGGTGTTTTCTGTGGTTCCAGGACCACCAGAATCGGACAGATAACATTGGTCAACAACAAATTTATTTATTTATTTTTTTTTTTTTTTTGAGGCGGGGGGGTCTGTTCTCATGCTTAAATTCTGATTCTAGACATTGAAAGACACTTAAATTTTCATTTTTAGTTCTTAAAGTTTGCTTTTGACTGATTTACGTCGATAAGTATAGTTTAATTTATTTCATAAACGAAAGATGACAGCACTTTGATTAATCCGAAAGTAAACTGTATTATTATTTGTAACTCTGTAGTATTGCTTGTAGTATTATTTGTAATATTATTATTTGTTCATACGAACATAAAAAAAATACGAAAAATATTCACTTTTAGACATTAATTTCTTATTATTTTACATTTATATGTTATTGTTTATCACAAATCTTGAATAAAAAAGACTTTTATATCCAGCAAAAACTTTTCGGATCATAATTTATAGTGGAATTATAAAAAATATATAAAAATCAGTGATTTTTTCCAAAAAATTGAAAAATTGCTTTAATTTCAACAAAAGCAAACTTTCAATTAAAAAAAATTATTTTCCTGAGTTTTCGCATTGGAGAAACTAAAATTTAACATGTAGAAGTCAGACCCAAAAATCGTGTTGACCAGTGTAATCAATGGGGTTAAGTAATCTTTATGAGAGCAGATTTAGTCTGAGTAGCGATTCTGGATGCAAACACATTTTTATTATGAAAAGATTCATTATCTTTCATATCCCTCCCATGTCTACTGATAACAAAATAATATTCAAACAAAAGTAGGCACAATGCTATATACAATAATAGAAATAATACCATATTTGATACAAATTTAACCAAAACACATAAAATTATTATTAATTTAGAAGAGTGAACAATTTATGAGTTCATCTTAAAATGAGGACAAGGTTTGTCAATACGATGATACTTGGGATGTAGTTGTGTGAGTTTAGGCAGGGATGAGACTATCTTAGGAATCAACAATTCTTTATTATTCTTTTCGAGTACAGTCACAGTCAACAAATTCAAGGAGGACCTATCAACCTTTGCATGCTGCTAAAGGTTTTGAAGAAGGTCTATCACGTTCTACACTGCATTGTTGTTCCAGAAAATCCTCCCTTTTCCCAAGAGTTTTCGGTAAAATAGCCCTGTTTCCACAGTTCACAGCTAGAGAGCCAAGGACGGTATATTAATTTTAATTGGCTTAAACTTTGACTGACAGTTCCACCTGTCCATTGATTAAACAGAATCCATATGACATTAAAAAAAAAAAAAAGATTCTGTCGGGAAGTTTGTGCATTGTCTTCCGGAAACTGGAAACCCTGTAGCTATAATTTCTGAGAATGTATTCTTTTTAAAATAGAAAAGTTTTTATTTACGGTAAGTGGAAATATTTAACAAACACCATCATAATTACAATTGGTTTTTAAAATTATTTAATGTATTATGAAACAATTCACTATCTTTCATACATATATATATATATATATATTATATTATATAACACATTGCTGTAATTCAGCTGAATCTGATGCAGATAGAGGCAGGGATTATTTATTTAATTTATATTGCAATAAGTAGTTATAGCAGTTGAAAACCCCAGTAGCAGAATTTTGTTATGCTTTCTGCGACAAGCTACAGAAATACAAAAATCTTTCTGCAGCACAATATGTATTTATGCATGCATGTACACACAAAGATGTGGGTGCATTTAAATGTTAATATGAAAATTACAACTTAGTTTATGAAAATTGGTTATTCAAACAACATGTGAAGTTTTGCAGTTCCAAAAAAAAAAAAAAAAAAATAGATAGAGGGAAATACCTTAGGGTATACAAGGAATGAGAACTCTCCCCCCCCCCTCATCTCTTTTCATTAGTTTTTTAGTAAGCCAATAACTTTCATGTTTTTATTAACTACTTTATCTAAATTTAATAGATATTCATTCTGTAGGCTGCAGTAGATAATACTGATCCAGTATACATGTACCAGCTATAAAATCTACCTTGATCAACCACCACTGTAAATAAACAGGTAGAACATGTATGTATGCTCCGTGGGCTGAACAGAAGTTGTAAGAGGATCTATGAAATGTTTTCAATGTCATCAATAAAGATTATTATTTTACATTATTAAAAATTATTTTTATTTAAATTACTAAAATATATTTTTACACAAACAGAATTTTTTATTGTAATTATTAATTTTTTTTAAATATTTAAATAAAAAGTTTTAAATTTTATTTTCAAATAGCTAATTCAAATTTAAGTTTTAACTATCAAATAACATTTTTATTTTAATTACAACAATTTAGACCTCTAAAATTCTTAATTTTCCAAAATCCAGATGTTTTGGCTATCAGTTTTCAGTCTCCTATCTTGCCTATTGTATAATTAAATTCAATTAGTGAATACTAATTCAATTAATTTTTGCATTGCTTTAATCAAAAGAATCTTTTGTGTTCATGAATACCAATATGATCAAGCACCGTCATTGAATGTTCTGTGTCAGCTAATGTCAAATCACATTTTTCCATACCAGCATGCCATACAAGCCGAGCTACAGCTAAAATGCACAGAATGTGGAGAGAAGAATCCAGTATGGCAACTACTGTCTTTTAGCTTCCTGCAATCAACTTAATTAATATGCATGAAGTTAAAAAACTATCACTGAATTTCTTTTATTTATTTGTTTACATTATCAAAAGGGCATTAACGGATTACACATCTGCGAAGACATGAAAGTGGTCTTCAGACCGTTTTTCAACTGTTGAAGACAGTCTGCCTGCGGAGGATTGTTCTGTTCTCTGACAATGTTGCCCTGTTTCTGCCACAGGGTCAAAAACATTGGATGAGTAGTAAAAACAAAGGAGAGGAGAGTTACATGCACAATCAAATAATGTGTCAAACAACCTTGTCTGAGCTCTAAGCCTAAAACTATTGTTCAGTAAGATGACTTTAAAACATTTTAAAAAGTTGCCACTGGACAGTATTTAAAATGGTGTACATCTCATAATGATCTGATTTGACATGAAATATTACGACGTGAAGCCTGGGGTGGTAAATGTTGTATGTTTAGTCCATGCTTATTTTGTTACTATGGAGTAAATCTTTCAAGAAGTTTCTGCAGTTTTCTCACTAAAGAGGATTTGATACTTAAAGAACATTTTTTAGCATTTCAAGAGGACAGAATAATAAAACAGTGTATCTGAAAATAACTACATAACAGATATTATAATTTAACATACAGAACCTCTCAGCTTACATATATAAAAAATACATTACCCTACTTTCTTGTAAAAATGCACTTGATAATATACAAGAGATTTATATATTCTGTCTAGTCATATAGAAACTAATAGTTTCATGGTCTCTAATGTAATATCTACTGTTTAGATTTGAAATTTATAATTGGTAAATATTTATAATTAATTTGTTTTTAATAAAAAGAAGATGAAACTTTAAAGAAAAAAACTGAATACACTTTTACAAATTAATTTACCTTTTCAGGATCATCCTCATGGACTGCATGACCACACTGAGGTAAAACCTGCATTTGAAATTTACCTAAAGAGAAAAAAAAGGAGGAAAAATGGTAAAATCAACAAACAGGAGGGAAATTTAATGTTAGAATATGCATCATAAACTAATGAGAAATGAATATTATTAGATAAAAAATTGTGATAAATTGACAATTAAGTTAGTAAGTCATTTTAATACAATGATGGAATTTGCACCAAAATTGTCATTTAATTAAAAAGTTAAAATTTAAATACATAAATCTAGACACAACAGCAGGCAATATTAAATAGCAGAATGTAAATGACAGAATTTTTAATTTAAGGAGAAAATATATAGCTAATGTAATAAAACAAGGAAAGGATTGTAGCATTAGAATATCAGTATTTGAGAGATGAAATGAAAAAAAATTATTAGAAAAATATAAAACAATCTCTCATAATCCTTCTCACTGAAAAATATCTATGGTGATGAGAAGAGAAAAAATAATAAAAGCATTAGTTTACCTTGCATCTGACCTATAGTCAAATCTTTGTCGAGTCTATCAACACCTGGGGAAAAAAAAGTTAAGGTCTGTAGTTATACACAGGTTTCCTTGTATTACATAAAAATTTTCACCAATCTTAACAAGACTTTTCTGAGTTAGTTTCAGCTAGTTTTTATATTACCTCACTGTTTACTACACAATCAGATATTGAGAAGCTGTTATTCAGAAGAATGTGCAATTCAAATTAAGATTTTCCCTCATGTTTAGTATATAAATGTTTAAAATTTCAGGCTCATTAGTTCAACAATGACAGTGAACTCACTATTTGGCCTGCTAATAACCTCCCAAAATAGCCTTTGTACCCAGCATTGACTGGGTGAATTAGGTGCAAGGACATAATTTGTCGAAAAAAAGTGAGCCGGTCATGAGCATTGGGAATGGTTCCTGTATGGTTGGTTTTACAAAGCATTGGCATTATCTAATTAAATTATAGGAAGTCTAGGAATCTTTCTATTAATGCAACTTTGGGCAAACTTTCAAGAAAGCTGATCGAAAAGTATAAAAGAAGAAAAAGCAGATCTGCACAGCAGGGAGAGATGTTGTTCAATTGTCGGTCGAGCGAGGGCCAATCCATTCATTCCATAGAATATATTCCATCTTTAAGATATACCTGTCCATACAGCGTAATGTATTAGAATTTGTTTGAGATTCCCTGTAAAAGAACGATTTATGCTATATCAATGAAAGTTAGCCTGTAATACTCAAGAATAATGTAGCTTGCTGTCAGTGAAAAAACATTCAGAATCGGTTCAGTAGTTACAGAGACACCTACAGAATGTAATGTTTTAGAATTCTTTTGAGTGTCCCTGTAAAAGAACTATTTATGTTATATGCGTGAAAGTTAGCCTACAGTACGAGGGTTGCCTTTTAAGTTTCTACAAAAAGTAGGAAGAAAAAATAATTTTTTAGGAACAAACTGTTTTATTGCTTTTCAAAATATTCGCATTTAAGCTTAATACATTTTTCCACCCGTTCAAAGCTATTATTGAAACAGTTTTTCCACTCTGAAGTTGATATCTCGAAACATGGTTTGTGGAAGGTATCAACAGCTTCTTGAGGTGATGAAAATCGCTGCCTACGCATTTTTTGTTTGACATAAGGGAACAAGAAAAAGTCGTTAGGCGACAAATCAGGAGAACATAGCAATGAGATATCAATTTGATATTTTTATCCTTCAAATAATCCATTGTTTCATGTGCTGTGTGGGAGCTAGCGTTGTCGTGATGAAGAATGATGCTTCGATTTTTGTTGTTTTTCCTGATTTCGTTGATGACTTTTAGCAAACTGTTTAGCATTTGGCGTTGACAGTTTTTACATCCTCTAAAGGAATGGTTGCGATATGTCCTGTAAAGCAGAAGAAACAAGCAAGCACTTTCTTGGAAGTGCTTGATGAACAAACAAAAACAACTGTTGTAGGATTCGGTTCTGGAAACACCCAAACAGTGGGTTGTTGTTTAGTTTCCAGCTCATAGGAATGTATCCAAGTTTTGTTACCTGTAACGATGTTGTATACAGATATTGCAGCTCCCTATTTCTATTTTTTTAGCATTTCCTTATGCAAATTTGCACAAGCCTCTTTTTGAGCTTCTGTCAAATTGTGCGGAATCCATCTGGAATGAATCTTTTTAACAGCTAAATGTTCGTGCAAAATTGAATGTATTGCAGTCTGTGATATGCCAAGGGATGCTTCTATCTCACGATATGTGGCATGCCGATCTTCTTTAATCATCTTGCACAAAGCATCAATGTCGTCTGGAATCACTACCAATTTTGGTCGTCCCTCACGAGATTCATTACTGACGGATGCATGACCACTATGAAATTCAGCAAATCAATTGTAAACAGTCTTTTCTGCTGGTGCTTCATTTCCAAAAGTTTCATGAAGTGATACTAAGCATTCTTGTCGAGTGAGGCCTTTCTTAAAATCATAAAAAAATCATCCAACAGAATACTCTTCACGAGTAATTTTCATTTTTTTCACTGACTGGGTTCTTTAGAACACCCGTGTAAACAAAATACGCAAGCAATTTCTATAATGTCACTGATTCCAAGATAAAAGAATGTGAATTTTATGAATATCCTGTAGACAAGTTTCCGTAGCACCTCCTATTGGTCCTTTGTAAAAACATAAAAAGCAACCTACATACTCAGGAATAGTGTAGCTTTACGCCAGTGAAAAAAAGTTTCAAATCGGTTTCATAGTTACAAAGATGCCTACAGTGCAAAATGCATTAGAGTTATTTTTAGTGCTCCTGTAAAAGAACTATTTATGCTATATAAATGAAAGGTAGCCTATAATACTCAGGAATAGTGTAGTTTTCAATTAGTGAAAAAATCTTTTGAATCGATTGAGTGGTTGCAGAGATACCCATAGAGCATAATGCAGTTCTTATGAGAGTCCCCGTAAAATAACTATTTGTGATATATGCATGAAAGGCAGCCTATATTACTCAGGATTAATGTAGCTTTCTATCAGTCAAAAAAGTTTTAGAATCGGTTCAGTAGTTACAGAGATACCCATAGAGTGTAATGTATTGCAGTTATTTCGAGTGTCTCTGTAAAAAAACTATTTATTAGGGAAAACTATTTATTATGCACCGAATTTTTGGTTGGTTTTCGGTATACTGCCTATTCAAGCAGACAAACCGAATATTCGGTTCAGCTGAATACTTTAATATTTGGCACCCAAATAGTAAACAAATTGAAGCATTCGACAATTGGTAAACAAATACATATTTTTTAAATCATGAATTAAAGATATGGTATAGTACTATAGTGCTAAATTAATTGAAGTTGTTACTAATATCACAATCTAATTAGTTTAAAATTAAGAGAAAACACTCAAATGTTAAATTTAAATTTTGTTGCTTTTTATTTTTTCTTAAATCTTTTGACACATTACACTAACCTTACTATTAATAAATAGCTCATTCAAATATGAAACAGTAACCAGGGGAAAAAAACATGTGTTCATAAATATATAAAGTCAACTAACTGCTATTTTTTTTTATATAAAATGATCAGGTAAAAAAAAAAAAAAAAAAAAAAAAAAAATTATCCTCATTTCACTAATATTTAAAAAAGTTATTAATCCTATATAAAGGAAACTCTTGGGTATTAAATTTTGTAGCACTTTTATTTCTGAAGTTTTACACCATATGAAATATTCAGTGTTGCTAAAAAACAAACTAATTAAATTAATCATTGCAATCAAAGTTCAATAATGGTTTAATAAAGTTTAACCGAATATTTGGTATTCATTATTTGGTACAAAATATGGTATTCAGTGCATCCCTACATTTATGCTATTTACATGACAGGTAGCTTATATGTTAATCCAGGGTATATGCTATCCTCATTTTAAATTTTATCCAAATCAGTTCAGCCGTTTTTGCATGATTGAGTCATAAACATCCAAACACACAAACTTTCACATTTATAATATTAGAAGGATCAGGGGTTCCTTACCTTTTACTACTTCAACTTTCTTGAATACTCCCCCCCCCCTCTCAATAAATAGTAACAGTAGATGTAGAAATTTCATTTTGTTATAGAAAGTTTTCAAAGCAATTTAATAAATGTTAACCTGCTGTCGAACTGTTATGAGTATATGTTTGTAACAGTTCTACTTAAGAAATTTCTCTTAACTAGGAACTATAATTAACAATTATACAACACCAAAACATTGTTTATATCAAAAGTCGATTCATCCAACTGCACATAAAATTTACTTTCCTGCAATTCACTAATTAAGGATTTTTCAGTATATTCTGCCATTTCATCTATGAAACTGCTCAGTATTATTAATAACTGAAATGCTTTTTAAAAATTGTTAGACTCTTCCTTTTCTAACAATTTTTAATACTTTTTGCACTGCTTGTAGTGTTATTTTTTGCCAGTGGTACGCTGATATCCAGCTTTTACTAATAATAGAGAGACATAAGAGGTTTCTAATCCTCTTGTTTTATTCATAGATGTAGATTGCTTCAGACATGATTTAATTCAATGTATAGAAAAATATTAAATTTTTTTTGAAGATATTTGAAATAATCCAAATTTATATCTTTCTACATGGGATGTAGCCTTTCCATATGGTCTTTAATCTTAGATGTTTTCCTATAATCATCACTGAATATCATTTCACAGATCAAACATAGTGGAAGACGACTGATCTCTGGAGATGACATGAAACCAAAAGCTAAGATTTCTTGAGAACACCACTGACACTCTGACATAGCTGAATGCATTTTATTAACATTTTATGAGTATTTTAATAATGTGTAACTGGTAATTTTTCAATCCTGCCTTACCAATCACCAATACCTTTCCTACATTTCACGCAAAATTCTTAGCATAAAAGAAAGGCCAAAGATATCATTTGACATTTTTACAAAAGCAAAATGACGTTTGACTTTATATGTGTAAATTAAATCACCTATGGAAATCCATATTATATTTATACACAGTAAAGCAGACATTATTATCTATTAATTACATTAAAAATTACATACAAAATTTTAAAGCAGAAAAATTTATCATTGATTCATTCCCAATAGACTTCTAGAACATTATAGACCTTAAGATCCATGGACCCCCAAATGATCCACCTGGAGGCCACTGGTATGGTCAAAATAATAGTGATTAAGCTCTTTGAGACAAAGAATTCAAATACCATTAATAGATTACAAATTTAACAACTTAATTTCCTTTTTTCACATACATAGCAAAAACATATGAAATAATTCATAGTAATTGGTAAAAATCTCTGGATTAGCAAATTAATGGCCAATATATTTTGACAGTATAGAAACCATTAACAAATTAATTCTATAAAATTTGGCAATATGTGGACAACAAAATACACTTAAAACACTATGAAGCCTTTAAAATACAAGTGAATTGATCTTACCAGCCAATAGCAGTAATTTTGGAACAGAGGTGGACAAAAACATATTGGACAAATCTTCAAACCAACCTAAATGTAAAATAAAAGAGTATATATTTAAAAAAAAAAAAAAAAAAAAAAAGGTGCAATTCACAATTTTGAAAATAATTACTCAAAACCATGTTGACAAACAACAAATTGAATGACAACAACAAATAAATAAATAAATAATAAAAGAGACATTCACATGAGTAAACAAGATAAAAATATTCAGAATAACAAAATTTGATTATTACCAGTCCAGAATTTCTCTGTTTTTGAAAGCTCTATCCTCCAGACATACTTAGGAGACTGTGATGGCTATAAGGTTAAAAAAGATACTTATTAACTGAAAGTCTTTTTCTTAAAAACATGAAACATAAAACTAAATTCTATTGTTTATACAGCTTAAAGGATGAAAACACATTTCCTCTTTTCAACCCCTGTAAGATTACAGTACGAATAAAACAAGAATTGTAAGAGTAAAATACATCATTCAAAGTACTTTAATAAAAATTTTCTTTAAATACATATTAGAGTACTTTTAATTTTGAGGATTATAAAAATAAAAATATTAATGAAAGTTCTCCTTGTGTGAGCTATTTTTTGAGATTAAAATTATTTAAGCCATATATAAAATGCCTACATGCTGGCATATGTAGTTTTCTCCAGCCTATTTTTGTCACTTTAGAATATGCCAGGGTTCCCATTAGAAAAAAAAAATTGGGTGAAATTTTGCACCCATCCAAAAATTTTGAGTGAGATTTCTGAAAGTTAAGTGAGGACATAAATATTGTTTAACATCATTTTATTTATTTAGAGTATAGTTAAAATAATGCCGATTTTTCTATCAGCTATTCTAATAAGATTGCTTAAATTTGTCTTTGAAAGTGCACTTGATTTGTTAATGAATATTCAAAGTTTCAAAGAATCGCATCTAGTTTAACTAAACAACAGAATTATTAACTATAATATTTTATCTAGTATAATAAAATTATATAACATAACTTAATAGTTATATAAATATTAAATTATATTATACTACAAAGTATGATGGACTAACATACAAAAACAAAACATTTTACAGCTGGAGAGCAGGAGGAGAAAAATCAACACATCAACCAGGGCGGATAGCATCAATTAATATTTCCCCTCTGCATTCTGATGATTCAACCATGTTATCTCTGAACAGAAACTCAAGAGAGGCATTTAGCTTCATTTAGCATTGTTTAAGAAGGAATGAATAAAATGATAAATTAAAAAACTTCATGTGTTTTGTAACTGAGTATGTTGTACATTTATTTTTACAGTACGATTAAAAAAAAACAGTTTGAAGAATGACCAATTGTAACTTTGTAAAGAAGATGCAGTTGACAAAAACCGAAATCTGATTTTCAGAAGAGTCGCCTATAGAAAGATACAACTATCCCAAAACTTGAAAATAGCATGAAAATTATGTTTTTCATTCAAAAAAGTCGTCCAAGCTGCCTATCTTTAAATTAGTTGCAAAAGTCCCCTTTTTAATCACCGGTGGACACCCTGCATAGTTATAAATCTGACATAGTTCATCATATTAATAAAACAGAAAAAGTTATTGGTACAGTTAAACTGTATAAAGTATTCCTAGAATTGATTTCTTTTAATACATTAATAGAGAAATTTATACTTTTTCTTATTTAAGCAATACTTAAGTTCAGTTAATTTTGTTATAGCTTTATTTTGCACACCTCATAAAATTTTCACCTCAAAAACTGTCCAAAGATTAAACAATCCATTAAATGATGTTCCTTCCAAAGTGATTCATCGCCAGATATTGTTGGAAATATTGTCTTTAATGGACTATGTAGCTAGAGTAAAATTAAAACTTTTTTGGGGGGGTTGGGGGTGGGTTCTAAGATTACACAGTTGGACACTTAACTTGGCATTATCATGGCTATCATACTGCATAGTTAAATAATAGAAAATTTTTTTATGTGTGTTTTAATAAAACAAAGTACAAACATTATTGTATTATTCTGTCATGATAAATAAAGAAAATTTATATCAGTGTTGGGACATAGTATCACTTCATTTACATTAATATGGTAACTGTCGATTAACTTAACCTAAAATTTAGCAACCATGGACCTCAAATACATGATAATGGAAATGGACTGTGTTAATCAAAATTCATGATACTTCAATAACCATAAATGCGGTTAATTGATAATGGCTCATTCAAAAATCATGTTCTATACCATGGTCACATCTTTAAATAGGTAGTGCTTACTTTCCTGAGTAATAATCCACAGTCAAAATTTTATGTAACCAATAATACTAACTGGAACAGTTGGGACTTTAAATAAATCATTTTGAGTAGTAGCTGCATTCGGTGATTTGTGGTCTTCATCTTCTTCCACTTCTTCAAGGATGCTGTCTGATGGGGCTACTTGTCTAGGAGCAAAGACTTCAGGAGCCTGATCAGGAGCATTTTGCAGATGAATATCTTTGGTTGCAGCTTCCCCAGTGACAGAACTAAATAAATGCAGGGGAATTAACATTTGTTCATACCATTTATGGAAAAAAACACTTTTTAAAAAATACATAATTGCTTAAATACACATTATACCATGTAACATTGATAGCACTATTGTTTTCCATTACAAACTGACACCCTTTTATTTCACCTCATAATCTCAAAAACTAAATTTTTTTTGGTGCCCCTTTAACTCTGACACTAGACTGTATATGTATAATGATGTAGTCAGTAATGCAGTGAGGGTTATACTTCTCACAACCTCCTTCAGTTTGCTGTTCCATTCTTCGAAAGTTTCAGTGTTCTGCTGCCTCCTCTATCTCAGACCTGCTGTTTGTTGCCTCATTCTAAGTTTCTGCTTTTTGCTGTCCTCCTGCCTTGCTACACTAATGGATGCAGTTAAACTATGATGAACAGTGACTTACACATTTATATTATACTTTTTTTTCTTAATATTAATTGAATTATTAAAAAAATACACTTGATTTTTCTATGGTCATTTTTAAAACAATACTGGAATACATCCAATCTGAAATCTCATTTATACAAGATTGGATTCAGTGGCTCTCCGAACTGTTTTTTATGTAACTTTCTTTACATTACTGTTTTTTAAGTAACTGTTTTCAAAGGGAACATTTAGACAAATTTTCTGCATTGTATAGTTTTAATTCAGCTGTTAAAAAGTACTGGGAGGCCAGAAGGCTAATGGTTTGATTGCCAAATGCCAGACATTGGATATAAATAAATAAATAAATAAATGAGACTAACATTTTGAAACTTTCAAAAGAGCAGTAGAGAAAGAAGAAAAAAGATAAAATGGTACAAATCTTAAAAAATATTTAACTTTTATATTTTTTTTAATGAAAAAAAATTTTTTATGCTACACTCGTTCACTAAACTATTTAATGCTGCACTCATTAAACAAATATTTGGTATGTTTAAGCAGAATGAAACAGAAAGGAATTTTTAAGGGAAAGAAATAAGATTTATAACTAACCAATAAATAGAGTAAATTTAAAAAGCCAAATATGGAAACTCCTCCCACACACAACAACAAAGTAAAATAAAAAAAATAAATTAAAAAAATGCTATATGTGCTTTTGAGAAGACAAGTCTTAATTTTAAAAATGCTGTAATATAAATGGAGAAATGATTAATAAGCTGAATAATTTTTAACAATATAGAAAAATTCAACAAATTTTTCCTGTTTTTATATATGCAACTGCTCAGAGCAAAGGAAAAAAAAAAAAAGGTGAATAACTAGTGCAAAAATATTAAATACAATAGAAATTTACAAATTGGTGTAACCAGAATAAAAAATGTATAGATTCATGATATTTTTAGATTTTCAAAATCATATGAAGAATTTCAAAATGTAAAACTTTAAAATGACTGTTTTTCACAAAATTTATTAATAATATACATAATTAAAACTTATAATTTGAGCAGTTATTTTATACTTTTTATTGAGTCAATAAGAATAAGAAATTGCATCTTTAATAAAAAAAGAAATCGCCTATAAAATCGTATCAATTAAAAGTATGTTTGTAGTGCATATAATTTTTTTAAAGGAAATTGCAGTAAATAGTTGAATAATTGAGCGTTTAAAGTAAAAAATAAAAAATAAATAATAATAATAGAATATAAAATGGAAAAGAAAACAGTAATCAAATAGATAAGGAAAAAATACATACAATCTTATTAAAGTTATCATACTTTTTTAGCTGTCCAGGCATAGATACTTTAGCAGATTCTACATTTCTCACTTGGCCACTTCGGACACTATAGAGAATTTTTTTTTTTTTTTAATATAAATTTGAATGAATATAGAACATACATGAGATAATAATGACAAAAAATACATAAAATAATAAATAACTTTGTGAAATAACACCATAAAGGTGACTTGAACTTGGCTCTTAAGATTTTTTTATTTTATGTTTTAAACACCAGTTATTTTAGTGTTTTTGTTAAAAAAAAAAAAAAAACAATACCTTTCAAACTTTATTTATGCACTGAAATGCTTTTTTAATGTCATGTATAATAACTTTGCAGTGTAAAATAAATTTACTAATTCAAAAAACATTATTGTTATACAAAACTCCAATACGATCCTAAAAATCCAGTGTTCTTTTTATGTTCAAAGAAACTGTTTCAGTCATATTCAATAGTGAAATAATCAACATTTAAGTCAGGTGACTTTTGAGGCCCTGCTAATAATAGTGTTATTTTAACTTTTATTTATTTTCTTATGTTCAAAATTAGTAGGTCATTAAGTTGAATTCATTTTATAATGTATAAGAGTTTAAAAAGAAAAGTAATACAAAAAAGAATAATAATATAAATAAGTCAAAATTAATAAAAAGAATAATTTGGGCATTGGAATCATAACTTAGAACTTATAAGAAAACTGATAAAATGTATTGAAAATAAAAATATTAGCATTCCTAATTAAACTAGTTACTTTTCTTAACTGTAAGAAAAAAGTTTTCATAAAATTAAGAAATAACACACTAGAATTAATAACATAAATCTAGGTTTTAATATGTGTGGTTTAATAATGAGAATAAGGATTCTAAAGCTAAAAAAAAAAAAAAAATTGCTTTTCACTTTGAGGAAAAATTAAATAAAAAAAAAAAAACCCCAAGAGATCCTCATCCACCACTCCCCCCCCCCCCCCCCCGCCCTTGCACTTTGAGATTTGGTGATAAAATAAGTTAGATTGTTAATACTTTGGATTCCTACTTTACTACAGAAGCAAAATTAGAAAACAAAGAAAGCACTTGTCATATCATAACATGTTGTGAATTACAAGATCTCTGGTTTACCTTGGAGAGTTTCCCTTTAGCAGAAAGCTCTACTCGAATAATGTCATTGGCACTGCCAAATGTATTATTTTGCTCACAGCTATTTGTAGCTGATTTGTCCCTTGTGGACTCGACACCACACAACCGGGAAATTATAATGTATTTAATTATTTTTCTTTTTAATTTTTTTCCCCTCTTTCTTCTGAAACAATATTTCAAGAAGTGATCATAGAGATTCTCTCCTCCATATTGGTTCCTCAATGCAGTGGCCCTACATTTTGAGTTCTCTGAAAGGAGAAGGGGGTACAAAACCAACATGGTGCTCTGGAGATCATTAGCAAAAGGTGGAAAGAAGAAAAAAAGATTGGGGATGACTGGAGAGAGTGGATGTGGGATCCTTTTGTCTTGGGCTCTGCTCTTATAATACAAATTATTTTGGGATGAATGATTTAAGTTAACATTTAAAAAAAAATTAGATGATTACATCAGAAATTTTGATTAATTCATATATATTTGCAAAAACTATATCTTTTTGTTCAGAAGATGGAATGGATAAACATTTTAAATAACAATTTTTAATTTTTCTATACTGTATGTTACTAAACGAAACAAAATAGCTTGGCAGACACTTCACTGATTTTTATTTGTATGTGAAGCATAGTTGGAAATTATGACACTGTAAAACAAAATCATTACATGTACAAAAGTATATAATTATGAAACAGATGAAAGGAATAATAATTACCACCACTCAATTGCAGTTTGCAGGCTACTGAAAGACGGCGGGCGGCTACGCAAGAAACTCTGCATACTTTGTAATGCATCTAAAGCAGTACCTAAAAAATTAAACAAGTAAATAATTAAAGAAAATAACATTTAGAGCCTAAAAAATATTTAATTAAGAAAAAATGAGAAAGGGTGGTACTATTCTGATAATATGCTTCAGGAAAAATCCTGCCAGGTATTGGGGATAATTTACAAGAACAGGTAATCTTTAATGAATTACCCTTCATTATGTTCTTACACACACACAATCATAGGTAAAATTTTTTATTTTACTTTGCTTAGCAAAATTTTTTGATTATTTATTTACTTTTATTTTAGGTAATTACTTAGGTTACTTTTACTTAGGTATTTGTCAAACTTTACAGTTTGACAAATACTTATGGTAGAGAAGTAATACGATAAATACAAAAATATTATTTACAAAAGTCTTTTTCAATGTTCTATTTTGCAACAGCATTTATGATTGGTGACTAGTACCCTGCAAATATAATATTTCCAATTAACTGATAACCAACATTTAAGCACAGCAGTAATTTGTGGTTTGTTAACAAAATAGTGCTGAAATTTATTTTTACAGTTGAATGAACTATATTCTTTAAAAGTGGTCATTCAAATATCATTTTTCAAGGAAAATAAACAAACTGAAGAAATTAATTCTGCTGGCATAAGTTATAAAAACCAAGTTGTTGTGTTCTCTCAATGATTAAAAAAGAAAAAATTCTGATTAAGTACATGCTGAAAGCAACCATCTAATTTTGATATTCACCCATTTTTAAAATTAGATAGTCATATTCAGATGGTATGTATGGCAATGTGAGCAAAGTGCATAGCATCGTGTTATTACAAAATGTTTATACTTCACTTTTGGATAAAATGCTTTGAGAATTTTAAAATCACATGCATAATGCTTATACTGCTATATCAATTTAATTAAAGAATCTTTAAGAAATTACATTTCTGAAATAATGCATGACATGCTATTACCTATGTCATTTTTTATTTTAACTAAGCAACTAGTTCAATGTTATTTAAGTGGTTTTGCTATAATGCATATAAGTTTATACTTCAGTACAAATAAAATTAAGTAAAAACACAATTTTTAAAAGTAAAAGCTTTTTATAGTGGAGCCCTTAAGGCATAAAATAAAAATTTATTCTTGCAAAGATATGCTATAAATGAATGAAAGTTTCAAAACTAAGAAAACTTTTGAAAAAAACATAGATAATTCATTTTTGTAAGAGATCAAAATTTCGAAATGTTCAAAATATTTTAAAAAGCATTCAAGACCTTTGCAGTACAAATATTAATGACTAAATCAATGCCTTACAAGCAAATTCGGATCAAGTGGAATATCAGTCTCTAACATTTTTAAAAATATTTTTAACATTTAAAAATTTTCATCTCAAATTGAAATATCTATATTTTTTTTAGAAAATTCTTGCTTTTCTTACTTTTGAAACTTTCATTCATTAACAGCATATATTTCCAAGAATAAATTTTCATTTTATGTCTTTTAGGGTCCCACAATAAAAAGCTTTTACTTTTAAAAATTGTCTTTTTACTTAATTTAATTTTTTTTGCTTATTAGAATTACAAATAATACAAGAGTTTTATTTGTAACTAAAAATGAAGTTATTTTATGAGAGTTTCTTCTAATTATTGTAAAACTTGACCATTACACCATGGAACCTCTCTTCCTTCTCCGGGATTGAACCCTGGTCTCCTCAGCGAGAGTAAAGTATCCTAACCACTAGCCCAAATAGGATTCAACAATGACTTTGATACTTCTAATTTCTATAAAGTAGAGGCGCCTTGTTTTTAAGCATGACACAATGATGGAAAGATAAAATACAATCTCATTAAAAAGGTTCTAATAAAATAGTAAAGAATAATTAGTCTTGAAGTTTAACTGAATTTAACATAACCATACAAATATCAAATCAAATATTTACTATTTTAAAGTAGTTTTATTTTATACTAAGGAGTTGCTTACAGAATAAAAATTGTTTAATTATGAACAAGGTGTTTCCCCCATTTTGCACTGATCCAAATTGTAGGAAAAACTCAAATGTAAGCAGCTTTCTCATTTTTTGCTTACAAATGTTTTTACTTTTTAAAAAATATTTTATTAGAGCAGAAACTGAAATTTGACTTGTGACAGCGATTCAAAAATACTAACACACACATACACGGGAAAGTAGCAAAAGAATTTAGGAAACTCTAATTTAACTTTAGATCAAAATTAAGAGCTAGTTCAACTATTATTAGATTACTGCTGATACAGCATAATTTGGCTTTTATTATGAAAAAGTATTTTAGATAGATTTCTTAATAGGAAAATATAAATTTTGCAGTAACCAAAGATCTTAGTATTTTTCTTAAGCTTTTATGAACCTATGTCACCTTGTCAGGGCTGGGAAGTAGCGCACTACAAGTAGCAAACTACAGTAGTTGCTACTTTTTTTTATAGTTTGAAGTGTGGCGTGCTACTTAATAAAAAAGGTAGTGTAGTATGTAGTGCTCTACAAAAAATCAATAGTTTGTAGTGCGTTTTGGAAACTACTTTTGCCACATCATCACTTCCGTCAATTCATCACGTGGTGCAATTTTTTTTTCTTCTGACTCCAAGCATAGAACTGGAATTGATGCTTGAAGTAACATCCATCCCCCCAGGCAGCACACACCACATGCACACAAGTGAGGGAAGAAGGGGGTTTGCTTTCCCTGAAGCCTGACCATATATATCCTTTTTATCATTCTCAGTATTATTTGTAGAATTACGACTCTGCCAGAAAGAGGTAAGTAAAAGAAGGAAAGAGGTCCAGAGCTGATTATATTTAGATGGGGCCCCCTTTACTATACCATACCAAGCATTTTAACAAATTTCAGAGTCTGTCAAATGCTCAAAATATTTTGCAAGGAGAAAAGAGCATTTCCATGAGATACCTTACTCCCACAATCCGGCAGCTATTGAGAATTCTCAAGTCTTGTGAAGGCTTGCGAATTTGCAATCCCTTAGTACAAGCTGTCATATCTGGGGTGGAAAACAGATTCAGTCATTTGCTGTGGGACAGAGAAATTACTCTCTCAGCTTGTTTCCATCCCAGATTCAAATTATTCTGGATTGAGGAGGAGAGGAAGGCTGAGCTGAAGCAAAGAAATGGATGGAGGAATACCTCCAGAATATGTTTCCGATACCTTCAGACAGCAATATTGTGGATCAGCCTATGGATGATGACTTTCTGGTTTTTTAAATTTCTCTTTCACCTGTGCTTGAAACAGTTACGAGAAAGAACTTACAAGGTTCTTTTCAGAACCAATAAAACCCGGGTTGTCACTTTCGGCATACACCTACATGAAAGAGGCGTTTAAAAAAACTAACACTGGCTTGTCATCCAGTGTGTCAGTAGAAAGGCTGTTTTCTGTTGCATCAGATGTATATTTTCCGCTCAGCGATCATGTTTGGCTGATAGCAATTTTGAGATTCAACTCTTATTAAAAATGAATAAACAAATTTTTGAATAAATTTATGTGGTTTTTATTTTATATTATATAGAGGCACAACAGCCTTCCATGAATATGTTGAAATCTGCTTTCTTTAATCAAAATTTTAAAGTGTCTATTATATTTAAATTAGGTTTTCTATGTAATAATTTTCAGAATTTAATATGAAAACATGAGAATTTATTTAATTAGTAATTGTTTTCATTATTTTATAATATGCATATCATATATGGTGTTTTCAATTAAAATATACAATGTTACATGGTTCACACGGGTCATTCATCATCAATCACTAATTTGGTCATGAAAAAAAGGCCTCTATAGTCATTAATTTTGATTTCTCCTCAAGACACTAGAATGTTTACACAACATGAAAGGGCTCTCAAAACAGGTCTTTTTTTATCCCGTTCAGACATCCAAGATATTTTTTTAAAATCTTTTTTGGTTCTCATGCTTTCAGAGCTCACTTTCCCAATTTATTTTTATCATAGAAGTTTCAGCAATACTTCAATAATTAGCAGTAGTTGTCAAAGCGTATATATAGGTTTCCATTTCAGGGGTAGGGGGATGATTCAGTATTTTAAACTTTATTCTTCTAAAGTTAAAAGAAATGTTTCAAAATAGCTACTTTATAATAATTACTTTACAGTTTCGGAAGAGGCCCACCACCATCCTCAAATACTCCCCTGGTAGTTGTTTATTAGAGCAATAGTTTTCTCTAATTAGGATATCAATATCCTTAAATATGAATGTAATGCAAACTAAAACTTTTAGCAAAATTTGTCTCCTAAAAGTAGCAAAGTAGTGTAGCTAACTACATTTGTCAAAAAATAATTGTAGTTGTAGTGAATTACATTCTCTGAAAAGTAGCTGTAGTTGTAGTTCACTACCAAAAAAAAAAAAAAAAAAAGTAGTTTTCCCAGCGCTGCACCTTGTAAGACTTCTACAGTGCACATTTTTAAACACAGAAATAATACTACAGTAAAAATGTAATACACATGAGCTCATGGGTCAAAATAGAGCATTGGAAGAAGTGCAATTATTCAAATACGTATTTTCTATATATAAACGAGAAAATACTTTACCTTCAACTACATCAATCACAACTAATCCTATTACAGTAGGAATCAGGTTTCTATACACAGCATGCACAGCTATAGCTCCTCCCATACTGTAAAAACAAAAATTCAAAAGTAAAGTCACAAACTCATTAACAAATAATTTACAAATTAGAATGGACAATCTTATTGCATGCTGCTTTGCAAAATGCATAATAACAGATAAACACCCCTTACTTACTTAATTCATTTAATACTTAATTAATTCACATTTTTATAAAAATATGATATGTTTTATTTATTTACTAGCTGCGTGTTCGTTCTTCATACGGATTGAATCAAATGTTTTTCATACTCATGTTAGTGAAATTAGTTCCATTTTTACGATATTTCAAAATATGAAGAATTCTTTTACTCGTGACAGAGGCTTTTGCTAACAGATACTTAATCGAAATGCTAGTGTTACACAAAATGATAATACAAAATTTATATCAGCATTATTTGAGATCAAACAGAATGTAAATAGTGTTTTGTAGACAAATCTGTAACACTGCAGATCACACTGCACACTGCAGATTGTCACTTCTGCAGGATAGTTTCATCTTTTCCGTTTAGTTCTAAAATAACGTCACATGATGTGGACCACTGTTTTATTTTGTCTTCTAATTCTTAAAGCTTGAGCAATGTGTAATCTCAGTCATTCTGCAGATCACCTTGGTAAAACTCTACCATATGAAAAGTCTAAAATACTGTTGATATCACATAGAAATATCTAAATGAAACATTCACTGTTTTGTGAAAATTTTGGCTCTCATAAAAGTAAACATTGGTGAAGTAATTTTTCTGTAAAGCGTGTTATCCTCATTAAGATTTGATGCAATTTTAAATTCGTGACATCAAAATGTGTCAGATTCACTTACAATTAAAATTTAACATAAACTAATTTCATATTTATCATATGGTTACCATAGTAACATAATCCATTACAAAGGACATATTTAGGGAAAGAGGGAGGGTTCCGATCTTTCTTCCCCCTCCCAAAATTTCAATTTTTTAAACAAAATAAACTCTTTTTGTGAAAAATTTTGCCTTTTCCAAAGTTTGAATCTTCAATCCCTCCCAAATGTTTTTTCTCAGTATGGTTCTGTCCATTACTGCCATTTAAGCTGCCAAATTCAACAACGAAATGAAAGGTAAGCTAATGTTTAGAGTTCTTAGTTAAGGTATACATACCATGAAAAAAAAAAAAAAAAAAAAAAACATTGTTTTACAGGAGTTTTTAATATTCTTAATGCTACTGCAGCTATTTTGCAGTTTTTCCTTTGTATGTCTGGCAACAGACATTTTAATTTACCCAAAGTTGCACATGCAATCTATTCAGTTACCCATAACAAATGCAACAAACTTTTGACCTCCTACATGATACTGGTCCTTTAATTTTATTCATGCGTTCTTTTGCAGCAAAAATTTTCACTCCTGTCATTGCTATAGAAATCGGAGATCATTAAATTCAAAGTGCTGTTTAAAATTTGTAGAAAGTCTCCTAATTTATATTGTTAAGTTGTTTATCTTTGAATGAAGGCTTTAAGGTGCAATTTATTACTTGACAAAACTTAAAAAAAAATACTCTGATAGATTTCAGGATGCGAGAGTGAAAATCCGAAAATGATATGTAATCTTAAATTTTAATAAATGGCTATACTCTGCACCTGATCTGAAATAAGAGAATTTGCAGAATGGACAATATCGTTATGACATCATTTTTTGACTAGCACATGACCTTCAACCAATCAACTTTAACAATAGATTCTTACTTTAATCTGATTAGTACATATTTACATTTTCCATCGACATGTGACTGAAATAGCCTTGTATCGATATTGTCCATTATTCTGTGTGTGCCATATTTTTTGCTTCGGATAGTCTGTTATTCTAATTGAGTTACGAAAGGTGTTTGAAACTTTTTACATCAAAATGACGTAAATCCATCTCACTTACGAAAACTTAAAGTTTTGTTTATTTTTTTTTAACAGGCAATTCTATTTATTGTTACTGTTTCCAAGACAACCAAATCGCAAGATATCATACTGAAATTTTTAAGCAGCTACTATTGAATTAAATCTTTCTTTACTTAAAAATTCTTTTAAAATCTCCTAATTTATATTTTCCTCCTGTTTTTGTTTTAAAAGAGGGCGAAGTGCATGCTCTGTCATTTGACAAAGTATCCGAAAGTCATGACAGATAGATTTCAAGATGCAATAGTTTTAAAATTATTTTATGAAAATTATTGTCAAAAGTAATTTTCAAAATTGTCAAAAGTAATTTTCTTTAAAAAATTCCAAAAAATCTGCAAATTATGTTACACTGTCAGAAGAAACTGTTTTTGAAAGAAAACCTACTCCTTTATCCAATGATGCAAATATCGTTTTATAGCACATGTAATTACAGGTGTTATTACGTATTGTGAGAGAAAAAATGCCAAAAATTGCAAAACTCATAAAATAAAACATTTTGTAATAGAATTTCGAAAAAATCACTCTGAGGTGTGTTAGGACATGCCTTAGTGAAGCCGTATACAAAATTTGGTAGGTCTGCAACCACCAGTCTCGGCGCTATGTGATCCAAAGGTGCAGGCATAAGAAAATCAGAGGTTACAAACCTACACTTATACATACATAGCCAGCCAGTAACAAACTTAGTTTACCCTCGAATTTTATTATATAACAGTCTGAAAAAGTCTTCTATTAAACACTGAGTTTTTATTTCATACTGTATTTTCAAAGGTTTTAAGGTCCAGCAGACTGAAATCACAACTAAAATCTGATATTCATTAGCTGGAAATAAATAGAGACTAGTTTATGCCAATATCTGAAATTGAATTACAACAATGTTGTCAGGTTTATTTAATCTTCCTTTTTATGCAAAAAGAAAGAGTTTTGGTGCATGGTTCCTTTTTAGCTTTAAAAGCAGCATGTTGAGATTTTAGCAAACATGGGATCAGACTTTAAGTAGTTAATCTATTTTTATCAATTTAAATATAATTCATTGTTAGAAATGACAATTACTTACTAATGGGAAGCAATTTTTTACACAACAAGTCATTTTTGAAATTTTACATAACACAGTCTTCAAAAATGAAAAGTTATTTTTATCAAACAAATAAAAGTTTTTAAAATATTAAAATTCAATTACCTATGGCCAATTAAAACAACAGATGGCTGATCTTCATCACCATACAGAGCTTTAAAAACTTCTCCAACATCACTATATAAAATAAATTAATAAATGAAGAGTGTGTGTCACTAAGCATACTAAATTGCTTTCATAACAATAATTATCTGAAAAGTTACTACATATCAGTTATAATCTTGAAAAACACCAAGACATCTCATAAATAATTTTAATAAATAACTCCTAATTATATTAAGATATTTAAATAGGATTAGCAATAAATACAGAAGAAAAAAATTTACTAATAGAAAATTTCAGAACGCAGCAGATTTTGATTATCTTTAATTTTGCAGGTATTTAACCAGGATGTTTCATTAAATCTTCTTTTTTTCATGTTGGTTTACATAAAATCTCCAAAATTCAGAGCTAAAAAATAACTGCTAACAAAATGAATGACTACAGAAAAGTTTTAGGTCATATTGCAACCATAACATGCCAAAAATGTGAATCTGGATTTCCTTAATTATGAGGAAAATACTTTCAAAGTTTCGTTGCTTCAGTAAAAAGTTAAATACAACAATGAAGAAGGTATGTCAATTTTTCTGCGAACTATTTGAAATTAGGATTTGGGGCTTTGACATAGTATACAGCACAGTCAGATAATATAGACATATGGCAAACTCGAATACAATTGGAGATCTTGCGGATAGTTTTGCGGTGATTCCGAGGCTTCGTGAAGATTTTTTTTTTAAGATAGAAAGTTATTTGAAAGAGATATATTTTCAGTATATAGCTCAAGTGCACTGCATACATGTGTTCATATTCACACTATATATTCTGTTATTATAAGTTGGCAGATAGTTTTGAATTATGCATGCATATAGTTTATTTTTTTATCCCCCTATGGTGTGCAGCATTGTTTTGTAATCCCCAAAATGCATTTAGGGGAAAATTCCCAAATTTGTAGATTCACGTTTTTGGTGTGATGGTAGTGATATAAGAGCTGGTAAAATGCCAAGTGGTGTAGCTCAGCTATTGGTCAAAACTAATGTTATGCTATTTCTGCAATTTGTAAAATGGACCTTGTTTATTGCCAAAATTAGAAGTTACAAAAAATTGTCAACAGATAGAAACATAAATTATCAATAAATGGGAGTTTATTGCATAAAGTTACAAAGCTTTTAATATGCCATTACTGTGTTTATTTGACTGACACCATTTTGCTTTTTTTGGCTCATACATTGAACAAAGGTATAATATTATTTAGCTGTATTACCATCCAGAAAAATAAAGGAAGAAAGTTATCAAAAGAAGAGTTACAGCCAACCAACATTCAAAAGTCAAATCTAAGGATTTGAACCAATGTATTGAAAAATAAGAAATATCATGCTGAAACAAATTTAAAAAGAGAATGTAAAAAAAATCAGTTTTAGAATTACAATAATTTTTTTTTTTCTTCCAAACAGATAAACAAATGTTCATAAATTACTAGTATTGAATCTAAATAGATAATTGAATTTATTATAACAGAAACTTACACTAAGTAAACAAGTAATCAAAATGAAACACAATTTATATCTACCTAGATAATCTTTCAGCAGAAAGATCTTCATCATCAGCACAATAAGTTTCACCTAAAGAAAAGAAAAGATTAAAAAAAAATTACTGAAAAACATACTAGAATATTTTTTTACTACTAGGGGCCAAGGTCCCTAGACTCGCTTTTGATGGGGCATTTGGCTACTAATAAGGTTTAGTCATAAAAAGGTATAATGTCCGAAGATTAGATCAGATAGGATGTTACCAAGCTACACATGGCTTGGTTCTTGCACGTTCCTTGGAGCATAAAAATTTTAACTTCAAAATATTTTTAAATATGTAAAAGTTATGGAACACCTAGCTTATTTGCCACCCATGGCAGTTCTTCATAAGTTGGCGACTTACATATGACTATAATAATCATTTCTCTTTAACTTTGCAAATAAAACAGTACTTCATATATATTCTTGGCTAAAAACTTTGGAACAGCTATGATATCTTCCCACCAATAGTGACTTTTATTTTGAGATTTACACATGCGAATAATTAATGATCATTTCCGATGTAGGGTTGCCACTAAAATTGCTTTCCATTTATTCTTATCCATAATACTTTGCAGAATGGCATACTAAGCACCATGAAATAGTTCATCTTACCGTGGTGACAAATAGCCAGGCAGTGCGAAAACTGCTTTAATGCTGCCAAATATTTCAGCTCTGTAATGGGAAGCAAATACCAAAGCTGGACCCAGTGTTTTTAAAAGTTCCATTTTCATACAACATTCAGAAATTGCACCTGCCATTTAAAGCTGCAGCTAGCAAATGCATCCATTCCTTGGAACATAAAAATTTAAACTTCACAATAAATTTAAATATATAAAACCTGTGAAAACTTTGCTTTTGCTACCCATGGTGGTTTTTCATAATTTGGCGACTTTGAATGTGTATAATTAATCATCATTTCTTGTTAAGTTTGTAAAACAACAACAACAAAAAAGTACTTCACAAGTTTTTGCTAAAAACTACAGAACAGCTAGGATATCTTTCTGTCAATGGTGACTTTTCATTATTTGACGATTTACACATTTACATAATCGATAATCATTTCCCATAAAAGCACTTCTCTGTATATTCATATACATAATCCTTTGCAGATTATCATATTTAGCACTGTGAAATATTTCATCTCGCTATACTGGCAGATATCCAAGCTGTACTAAAACTGCTATAATGGCATAGTTAACACCACCAAATATTTTTATTTGGTAATGGGTAGCAAATACCAAAGCTGAACCTATCCAGCATTACTATGATCTGCATTTGAATAATTTTTCCCTTTCAGGATACTGGGGTCCAAGATTTTGGAACACACTTGTTTTAGATTTACCCTGTTTGGAGGGACAGCCTTTTACCAGATCGTACCTGTGATACCAAAATAGCACTTTTTCAATCAATTATAGTTAGCTATTCTGCATTGAAAAAATGAATGATCTACAATTAAGAAGCATTACATGGGCAAATCAGGCAGCGGGTTTCCATCACTATCTCAAAATTTCATGAATTTCTTTCTTGTGTTGCCTTACCCAAGGAAAGAGCAAATCTGAAATAGTTTTGATTTACCTCTTTCAGTTTTGCAGTTATGGGTGGGGGGTGTCAAAGTACCCCAGAGGAGTGATGTAGAAATAATTTAGGGCCATTTTTGCCACTTTACAGTCTGGACTGTGACTGGCTCTGAGGTGCTTTAGAGAATTTTTTCTTTTTATCTGCTAATATACCTTGAACATTAACATCTCAAATTGAAAATTCATTCAAAAATAGTCAGAGCCTCCAAATAAGGCCCCCTAAATACCCCCAAATTCATAAAAAATATAGTTTTTAAGAATGCTTTAAATCGTGGCTCTGAAGTGATACAGAAAAACTTTTTGAACATTCCAGTTACATATCTTCATATAAAGTGAATCCAATGTTAAAATTTTTGAAGGCCCCCCAGGGGTCCCAAACATAGTTCTTAATGCTAATTTCTGCAATTTCGAAGCATTGGTACAACTGGTGCTGACTTCCCACAGGAGAACTATGTGCATGGAGATGTAGTATCAACATAGTAGTATTACAGTATGAAGAAACATTTTTTGAAGGTACAACTGTTTCCAAGAAAATTCCAAAAGGTACCTCCTTATTTGGGACATTCTACTGACACGCATAGGGCATTTTGGCGGTACTTTAAGAAGTTTAATTGACTGTAGCAATATTGAAAACTAACTTATCCTGCATATATCTCAAATATATCCTCCATATATCACAAATATATCTCCATGTATCACAAATAGTTCTTTTACAAAGGTACTCACGAGAATAACACTAAGCTGTGTATGTGTTTGAGGATCTCTGTTAAATACTGAGCCATTTTAGAAAACTTTCTTCACTGAGAGAAAGCTACACTATTCCTGAATATTTTAGGCTACCTTTCATGCATCCAGCAGAAATAGTTCTTTTACAGGGACATTCAAAAGAATTCTAACACATTACACTATATGGACATCTCTGTAACTACTGAACTGATTCGAAAGATTTTTCTACTGAAAGTTACACTATTCCTGAGTAACATAGGCTAAAATTCATGCATGTAACACAATTTAAAGGAACACTCAAAATACTTCTCAAATATGTCATAACTGTATCCCTTCGCCAAATTAGGAAAATATATACTGTCTAAATTTATTACCTCTACATATAGCATGTCTTCATTTGAAATAGACAAAATATAAATAATATTTAAATGCAATAATTTTTGTCTATAGTGCAAGCGTCATCAAACTATTTCCTTTTTGTAATTCATACATGCTTCATTTCTCTCTGAAGTTAATTCTAAAGCCGACACTGACAAAGTCGCTGGTAGAAGTTACAGGGATGTTAACTCCAAAACTCGATTTGGGAGCACCCCGGGAGCAGAAAAAATTTCATTAGGGAGCACCTCGGGAGCAGAAAAATTCCATTTGGGAGCAGAAAAATTCCATTTGGGAGCACCTCGGGAGCACAAAAAAATAGTTTCCGAGAGGAAAACTAAGATTCAAGATCAGAATTAACATGATTTTGGAGCATAAAATTGAAGATTTAGGAACACAATAAATGCATACAAGAAAAGCAAAGTTTGCGAGCAAACACCATTTGCTAAAAGCAAAACACTATTTGAAAGCACTTTAGGAAAGCTCTGGAAAAAAAAGGGTGTATACAGGCTATGCTATCAGCAACTTGGTAAAAACAATACATATCAGGAGTCAGCAACCTTTCTGTGGTTAAGTCATTTTTTTCCTACTCAAGATCCATGAGTATGATTTGTATGCGGCTTGCGAGCCACAGGTTTCCAATCCCTGTCCCTTTTTTTTCTTTTTCAGAATCATTTAGGGAATCTTCCTCTCGAAAAAGAGAGCACAAATAAAATGAAAACTAAATTTTAAAACAAAAGCTTCTATCTCATTCTTTGGTTCTATTACAAATCACAAGTAGTACTAAATGGAGATTTTTGAAAACCTAAATATTAAACCTCTTATACAACAACACGTAATTGGTAAGCAGTATCAAAAACAAAATAAATTTGATGGTTAGAATAATTAAATGTGTGTACTTTTAATAGCATATGCTTTTGTATCAGTAATTTAACCTCATCTAATATTTACATATTCATCTATAATACTTGAACACTAATATACAAAGCAAATGTAAACAAAAAATATTTAATGACTGTTGAGAGAAATTAAGAATTATGGGAAGTTAAAAATTAAGATTATAAGAAATTAATGAGATTACAAATTAAGTATCATAAGTTATCTAGTTTTCTATTTATTCTTTTTTTTTTATTTTTATTAATTTCTTCTTGAGCTTTTTCATTTTCTTCTAATAGTTTTAATGTTTTTGCAAGTCTATCCTTCCCTTCCGTTAATAGAATCTGTCCACTTTCTATAACAGCCAGTGGCGGCTCGTGACCTGCTTCAGTGGTGGGGCCCGAAAAAAATAGTGCCAGTTCAAATCGGGAAAATACATATACATAGAGCTGTGGCGGATCGTTACCCATTTCGAGGAGGGGGCTTTTTTTTTTTTTTTTTTTAAGCTCGAAAAGGTAAAACATGAATCGCTTTTGTAAACAGTGTGAATACATAAAAACTTTTCGAATAACAAGTTATGAAAGGCGTATTGATTTCTCCTTTAAGTTTTCATTTAAAGACAGCAGATTTATTTTGCACCAAAAAAAACATTTTCCTCCATTTTTCTTTCTCAAAAAGGTACAATATCAATTTAAAAAAAAAAAAAAAAAGAAAAAGAAAAAAAAAAAAAAAAAAAAAGAACAATGCATGAGTACATGTTGAAAAACGAATTGGTCCATAATGTTTCATCTCCAAATAGCAAATCGTGCCCCTTCATAAACAAAAAACGGTGCCCCTTGCGATGATTACCGTAATTTATGGAAGAAACGCCGCACCCACGAAAATGAGCTTAGTTAGCTAGAAAATCGTCAAAAACGCCGTGATCGTTGGTGTGTGTGTGTGTGTGTTGGGGGGGGGGGTGATCGTGGTCAGAAGTCAATGCCAGATAAAATTCAATGTTTTCTAAAATAATTTCTTAATTAACAAAAAAAAAATAAATAAAAAATATGTTGCATTACTTATTAGACCTAATTTATTAAAAAAGCTATTAAGTTGATCGGATATATTTCGGTAGAAATTGGATAAACGGCAAAAAAATCTCCTTTTTTCTCTCCCTTCCCATAGAATGTTTTAAAGTATTTGCCACTATTTTACGAAGCTTACGATTTCTATTTTCAAATAATCAGACATCAATGTTTATATTCACAAAGGTGAATTTATAGAAATAAAAAAATAACTTCTAAAAACCTTCTTGCATCCGCACAAAGTTCGGACAGACTACCAGGTGCCATTAAAATGAAAACAGCAATCGATGTGTGAGAAGAGTCTCCAGTTAAAAGTAAACATCCCCCCCCCCCCCCCGCAGATGGCCAGCTGTTGATTACGTAATGAGCTTCAGCAAATTGTTGTTTTAAACTGAATGTTGTGTAACAACTCTTGATGGTATTTATTTATTATTTATTATATTTATAACATTGGGATTTATTTTAAAAGCATTCAGCATTTCTTGAGCATACCAATTAGTTGGCAGTGTTTATTCCATAGAGTGCACAGGGCGCAAAGCCACACGGCGGAAAAAAAAATCTTTCAGATTAACTTTATTTATTTCTTTTTTTTTTTTTGGGGGGGGGGAGGGTTAAACTCGCACCGTGCGCAACATTGACTAATTTTGGCTGAAATTCAGTATTTTAAGAACAATAGAGGTTCATGTGAAAAACGGGTGCATTTAATAGAGGGTAGTGTACTTTTGCGGTATTTTACAGAACTTTAACCCTTCAAAATATATATTCAAAACTTCATTAAAATTTAATTATAGTTCTAAAATGTAGATGTAAAAGATTTACTTCTATTTTTTTTTGCTTTTTACTTAATTGAGGAGACATCGGTTGGATGTATGAAGCCATCCACTTCAGAGCACGGGACATGGACCCATCTTAGGGTGCTCTGACTTTTTCCAAAACTGGATCAAACCTCTTTTCTATGGGGGTAGGTTCGCATTCTGATTCGCTACGCTGTGATCTGTGCACGCTAAAGAGTACGTGTCGGTGGTGGCGCCATCTTTTGAGAAAATTATCACGAAACGAATTTTTCGGTTTTTCGTTGAAGATCGGCTTAAAAAAAATTGAAAATATTGTAAATGCCGCACTTACTATTTTTTAACTTTTTAACTCATAAACGCCGCGGCGTTTCTTCCATAAATTACGGTACTTGTTTGCCTATCTGGCCGGCCCTGATTGAGGTGACTAACAAAGCCCGACTGGTCCGATCCGGGACGGGTAGAATGGCTTCGGAATGCAGCTTTCGTACGTTTTGAATCTTGCTTTACTGCTAACTAGCTTTCCATACACGCTTTAAAAGATAAATGAGCATGCCAAAAATTTAACAAAGAGTCAAAATGACGTATTCGGTGCAGACCGGCGTACAAATCGGCTAAAGCGCAGTTCGGCACAATATTTGTGTTTCGGCGCACCCTGAAAGAGTCAAAATGACGTATTCGGCGCAGACCGGCGCAAAAATCAGCTAAAAGTGCAGTTCGGCACAAGAATTTGTGTTTCGGCGCAGCTCGGCGCAGAATTAACATCCCTGAAGTTAGTATTTAATAAATATAAAAATGTTTTGTCCTGATGTAAAAAAATCATTTTTTAATGTCGCAGATGCAAAAATATTAACAAAAATTAAAATCACATCTGCACAAAAAAGTCAAACATAATTTAAAAAAAAAAAGTTTTATGTATATTCTAAAAATAAAACATTTTTATTATACAGCATTTTACGCTGTTTCTACTTTTAAAATATAATTTCCTCTAGTGAAAAAAAGTGTGAAGTTGCTGATATTGAGCTGAACTTTTACTATGTAGTAGAATATGAAAAGTTATTTAAGAGCGGAAGGGCTATAGCTTTATCAGAACAAAATGAGATTGCTATAATGAAATATCTGCATGCATTATCTGGCTCAGATTCTTTTACTTGGCCATGACAAGATGATGCAGAAACACTTACTGCAGACAGGATATTTTTTGGTCCAATTGAATTTACTTCACTCACTCCATTTATCATTTCTCATGTAAAAAGTACCAAAACAGCTTACAATAAACTGTACAATAGACTCTATAATAAAAGTATGTAAATAACCAGAGAATTTTTTTTCATTTTTACACATTATTTTTTGTTTGAAATGATGTTTGCCGATTTTGCTGTAAAATGTAATACAAGTGTCAGAAATAAATGATGTAGATTTGTGACAACTTCTTTTATTTACAATATTATTTGCTTTTTGTTTGTTTTAAATGAAGTATAAGAAATGGTATATGTAGGGTTAATAAATTTAGATAATATTTATTTTCCTAATTTGGTGAAGAGACATATGACAATATTTATGAATTATTTTGAGTGTTCCTATAAATTATGTTACATGCATGAAATTTAGCCTATTTTACTCAAGAATAGTGTAGATTTCAGCGAACAAATCTTTAGAATCAGTTCGGTAGTTACAGAGATGTCCATATAGTGTAATGTACTAGAATTTTTTTTAATGTCCCTGTAAAAGAACTATTTATGCATACTATTTATGCTATGAAAGGTAGCCTATAATGCTCAGGAATAGTGTAGCTTTCTATCAGTGAAAAATGTTTTCGAATCGGTTCAGTAGTTACAGAGATCTCTAAACAGTGTAATGTAATTCTTATGAGTGCCCCAGTAAAAGAACTATTTGTGATATATGCAGGATAAGTTAATTTTCAATATTGCTACAGCCAATTAAGCTTCTAAAAGTAATGCCAAAATGCCTTATGCGTGTCAGTGGAATGTCCCAAATAGGGGTACTTTTTGGGATTTTTCTTGGAAAAGTTGTACCTTCAAACAATGTTTTTCCATAATATAAAATTACTATGCTGATACTACATATCCATGACAATAGTTCTCATGAAGGAAGTCGGCACCAGCTGTACAAATGCTTCGAAATTGCATAAATTAGCATTAAGGACCATAAAAATAAACACTCAAAAAACTGGTGTTAAAAGATAAAATAAATAAAAACTTTGTGAAAAAAACACACATAAAAGGTTACTTCAAGGCATAATGATCGTTTCGACTGAAAATTCGTTCGGTCTTTGTTAGACAAACCCTTCTGCCATACACAGCCTTAAAGTTACTTCAAGGCGTAACAATCGTTTCGACCGAAAATTCATTCGGTTTTCGTCAGACAAACCCTTCTGTCATACAGAGCCTAAAGTTACTTCAAGGCGTAACGATCGTTTCGACCGAAAAGTCATTCGGCCTTCATCAGACAAACCCTTCAGATTCATCATACAGGCTCTGTACGACAGAAGGGTTTGTCTGATGAAGACCGAACGAATTTTTGGTCGAAATGATCGTTACGCCTTGAAATAACCTTTTATGTGTGTTTTTTTTAACAAAGTTTTTATTTATTTCATTAAGGACCATGTTTGGGGCCTCATACAATTCCCATACCCTCAAAAAAGTTTTAACATTGGATTCGCTTTATATGAAGATGTATAACTGCAATGCGCAAAAAAAAATTTTCTGTCATATGTTAGAGTGAAGATTTAAAGCATTATTAAAAACTATTTTTATGAAATTGGGGATATTTGCAGGGCCTTTACTTGGCGGCTTTGACTATTTTCGAATGAATTTTCAAATTGAGATGTTAATATTCAAGGTATATTAGCAGATAAAAAGAAAAAATTCTCTGAAACACCTCAGAACCAGTCACAGTCCAGACAGTAAAGTGGCAAAAATGGCCCTAAATTATTTCTACATCACTCCTCTGGGGTACTTTGACACCCCCCCCCCACCCCCACCCATAACTGCAAAACTGAAAGAGGTAAATCAAAAATATTTCAGATTTGTTCTTTCTTTGGGTAAGGCAACACACATACACACACACACACAAAAAAAAAAAAAAAAAACCCATGAAATTCTGAGTTCTGAGATGGTGAAGTAAACTTTTCCTCTTTTTGCCTGATTTGCTATTGCAATACCTCTTAATCATTTTAACACACAAAATTATACCTCATCCAAACACACTAACACTTTCAGCCACACACATGGCCATCCTCAGGTGTTTCACTGATTGTTGCTGTCCTTGCCCTTCTTTTATTATGCTTGAGTCACGCCCACCAACTTTTGTAAATGCATGCGTATGTTGTTTATCTCTGTGATGTCATTTATTATTTCGATGGTTTCTCGTTTAAGACTGTAGCTTTTATTCTTAAAATTGGCTATTTTCTTTACATTGTCAAAATCGATGGTGAAGGGGTGGATTGGGCTAGTCTTGATAGGGCTGTACATGGTTTTTCCAAAATGTAAATCATTAATATGCTTTATCTTGCTTTCTTTAATTTTCCTCTTTGCGACTCCAGGAGTCACACTGTTCTTTTCTTTCTACTTTTGTTTGGAATTTCACGTGATTCTATATAATTGGAATAGCTTTTTTCTTTGTTGTAAAGGCATGAATGATTTTATGCTGGCAAAAATTGCCAAACCTGGCAAGCATGATGCTCAATTTTTTCCAGTTTTTTTTAAATTAATATCTTCTATAAAATAATTTGAAGTCAGCTTAGCGGCTTCCCTGAATTTTTTGAATCCATGGACACCTTTGTCAAAACTCAACTCACCACAGTTTCAGAAGAGATAGCATGACAAGTTTTTGACAGCAGCAGCGACTTTTTTTTTAAAATGAGAGATTTGAAGACAGAGACATGGAAACACTGTACTAAATGAGTCATTTAGATATTTTTGTACCCTATTCAGAAGTTGTACTCAATTTAGATCTTTATCAGAAGGAAAGGTAATTTCTGAATTTACATTTCTTAAAAACTACTGAGAGCTCAATTAATCCTACATACTCACTAGGCAGTCGTAATCCAGGTCCTAGACTGGATTATGCAATTATTATCATTAAAGTCATTTGATTGTTACAGAATAAAAGGTTAGTACTCATTCTTTGCAGAAAAGTATGAACAGATATTTTCTCAACAGATGAAAAAGTGAAAAGATAAATATTTATTTATTTTAATCTAATAATAAAACAAATCTAATAATAGAACCAAAGAATGGCCATGTATGAAACCATCATTTGCAATATCAGGGTTCATATGGGTCCTTAATCTACTAAAATTCCCAACTTTTGAAAAATTGTCATAAAAGTCCCACTTTTTGAGATACTTGAGAAAACTTTTTTTCATACTTTATAAAAAAAACAGGACCACTTTTAACAGATCAGACCATTTTAGGACAATATTTAAAAATTCCTCAATTTTTGCAAATCAATGATCTGTACAACCTTGAATACTTAAAATTTCACTTGGAACAATGCATGTCCATGTGATCAATTTAAGCACTTCATATTAGTCTTTCTATTTTTCCTTAAAGCTTAAAAACTAGAGTTGTTTTTTATAGATAGTTAAAGTTTGGAGCAGAAAAAAAGTGTTAATAACATTTGATAACATAAAAAAATGATGAAATATTTAGTATGTGCATATTAAGTTTTGCATGTAGCTTATAAGATTAGTGCAAGATGAAAATCATCATATCAACTGATTAATGTTGCATCAATAAAAAAAGCCCTGAAAATTTTAGTATTATAGAATTCCATAAATATAAATAATTTAGCACAAACCACACAGTTTCATTTTACTTATGTATGTTTTACTCAAAATGATTCATATATAATATTACATCATTTTCTGAGATAAACACTTGCACAGCCACACCCACATATATACTATGTATGCAAAAACATAGCAAAAATAAAAAAGGAATACATTGATTCAAAAATTACGTCTAATTAATTGAAAGTTCAAGTCCTTGAGAAAACCTGACAACTCTAAAACTGGGATAACTACACATTCCTTAGAAATATGTAAATAAATACGACATCATCATGAGGTACTTCATAATAAAAAAAAAGATAGTCATCATGCTTTATTTCAACAAATAGCACAAGAAACCCAAGTTTTGTAATTGTAAAATATAGAGAATCTATTGATATACCAACAAATTTTCCAAAATCATGCAAATTTTTGGAGCCAAAAATATTCAAATTTTTATCGTATTTTGCATAAATAGGAGTGTCAGTTAAGCTGAGGTGTGTTTGAGAAAAAATTTTGCAAGTGCACAACATAGCAAATAAAAAATTTGGGAATGACAGTAGCTCCCATCATGTGTGATGACAACAGATTTTTGGCAAAAAGTCTCAATAATTATTGTTGTGCAGCAGTTTGTAATTACATAATTACAAAACACAACTTAGCATTTCAGGGACTGAAAAGAATTTATCCCTCTTGTCCAAACTTTGAATTTCTCAACTGATTAATTCTCTCTGGTGCCACCACGATGCTTTTTTGCACTGTCAAGTGAGCTTTTGCAGAGTGTGGTGCAGCGAAAAATGAACATCTCAGGGGTGCATGCAGACGACAAGTTATTTGCCTTTTCGCAGTCTTCGATTTCATTCTTTTGATGGGGATGCAAAACACACAAATTTTGTTTGTATCGACAATTCCCACCTCTTCTCAAGTTGTTTCACAGCAAAGCTGCTGCCAATTTGGCCAGATTCTTTACGGAACGAATGAAACTTTCCCGAGGCTGTATGTGAAATTCTAATTTCAAATACAATTTTACAGCATAATTACAGACTTTCCCAAGGTGCAAAAAATTCAAGTACATTTTCTGACAGCTGACACTCTGAACTATCTAATACACAATCATACATAAAAACATCTTTCATTCGTTTTGATGTGAGCACTTTCAGCCACTTTCCATGGCCTTCTCCTTGGTACTTATCTATAGTGCCAAGAAGAAGGCCATGTGAAGTGGCTGGAAGAACTTGAAACAGTAAGAATGAATGACGTTTTTATATATTATTATGGATTGCATCAATAAAACTTTTTTATTTAAACTTATCTAATACACATATGGGGTCTAATTTATGGTGTCACCTGTGGGTTAGTCCCGATAAGCATAGTGTGGCTGATAAGTTAGGGGAGCATATATTGAATTAAGAGTAGAAAAAGAAAATTTTCTTGTATATAGAATTCAATATTTTAAATAAAGATTGTGAGACATTTTTTTTTTGAAGGGGCACGTGTTTCTCCCCCCCCCCTCCCCAACTAGTATGTGTAGCTCCTTGCTCAACTAGAGAAGTGTAGATCTTTATAAGATATAAATGAGCAAGCAAACAGAATTTTAACAGAAGACTTTAAAGTCTAAAGAAGACAGAAGACTAACAGAAGACTAAGACTTAAAATTCTCATGAAGGGCATTAGAAAAACCACATTAAAATACATCTGTTTTTAATTTTTTTCATCACATGTTCAACTGATTAAAAATATTCAACACATTTTTCGCAAAGGTATGAAAATAATGCAAATGCATTACAGTAAGAACTTTAAATGCACACATTTTACTACTTAAAATGTTTCCAATATACTTTTGTATGTTTTAGTAGCAAGCCAATAAAAAAAAGTCTAAATTACCATGTCCTCTACAGTCTAGAGCAGCTATTTGGCATTCTATCAACTGGCTAATATTTGTCTAGAATAAAAATTACAATCAGTCACAACTATGTGTATTAATCAAAACAGAAACATATATCTACATGTAATAAATAAGCAATTCCACTGGCTCATTCATTTAATGAAACCTTTTACAGATACAGACAAAATAAAAGCAACTCCATGTAATATTTTTGAGATACATGTATACTAATTTCATGGTGGAAGAAGTGATAAATATATTTATTTTTCAGAAATCCAAACATCAGTCAGTATAAATGAAAAAACAGATTTCCAGGCAGGTAAAGAGAGAATAACTGGATTCTAAGACCTCCTTGCTCACTGTATGTTTAGTTGCACAGGTCTTCACATATCCACAGGAAGTTCCTGCACTGTAGCTCTAAGAACAAGAGACCATGTAGCTACAACTTATGAGAACCCTTGAGACTCCCCCCCCACCCAAAAAAAAAACAACTTGTCATAACATATCGATGAAATAATGTCATAATTTTTTATAGCTGTAAAAATTGTCTAACAAATCAGTCAAAAACCGAATAAATCAGGTTTTCCCAAGTTAATTTGGGTTTTGCCCAGCGCTGCCAGTTAAAACGGATTTTCAGTAGTTAATTCCGGTTTTGACTGATTTCTGGTTTTCACTGTAACATATATATATATCATCTGATATGCCACACAACCAAAATCCTACTATTTTGACTGTCTTTAATTATAAATTACTGGTTATGGCTCCTGACGATGGTACCAGTGGTTATAATTTCAATTCCATTCTATTTTCACATTGTTTAATTGTACTTTATTCAGCTCAGAATCCGATTCCCCCCCCCCCCCCACATGAGGTATGTAATTTTAGCATCTGCTATTGTATTTTTTCATGCTGGGGTATGTTGCAGTACATACTTTGTCACCCACATGCACACCACATTCTCCTTTTTCATGGCGAATATGTTCTGCATAACACTGTATAAAAGAAAACCATGCAAAAAAGTATATTTAAATAAGGAATAATGGCAACAGATTTTGTTGTACAAACTCTATATCACTCTGGAAATACTGAGTGCCACATATATAGAACAGGTGTAAAAATTCTTTAAAAAAACTTTTATGCATTTGGTAAAATAAAGACCCTAAAAAGTTTGTCTTTATTTCTATACTGTGTTATTTTGAAACCGTGTAAAAATGAGAATCCAATGTGTGTGTGTGTTTATAGATAAACAGATAGATACAGTAGAGTGCCAGTGATGCCAGATTCAGGGATTTCTCCTCAGATTTAATGGGATTTTTTGAGGGGAGAAATAGTTTAGGGGGAATCTGAGTTTTTAAGAGAATTTTATTTTTCAATCGCTATGTGCCAACAGAATGTCAATGACCAATGTAATAATAACTGATTTATAAAAATATTAATGAAGTATAAAATATTATGTTACATAAAATTATTAGTACCTACAACTTATGAATTTTTATCCTCCCCCCCCCATAAAATCACTCTCCAGCACTGACGGTGATGTACAGACTCATCAATATATTGTTCTCCCTACTCCTCTTCCCCCTTTCTCACCAATCCACCCATCAATGAAATTTGATATTCATTTTATTATAAAAAATATAATTAAGATTTTAACATTTGGGGGGGGGGGGGGAATTTTAAATTTTGAGAGGAAATTCAATCACGTTTAGGGGGAAATGTCTCAGAAAGTGTCGCCACACTGTAGAGTGCCAATTATCTGGACTGGTCAGGACCAAGGCCGATTCGATTAATGAAAAATTTGGATAACTGGCTAATAATCGAATCATGTTATATAACTCGGCTGTTCAAGCCTCGACAGGGGGAGACCCCCTGAACCCCCGTAATTTTTTAGTTTCATTATTGCCATATTAAAACGATATTAATTCACTATGCCATTTTCTCTCTCATTTTTCGTGTATTTCGTCTGGTAACCCTATGTTGAAATTTTTATGAGTGTAACCTATTTATAGAAAAATACATGTGATGCATATTCTACAGCTTACAAAATATTGTAACAATAGATTAAAGCTGTTGTGAACTAATAGTATTTAAATATATGTAAAATCATGTCGCATACTTTTATGTAGCATTTTTGGGACATATTTTTCAGACAAGTTTCAATAAAGGGGGTGAGAGATAAAATGACGTAGTCATTAATATCTGATATAATTGATGTGCCAACGCCATATTCAAGTGCTACATTGTTTCAATTTTTGTCTTTCTTTAAACAATTTCAATTTTTTTAATGTAAAGATAGCATGACTTTTTTGTGCTTTTCAGATATCTATCAAAACATCACCTACACGTACAAAACTTATTAAAAAAGTAGCATGTGTACTCTAGCACATGTTTCAAAAGCAAATGAAACAGGCAATGCACTCTACTCCTAATTCTTAAAAAACAAACAATCTTAATCCTTTTATTTAGCTTTTTCTTTTACTCTCTATCCACATTAAAAATAGGCACAGCAAATATGAGTGAAAAAAAGAGTAAGGGCTCCTCTTTCCATGGGCATCAAGTGACAAAAAGAGCAATTTTGGACCCTCTTCAGAAAATCAGATGAATTTTCCTGGAAAAAATGTTATATCGCGAAGGCAGGGAGAAAGAACGCATGCTCTGTGATTGATTCTCTTAATTTGACCAATTAATTGCCACTCTACTGTACATACATTAGGGTGTTTCAAAAAATGAGGTTTTTTGAAAATCAGGTCGGATGGGTCATTAATAGGTTCTATTTGCAGAGTAAAAAATCAGAAAATTGGTCTTAATACATTTGTATAATATTTAGGGGTTGGTCGTTGCCTTCAAATTTATAAGATTTAGAGTATTTTACTTACTTGTGTTTTAAATATACAATTATGCACACGTGTGATCATTTTTCAAACATTATATTGTTTTCGATAAAAATATTCTGCTTGAATATTGTAGATTAGGAATGTGATTTATATCTGCTAAGCACAATACAAATAGAATATCAAACATGACTTTTAAAAAATAAAATAACAAAATTAAAGATATTATTACCGACAAAAGAGACCAGGAAAGTCCACTGTAACCACCTCCATGTAACAAGAAAAGCAAAGGGCCTGCAGTGCCTTTCAGATACACCCTAAAAGTCTTTTGCACAGTTAAGTATCATAAATGTACTATGAAAAACAATATGAATACAGATTGTACATGTACATTAGGGTGTCCCAAGATGCAATGGAAAATTTTTTTTTTTCGAAATCGAATACGCATACCCTCTATTTTTTTTCTATTTCATCTCAGTAACATAAATACAAAGTATTATTGCAATACGATAACGGTATGCCGTGCCGACTTTAGGTCAAAGTTGAACATAAAATCTTGTATGGAGAATACTACGGAAAGATTGTGAAATGCATGACAACATAAGATACCATTTTAGTCAAAGCAAATATTTATATTATAGCAAAAGAAGCATATTATAGTAAAAGAAACATGATACATACTTTAATTTCAACGTTTGTTTTTTACAATCCAGATAGATTTTCGTGTGTTCTTGTACACAGCGTAGCAAAAATTGTCTTTGCTCCTCCTAAACCGTTATTAAACCATAAAAGTCCTGCATCATTTTTACCGCTCTTTCAGCTGTATCGTTCACTTCTCTAAGCATTGATATTGTTTTTTTAGCATCTAGAAACGTAGCATTATTATTGCACTAAGAGGGACTCTCATTGAGAAAACTGTCATCAATTTTGAGTCTAGGAAATAATGACGAACACCGATTTTATATCTTCGAATACAGACAGATATAAAATCATCGATGCTTTTTTATGTGAAAAATAAATTAAAATAACAGGTATCAATTGCGTGATATATATAAATAACTAAATAAAAACTACACAATCAATATATCAGACTCACCATACAATGGAACACGAAGTTTGTCCTTCGATGGAATGTATTTCTTCTCATGGGCCGAGAAATTTTCTCTATGTAGATTTGCCACCATTTTAAATTTTGTTTCTTCGTCCACATCACCATCAAAAAGTGTTAATATTGCTATTTCATCAGTCAAATACTATAAATGCTGGAGAAATTTTAGTAAAGCAGCTTTCGAGATATTTTCATCCACATTTTCGTAAGATTCCAAAGATTTCAAAAAGCACAAACCTTTGTTGGTGCTTTAACTGCCAAAATGTATTGAAGCCATGATTTAACGTACATTGTTACGATAAACAAGCAGACGTCTAACAATGCTTCCCCATCCTTTGACGATAGTTTTAGGGAGTAAATCGCTCGGGCCATCCATCTAGCTTTGTGCATGGCCCCCGGAGGTCTGACTTTTTTTTTTCTGCATCTCCAGCTAAAAATACGATAGAAAGTTCAATAAAGTCCCAATAGTCTTCTCTGGCCATATCAGTTTTAAGTTCAGCCCGGTAAAACAAGCAAATTTTCATGTTCGGATACAGTTAGGAACGATTCCACTGTATCTCTATAGCATTGCATTTTAGCGGTATCGATGTTCTTCCAATTCTCTTTGAACTTTTTATAGAAAAGGTATATCGAGGCTTGTTGTCACTTGTTTAATTTTCACTTCGAATACAGCCTCAGTTCGATACATGATGACTGCAAGCGAAAAAAAGCATTTTCCTATCAAATTTTTGCTGTAGAAGCGCGCAAGCGCTATTAAAACGACCTGTATTCGAAGCTGTAGTATCACAACAGAGAATTTGGACTTTTTCTTGGAGATTCCAATCTAAGACCGCCTGCCAATAGCCTGCGCCTGTTCTTTGCCTGCAGAATTTTCCAGTTTTGGCACAGCAATGTGTGTTCTTTGAGTCTATATGAAATAACTATGGGCAAACGTTCTCCTTTAAATTTTAAAGCACTCAAAGCAGGTAAGTTTGCCGTCCCAATGTAAGGTCACTACATCCAGTACTTCGTTTTAGAAATCAATTTTTATGTTTTTCTGTGCGTTCCTTCCGTTTTTCTGTTCGGATTCTTTGAATTGAAGACTTACTTATTGGAAATTCGTCAATGTTAAGTCCAAGTGCACCAATAGTAGCTTCAAGAATAAACACAGAATCTCGTATACTTAACTGATACCTGTCTAATGCAGCAACTAACTTTGGAGTAATGAAATCTTTCCTCATTACAGATTTACTTGTCCCAGGTTCTGAGCTTTCGACTGGTGTTGGAAAATCTTCTAAATCCCTATTTTCATTAGAATTCGAAGAGGAATCGTCTTGCAATGATGTCGAAGATATTTGATTCGCCGATTGTCTTCTTTGACAGTTCGAAGTCGTGCCCTTTCCTCTTTTTTGGCCAGTTTTTTGTCCACTCCTCCTAAATGACCGGGCCGGCCCGGCTTTCTTTGACACTGCGCAAGAACATCCTATCTTCCTCTATTTTCATTAATTTAAGTGCATCAGCATGTGCAATATCGGACAAATTGTCTAAATTACTTAAAAATTCTGGTTGTCGCCGCTTGAATACGCCTTGTGATTTCTTTGAATTTATTTGTAAGTCTCTCCAAACTTAATTCATATTTACAAGCTTCCTTACACAATTCGGCAACGATTTTGTAGGTATGAGTGCCTTTTCCCAAAAGATAGTACATTAGCGAATAGCGAGATTTGCACTTTCATTAACAGTTAAATTCACTTCTCGAATATTGTAAAACAAAATCGAGAGAACTTGCCCATTCGACGGAAGTTTTGAACCTTTTAATTTATGCTTTATGTTCCCTAATAAAAAAATATCTTTTTTTTAGAACTACGTAATTTCACTGCCATGCTCTGTTCGCTGATTAAAAACTATACAAACATTTATTAACAAAAGATTAGAATAAGCACATTCGCACATTCATACGTAGACGTACGCTGTCCTGTGTAAACTAATACAGATACGTTTCACGAATAGCCCGTTGTCACTATCGAAGCCTTCCAAAAAATGTCTTTTTCCGTTTTGTTTTATTTTTACCATTTGTAGGTGGAGGGCGCTCCGCTACAGACACGCGTCTTCAGCGTTCACTTGTTTAAGCATACACATGTACTGACTAACGCGTTCAGATGCAAGTCGGCACGGGTTGCCGTTGTTTAAATTACATGAAACTTTGTTTACAATTGTTTTGACATAAAAGGAAAAAAATAAGAGGGTATGCGAAAAAAAATAACGACTTTCATTTTTTTGGGACACCCTAATGTACATAATATTTTATTATTATAGAAAGGATACACTTCCATCAGAAATTTTAATATCTCGATATGTATCGTAATATTTATCCCAAGTCACTGGAGTATAATCTCTACGCCTGTTCATTTTCCTAGCAGCCATTCTGAAAATGAATACAATTTTATTACTTAGCATCTAATTCAGTCCTTTTTATTTTATTTTTTAAAAATTGCAGTACAAAATTTTAAATTTGGAATCTTTGATTTAAATTCAAATTTCTGACTACCTTACACATTTTTTTCTTTTTTTTAAGGGGACAGTTTACCTTTTCGGTATTTTTATTTTATTTTTTTTTAAGTACAAATGATGAACTGAATGCATATCAATGTTCAACTAAAAGTATATTTTGATTTGAAAAAATAAATCTCTTTAAATTGTACATTTTAGTAAAATTTTTAAAAAAGTTCAAAAAATTGATTTTTTAAAAAATGCTACTATTTTAAAAAAATAACGATTTTTGCCAATAAAAAAAAATATTTAAAAATATATATCACACAAGACTGTGCATGGATTTTTAGATACATATAATATAGTTTTTCTACTGATATATAGTGTAAAACAATAAAATGTAACATATCTTCATATGACTTCTGTAAAATTAAAATAAATAAATCTGAAGGGTAATTCCATGCACAGATTTATCGGATACATAATAAAGAACATGTACCAAAAAAAAAAAAAAAAACTTTATCTCAAATACAAAAAAAGCCTTAGCATCTTAAAAACATAAAATTGGAGAAAATATGAACATGGAGAAAAGCCATCTAAACCGTTTGCTAATGAAGTTGCGATGAGTGTATGAACAAAAGTTGCAATATCTCATGATATTATTGGCATATGATTAAAAATGAGGTGTCAAAATTTTCATAATTTAGCAGGCTTTCATTTAAAAAATAAAATTGATTATTTGACCCAATTTGGGGTAACCTTAAAAGGAGGGACTGCAAGCAGTGTCAGTTCGTGGGTTATTTAAATGGAGGTTCACAAAATAAATTTTGAAAATTAAATGTATGTGCAGATATGATGCACCTTACACGCTAAAATATATTTGCATTTGCAGCAGTTAAAGGAAAACAACACATGCAATTGACAGAAAACAAGTACTCTTTGGTCTTACATTTCGTCAACGATAAGTTTTAGCAAAGGTATTGTCTTGATTTTTTATTTTAATTTTTTTTCAAAGGATAATATTGAAAAATGTCATTGCTTTAGGTCTGAAACACTTATTTTACGGGAATAATACTGTAAGCAGGTGTCCATTGCCAAAGCTTACCATATGTAGTAAACAGGCCTGGCAGCATTGCCAATCGAGATTAGCTATTTGGCAACCCTTCGGCAGAGTTATGTTATTTTATGATGTCATGAGAAACTATGCTGTTCGAAGGAATTATGTGATTGGTTGAACGAATTTCAAGGAGTTTAACTGGCAAAATAACTGAACTTGAATTCGCTGGGAATGAAAGTCGTGTCGTCTGCTGAAGTTTTATATTTTATAATGGTTAGCTTTGAAAAGTGGAATTTTTGCTTGGTTTTATATTAAATGTAGATAATTTGTGTAGAGCTGTAATGAAATCGGTTCCTTTATACACTGAGTTGTTTCTTATTTCTTTATCAAGTGAATTTCGACAAAAATTTGAAAATGTTTGTTGCGAGTTGTGAAGAATATGTATCAAGTGTGTGTTGAGGTGCAGTTGTTATGCTTATTTGAATGCTTGTGATGGATTTATTTTGTGATGAACGCATGTTGTTCATGAATAAAATTTGAGGTATGTGGTGCTTTACGGTACATTGGTAGGAATAAACACAAAATGTACACCGCAAGAAATAAACATAAATGTATAATTTATTTAAATGTTTATTCCTTGCTTTATGGTACACCGGTGTATAGTTGAGAATATTTATGGTCTTATGTTTTCATAATTATGTACAGATTTTAGTATGTTGTGTTATTTTTTGTGAATTGGGATGGAAAAAAAAAAATTTAAGGTTTTAAGAGGGATGATTCTATTCTGATTAATAGTGTAAATGTTGTGTGTTTTGAAGGTAATAAATTGCAAAAATCCCGTGGGGGGAAGAAGTAGTCTGTTTATTATAGTGGTTTTCTGTTATTTATAGTGTTTTGAACATTTTATGAAAATATTTGCAGTATATTTTTCTTGAAATCACGTGCACTATTCAGGTTAAATATGATTCAATATATAAGTATTTTTGCGCTGTTTGTGGGGAGTTGTGTGTGTGGAGGTAATCGGTTTATATTCTATTAATTTAAAACTGCTATTTTAACATTTTAAGGGAAATTTTGCAGTGTAATTGTGTGCAGAAACATATTTTGCATATTTTGAAGGTTATGGTTTCTTTATTTTTTAATGTGCCCAGAGCTATTGCTTTGTTTATGTACATTTTGTTTATAATTGCATTTGAAATATGTTTGCTAATGTTTTAATGTGTTTGGATAAGTATATTGTAGTTTTCTTGTAGCGGTTTATTTTTTTTCTTTATGTGTCTAAATATGCTTATGTCTTTTTTGGCACGAAAAGCAAGTCGCCAAGGTCAGACGTTGGCGACAAAAAAAAGTCGCCAACTCAACCGACACCCACTTACGGTATTATTCCCTATTTTACACCCATCTTAATTATTTACACTAGTTTTTAAAAAATACTATAGTGAAAAACGATTTTAAAAAAAAGAAGAAAATGAAAAAAATGGATTAACTAACCAAACATAACAAATCAAGAGAGAATCCAGAAGAGATAACGGCAGAAAAATTGTCTTTGAGAGCACATTAAAAATGTGCAAATGGAGTGATATCAGCAGCACCTTACTTCTCCTGCAACTCTCTCCGCATCTTTTCAAAGAGAGAGGTTCAGAAGGCTATTTGGCCGGTCGAACGTGCGAGTTATGAAGTGTTATGCTATAGTAACCATGATACAGTGCGTTAGCAATAATAAACATTTTTAATAATAGTGGAGGGTGGAGAAGAGTAAAACTCACATTTCAAATCCCCCAAAATCTAGAAGTGTACTTAATATTTTTTAAAATTTAATTTGTTAATGTGTTTATTTTTAGTTTTTCCTCTGGGGGTTCAGATGCTCATATGGAGGAGCTGCCACTGGATGCAAGATACATTCTGTTTATTTATATATTTCTCCTTTAATGTGATTTGTTTGATTTTAAAGCTGTACAGCTTTTAAACTTTGGATGACTAAAGAAAAATAACAAACATTTAATATGTTGGCAATAAATACAATTATTAATATCCAAATTACTGAATCTCTAGTAGGCAGTGCTGTAGTTGAAAAGTGATGTTTCCTTACTTTTTCATTTTGAGTTTACAAAACCCTCACTTTCATTCCCAAGGGAAATCCTCGAAAGTCTTTTTGATGTATTAAAATTTTCATTTTGTGGTTTTAAGTCAGGAAAAAAAAAAAAAAAAAAAAAGGCACAGAGCTTGGATTTTTGCTATCATGGAAAGATGAAGAAGCCGCCATGCTAAATAAGCCAATCTGCCAAGGATTATGCACGAGAATACATTGAGATAGAACTGTTTTAATGGCAAACTGGAAATGATTTCTGACTAAGCAGGGAGTCAAGTACACACCCAAAAGAAAATTCCTTAACCTTTAACATTAAATTGCTGAAGATGGCAGTTGGCAAAATGAAAGTTATTCTTCAAGCCGCGATTTATCAAAATTACTGTGTTTTACAATCAACAACTAATTATTTTTACCAGAAGGCAGTTAATGTTAATCAACTAGTAAATAACAATTAATGATCGAATTAATTTTTATTTATTGTTTTTACGTATAATATTTCCCCGATTGTGCACATTTAAGCTAAGCTTATCCAAAAGTGAAAGTTCTCCTGTTTTTTTTTTGTTTTTTTTTCTTAGGACTATATCACTGCCGGCAGATTAGCTCTCTTCAACCAATCCTAGATCCGCACTGATTGTTCACGATTTTAATACTGAAATGATACCATGATGATTACAAAATAAATAAAAGTTGAATGAGTTTCAATTTTTATCAATGGACATAAACGCTGTTTTAAAGCAACCGATTTCTCAATTAAAAAAAAAAAAAATTTACAAAATTCAAATCAGTAAGCACAGGACCTGTATGAAAACATTTTAGCTTAATAATAAAGTAAACATACCCAGAACCTCCAGAATACATAGGAGGTAATTTGCTCTTAAGAATTTCTCTTTGAAGTGACGACATATTCAGGAATTTTAAAACTGTGCAAATTTAAATACCCTTTACCATATTACAAACAAACGAGTTGAAAACAATTTTAGTTATTGCCAGATTCAAAACACAGCGGTAGCTTTGAAAAATGTAAATTGTTATTGCCAACTTATTAAATAAAACTCAATAATTAAAATAAATTAAAGAGATCTATTCCATTAATCTAAATGTTATTTAATTTAATGCATAGCTTTTGAGACTGGAGAATGTAGAACGTTTCAATGAACATAAACAATCACTCTGCGCCTCACAAAAGCTTCAACCGTAAAGTGAAACGGAGAGAAACACATAGAGTTTGGGGACAATTCTGACAATTTTTAATTATTGCATTGTATTTTAATTTAATTACTGTTAATTATTTCATTTATTATAAATGTCCCTAGTTTTGTTTCAAAATCGTTGACATGTCCCCGATTCTATGATAAAAAATCTGGTCACCTTATTTTACACACGTCATTTGAGTGACAACTGACTCGTTACATTTTGAAGCAAGAATTTTATCAATATATTTTTCTTTGAAGAAAGGTATGTGAAAAAAGGCGAAGGAAGGCATCTAAGATGAATTTCAAAGTGTCCCAAATTTTTTTCCAGATTTTTTAAGATATAGACTTCGAGAGATTGGCATAAGAGATTGTTCTCCTTACGTGTCGGCTGTTTTTAAGTAGCGGTAGGTTTAAAGAGATTCCCGAGATTCCCTTTAGGTGTTTTTTGTCTCCCTGGTGCCTCTATTCTTGGAGGTCATGTCGAGAGCATAGATATAGGAATAACTAGATCACGCATCCGTAAGAGGTTTTTCTTGTTGCCAAATATCTTCGGTGGCATCGCCCATGATAGTGGCAGAAAGCAGTGTCTTGATCATGGTTTATGGTTATTTTCGCCACTAGTCCAGCATCTTATTTATTTTTAATTAACTTTAAGCGTTATCATGCCCAAGTCGTGCTGTGCGTATAATTGCACCAACAGGTTTAGGAAAGAACAGGTTATATCTTTTCACAGGTAATAAATGCTTGAAATTGGTGGTATTGAAAATCAAATACCAATTGATGTTCAATAACAGTAGTATTTTTAAATTTCCTATTTACCTATGCTTTTCGTTCACTTTGTAAAGTAATTGAAGGAGATATTGCACATCCTTCTTGAATTAAAGTAGACATTGCTTAATTCATGTTTCTATATAAATATAATCCTAAAACATTTGACCGTACGATATATATATATATATATATATATATATATATATATATATATATATACTTATTTTTAAATCGTAGACTTGGCACTTAAACTATAAAAAATGAGATAAATAAAGCATCGTAATTTACTTTTTACGAATAATTATTAATAATATTTTACAGGAAATGATTAATTTGTCTATCATTTTTCAAAAATAACTCTTGAATTGGGGATATTGAATTTATCTTATTTATTCTAACTAGATTTCCCACATTTGAGCATTTTTTAACGACTTTTAAAATTACTAGTTTTAATATTAAATTCATTTTTTTTTAGTTCAACGTGATTGTTTGTTTAAGTCTTTATTTATGTTTCTTTATACTTTTGTTTAAGCTTTATTAAGTTAGTGTTTTATGGTAAGTATTTTAACTTTTTTTTAAAATAAACCTATCAGCTCTGTAGTGTTGTATCAAATCCACAGTTTAATAAAAAAAAAAAAACCTGGCTGGTGACGCAATTTTTAATATTAACTGAAATACTATTAAATCGGTGCTTTAATTGAATGTACGTTTAAGTTTACACATCCCTGTCTGAACAAACAATAGTACACTATAAAATGTATTTTTAAAAAGCCATAAAATAGTTAAGTTATGCCAAGCAAAGTTATCATGGGAGGATTATTTCTGATGCTTTTTGTGCAATGTTGTGCACAAAAAGTGCACAGGCTTTGTGCAATGCTTCGATGCTGCAAACTGTCATTTTACTTAATTTTTCTAGATGACTTTCTGATTTTAATAACTTTCTGATTGTTTAGGTTTCCACTATCTAATAAAGAATTGACAAATAAATGGATTTCTGCTGTAAAAAGAGATAATTTTGTTCCTAATATACATACATTTATTTGTTCAGAACACTTCAGTGCTGAATGTTTTGAATCAAATCATGATCGGAAGTTGCTAAAAGATGATGTAGTTCCAACTATCTTTAATTTTCCAAAGCATTTGAAAAAGGTAAGTCCTAAACGAGGTACTTATTACGGAGGGATAATGGGAATGGGATATTGTCCCCACCCCCACCCCCTCTCAAAAGAAAAGAAAGAAAAAAAACAGCAAAAGCTTTTAAAAAGTTTTTATTGTGCACAGTAATTAATATAATGCCTTTATATGTATATTTCATGCCTTAGAAATTGATAAAATACACCCTCCAAAGAAAGTATTCGAGCAAGAGATTAAATTTCCTACGTTGGTTTTGTATATTAAAAATTATTTATCATAGAATATGAATTAGCCTATGTATAATTAGCCTACGTATGGGGGTATTTAAAATATCCTAAATATTAATATTAGCTAACATGTTTTTACCTGTACAAAGTTGTTGGATGTGCATAAGCGAAAATGCACTGTTCTAGAAAGGCAATTTTTAGAAAACTGATGTTTACATTTAGGGTTCCAAGTTTATTACATTGTAATATTTTTAGAATGTAACATTATAACTTTTTGGAAATCGGTTTCTTTTTAAGATATAAAGGACGTATAAAAAACACGTTTTGGACTCCCACTTCAAAAGGGATAAAATTTCCCAAGTATAGCCTTTTTGCTAAAAAAAAAAAAAAAAAAAAAAAGGAGAAGAAGGCGTATTTGAATCTCAAGAATGTTAGAAATACATTTACAAGGGAAAGAAAGATCCAAACTCAATCACCAAACTATGCCACAATATTATGATTTTCTTAAAATGTAACAAGAAGCACAATCCTCCCCCCCCCCCCTTTGATATGAACGTTGTTTTCTCTTACGAGATCTGTGACACCTCGGTCTTTTACCGTAGTACTTCCAATACACAATTGATACTTAATTTGAGTTCACATCTTTGTTCAGAAAAAGTTTTTTTTTCCTTGTGTGCAAAAATAAACATTTAATCGGTTATTTTAATGTGTTACATTTTTAGACCATCTAACAGCAAAAATAAACTAAAAATAGCTAGCAAAATATCATAACAAAATGTTTTTTCTTTGAATTTGGTTCTGAACGAATCATCAATTCTGTATTTAAATGTAAATTAATGCTGTTTCATAGCAGTCGTAAGCAGCGACGTTTTCGTCTTTCTGCCACTATCGTGTCGTCTGCTCCGGAAGTGCACTGGCAACAAGTTTCCTCCCCTTGTGCGCAATCTAGTTCACTATTCCTATATCTATGGTCGAGAGGAGGTCTATGTCGAGATTGCCTGGCGTTCGTCGGCGTCGCGTAAGTTTCAGTAGAAGGCCTATCTAAAGTTTCCTTTTAGTGGGTTTTATGGAACAATAGCGGTTATGCCAGCCAGACAGCCGTAGCACATACCGCAACCACACCGATTGGTGAAAAGAACGTGTTGGTCTTACCTCCGAATAGGTTCCCAGATAGCACAAACTTGTCCAGAACACGCCTAGAAGACGTCATATAGACAAGCAGACATGTTCATTAAACATCCAGGATTCGTCCAATTCTCGTCCATTTTACGTCTATATGGCACTATAGGACGCCCATATGACGTCTTATAGACATGCATATGGACGTAATAATGGACGTGTTTGTCTATTTATAGACCTTTTACGGTCGAATCCTGGACATCAACAAAAAACATTTAATAATTTTTAGCTAATTTTATGTAACGATTAATTTAAATTTTTCGATACATCTTAATAACGAATTTTGTAAAAATATTCGTACCTATTTTTTTTCAAACCAACCTTCGAGTACGCGCCCCGTTTCAGATTCGAACCCTTAATCATGGACTTCACAATAGAGTGTGCTAACCACTATACGCAGCGGGACTTGCTCGGATGCGTCAAAATGTTGAAGTAAAGATTTTTTAGTTTCGAACTGGGAACTCAGAAAAAAATATGCTGCTATTCCTTTTTGGATGTTGAGTAGCTAGAGAATTTTCTTTTTTGTATGAGGATATGAGTTTCGTTTTACAGAATACAGCTTTTATAGGAAATAATGATACATAAAAAGTATTTTAAATTTCAAAAGTTCCCTGCCAAAAAATCCCTCTAGAATTTAAAATGTTTTTAAACTTTTTTGGTGTAAAATGTAATATCAATAAAAACATAAAGTATAAAAAATTCATGCGTCGTAAGTTTAGTATTGGGTAAAATGAAAATCAATGACAAAAAAGTAACTTTTCTGTATTTTGTCTATTTCTGGACTTATACACACATCCATTTTATGTCGCATCACTGACATAGTGTGGATCATCTGGAATACATCCATAAATGAACTTATTCTGGATATTCTAATTCCAGCTCTGGTCTATTCATAGACATATTCTGGATTTCCCAGATTATGTCCATAAATAGATGTCTTATGGATGTCTATGTATAGACATAGATGTATTATGGATGAGTTGGATCAGAAATAGACATAAAATGGACGAGTTATCAGGGTTACGAATTTCGGAAAACGCTGTCTAAGCAAAACACCTATGCAGTGGCGGATTTAACCCCAGAGAGCACAAACTTGTCCAGAACACTCCTAGAAGACGTCATATAGATAAGGCGACCATATTTCTAAACAGTAATTTGGGGACAAATCAAGCATTGTTCTCGAATCCAAGGAAAACTTGGGGACACTAGAAAATGTTTTTGAGGACTTATTCGAGGACACAACATATTACCATGTGTACTAGTATACCCATACTTTAAATCTTGACTGTGATACTTAAAAATGAACTGTAATACCTTTTTATATCAATTGTGTATTCTTATTTCTAATAATATAATGGAAGTATTTCATTCATTTATAAATATTTATTTAAACCAGAAGTATGAAAGGAACATCATTTAGAAATATTGCAATTTATTCAAACTTTAACTCTTGGCATAGTATTTGTATTTTTCAGAAGACATACGTTTTACATTGGCTGATATTGTGATAATTTTTCATGAAACTTTGTACACCCTCTAAAAAAAGTATTTCAGTGCAAGAAAAATTTCGTACGTCAATTTCATATTTAAAACATGATTCTTCGTGAAAAGTGATTAATCATTGACAAAACTGAAATGGGAAATTTAGCTCATAGTCGAATACTTTATTGAATGTCGTACACGCTACACACACAATGACAACAAACGTTTTCAGAGATCGAAATTCATCGTTTCTCTTAGTAGAAAGCGCTTTTAGTAGTTTTATTTCTTCAGTTTTTTTCTGAAAGAAATAAACTAAACGGAAACATTCAGGGGAAAAGTACAAATCTTTAAATTTGGGGACTTTTCGCGTTCCCAAGAAGTCAAGTATTTTTGCGGACGAAATAAAAAAAAGATCTATATTTGGGGACTGTCCTCGAATTTCGAGGACGTATGGTCACCTTACATATAGACAAGTTAACATGTCCATTAAACATCCAGGATTCGTCGGATTCTCGTCCATTTTACGTCAATATGGCACTATCTGACGCCCATATGACGTCTTATAGACATAGATATAGACGTAATTATGGATGTGCTTGTCTGTTTATGGACTTAGTATGGGCAAGTCTTGGACATCAATGCCCATATATGGACCTACTTAGATCAAGTCTTGGACATCTTCATCCATGCTTCTAAGATAACACACTTGTCCATTTTATGTCTATTTCTGATCCATTTCCTCCATAATACATCCATGTCTATACATTGACATCCAGAAGACATCTATTTATGGACATAATCTGGAAAATCCAGAATATGTCCATGAATAGACCAAAACTAGAATTAGAATATCCAGTCCATTTATGGACGTATTCCAGATGATCCATACTATGTCAGTGATACGACATAAAATTGATGAGTGTATATAAGTCCAGAAATGGACAAAATATGAAAAAGTTACTTTTTTGTCATTGGTTTTCATTTTACCCAATCCTGTACTTACGACGCATGAATTTACTATACTTTATGTTTTTATTGATATTACATTTTACCCCCAAAAAGTTTAAAAACATTTTGAATTCTAGAGGTTTTTTTCTTTTTTTTTTTCGGGGAACTTTTGAAATTTAAAATGCTTTTTATTTTTTTATGCATTATTATTTCCTATAAAAGCGGTATTGTGTAAAAAGAAACTCATATCCTCATACAAAAAAAGAAAATTCTCTAGCGACTCAACATCCAGAAACAAATAGCTGCACATTTTTTTTCTAAGTTCCCAGTCCGAAACTAAAAAATCTCTACTTCAACATTTTGACATATCAGAGCAAGTTCCTCTGCGTATAGTGGCTAGCACACTCTACTGTGAAGTCCATGATTAAGGGCTCGAATCTGAAGCGGGGCAAGTACTTAAAGGTTGATTTAAAAAAATTAGGTACGAATATTTTTACAAAATTCGTTATTAAGATGTAACGGTAAATTTAAATTAATCATTACATAAAATTAGCTAAAAATTATTCAATGGTTTTTGTTGATGTCCAGGATTCGACCGTAAAAGTTCTATAAATAGACAAACACGTCCATTATTACGTCCATATGCATGTCTATAAGACGTCATATGGGCGTCCTATAGAGCCATACTGACGTAAAATGGACGAGAATTGGACGAATCCTGGATGTTTAATGGACATGTCAGCTTGTCTATATGACGTCTTGATTAGGCGTGTTCTGGGCAAGTTTGTGCTATCTGGGTTCTTACCAATTCACTAAGGTACTATGGATTATCTGGGATACGTCTATAAAAAGACTTACTCTGGAAATTCCATGTCTAGTTTTGGTCTATTCATGGACATTTTCTGGATTTTCCAGATTATGTTCATAAATAGATGTCTTCTCCCAGACAGCACAGCAAATTTGCATCAAACTTGCAGTAAGCTTGATTTATCAAGTCAATAAACTTGAATTAAGCTTTTAAAATTTCAAGCGTGTAAGCGTAATGCAAGCTTGAATCAAGTGTTCAAGTTTACACTTGCCCAACTTGCATTGAGCTTGACGTATCAAGCTTAATTCAAACTAAAAATTTCCTAAATACATGGGGCGCCCGTCGGCGAACTCGCCCCATATATAATATTTTCTCACGCATTTTCCCCTCTACGCTGAAATTTCAAGTTATTTTAATCTGTTTCCGTCTTGTGTCCGCGGCTGGGATCGATCTCGGGACCTTAGGTGTGCGAAGCCACCGTCCTAAACACTCACCCAATCTGACTCGCGGTGATGTGACTAAAGTTTGAAGTGACTGTTGTGGTTGTCACGCCGTTTTCTGGCAAGATTGATCAATGGCCGATGACGATCCGCTTCTTTTATTTTTCCATCGGATGAATCAAAATTAAAATAATGTTATGTGTGATTTATAGACTCTGCTAATAGGGAAATAAGCGTAATATAAACTTAAAAGCAGCACACGTTTTAAAACTTTCAATATCGCAACACTCATGTTGGGCAGTATTGGCCAAAATCGAGACAAATGACTAAATTTGAAATCAATTTCGTAGTATATTTGTATTTTATTTTGAAGAATTTCAATATTTGGAAACATAGAATTTTTTTTAAAATTCTATGGTCAAGTACATTTATGAATGATGATAAATTATTTGTTATGTGGATGTGGCTTTTCAAATCAAGCAGTAATCAAGTTGTATTCAAGCTTGACAGTTCAAATGACTTAAATTCGGCGGAAAAATATTTGCTGACTCAATTTTTTGTTATCTCCAAGCTTGCTGCAAGCTTAAAATGAATTGAACTGTCAAGCTTGTATTAATACGTCAAATTCAAAGAAATGTCAGGCTTGATTTAAGCTTATGTGCTGTCTGGGCTGGATGTCTTTCTATAGACATGGACGTAATATGGGCGAGATGGATCACAAATGGATATAAAATGGACAACTGTGCTATCTAGGACAGAAGCGGCGCTCTAGGCGTCAGCTATATGAGTGGTTTCGAGTTCTTTGGAACAGGCTTTGAAAAGAAAGTCGGATTCCAATTAATTTAAAATAGTTTTTCCAGATTACTTAGTCCCCCCCCCCACACACACACACGCACACACAAATAAATCGTCTGCATAGATATAAGTAAAGGCTCTGCAAACAAAACGAAATCTTTCGAATGTCAAAAGTTTCCTTAGGTTTCCAGAAGAGCATGAAATTCGATTTGTGTATATAATAAAAACTGAATATGAACTTACCGTATATACTCGTGTATAAGCCTACTTTTTTTTGGACAAAAATTCGGATTGAAAGAGGGTTGGGGGCTTATACACGCGTATATACGGTATTTATTTTAAGATTAAATATATTGAGTGTAGACATATTTTAAAATGTTTTTTCTAGCGCCCGTTGTAATTGCCTCCACTACGGGCTTAGACTTCTAGTTCAAGAAAGAGTTTTCAATAAACCAGGATTTTTCATCATCAGTTTTAAAAAAAGTAAAAAGTAAATAACAATGCATTATATTTTTTAACAGGTAAATTTATCAATAATAAATATGTAGAGATTAAACCCTGTATGGTTAGTACAAGAAAAATTTGTTTTAAATATAGAGAAACCCAGAAATGATTTACATAAGCGGATACTGATTCTGACTGATATTTAGATAACGCTTATTATTACATCCTCTCAATACACATGGCTGTAAATTTTAAGATTTCACCTGGCGGTGATGCCGCGAACATTTTAAATATGAGAAAGGGAAAAGTGCATTTTGAAAATTTTGTGCCGCATTTTTTACTACTTATCATTACACTAAATATTGGTAAACCAGAGCAAACCAGAACGCGGGGACTCAGGAGTACACCTATTACGCTTTATGGGAAATACTCCACAGCACTTTATGTTAGAAAACTTATATACATGCCAAATTTCGTATTGTTAGTTTTAGTAGTTTTGACTGGGCGAAATATTAACTAGGGATGGAGGCGAGACCATGCGAGACGAGAAATAGCTCAGGTCTCGTTTCGTCTCGCACTGTCATATTGAAGTACTAGTATTATCTCGCGGTCTCCTCTCGCCCTTGTAGGTAACGTCTGGCTATCTCGTCTCGCATCCGTGGATATCGTCACGCATATTGTCTGCCCCACAAAATGCCTTTATTTTTACTTTCTTGTATGAAGTAAATTAGGTATAGTCGTCTCCAGTTTATCGCTGTTTCACATATTGTCTTCGTATCAATAACGGATCTTCAATTTTTTTTGGGGGGGAGGCGCAAAACTTAAATACCATCAGAATTTCATGAAATAAGCCATATCTGCATTGTCAGATATGAAATATATTTTATCTAGTGAAAATATCTCTCGGTGGGAGACACGCTACCCCTGCGCCATCCCCTTGAATGAGCTCTTGCTGCATATTTACTTCCGGGTGCGAAGTATCAAATGTAATTGCATGCAATGGAATCTCCTTGCAAATCACTTTTAACACGAACTAGGAATCGGTTGCAAGACGTACTTGAGAACAGGACCGGACTGTGGCATCGGACGGTCCGGTGGTTTGGTGGGTGGCAAGGGCTGAAAGCTCTAGATTCGAGCTAAGGACAGCCTCACGTAGCTGTAGATTCGACAGCGACCAGCAACGACGCGGCGCAAAATGTGCAAGGGGACATATCTTTGAATAATGATTCCCACATCTAGACTATCTAGTTATATATTATAATACATCAAGTTTGTTTGTCCGGTATACACTGTTAGAATGATGGGCTTGGAATTCTGCACAGCTATGTAAAATAAATGGTACAGAGAAGCACTGCCCTAGGCTATACTAGCTGAGTAGCTCGGCGTTGCCCAGGTGCATAGTGCATTAACCCTTTAACGCGCAGTGTTCCCGCTCTGGGAACACCAAACACTGATGTTTTGACTGTTGCCAGTCACGAAGAATAGATTGGATTTCTATAAAAATAGTTGCGGGTGACATAGCTCCACGAAAATCCTTTACTTTTTAGCACGTCGTTTCCCGTAAAAAATGGTCACGATTATTTTTAACAGCACTGACTTCTGCTGAAAAATGGAAGAATGCGAGAACAGCTGGATAGATTGCCTGATGCTGAAAAAAGGGCAGCCGTTGCCATCGCTCGACTTAACTACCAGCAAGAAGGCGTACCATAGCGTGCCATAGATCTAGAGACCCTTTTTTGACGGCAGCTAGCTGTGCCCGAGCACAGCCAGCTGCCGTCAAGTATCTATGTCGTATATATACTTGAGGTACTGACTATAACAATATTTTTCTGTTTTAGCGCAAAACTGGTTTCGCTAGAGAGCTGATCCGAGGTATCGTCTCACAGTCTCGTCCCGCACCCGGTGGTATCGTCTCGCGGTCTCGTCTCTCAGTTAGAGGTTATCGTCTCGCGGTCTTGTCTCGCATTTAGAGGTATCGTCTCGCACTTAGAGGTACCTTCTTGCGGTATCGTATCGCAAAATTGCGAGTTCGCGAGAAGTCTCGTCTCTCGTTTCGCGTTCATCCGTAATATTAACATATAAAAAAAAAAAACGACATTAGAGAGGGTATTTACATTTTTTAAAGAACAATTTTGATAAATGATTTTTAAAAAGCGAATGCTTTTTGGAATAAAAATTTTTGGCAACAGCTTATTATTTGAAATGAGACAAATCATTTGATACTCATAAGTCTATATTTCTTTCAAAACTAGGGGCCAAGGCCCCCAGACTCGCTACGCTCGCTTTTCGTATGAGGCATTAGGCCCTTAATCAGGCTTATTCGTAAAAAAGACATAATTTCAACAGACAAAACCCGAAGATTGGATCAGATAGAATGTTACTGAGCTACGCATTGCTTGGTTCTTGCATGTTCATTGGTACATAAAAATTTAAACTTCACACTACAGTAGACCCCCTCCCCCTCATAACACGGAAGATATTTTGTTATGGGAATCCGTGTTGTACGGGTCCTGAACTATACTACACCTGCAGTGCGTACTACGCTTATAATCGCTGGAAAAATTATTTGCACTCTTCAGAAACACAATGATTTTCAATGTTGCCATTCAAAAGTTATATTAATTAGTAGCTAAAGCATAATAAAATCAGAACATCTGTTTCAGCTGTATTTTTAATAATGTAAAACCTATTGGACACCCTTCGAATTTGCCACCCATTGCGATTTTACATTATTTGGCGACTTGCGTACATGTAAAGTTAATAAAAGCTACGGAACTGATAGGATAGCTTGCCACCAATGGCGACTTTTCATTATTTGGCGATTTACACATGCTCACAACCTATAATTACTATTCATGTAAGGTTACCGGAAAACCGTTATCCATATTTTCATTTACATAATCGTTTGCAGATTGGCGTACTTAGCACCACGAATTATACCATCTCGTCGCGCAGCAAATATCCAAAGTGTACTGTAACTGCTATAATGGCATAGTTAACGCCGTCAAATATTTCTACTGGTAGCAAATAATCCAGCTGGACGAGAACCGGCTTTAAAATAATCTGCATTTTAATTATTTTTCATTTTCAAGATATTAGTTATTCTGTTTTGGAAAAACGAATAATTGCTAATTCTAAACTCCTGTTGTCTAAGCGAACTTACTATTTGAAAATTGTCAACTTTGTGTAACACATTTTGAGTTACTTATTTCATATAGTTTTTATTTTGGCGTAAAATGGGCGTAATTCTAACTCATGTTTGTAGATTTCACGCGATTCTAGATACTTAGAAACGCTTTGTTCCAAAGGAATGAATGATTTTATGCCAAATCTGGTAACCATTCGGTTTATTTTTCCAGTTTTTATTAATATCTTCTAAAATAATTCGATTTTCGAAATTTAATTCAGCTTAGCAGGTTCCTCGGAATTTTTCGAATCTGTGGGCACCTTAGTCGAAACTCAAATCCCCACGGTTTAGGAGGAGATACGCTGACAAGCTTTTGACAGCGGCGGCGACAGCGGCCTTTACTTTTTTTTTAGAATAGAGAGATATCGCATGTAAATAAGCTTTAGGTTGAAAGGTATGTTTTTGCGCTTTTCGAAGAGAAATAATTCTGCAATTAAAATCCTTGTGAAATGCATGGTATTGAAGTTTCTAAGGGCAAAATCTGCAATATTATTAATAGGAAAGTAAAAAAAAAAAATGTCACACATTCCTTCTATAGTCTCTTTACATATGATACACGGGGGAAGAAAAAGATTCCAAACGAATACCCGAATAAGGTACGTACTGTTTCAAATGCTTCTAAAGTGAAATCTCTGGTAACAAGAAGAAATCCGGCAACGCAGAAACCAGTTGCAAGATCTTAAAATACATCTCTAGCAACAATAAATAAAATAAAAAACTAAGATTTATTGCTTAAAAAAATCTGAAGTGACTCCACTCGATCTTCCGAACACTTGATCTTTACAAAACATTTGAATAAATTTCATTCAACTCGATCGCATGTAATATATCAGACGCTAGTGCACTTCAGATAATTTCAGTGTATAGGCCATAATGTATAAGAATACTTTTTTTGTAGCCAGGTAAAAAACTGTAAGCCCTACACACACCAAAATTTGTACAGTATGTAAGACAGTGACCTATAATATGCGTACCTAATTTGAGCTCAGTCGAATGCACCCTTTCAAGAATGTTCGTCTATAGGCTTTAATGTATTAGAATTTATTTATTTATTTATATTTTTTTTAGCCCTGTGCAAAAAATATAGCCCCTACACACACCAAAATTTGTACAGGTTCTGTGACAGTGGCTTGTAATATATACTTATTCGAATGCACCATTTAGACACTAGCACACATTAAATGATTTGAGCCCATAAACCGTAATGTATAAGAATTATTTTTTGAAGCCCTCTGAACAAACTATCGGCTCTACACATACCAAAATCTATGAAGGTCATGTGAGCGTGATCTATATAATACATACACAATTTGCACGCAATCGAATGTACCGTTTAGACGCTAGCATCCTTTCAAGAATTTCCGTCCGGTCATAATGTAAAAGAATTATTTTTTACAGCCCTGTAAAAAAACTGTTAAGTCCTATACATACCAAAATCAATACCTGTCATGAGATGGTGTTCTATAATATATATACGAAATTTGAGCTCAATTGAATGCAGCGTTTAGACGCTACTGCCATTTCAAGAATTTCCGTCCATAGGCCATAATGTAAATGAAATCTTTTTTTGTAACCCTGTAAGAAAGCTATAAGTCCTACACTCACCAAAATCAATACCGGCCGTGGGACGGTGGTCTGTAAAATATATAAAAAAAATTGTGCTCAATTGAAAGTACGGTTTAGGAGCTATCGTCTAGTTTCTCAAAGCTATAGGCCAGCTTATCAAAGTTACGTGATTGAGGAGGATCCATGACGTGAACAGCGTGATCGAGTTGGTCCCACAGATTCTCGATTGGATTTAAAACCAAGAAGTTTACTGCTCAGGGGAGTACGCTAAACTTATCCTGGCGCTCTTCGAACCACGCACGTACACTGCGAGCAGTGCGACACCTCGCACTGTCCTGTTGGTAGATGCGATCATCCTGAAGAAAAATAATTCGTATGTAGGGGTGGACATGGTCCCCAAGCAGAGGCGCATATTTCTATTGATTCATCGTGCCATCCACAATGATGAGTGCACCCAGCGACTGCCGCGAAAACATTTTTCAGACCATAATGCTCCCTCCTCCAGCTTGGACCTTTCCGGCAATTGTTGCAGGGTGTTTGCTTTCAGACGTTTCAAGCCGTATTACGCCGCCAACGTCCATCTGTCCGATGGGGCATAAAACGTGATTTATCAGAAAAAGTCACCTGCCGCAACTCAGTGGATGTCCAGTTGTGATACTGGTGTCCAAATTTCAGCCTTCGTCGCCGATGAACAGCAGTCAGCATAGGTGCATTAAGCTGACGTCTGCTGATGAGGCCCATACACAGCAACGTTCGCTGAGCCGTCCTACACTAGCGAATTTTCCAATATTCGCGATCAAAACTCCAATATACGAAGTCAGCCACGTAACTTATTTTTTCGATTCTTTTTTGGTTTCTTGAATCCAATGACAGCCTGCATAATATTTGAATAGAATTTTTGACAGTCATCCACTATTGAAAAGTTTGTCGTCTCTTAAATAACAACCGATTATTATTTAAATTTGAAGTGATTGGAAAAGAAAAGTTCTCGTGTTTTATAAGTGTTTGGTGTAACTTTTATAATGGATTGTGAACCTGTGGGGGTATATATAAGTGTATATAAAATATATTTTATTATTTTCTTTAGTCCTTTTTCCAAAAACCATGCGAATCTAATTTCATGCGGAAATATTTCACAAACGCCAGGATCGTTACCAAGATGACATGCTTGGTAGGGCTAGGCTTTGAATCTAGTTCGGGGGCTGACTAAATATTACTCGGAGAGAGAGAGAGAGGGGAGTTTTTTTTCAATCTTCTAGAGTAGTACTTGTTTCACAAATTGCCGTATTTTTAAAATATTTACAATTTATTCCATCAAAAAATTTTTTCATTGAGATTTACTGCCGATTCAAGTCTAAGAAACGGGGATTAAGCGTGGCTACAGTTTTTAACTTTTTACTTTCCCCCCTCGGAATCCCTGTCCCGGGTTGCAAATTAAACTGTAAGGAATTAAGGAAAGTGCGGAATTTTTATGTTTTTGCCACATTGTGTAATTACACTAAACTTTCGTACTTATTAGTGAATTTTCAAAAATCTTTGCAAGTATTATGGAGGGCTGGGAGACTGTATGGTAGGGGTCAGAACCCATAGCCGCCACTCTAGTTACGGCTCTGATAAATGCACTCACAAAGATTACAAAATACGATCTTTCACCCGTTCTGCGTTTGCAAAATCAGGTTAACAGGCTTCCTCTGACATTAAGAAACCGATTCATGTGTTGTGCTGTCGAAGAAAAAATTTGAGAAGTAAAACACACGCAAATCCAGAAATCTTCGCAAGATGCGCGGGATCGTGGGATTCCGAAGGCGTCGACCAATCAGACTGCATGATTGCCAATTCCACATGCCACCATTTGCAACCCTCGTAAATAAAGTTGCAATGTCTAAAAAGCCCTCGCGAATCGTGCCATATTTAAAAGCGTTTTTCGTGGATTTTGACGGTAACATCAGAATTTGATTTCACTGGTAAACCATCTTCCTCTCAACTTCGATGTAAACAAATGCTCATTTCCTTCTCAAACGTAACACATGAATCGGGCTCTAAAGTTGTCACGAGATTGCACAAATTCTCAGATTCCCATTTGCTGGTAACAGACCCATTGTAGAAAAAATAGCACATTTATATTTAAATAAAATCACGTTATACTGAACTCGTGAAATAAATAAAATCGTTTACAATCTCGAGCTAAAAAAGAACACATGCACGAAATGTACTCTATTAATTCTTTTAAATATAATTTCAGCTTAGCCGTTCGATTAATAATGGATGCTTATTTTCGTTAATTCCTTTAATTTCGTAAAATATTTAAAATGAGTACTCGACCTAAAATGCAGCGAAAAGCTGCAGAAAGAGTGAGAGCTAAAAATATGACAACTACTGCGAAAATCTCTGCGACTTCAAAGAATGCGAAGGTTGACCCCAAGAAAAGTTTAAAAAACAAAACATTGCAAAAGAAAACAATTAAAGTCGTTAAAAATTCCAAATTGCTTAAGAAAGCTAATAATAAAGAACTACAGAAGATTATGATGGATTCAGGTAAAACTCGAAAGAAGAAAGCTGAAATATCACAAAAGAAGATAGACGAAAAACCAGGGACTTCTGGATATAATCAACCGAAAAGAATCCTTAAAACAGCTCCGAAAGTGGGAAAAAAATGTAACTGTGTAATGTGTGCACCACAAATGAAACCCGAAAATCGCCCAGCAAAAGAAACGAATGAAGAAATAGTTTCACAACCAAAGCAAAAGCTTGCTAAACAGAGCGATAAAACTTTGCCATCAAATGATACAACTGGACAGCAGGCTGTTCCTGTAAATCTTTTGCAAAATGTAGGAGCCCCGCATGAAGGAAATGCTGCTGTTAAAGAAAGATTGAAAGAATAATGGGAAATTCTGCAATATACTGTTCCTTGTAGTTACATATAGAGAAAAAACTTTTCTAGTGAAATACATATTTTTTAAAATTGAAATTTTTGACCAGAGAAAACTGCAGAATAATGCCGATTTTATTGTAAAATGTAAAGCGTTTCTGAAAAAATTATGAATTTAGACTTAAAGACTTAAAAATTAATTTTGGAAACGTTAAAGTCTGGTCATTTTAATGGCATTTGAAAAACTCAAATAAAATTCCTTTTATCAGCTAATCCGAAAGATAATTCCAGACTTTTTTAAAGAGATTGACTGTGTGCAGTTTGGATATTTGTCCCCCAATGGATGATGAAATATTTCGCGGTGTTAAATACGCCCGTCTGCCAAGGCTTATGCGTAAGAATGTATGGAGAACTCTATTTTAATGGCAACCTTAATAGGGAATGATTAGCATGTGCAAATCGCCAAAGAAGGAGTAATTTGCCATAGGTGGCAAATATCCAAGCTGTTCCAAAATTAATGTTGTGTATTATTTTACTATTGAGTGTCTTTGCTACCGGTAAGTTGTTATGAGTGTAGTTATCTAAAAATTTCAGATATATCGAACAGTGATGTGTGTTACTTTGCCACTACACAAACTTGGCATTAATTGCTGAAATTTTAGTTCCCTCTCCCCCCCCCCTCCTCTCATACAGCATTATTGGGAATAATTCCCTAAGCGGGGGCAGGTCGCCAAGCCAGATGTCGCCAAAGCTTTTTCGCGTTGCTAAATACGCCAATCTGCAAGTATTGCGCTTAGAATATATGCTTAACTGTTTTAATGGCAACCTTAATGGGTTAGACGTTGGCAACAAAAAAAAGTGGCCAACTAAATCTGCCCCCACTTACGGAATTATTCCCGCATTTTATTGGATCAAGCGATTCATCCTTCCTACCCGTGTGTTGAAGTTTTGTTTCCACTTCTTGCTTGTGATCTCGATGAGAGACGTAATTGAAAAAGCGCTGCTGCGAAGTTTATTTTAATTAATCCACATAAAGATTGCTCTCCCTAATTAACTGCGTGCTTGATTTTGTTTCTTGTCTTGAATTATACCTTGACCGAAAATTTATTCAGTAACCTTTTATATTTTAGCTTGCTTTAATATTTTTCGAGCTGACTTTGTTGCTGAATAATTTTGACTTTTCTTGCTGGCAAACTACAAATATAAAATAATGAGTTTAACCTCTAAAGCTTGAAAATACACTATTTACAAGCTTATTTTCTCTATTTATAGAAAGGTTTTCAATAATAATTCTTTTTCATCCCGTTAAAACAACATAAATGACACTCCGGGATTTCCTTTATAGCAGGCATGGGCAACCTTTGGAAAATTGCGGGCCAAACTTGAGGATGTTCGCGAAGTCGCCGGCCGTATAATTGGGATTTATATGGGATTTTGAGTAGTTTATATACTGTTTTGGGTACTTACGTATTATCCCGGCGGTCCGCCAAGACGAGCGATTTTTCTCCAAGATAAATGCCGGACACAAGAAATTATTGATGGTTTGGAATACAATTGGCAACAGTTTACGAGCAAATTTGACGAAAAATTTTTTTGGCGGGAATGACCGCCGGGATAATACGTAAGTACCGTGTTTTGATATGTTCCGCGGGCTGGATCAACAGTGAGGGCGGGCCACATCCGGCCCGCGGGTGCCCATATGTACTTTATAGGAAATGTCGAAAGGTTTGGGCAATTACCATCCTTTCGTTGCCGCGTTGAAATATTTCTAGTGGTTAACTGCATAGTACTGGTATATTTCCTAGTAGCGGTATTGGCGTGACTAGGCATGCTTTTAGGTATTGGGGGTACTGCTATTTTTTTGTGTGTGTGTGGGGGGGGGGGGAGAAGCTTGTAGGATCGAGGGAATAGTTCATCTCCTGTTCCAGCATTATAAAATCTAAGCTCTTATCCATTTACACCACGCTGTATTTCATTCGCTTCATATCTCTTATGAAATAGAGAAGAAATAAGTGCAGGTAGCTAAGGCAACACTTAAGTGAAGCATTCATACCTGTCATGTGATGAGTTGACGGTTGGAGTCTTGGTTCCGTCATGGCTCAAAATAGTTTCCAATGGGAGTGAAGTTATCGTGTGCTTTTCTCACTTAACAGCGTAAGGAGGTTTGGCGACAGTTTTGGCGATTAGGTTAATAAAATCAGTGTTCTACATAATACCGTTCGGCTCTGTCTGACATTGTAAAAATTGCACGACTAATGCTTTGCAAAAGTCGGTACTTACGTATTATCCCGGCAGTCCGCCAAGACGAGCGATTTTTCGCCAAGATAAATGCCGGACGCATGAAATTATTGATGGTTCCGAATACGATTGACAAGAGTTTGCCAGCATATTTCACGAAAAAATAATTTGGCGGGGATGACCGCCGGAATTACATAATTACCCCGAAATTCATATTTCAAAATTAGGAATGATAAATAATAAATATACATATGCAGTTATAAATTACTGATTCATTACTGCATCAAACTTCTGAGGATTTCGTTTATTTCATATTTAATGTCAGCAATTATTATACAAATGGTAATTTAACTATAGTAAATATTGTAGAATTGCCACAAGGGAAAACAGAGGGCATTTGATATTTCCATTGCAAAATGTAGTACAGGGGGATAACCAGCCAAATACGACACTCCCCCCCTCATCTTACTGGGGGTCTTTGTTTCAATTTTCTCCCCGAGATAATGGAACCATCTATTTGTTGCATCTAAACTATATTTATTTGTTCTCAATGGTTCATATGTGCTTGAGAAACCAGGGCCTTCGCTATTTGTAACGGGCCTGCACGTGTATTTCGATTAGTCATACAAAGAGGCCTACGGATGCTCTCGTTTTCACGTATACATCAAGCATTTTTTAAGCTTTCCAAGGCTTTGAAACGTTATTTAATGTAGCTTTATGTCATAATTGTGCTACTAATTTTATTAGTTTCTTTACTATGATACATGTGGACATTAAAGCAAACAGATGTGTGTAATTTGAAGGAAAAACAAAGTAGTGCTTACTCTCATGATTCATTATTTTGGCTTGATTTTTAATATACATTAAACAAATTAAGCTGATTTTTATTATACATTAAGGCAGCGTTTCTCAACCTGTAGGGAGCGAACCCCAAGGGGGGTGCAAGAAAAACCAAAGAGCAAGTAATGATGCATGTCTTTAAAAAAATGATCTTATTTATTCTCATTTTTACTCAAAAATCTATCCATTTTCGCTTAAAATGTACATTCGAACTTTACTGATAACATTATTTTGTAGAAAATTCGACTAAATGTTAATTGTTAAACATTAAAAAACTGAATGTATGATGAAAAATGTAAGGGGGGGGGCGCCACTGTAAGTTAGCTTTTGTTGGGGGGCGCGACGTTAAAAAGTTTGAGAACCGCTGCATTAAGGTATACATATTCATAAATGATAAAGTTTATTTATACAAATATTTTTATGAAATTCTTTATACTGAATATTTAAGTTTCACATTTTAAAACCAGTTACAACCATAACCACTTTTTAAATAAAATTAACTAACAGCTATCAAATTGCGTAACAGTTATCAAATTTGCGTAAATTTTGTCCAGTTAATATATTAACAGAATATATGAAGAGGTGCTGGAATAGAAATGAAGATATTTGATATTTACAATTCGCATATACATCATTTAAGTACTGCTACAATATTTAATTTTTAATCTTTTGTAAGACGTGGATATTTGGCGAATGTTTACTATAGTTAGAAGTACAACCTGGTGTACTGCATTCCTTTGGCATCTAACTTAAAAATAATGTAAATTAACTTAACGAGAAACATTTAGAATAAATCACTCAATAAAATGTGTCCCATAAATAGTAGTACGAACTTTAAGGGAAGATGTAAGAAATCAAAAGGATTAAGAATCACGTAACATAGCATGGCCAAACGCGTTGTTTTCATGCTAAGCTTATGTATTGAAAATTTTAACATTCCCGAAATTAAAAGGATTTATAATTTTCGTTTATAATTCCATATATTTTTTTTCTTCCAAAGAAAAGTATTAAATTTTAGAAAACCATGCTAGGAAATACCACGAAAATTCCAATATCTTTTTTTAAAAAAGTGATTACTAACTGGTGCTTGAAGACAATGTTTTCGTACTTGCATTGTTGTATACACTCAAACTTCTATGAGCGACCACTTCTATTTAGTGACCCCCCCCCCCCCCCTGCAACGACAAATTTTTTAAGGCACCGATTTTTTACGCTATCTAGTTAATGTTAAAAGAGCCTCTAGAAGACACCACACAACCCTCTATAAGTGACCGGTCCCAGTTCCCTGTCCGAACATTTTCTTGCATTTTACCGGAAGTAAAGTAAATAAAAACCACATTATAAACCAGTCGCTCTACTGCAAATCGACAGCAGTGCAAGTACAAGTACACATTACGTACAAATCTTGTACGCAGTACCGATCCTAGACCTTCGGCCGCCCACGTACAAATTAAAAGTGGCCGCCCCTTTTCTTACAAACCAACAAAATGTTTAAATAAATTACTATCAAACACTTTTTTTAAAATGTATGGAAGTGTAAAAAGTATGGAATGGATGAAAATCAAGTTCGTATTTTATTTTCAGAAAAATACAATCTACAACTACAATAAGTTTTTCTGATCTTTCAAAAAATTATAACAATATTTTTCGAGCTTTCTTACATGCAAATTCATCTATAACACTTGAAATGTCTATCGCCTCACAGATGTCACTTTCAATTGAAACAATAGCCACATTCGTAAGCATTTCTTGTGAGATTGTAGATCTTAAGTAATTTTTAATCAAACTTAATTTTGAAAAGCTTCTTTCACCTGAAGCAACACAGATTGGTATAGTCAAAAATATTCTGAGTGCTATAGATAAATTGGGAAAATATGATGTTAAATCTTGACTTAATATATGATTCCAAAATTTCTAATGGCTTTAACCGGCAAATATTTGGAAATAGATCTCGAAAACATAGAATTGCATCTGCATTTCACTGTGCAATTCTATACCGTCTAAGTCCCTTTCTATTTTTCCATCTTTATTTATTTGTAGTTTAATGTCCAAATCCATACAACTTTTTTTTCAAATTGTCACTATCTTCAGAGTTAAAGGTTAGTAATAAGCTGAATGTTGAGAAAAAGCTTTCCACCAAATCGAAACGTTCACCTACTGAATTAATGGAAATATCCAAAATTTGAGAATAAAAATTAATCTTAAACTTTTTTTCAGAGTCTGTAACATTTTCATCATGTGATTCGTAGAGAAACGTACGAGGTTTTTTTCTTTCACGAATTTCAGGAAATTCGGGTTCTACATTAATTTTCTGTGCAATAATAGACGATTGATTGATAAATGTGACAAAGCTTTCGTCATTTCTTTTCAAAATTAAATATGTTTTTAAATTTCTTAATGCTTCGACACATTCTGTTAAATCTATGTTCGATTGCTGCCACATTTTTGAAACAATATTTATTCTTTCTAGCAAATCGTGCCAAATCATTACTGAACGTATAAATTTGAATGAACAAATTGTTTCCGTTAGAGATTTAGCTTTTAGCTTTGCTACACGATCTTTTGCTTCACATGAAAGTTGATTCAACGCAACGAGGATATTTTTAAGATCTATGTTTGCAATGGTCGTAATGTCAGTATTCGACTCTCCCTGCGAGTATCGTTTAGCGGCTTTAAATAAAAGTTTGTAATTGTATTCTTTAAAATATTCCATCTGTATATCGAAGCTGAAAAATAATTGTATAATTCTTGAATAACATAAAAAAAATTGCAATCTCTCCACTTGATTTAGCAGCGTCGTTAATTTCTAAGTTTGAATAATGTGCCGCGCATGGTGTAAAAAATACCCTAGGATTATCTAATAGTCTTTTGCAGACCTATATTTTTTCCGCGCATGTTGGCGCCATTATCGTATCCTTGTCCCTGAATGTTTTGAACATCTAGATTTAAACTAGGAAGTACATCATCTAGATTTAAACTAGGAAGTACATCATCTAACACAAAATTGAACAAACCTTCCCCTGTAGTATCCTTAATTGGGTAAAATCCAACAAAATATTCGGAAATGACTGATTTGATATCTGACATGTTCACGCATCGAATTATAAAGGTAATTTGTTCAGTGTGGCTAATGTCCGGTGTGCTGTCCAATATAACAGAAAAATATCTGGATTTCTGTATTATTTTTATAATCTGTTTTTAGTAGAATCAGCTAAAAGTGCAATAATTTCATTTTGAAAATGTTGACCTAAATAATAGGGCAAGCGGTTATTCTTATCCTTAGAGTTTTGGACGTTATTTATAGGTTCAAGTAAAACAGGATCGAATTTGGCTATCATTTCCACCGCTTTTAAAAAGTTTCAATTGTTTTTTTCGTATAGGTTTGAATTACTACCTCTAAAAGCTAAGTTCTGGCTAGCCAAATATTGCACAATAGCAATCATTCGTTCGATAATTGCTCTCCATCGTTTCTTTTCCAAAGAAAAGTTTTGTTGTTCTCTATCTATTGTGCTATTGTTGCTTAGCCGTGTTTTGAGTTCCCAAAAAGTCTTAACACATTTCATATGTTTTGCACTATTCTCGTGTCTAGAAAAATAGTCAGAGCAATGTTGCCAATCCCTATAACCAACACTAATAAGCTGAATATTTTCACCTTCGGACCCTCCAAATATTTCGCATGAAGAGCAAAATGCGGTATCTAATGAAACAGAATATAAAAGCCAAGTTCGTCTAACTTTTTCACCATTTTTCAATTACTTGTAAAAATACGAATAACTAAATCCTCTACCAGTTTCACTTGTAGAAAATTTAAAATTTTCACTTTCAGACATAAATTCTGTCTCAATTAAAAGTTTAATAGTTCTAATCATTTCGCCGCCCCTTAAGTTTGGCCGCCCACGTGCGGTGCACCATCTTGCCACCCGCTAGGATCGGCACTGCTTGTACGTTAGAGAAGAAACATGTCTAAGAAACGAGTGATTTTACTACTGGAAGCTCACTGGTGTGTTCGAATCACACGAAAAAAGAAATTCGAAGAGAAATTTGGTGGTTACTTTTGGTTGTGGGAAAACCTAAAAAGCAAATAGATTTTGTTGTGACAAATTCAGAATACATGGAGATATCGGAATAAATGCTGTTTTGGCAGATATATATATATATATATAAAAGATGCAGCAGAGAGTGAAGTACACTCGAAGCGAGAATAAAGAATGAAACAATCTGAAACAATCTGAAATTCCTAAATATTTGATCAAAATTTAAAATTTTTTTACATAATTACTCATGCAATTTATTATGAAACTACATAAATAACAAAACAAACAATATATTTTAGCACTTTTCTTTCTCGGCTACCAAATGTTTATACTTCTTTAAGCGACCACCTCTCTTAACGACCGATGTTTCGAGGAGCGGAGGGTGGTCGCTCCAAGAAGTTTCACTGTATTAAGTTTGTAGCTAAAAAAAAAAAAAAAAAAAAAAAAAAAAAAAAAAAAAAAAAAACCCTGCTTAATGGCCTTTGAATACAGAGATAAACCAGCAGCTCAAGGACTCAAGAAATTTCAGGATACCTCTTCAAAAGCTGCACTAAATACTGTAGCAAACCAAAAATAAACGCTTTCTTATTTAATTATTCTTTATTATAGCAATTCCAAGTATTATGTAAAAGTTATTCTTTTGTCGCTATCTCAATCGAACTTTGGAATTGAACATAATGAACTCTTGTACAAAATATTAACTGCATTTGAAGTTTCCACGTATACATATACAAAATTAATAATTTATAATTTACTGTACTTCTGCACTGAAAGCTGGCTACACATGTCTAAATCGTACAATCAATGCACATATCTAACTGATAAATAACATTATTTTCGACTGAAAAATTAAATAGACAACATCGTCTAACTAGTATTACAAAGACACGCTTATTTATTATATAATAACTACTCAAGTAGTACGATTTCAGATGAAAATAATTTATAAACAGCACATGAATATTAATTCACTAAATTTGATTTACATACATATTTTTAGAACTTCTAAATAAATTATACAAGATTACACTTACCTTTACATTCAGAGCAAAATGTTCGAATTTTATGATAAATTACCATAAAAAAAATGGCTCAATCTTCACAAAATGATTATCTACATCTAAAGTTCTTAGTACGACTAAACTATAAAAAAACTGTTTTAAAATAATAAAATAATAAAATATTTATAATACTTATAATAATAAAATAGAACAGCGCTAATCTGGAAAACAGGCCTCAATGATAAACTCAATTTTCTTGGTGGCAATTCACGAGCAGGCCCGTTGCTAATAGCGACGGCCCCGGACAAACACGTAATGACCATCTATCATATCACGAAATTTAATTTCATTTGTTTCAGTCGTTATGATGGGCTCGAACAAAAATTTCTGCATTTTGAAACCATTTTTACTTCCTTGTACGGAGTATAAGGAAGTAATGTGATCCCGAAAAATTTCGGGGGCCAAATTTCGATTAAAAAACCGATTTTGACTACCTCTAAATTTAGTTTTAAGAATTTTTTCGATGCATCTCATAGCATGCACGACCATATAAATACATCTGCAACTCATTTTGACCAACTGAGAGTCTATTTTGACCAGTTTTTCCATGCCGTCTGTACGTACGTACGTACGTAAGTATGTATGTATGTATGTATGTAACTCGCATATCTCAAAAACGTAGAAAGTTGAAATTTTATATTTAGGATTGTGCTAACATCTAGTTGTGCACCTCCCCATGTGGTACCATTCGACTGGATAGTTTATCTACAGGGCCGCCCAAAAGATTCGAAATACATTACGCTCTATGGGCCGAAATTCATTAAACTCTCATATCTCAAAAACTATGAGACGCAGAATGTTGAAACTTTATATTTAGGATTGTTGTAACATCTAGTTGTGCACCTCCTCTTTCGGTTCCATTCGACTGGATACTTTATTTGCGAGGCCGCCCAAAAGATTCTAAATACATTACGCTCTAAGGGCCGAAATTCATTAAAGCGTATTTTAGAGGTATTAGGCTATTTCAAACGACTCAGAAGTGATGTACAATGCTGTTAAGGGTTACAAAATAAAAAAAATGCCTTTATCATTTATAGTTCTGCTACAGGAACACTCTAAAGATTTCCTTTCGGTTAATGACAATTTTAGGGACATGCATCCATTTCAAGCACAATATCGTCCTACCCTATAGTTAGGTAATGGTTCGACCACGGTCACGTGCCTCCCGCAAGAATTACACCAAAGGTTGCCAAGCTTGGCGACTTTTAGTGTACGCGTGTACGTATTTAACTCTCAAATCTCAAAAACTATTAGTTGCAGAATGTTGAAATTTCATATATAAGAATGCTGTAAGATCTAGTGGTGCATGTCGATTTTTGGTTAGGATCTACTGGAGAGTTTATATACAAGACCACCCAAAAGAATTTCAGTACATTAAAGCCTATGGACATCTTCAATATATTACATCTGCTGTCTGTCATTGTTTGGTCCATGCCCAAAAACTCGCCATTTTTGTGGCCGACCGTAGCGAGTTTTACCAAAATATCGCTAAATTTGGCGATAGTCAGTTATTTGGTCCATGTCCAACATATCGCCATTTGTTATCTTCCTTGGAGAGTTTTGGAGAAATATCACAAAATTTGGCGATAGTCAGTCATGGTTTGGTCTATTCTTAAAATCTCGGCATATGTCGTCGACCTTGGCGAGTTTCACCGAAATATCGGCAAATTTGACGCCAAAAATTATTTCGTATTTTGCATAGCTCTAAAACTTTAACCCGCAGAATTTTGAACTTTTGTATTTAGAACTATTGTAATATCTAATGTTTTCATTATCTTTTTTGAGTGCAATTGACCGGGTAATTTATTTACAGGGTCAGCCAAATGACTTTAAATACATTAAGGTGTATGGATGCATTCAATTCATTGAAAGTCTGTGGTCAATTACTACTTTGTTTTGTATATCTCCAAAATCTTGCAAAGTATCTCAAGCTTGTCGGCTTTTGGTGAAATATCGCCAAATAAAGTGTCAGAAGGAAATCTTTCAAATTGAACTCAGATTGGTGATATCGAAATATTCGCTAGAAATCGCTAAACCTTACTATTACTGCTGTATTTTATCTCTTTCAAACAAAATAAGTTTAGATGAAGTGCGCCGAAAATATTTTTGATTTAATAGACGTGCAAGGAAATCATGTGTTGTCCACATAATTTTTTTTTATTTTCGCAAAATCTCAAAATCTGATCAGTTTTTTTTTTAAAAATTCGATGCCTATTCTTTGAGTGACCTCCTATCATGCCACAAAATTTCATTTCATCTGTTTCTGTCCTTTTCACGTGATGCGCGAGAAAAAAAAAAGCGTCACGGACAGAACGAAAAACTTTTTTTTTGACGGTCGTACTGGGTTCCCAGGTGCTTGAAACGGACAGAAACGAAAAATTGTTTGAATTCCAAGTAATGTACAGAAAAAGTCTAATTTTGATTACACAGATATTAAATCTGTGTGAGAAGTAAACAAAAAGATAAATCATGCCAAACGGTTTGACTTAAAAAAGTTTTCCGACACTTTTTTTTTTGGTACCAAATTTTGCGGCGAATCGTCATCCAACCTGAGGAGATTTTGAAGATAACCTCAAAAAACCTGCATATCTGTACTAATGTACTTTTGCTCTAAACTGCAATAGACCGAATGCATTGAAATGCTTTTAAATATTCTTGTAAATGTACTACAAGTGCTAGAGATACTATATATATTTTTGATGGAGAGCATTATTTTGTTAATTTTAATAACACATAACAGTTTTGTTTTGTTTGAAATAGACGAATATCTCTAAAATTCGCTTTGATGTTGTTGACTGTGTTAAGGCATACATAAGGGCTATTTGCCTAAGAGGGGGTACCTAAGGCAGATGACTTTTTAAGAGGTTTTAATGTGTATTCACACAAGTATGCTTTAAAGAATGGCTGCTTATAAAGCATAATATACTGGAAATCTTTTAAGTGCTTCTGTAGAAGAACTTTAAAGACTACAGACACTATTTCAGACGAATAACATTACTATAATCCTTAATTATCATACTAATATAAATGTCAATGTGTGTATGTTTGTTACTCTTTCACGCTGAAACGGTTTGACAGATTTGGATGAAATATAGAATAAAAACAGTTAGTCCTACATTAAAAAACAGGCTACTTTTCATCCCTCAAAAAAACACTTCCTGTAATATAAAAAAAAACTTTTATAAAGGTAAAGAATATAAGAATTTTTATTTTGCAAAGCCGTCGACAGATGGCACATACTTATAGAATATGCAGTTTTTAACTAAAAAATTCCTTTTATTGTTACGCTTGGATAAAGAATACACCTGAATAAGTTTTTCCTTCTGACGTGGATTTATAAGAATTCGGGCCAAGCACACAAATCAAGAAAACATGTTGCACAAACAAACAAAAAATTAAGTTTTTGAAAATTTCATTCAGTTCGAATTATGCATTTTTCTGCGCGTCTTTTTTTCCTTCTACTTCTAATGTATTATATCCAGAAAAAGGATGTTAGAAATATCAATTTTAAATTTGTTTAATCACACTCATGAATAATGATACACTTTCCAACTTAATGGAATAAGGAAAGAAAATAAAGAAGACGCATGGATTATGATACGCTTTTAATATGTAGCACTTTAGTGCGTATTTAAAATCTGAAAGTGTTTCAGATTTTCTTACTATATTTTTTCCTTTCTTTTTTTTGATAACGGCCAATATATCTAAGGAATATATATAGGATTTGGAAAATTTCCGAAAATAAATATGCAACTTTTTAATTTGGCGAAAAATAAAAGGGTTGATATGCGATTTTGAGAAGATGTGATTCTAGCGCTTGGCGCAATTTATCGTCTGCTACCTGGATTATGAATGCATCTGAATAAGTTGTGGAAACTTTGATTCAGTTCAAATTGTGCATTTTTCTGCGCAGCTTTTCCCCATCTATTTCTAATGTGTTATATCCAGAAAAAGGATGTTGGAAATATCAATTTTATTTTTGTTTAATCACACTCATGAATAATGATATACTTTCCAACTTAATGGGATAAGGAAAGAAAATTGGGACGACCCATGGATTATAATACGCTTTTAATATAGTATAGCACTATAGTGCGTATTTAAAATCTGAAAGTGTTTCAGATTTTCTTACTTTTTTTCCTTTCAGTTTTTTGATAAAGGCCAATATATATAGAAGCTCTTTAGAATTGATATAGGACGAAAATAATTTGTACCTTTTTGCAGGTTTTTACCACTAAACCATTTAATTTTTCTCACCAGGGGCGGCCCGATATGGTAAGCAAGGTAACCATCGCATTGGGGCGGCGGCTTCGAAGGAGCGTCATGTCGAACTCAAAAACTAAGTAGAGTATAAAAGGGGGGCGTCTTTTTTACGTCAGCAGGGGGCGCCACTTACCCATGGGCCACCCCTGTTTCTAACCACCTTATTTTTAAATTCCATTCAGAATCTGAGAGATTTCAATTTCAGTGCCAAGGAAAAAAGTGAGAAACACAAGATTTATTAAGATGGCGAACCAACTGGTCGCCAGAGGCGGCTAGTAACATATATTTTATAATCCTTAATAATATATGTATCTATTTTTTTGTTTGAAGTGGCCAAATATCTCCAAAATACCCTTTAAAGAATGACTGCGCATTAAGTTTTATGTATTGGAATTCTTTTGAATGCTCCTGTGAAAGAACTAGGAATTTTACAAACACCATTTGCAATAGATGACATAATACAGTACATAGGAATAACATGTATAAATTTCGTAGCAATCGATGCAAATTTACGGCAGTTAGAACACGGCCAGACAATCAGACAAACCGAAAACATAAACACGTTTTGACCTAGCTGGAAAGTGTCTAAAAATTAGGAATTCACAATAAAGGAAATATTGATTCTTGAATTAATATTTTCGAATTGATATTTCTCTGAATAATTTCGCAAAAGGAAGTAACATTTTAAAATCTTGGGGATTGAATATATTCCCACTTGTTTGTCATTTCTTTTTTCATTATTTTCTTCATAATATGCAAATAATTAGCATTTCGAAAATTCTCTATAATCCGGCACACATTTTCAGTAACACGCACCTATAAACTCATCTATAAATAAAACTCAACAGACCTATAAATAAAAAGTATTCAAAATGATATTACTAGCCAAAAAACTTACACTTATGAGCTTGAAAACAGAATCTTCCCTTTATTTGGAAGATTCTGGCATTTCTTAAAAAAACTATATATAATCCACAGAACTTAGGGGTGGGTGCGAAATGAAAAGAAGGTCTTCCTCGTCTATCAAAACAGTAGCAAAGTTTTGTCTCGTCTCGCAAAATTAATATAGAAATGAAAATAAGGGCTGTCTTGTCTCTTATAGCAACTGAAATTCTCCGTCTCGTCTCGTATCGCATCCACCCCTAATAGACCCTTGGCTGGATAAATACGGAATCGACGTATGAAAATAATGAATTCTTGTTGGAGACTGAAAAACCACTCTTGAACATTGCGCGGTTTTATATGAATGTAGTTCGAGTATGAAAACTGAAATGTTTTCTCAAAATGTTTAGTTATAGGGTAACTGATGCAGCAATGTAGGCTTTCATGGCCGGTGTCAACGCATTCAGATTTACTAAAACTGTACGGGCTAGGAAGCCGTGGTCCATCAGGAAAAGAAAAACTTTTCAACGTTTTTGACTAGAGCCACTTGGAACATAATCAAGGCTGACGACCAAGGATTTGAAGTTCGCGAAATTCCACAGCCAATTGAAAAGCCAAAAAATGTTTCATTCTTTAACTTTTAAATACATGCTCGCTTTGAAGTCATTATAGGTGCATAGAATGACTTTAAAACGAGGATGTATTTAAATTTCTAAATCAAAGAATTTTAGGAGTAAAATTGCGCTAAAATTTACTTTTGTTATTGAAGATGCCTCAAATGTTTGTATTTTTTCCATTCAAACCTTTAAATATGTATTTTTGGGGAACTTAATGATAATGCAGTTATCTTATTATTTCATGCAATTGTTATTCTTCTATTATCTCGTGAAATGTGATAATCTTACAGAAATTATCACATTTAGGAATAAATTGCATGCAATTAAGAATTCTCTTCCGAATACTTTACAGTTATCATATATTTAGGGAGTTTATTCATATATATAACTTAAAGACGAGTCTGTTCCTCTTGAAAAGATCTTTTCTTAGGTAATACATTACGTGTCTTATACCCCACATGTAGGTAATCGGTCTTAATAAGAAACAACGATAAATGCTGTTACATTTCACTAACAACATGCGAAGCACAGGACTCAAAAATCTAAAAGCACCATAGAACCAAGCATGAAACGTTTCCAAAAGTTACTATTACTGAAACCCAACCTACGACAATCTTATCTGGAGTTAACATCGCATGCAAATTTCACGTCAGGGAATGGCAACGGTAAAACACAGGATATTTTCTTATCTTAGAATGCATTCGAGGTTTTGTGCAGTTCGAAACAAAAGAAGAAAAACAAAAAGGGACAGTAACCGAGTAGAAGATGAGAGGGAAAAAAAATACAGGGGAAACTCCCTCCATAAAGAACGAGGTTGATAATCAAATGGGTTTCAGGTCCTTGTTGTTGTCGCGTTATCTCCCGCCAAACGTCGTCCATGAAATGGAGTGAAATGGAATAAGGAACACTGCTCCTAATAAAGAGGGAGAGGTTGTGGGGATTAACAACAAAATGAAACGGAATACAGCAAACACAGAAAAATCATTTTTACACGAATACATACATGGATATATACATGTATGATCATCAGGTAACATAACGAATTATAAAAGAGGAGTTCTGGAAGAACTGGTTGAGTTTTTTGAGGAATAAACTGAGGCAATTCTTTGAAGAAACAACTCATGCAGTATAACTTTCGAACAGTTCAATAAAAAAGCAAATTTCTCTTCAGAGATTTAAAAGAACACAGTACGTTTCTTTAAAAATTCTATTAAGAATTATTATAAGCAACCTATTCAATTTTCAGAAAAGTATTCGCAAATGCGGAATCATTTTACGGAAATTATCACATTTAGGAATAAATTGCATGCAATTAAGAATTCTCCTCTGTGTAGTTATCATAGATTTTTCATCTATAATCAGGCCCTGATTATCGCATGTGCACTTGAAACATATCCCTTGGGTAACATGCAGAAATACGGCAACAAAATGGAGTACCTATATATAGGCACACAAAATTTGAGTCACATTTATATAGAGGGTAACAATATTTGAAAAGTGCCCCTGGCACAAAAATGTCAATGTCAGGCACTATTTATTAACGTGCCCTGTGCAGCTTGTATATAGGTATTATGACTTGTTTTCAAATCTCTGTTGCAATTTGTTTATTCGAAAAATTGCACAAAATGTGCATGAATTTGTAAAAGAACAGCCATTAAGTTAAAAGTTTTCTTCGATGACAAGTTGTTGAAAGGCTGTTTGTGAAACAAGAATTGTTATGTCTCATCATTGGTTTCCTTTCTTTTGCATATTATTCACAAACAGGAATGGATTCGTGAAATTCTATGAATATTTAGAATATAAAATTGAGAAAAATAAAAATTATCATGAATACTTGCAATGATTTATCTGGAATATACACATATAAGTAAAATGTCTTTAAAATCTTGAAATTTCCTTTCACCTGTTTAAAGTAATTATTAGAACTGGTAATTACAAGTGTGGTCAAAATAAGGTGGCAACAGGATATTATATTTATTAATAATCTTGCCTCTAATATTCAAAAGCTTACAACATAATAATTTTTATACTAATCCATAACGAAAATGTGCTTCTTAGAATTTTTTTCCTCATCCTGTAAAATTGCTCTGTCTAGGGCAAAGTTTTTGCATTTTTCACAGAGTTTAATATGGTTTTGAGTGCACCGTTTAGCCGTTATCTTTAAACTGCTTTTAGCGTACATAATGTATAACTAGCATCTCTCACTAAAGTAAATAAAAAACTTTGTAAAAAACACACATAAGATGTTATAGGTAAGAGGAATACTTGCTCTCTCTCTTCGATGTTACAGCTATCGATCAAAAATACTCATTACAATCAGCTTGTTTATGGCTGATTGATTTATTCTGTCTGTTTGGTATTTTATGTTTATATTTTAAATTAAAAAAATTTCATTTAGTATTTATTCAGTATTCTAATTTTTAGACAGAAATGCTTTTATTAGCTTCAATTGTTAATTGAATAAAGTTTGTTTTTCCCGTAATATAAGTATTTATAACTAAATCAGTACAAGCTGTTTATGAGCGATATCAGCAAATATGCAAGTTAAATTTAAGCCCGATGTAATGTGCAGGTAAGGTATAAAGCTGATTGAAATAGTGGATAATTTTATTTGCCTTTTACAAAAATTATTTTCTAAATTATAACTACTTACATTAAATATTCTATCCATATTAACAATTTTTACATGTATTTTAGTATCGTTTTCTATATTCATTCATGTTTGAATTAAACATAAATTATTTTTTAATAAAGCCAGGTCTTTTTTCAGGCTGTAACTTTTAATCTTCGGAATGAAAAACTTTTTGATTTAGAATAAATATAAAATCAGAACAACTCATTATCGAATGTATATCAGATTATTTCTAGATATTTTTCTGTAAAAGGATTTTTTTTTATTTTAAAGTAAAATTACTATAGACTTTTGAATCAAACTCATAAAAAGTTACATTCCATTTAGGTGAAGTATCATATGCCTGTAAATGTGTGCCTGTAAATGTATGCTGCAGTGAAACTAGTGTTTTTCAAAAGTTTCGACTTTCAGATTATGATGCATTTAGCTGTTTTGAGGTCTTCTGAATTCATTTATGTTATTTTTACAGTGATATATGCATATATGTATTGGTGTGTGTGTGAATGAACGCGATATCTCCCAAAAGATTCGATTGAGCTCAAATTTGGTACATATATTATAGATCACCTTCGCACGATCGGTATTGATTTTGGTGTGTATAAGACTTAGTTTTTTACAGGGTTACAAAAAAGAATTCTTTTACATTAAGGCTTATAGATGGAAATTCTTGAAAGTGAGCTAGCGTCTAAACCAGGGGTCCTGGTTGGTGCAACTGGCGGTCCGCGAGCCGCACGCCACCCTCAATGTCATTTTTGTGGCCCGCGAAGCTTAGCTGGAAATTAATTTGTAACATGAAATTAGATGCTTTAATTTTAGGAAAATAAGTTTTTGTGAAAATCCATGCCATTTCAAACACTTTTCATTTGCGAATAAATTTGATCTTCCTTGGTTTCCATGAAATTTAGTGCGTCCACATTGTGTTCTATTACTCACCTCCCCTCGCTTTTCACGTCCGTATACTTACTTTTCTCAAGGATAGGAGACGCCTCTCGGAAACTTCTTTTCTCCATCTCCCGAGACTCAACAACAGAGCTTGATCTAAACATTCCTTATTTAGGAGCTGCAGCCTACAGACCCAATTATCACTGAACATTTTGTGTGCTTTAACATTAATTTCCCCCCTCTTGTAATTTTAAAGTTTGCCTTTAACTTTTAGTCATTTTGCCGTTTCATATTGTATGTTAGTTAGCACACCATCTCTCTGGTTATAGACTTGGGTTTGGTTGTTACCTTGTCCATCCCATCATAGATGGTAATGTTCAAAACTATCCACCTTTTCTGGAATTGTAATTTAATTCTTGTTCTTGATAATTCTTGTTTTTATAATTTGGTGGAAGTTAGCCAGTTTTTGATGAATGTCTTTAATCTCCCAAAACCCTAAAAATAACTCGACCAAGTACCAGATTACGTTGCGGCCCGTCACTAGACAGGTGTATTCAATCGTTGCTGCCCGTGAACATTTGTAAGTTGGAAATCCCTGGTCTGAACGGTATATTCGAGTTAGAGTAAATTGGGTATGTATAATTTAAATCAAGGTCTTATGACATGCATAAATTTTGGTGTGTGCAGAGATGATAGTTTGTTCACAGGGCTGCAATAAATAAGTTCTTATACATCACGGCCTATAGATGCAAATCGTTTAAAGTGTGCTAGTGTCTAAATGGTGCATTCGATTAAGTGAAAATTGGGTGCGTATACTATAGGTCACTGACACACAAATTGCATAGATTTTGGTATTGTTGATATCGGAGGCAATCGGTCACAGAGTCTCCAACCTTCCTCCATGGTTTTTCAGATAAGCAATATGACTGCTGCATATGCAAATGAGGAACTCCGTGATGAAGAAGAAAGCGTAAAAGAAAATCGCGTTCGGATTGATAATTCGATGATGAGCGATTGATGAAGCGTTCGGATTGATATTGGGAGCGAGCTGATTGGCACATATGTCTGACTGCCTGATGTGGTTGTGCTGGCTGAATGCTAGCCCGTTTATTCATTAGCGGTGGGTTATGTTGGCGTTGTATATAATTCGCTAATTATGTTTGACGGGAAGGCAAACGGTATTTTTGTTGAACTGTAACTAAAATATTTGAGATGCTGTATGATGGACTCGTTTGAGATATTGCCAGATAGGATATTATCGCTGGTGCAACTTGAAAAAGTTTGGGAGTTTCCTATGTGGGCTAACTGTGTATTCTGCAAATCTTAGAGGCAGGTGAAGTAGTGTCCATGGTACACACGAAAACTGCGATCGTTCTCTTTATAAGAATGTACACCAGTCCTCGTTTGTATAATTATTAAAATTTCTTTTAAAATGACCACTTAAATTGGTTTCTGTCGTGAAAGTTAGATATACTAGCAAAGAAACTCTCATAAATTCAATTTCTGAGGGCAGTGATCAAAAATTAATTCTTTAGTATCTTAACGACTTTAATGAGTTCCTTCCCATTGGTGCAAAGCAGCGATGACAGCGGTTCTTCTTTCTGTACCCATCGTTGCTTCCTGGGTTGGGTCTCCGAATACTTCTGTTGCAGACTAGATTTTGTGAGCAAGTGGTCCCACTGGGCTGCAGTAGGGCCAGCTGGACCTTATTGACTTTAACCTGTAGGTTTTCTCCAGATGTAACGTGAATACGCGTTTGAACCCCTTAGAAAGTCCTCCTACCAAGGCACCCCCCCCCCCCCCTTGGCAGATCGCCCTAGTGTAGCGTTGCCATAATCACACACGCTCCCACTGCTACGAGGAAGTGACTTTCCCTTCCTTATCACTGTTGCTTCTCGGCATGAGTCTTTGAATGTTCCTGTTGCGGGCCAGTTTTTGAAAGCAAGCGCATGCGCTGTTCTGCAGTAGGGGAATTCAAAGATCCATTCCGAGAAGGAACGATGATTACTGAAGGTAGAATCCATGTCATCCAGTCTTTGTAGCGATGGGAGCGAACAAGCTAAATTCTTCTTTCATTGCGTCGATTTTGCATTGGAAATCTGCGTCCCCCTTTCAAATGCTGCTCTTGACACTCGCTCTACTTGCCATACTCTAGATACGCCACTGGCAGACCTGCAACAGCTGTTACGCGAAGGGTTAAGGAACCGGCTCTGTACTGGGTAGTCGATCCCGGCTATCGTCGGCTTATCGAGAATCCGTGAAGGTGCATCTCTCCGAACCTTCAAACACGAGACGTCGCGTGTATTGCGGAAGGCCCCCCATTTTTGCTGGAAATGGGAACCGAGAAAGCAATAACGCTTTTTTGTTCAACTGTGCGAACAGCATCGCCGCTCTAAATCATCAGCTGCAACAGCGAACACCGGTTAACTCACCGTTCCACAACAATGCCAATGAGAAACCTCCCACGCACACTCCCCCCCAACAGTCCCCCACCCCCGTCCCCTCCTTCTAATAAATAGATCTCCAACTTTTCAGTGGGCTCATGTAAATGAAGGTTGCCACCCGCGCGGAACTAATAAGCTCCCTCAGGATGGGGCGACAATACAGGGAGGAAGAGGAGAGAGTCTCTGCCATGATGGACGCTAGTCATTAAAAGGTGGACCGCGCTTGCCTCTCATTAAAGAATCGATAAGCTAATGTTTATGACTGCTTTCTGCTCCAAATATAAAATAATAAGCTCGTTTATAACTCTCCCAGTTGCGCATTCGCTATTCCAAGCGGTACTAATGCGTTTTGCACTCCAAAAAAGAAATGTAATCACATATCGCAGATGATTTATAACAAGCAGAAAAGTTTTGCTTGTGTGTGTGTGTATGTAGTAGTGCTTTCTTTTTTCATTTCTTTTTTCTTCCCGGCGCCGCAATTTTAATTTTTGCGCCCGGGCATTATCGCATCTCAGGTGAAGTCTATCAAGAAGTCTTCGGTGTGTGTGTGTGTGTGCGTGCGCGCGTGTTTGGGAGGGGGTTGGGGTTAAAAAACGCCCGCGCACCTGGGACAGTTTTGAGCAGAGAGAGATAAAGTTTGCGCGCGTTTTAGTTAAATCGTTTCGTAGTCCTCCGGGGTCAATTTAAGCTATCTGGTATGAAGTGAAGAGGGTTTGTTTCTTGGAGCTAACTGTATCCACCGGGGCTAGATTAAAATTCACTAATGAATGAGTTTGTCGGGAGTGAAAGGGTAATGGCACTTGAAATTATGGCCTGCGAATTTTTTTCTCCACGCGCTTCTTTGTTTCGATATCAGTTAAGTACCTGTTATAATTTTCTTTTCATAAAAATAACACGAATGCCATTTTCGGCGGAAAGTTTTTAAGGGAGTTGATATGATAAACATTCTTCTAAGAGAAGCCCTGATATATTTTCGGATCTTTATGAGCCGGTATATTTTATTAAGAATACGGTGTGCATTCCGAGGCGTTTGTGAAAGCGGGATATTTTTTTTTATAGCCGAGGAGAGAGTTTAATATGTGCCAGACCATTAGGGAAATGTTAGTGATTTATGGATAACAAATGCATATTATGAGTTCTATAAATAATATTGGTCACGAAGGCTCAGAAAGCGGGGATTCTGGAATCGGTTCTAGTCCACCGTTCGCATCTGTGTAAATTCAACATTTACGCTAAATCTGTACGAGTAAGCACTCTCTAGAGGAGTCGTTAAAAGTTTCTGAGAATTTTTTCAGTCCTTCCCTTTCTGATGGGATTCTAAACTGAATAACTCTGGGACTGCGCTAGAAAGCCTAAATGTTCCTCTTGGCAGCATTAGCTGAGGCTTCTTTTTTATAGTTTTATTATTAAAACAGAAGATGCAGAGCTTGTCAAATTATGCCTTATACACGCTTAATTCATACGAGCGAAATTCGATCAAATGGAGCGAATTTTTGCTCCTTTCCGTACTTGAAAGTGCACTTCACCTAGAGGAGCTTTTTTTTGATCACTGAACGGAGCGAAATATTCGGAGCGAACGTTATCAGTATTTTGGTAAACAGGAAGCGGGACGTGGATTTCTTGGAAAAGGAGTACTTAAAGAACATTTTTGAGCTAATACAGTGGGTTTCAATGTAAAAAGGTCGAAACAGACAATTTTTCCTTTCTCTCCTTTTTTGAACGTTATTTTTGCTCCTTTGAATTAAGCGAGTAGCCTATTGATGGCGTAAAACTGTGCAGTTAATGTGAACTGGATATTTTTAATAAAACGAAACATGGAGTTTTTATGTTAATGAAATTTTGCTGATTATTTAACGAGTTTCTAGCTTTGTAGTAACAATTGCGCATTTGTCCAGGGCGTAATTTCTATAAAAAAAAATAGTGCCAGAACCCTAATATTCTCTAGAGCTTATTCTCATACTCAATGGCGTACTGTAAACCCCCGCTACCCCTGCAATCGTGAGTCGGCAGTACATTCTATTAAAATAATGATTATTCAAAGATTTTCTTATGTAATAGTAGTTGGACATTTTCATTATTTCACAGAACAGAGAAATGAAATGATATAGTCTGAAATTAGCATGAAGAAATCTAAATAGTACACAGTTAAAGACCCCAAATTTGTTAGGACTCTGAGATCGGTTTGAGGTGAAACGAGCCCCGACTGGTCTGCCCACTAAAATCGGGTTGGGCGAAAACTTCGAGTTAATGTACTGGTGGGCTCCAGGGCGCAGTATTTATGAGCTCCGATGGGTTTTGCCTAGTATGTAAAAAATCCATTCTGTAAAAAGAAGTACAGAAGCTGAGCTCTAGTGAGCTTCTATGGAAATTAAGCCTTGAACTTGTCTTTTGGACGAAGTTTTTCTGCGCTAACTTACACATCCTCTCTCCTTTTATAAAGTATCTCTTATCATACAGAGATTACTTGAACTACCAAGGAAGACGAAACGGTAATTAGACATAGTCTAAACCGATACTTTTATCAGTTTTCAAGATAGAATGTAAAATTTTACACTGCAATGCATTTCATTTTGCTCTAGTAAAATATTTAAAATATGGGATGTGGTTTGAAATTGCAATTCATTATTTATTAATTTATTTTAAATCCCAGAGAGATTTTAGATCTTATAAATTTTTTTGTTTAGTTGCATCTGCGTAAAAGGGACTTGAGCAGGGATTTGCTGAAGCAAAATGGTCGCCAGATTTAACTGGCCACTTTTTTCTTTAGGAGGAAGTGAGGGGAGGGGGCGTACATAAATGCTACCCAGAGTCTCACGATAAGACCTCCACCGTGGTATTCAGCTCTCCGATATTTGCGACAATCGCGAAGGGTGGCTTTGATATAAAGAGTAATGGGCTTTGATATAAACAGCTTCAAAATTCCAAATTAATATTTTCCACGAAATCTCCAAACGCATTCAGTTTATTGACACGTTTGATACACATAAAAATATAGATGTATTTGTTACATTTGTCAACTTATAAATGCTTGTAAGTTTTATTAACTATTTTATGTTATCTCAAATAAGTCTTTTTTAAAAGAAAATTATAAAAAATAAAGTTTTTAAACTTTATTTTTCCACGATCGATAAATATCCTTGTAGTAAGCTTTAATTCCATTCTCGAATATCCTTGAGAATCTTAACTTAAAAAACCCCTTAAAAGAACTTTAAATTATGCAGGCAGCACTTTGAATAGGAAAAATGTCATTCTAATCTATAAAATTTTGGAAAGATTAAGCGTATTTGCTGATGTTAGAGTCCGAACAAAAACACTGCCATTCGAACAAATAGAAATAGTAGAGTGTTCAGTTATTAAAATAAAAGTTTGGGCTGAGAGTTTACAAACGTTCATTGTAATCAGTGGCGGATCTGGGATTGGGTAAAGAGGGTTGCTAATTTATTGGTATTCAATATTTTGGGTTCAGTTATCAAGCTTGTTGACATTTGGCACGATTTTTTACATGTCGCCTGTATATTTTATTTTTCTGGCTACCTATAGTATTACGTAACTGAATTTTGAGAAAGGTGTGCGAATTTCTGATAAAATAAAATACTCGAACCTGCTAGGACTTACACTTCATAGGAAAAACAATCTGAAAAAAATTAATTTAAATCATGCCTCTTTTTTCCATAATGATATCCTTGTATTCCTTCTAATTATGCACATTTTTACAAGCTGCCTGATAGTGATGTATGTATATTTCATGAGTGCTGTTTCTTTTGAAATAGCTTGTTCTGGGCTGTGAATTTACGATTTCTTCCTAATGATTTGCGCTTTCACTCTCACTAGACAATTTATCATTTTTCGGAATTTTCATAAAATAATCACCGATATTACGACTCGATGACCGCTTTCTTGAATCTATAATATCTGCATTTAAATTAAATTCTACACACGAACGGAGCTAGACAGAGAACAAATGTATCACACAGTAGCGCTTCACCCGAAAAAAACGACCAAGCGACGATAGCAATTTCAATGGTTTAAGCTTTTGAAGCCTGCTTATAAAGGACTGCAGTACTTCCAAGAAATTCTTCCTTCATTTTTAAACGTTCAAAACGGGTGTACTTTTGTATGAACAGGAAATGTTTGAAAATCAGATAAGGAAAATTAGCCATAGTAATAGTATTCTTTCTTAATACCCCTGAAAATCCAAACGGCGGAACAAAAGAACCTTTCACAATGGTACAAGAGATAATCACTTGGGATTCCTAGTCACTTGATGTCTATGTTACACTCCCCCATTCCTATGTACATCAATCATATTTTATCCAGCATCAGGTACATATCAGTACAGAATCCGAGACGCGCACCGCACAAGGCGCGCGCAAAGACTGCTTATGTTTAATACTGAATTATATGTAATGTTAGCTCACCTTTTTACGACTTTGCAGACGGTGAATGGACATCATCGCTCAAACGTTGTTCTTTGTGCTTGCCATGCCAACTTGCCATAACCCGTTCTAACAACGAGCTATTCACGTATGTAAGGAAAAGTCGAGAACAACTTGATTACTGATCATCCTTAAAATAAACCGAAACGTTTCAAGGGGGAGACGAAATTTCGGACGATTCCTTGGGACGGTTTTGAAAATACCTGTAGCCTGGGAACGAAAATGTTAAAAACCATTGATTGAGGTCAATTGCAAAAATCAATGTAGTAAATCAAAAAAGAAAATTCAAATTTCAAAGCAACCGATTTTTAGACACGCAGTTTTTAACTAAGCATCGAAACTCTGTTCTATCTAGTGTAATTCCGTTTCAATTTGGGGGCAGGGGGGCTATAGCCCTACAGGAGTTATTCATGAAGCGGACGATTCCGAGTTTAAATCTCTACTTATTATAAAAGAAGATGTGTGTGGGTGGGTGTGTTGGTGTGTCGGCGGCGTTACGGGCAAACTGCTACACCTAGAAACACCAAATTTGGTGATCGGGCAGTTCTAAACATGAAGTTGTGCACCTCGAAGCATTTTTTTCAAAATCCGATCTAATTTTTTTTTTTAATGTTTTATGCGATTTTTGCAACTTTTTCTCACTTATTTCGTAATAACGGCGGAAATTACGCTCGCAGCATTTGTGTCACGGATAGAGGAAAAAAATTTCTTTTAAAAACAGTTTGTTCTGAATACGTAACATAATTTACCGATTTTTAGGAATTTTTATACAAAGCATCTGTTTCGGCGAATTTTTTCGTAAAATAATTTTAAACTGTCGCATCTTGAATTTTATCCGTCATAACTTTTTGATATTTTGACAAATCGTGAAACATTCTTTTCTCCCTTATTTTAAAATGAAGAAGAAAAAATTATGAAAATTAGATGATTTTTTTTACGAATTTTATTGTAACATAATGTTTAGAATTTAATAGCATCAACGCTGATTGCTTTGCCATTGCATTAATAAATCATGGCACGAGATAATTTTGTTGCGCTGCCACAGAAAGGATTAGAAAAAAGTTTTTTTTTTTCAACTTATCGATAGAGGTTTTAAATATGTACCGGATTTTCAATTCGCAAGTGAGGATCTATATGATGTAAAATGCTTTAAGATACGTAAAAGTTACGCCGCAATTTTAACGCATTTATCCCTGCTCTTTCTTTAACACAAGGAGGCGATATTTTGATTAAAACTTTCTATAGAAATAAACTAAGAAATTCACGATTATTATTATTATTAGTGGCATTTTAATCCGTTGCTTATTTAAGAATGTTTATAGGTTGTCTAACATATGCATGTTGCGTATATAGTTTTATTTTAACGTTGGGGTTCCTTAACATAAGGGTCCTTTATAAATAAAATTTTTTTCAATTTCTTTGTAAGTTTTAATATGATACCGTTTGAAAACTACTGTGCGAAATATCTAAATTAGCTCCCCCAACCAACCGGGGTAAGTTAAACAGTGACGCCATAAATTAAAACAATGCGTGAAATTTGCAAACTCTGCAACTGCATTCTGTCACAATTAAAGCGATTCTAAATAGTTCCTCGAGATTACACAGTTTGATGTTTTTCAGGAGACAGAAGAGGATTTATAAGATATCGCTGTATTGGATATATGGATATTTAAAATGGCACCGCTTTTGTATTTTCCACCACGTTGAGATGAGATGTTTTGCGGTGCTAAAATACGCCAATCTTACAAAACTATGCATAAATTAAATATGTATAGAGAGCTTCGTTAATGGCAACCATTATGTGAAATGATTATTGTTTATGCTAATGCGTAAATTGCAAAGAATCGCCATAGAATAAAAGGATCCCATTGGTGTCAAATAAGCTAAGCTGTTTCTTTTAATCGAGCCTTGAAGAAAGAGAAGCGAATATAGATAGTATTGATATACGTAATAAGTAGTATTAGTAGATTTATAAGGATAATATGTATAAATCACAATATACCACGTCATAAATATTTCATGAAATTAAAAGTGTCCTGTTTATCCTTTTCCAAGGGTTGTCTTACAACCAATAAACGATAAGTAATTCTACTTTGCGTTAGTATATCCTGCAGTAATTTCAACAGAGGAGATTACTTGAAATTTTTAAAAAATGAACTTTTGTTTTTTCACATGCAGATATGATTTTAGTAAAATATTCACTTCTTCCCGTATGAAGAATTGTGTGCAGCTATTTAAAAATAACGGTTGTAAATTTCATATAGGGTCTGAAGTATTTAATGCTAGAGCTTGAACCTAAAAAACAGTATGATGTAGAAATAAAACATTTGAAAGTCAGGAGCTCTCTGCAGACCGTTAAGCTTTTCAATTTTTTGATCGCGAATGACACTTACGTAGTTTTTTGAGTCATAATATTTCAATGATGCCAGGTTAGTACTCATGATGCAAACTTTAGAGTCAAATAATTTTGCTTTTTTTTTAGATTCCAAATGACTGGAATTAGTTCGAATTGCGCATGTAAGGCAAACTTTCGTTTCCTGCCCTGCGAAGAACGGGCACACAGCTAGTTTAAAATAAAGAATCGTGTCTTGGTTTAAAGTTGAAACTCATAGAATATTAACAATAAATATATGTAAAGCGAAGTAAATATTTGAAAATTCGTTTGTGATTTTTCTATGAACTAAAAATAATAAATAAGGAAATTATTTAATTAATCTTTCCATGGAAGCAAAACTCGTTTTAAAACCCCAATGCTTTTATATCTAATTCGCTTACTGAATCAATGGATCTTTTATCTACAATCTTGATGTAAGCTCATAAAACATAACTTAGAATTTTATATGGTGGTCACCACTTACATGGGTGAATTTAAAAAATCATTGTTTCGTTGAATCGTTCAATGCGAATTTGTCAAGATACGAAAACGCGGGAATATAAAATTGGGGCATGATATCTCACTCAACTAAAACATATCAATTTTATCTTGTTGATTTTGGATTTTTCGAAAATCCTTTCAAACTGCGTAAATTTGTGTTCAAGCATCACGTAAAAACGACTGAAGCGAATGATATGAAATTGAGTGACATGATAGGTGGTCACTCAACTTAAAACATAGGCGTCGAACTTTAAAAAAATCTTGATTGGATTTTGAGATTTTGCGAAAATCGTTTCAAACTACGTAAATTTGTGTTCAAGCATCACGCAAACACGACTGAAGCGAATGATATGAAATTGGGTGTCATGATAGGTGGTCACTCAACTTAAAACATAAGCGTCCAATTTTAAAAAAATTCTGATTGGATTTTGAGATTTTGCGAAAATCCTTTCAAACTGCGTAAATTTGTGTTCAAGCATCACGTAATAACTGCAAAGGTGAAAAAATGATATATGGTGAAATGATAGGTGGTCACTCACCTTAAACTATAAGCATCTAATTAAAAAAAATCCATCAGATTTCGAGATTTTGTGAAAATCGTTTAAAACTGAGTGAATCTTTGTTCCCGTATTACGTAATAACGACTAAAGCGAATGACATGAAATTTGGTCACACGATAGATGGTTGCTCAACATAAACTATAGGAGTCCAATTTTTTAAACATTTTTTTTAGATTTTGAGATTTTGTGAAAATTCTCTCAAAATACGTTTATATTTCTTCAAACATCACGTAATAACGACTAATACGAATGATACGAAATTGAGTGATATGATAGGTAGTTGCTAATCTTAATTTATAGGCGTTGAGAGAGAGAGGAATTTTTAAAATATTTTGCTTACATTTTGAGATTTTTCGAAAATCGTTTTAAAATGCTGAAAATTTGTGTTCCAGCATCACGAAATAAAGGCTGCAGGGAATGAAACGAATTTGGGTGACAGGATAGGTTGTCCCTCAACTTAAATTCTAGGCTTCAAATTTTTCAAAAATGTTGATTAAATTTTGAGATTTTGCGAAAATTATTTCAATATGCGTAAATATTCGTTCACGCATCACATAATTACGACTAAAGCGAATGAAATGATAATACTTAGTTACTCTCTAACCTGTAATATTTTAACAATACATGAAAAGTATAACTTCGTTTTCTTTACTTTGGCAGCATACTACATCCATTCTGTGTACTCCTACAATGCTGACGAAAGTTCTTGCTTTTTGGAAATTTTCATTCACTAACCCGTCGAGGACGGGTACTTCAGCTAGTATTGAATATTTCCATACAAAGTGCCCACTTCTTTTAGCAGATGGCAGCACCAGAAGTTCGTTTTTCTTCTTCATTTGTAAAATTTAGTGTCTTTTAAATTTAGATACTATAAACAATATTGCCTGATTTGTGTTTTATGATCATTTTTATACTTTTACTCAGGTAAAAATCGCCATTAGTATTGTTTTGATGGGTAAAATACCAGTCTATATAGACTTGCATTTTCTTCTTAGTGATGCTCTTTTCATAATTTAGTTTCAATTCTGTGTCCTCATACTGGTGATTTTCTGAATACCTTCACTTTGAGGTGAGACGGATTATTTTTGAAGGTTTATATCTTTGCCTTTGTAGGAAAATTTTTTCTTGCACGTTTACATTAATACAAATTATAACCCAATTAATTATTGCTATTTTTAATTTCGATATTCTTGTGTGATATAAAAATGTATTATTTAAAATTTGTTGCTACAAAATCTTTTTTCAAATATAAAGCTCCTTAAAACCAAATTATCTAGCAGAAATTTTATATCAAGTTTTTTTTTTCAGAATAGTTTATTAAAATGCTTGCGTTAATCCACTTGTTAATTTTCTCATTTATACATATGAATTTTTCGAAGCAAATTTTTCCAAGACGTTATTTAAGTCACTAAGCTTTTAGCAATACCATCGATCAATGAAACTCGAGTATTTTTTTAAACTTAAGATACTAAGACATTTTTGAATGATGGGTTAGGCTTTTATTATAAAAAAAAATGTAAATTGTTATAAATTATCGGGTTATATTTTTTAAGGTTGTAACTTGTATGAAAGGCGTCACGGTTAGTTAGTCAGTATAAAAGGGATAATAAATAATTTTAAACTATATTTATTGATCTAAACAAATAATTTTAAATAACAGTTTCCTCCTCGAATATGTCTTATTTTACAACCATAAGTTTGCCAAAAATTGCAAAACAGTTGAAGAATCCAAAAATCTCAAAATGCTGAAATAAAAATATGTGCATGAACTTAAATTATACACACAATGAGACTGTAATGCAAAAATAATAACATATTGACTTAAAAAGATATTTTGCTAAGAATAAATGTTGTATGTTCATTATTGAAGTTTAAAAATGGACTCAATCATCTCAAATATTTTTGATGTATAAAAATTGACATTATTACACTTAATACAGAGTTTGCGATAGATTAAAAATTTAGCAAAAATCAACTGACTAAAAATATATTAAAAGTATCTCATGACATTTCGGGTAACTGTTGACTAATGAATTCCGTTTAATATATCTTGAGCTGTATTCATGATTTAATAATGTATGAAAATAAAATATGGAAACATCGTTAAAATTGAGAATCGTAGTTAAAAATATTTAAATTTAAATATTAAATTGGTCTTGATTTTTACTAGTGTAGTAAAAAAGTGTAAATATTAAGACTTTGCTAAACAAATTCTATTTCAGCTTCATTCACTTAGATTAAAAAAATTACTGTTGTTCGCAGCAACGGCAATATATTGTGTCAAAAGCTTCTCAGATTTATTTTTAAGAAATTAGAAATTTCAGGTGTCAAATTATTAACTTCCAACTGCAGTAAAACTACGAATTAGACAATTTTGCACCAACTGTTTTTATCAGCAATGCCAGGGCTGTTTGAAATTTACAGGACTCGTACGGGCCCTTAATTTGCTAATATTCCGAACTTTTGAAACATTGTCCTAAAATGTCCTACTATTTCAAAAGTTCAGAGCTTTAGCACATCCAGGATCCGTATGAACCTTGAATTTATCTTCATATACAACAATGTTAATGAATAAACAGGTAATCTGCATAAACTATTTCTGCTTATTTTGTTTTTATTTTAACTATCAGCTGATAAAACTACGAAATCCATAAAGCTATAGATAACTAATGGTCCGTGCACGTAAACACGAGTTTGTTTTTAATAATTTACCCCCAAAATTAAATTTATTGTAGTTTTGGAAACTTCAGTGATTTTTGACAGCAATGAAACCATATTTGATCTTAAATGTTTCAATAACTTACTGTCATACCAGTAAAAAACTGGCATTTTCCAGTAAATTAGCTACAAAGGGTGTTTCAAAACTCATCGCAAAAATTTAGGGGTGGCGTGAATGAACACACTAATAATCAATTTAACAATCAATCTTAATCAATGTATAATCCCTACTTTAGTAATCAATCCTGCTAATATTTAATTTTAGTCAAGTCTTTCTATGAAAAATACATTACCTTTTGACAATGATCGGAAAGTTCACTATTACTCCAAAATTATTATTAGCTGGGACATGAGGACGACGTTTCCGACCCCACATTGCTAAATGATTCTGAACTGTCTTGACTACCACCCCTTAAATTTTTTGTTCATGAGTTTCAAAACATCCAACCTTTGTCTATTATTTTTCATTTAAATAAATGTCACTAGATTTTGACTCAAATTTAATTTAAAAGAACTTAATCTTTTTTCAGTGCAGGATCAGTTGTTATTATTATGAAGGCATAATTTTTTATTATTGAAGTTACAGGATTTGATGAAAAAGTTTATTCTTATGAAATCTCTTGTTGTAATATTTTGAGAATGGACCAAATAAATGCAACCGATGTATGTTATGTATTTATCTGCATAACATGCAGCCGATACACGATACATGTTAAATATTTGTTGAGTTTAAGTACAACCCAACAATAAAACGTTGTACAGGTGTCTACAGTAAAAATGAAAAAAAAAAATCCTCTCATTGTATGTAAATCTACGTTTATACTCCAGTTACACCAAAACACATAAAAATTCGTCAAAATGAAAAATGCTTGATAGTTGTATATATTCATTTTTAGTAATATGTTGCAATTAAAATGTACTAGCAAGCAAAAATAACAAACAACCGCAACAGCGTCAAAATATCTGGAAGCGGCATCTCCCATTTTAATGAATTCGACAATAAAAATGCAGGAATTTTGACTCCGCAATAGCATTACGACATATATCTCATTCACGCCATGATCATAACTCGCTAAACTCATAAAAATTACAGCTTGTACTTAAAATTTCAGCTATGATAAATGTATCACCTCAACCCCACTGAACGAATTAGCTCTGCAGGAAAAGGCAAGACGATAAACTTCGCCAAGCGCATCCGGCCATAAAGCTCCCAGAAATGAACTCTTATTGAATTTTGATTAAATTTGGCGAGAAAAGTAAGTGCTTTAATTTAACCGTAATATATAACGGATACTTTTCGCTTTAGGAAGTTGGCGAGTTTTATCTGATTTATCAAAGATATGATTTAGCGCCTTTGGCTGTAATTAGGTTTCAGCTCAGAAATGTGTGATCGAAATAGCATGGCTGCAGCGTGTAGTTTAATGGCCCTGGAAGTGTGAAAAACTAAACATTTTTATAAATTTTGTGAAATGTGAAATATAATGAGCCTTTGTAATTCAGTTAAATTCACTTTTTCATATTTTTGAATTTTGTCTTGCCATATTAAAGTGAATATATCTATATCCTCTTTTATCATTATAATATTTTGGTTTGTGATTTTTTTCTCGACTTCGAAAAGCGTGTTATCTATATACACCACGCATGTATCATTTTTTTTTATTAGAAGTACACATTTTATTTCCTGTCTTTGTTTTTACCTTTTTTTTTGTGTTACACACAGAATGATCCTAACTAATATTATAAATGCGAAAGTGAGTTTGTTTGTTTGTTTCTTTGTTTATGACGCTTTCACGCCTAAACCGCTGAATCGATTAGGATGCATTTTGGTTTAGATATAGATGGGACCCTGGAGATGGTTATAGGCTACTTAGAATTTTATATTTTTAATTATTAATTAAAACCGTTTTTACGTTGCCATGCTTGGCGAGTTTCGCCCGTATCAAATGATTCATGTTTTGAGCTAACAAGAATGCTATTACTTCAACAAAGAAGCGCGTGCATCTGAAAAACATTAAATAGCATGGAAATTAAGCCAGTTTTATGCCAAATCTATCTATCTGTAATAATAAAAATGTATGTTCTCCAGACAAATCTACAGAAAGCAGAGCTTTGAAAATTTGAGCATGAGTGAGCCCCTAACTTCGATAAAGTGCACCTGAGGCTCAGAATTTTGAAATTTTAACTACTTTTCTAACTATTAATTAAAAGCCGTTTTATCGCCCGCACAAAATGATTTATGCTTTTAAAATAAAGCAGAAATTCTATTTGCAAAATCACATGCATTTGAAAAACATGGAAATTATGCTGATTTTAGGCCAAATTAAAAAGCTTAAGTAAAGAAAAAGGGTATTTACGTATTATCCCGGCGGTCCGCCAAGACAAGCGATTTTTTGCCGAAATAAATGCCGGGCACATGAAATTATTAATGGTTTTGAATACGATTGGCAACAGTTTGGCAACTCATTTGACGAAAAAACAGTTTGGCGGGAATGACCGCCGGGATAATACGTAAGTACCAAGAAAAGTCCAGATGTGTTTCTTAAAGTTCATAAATTTCCAAATCCTACCAATAATATAAATGTGTACGTTTGTGTGTTTGGATTTTTTTGACTGAATCACACAAAAATGGTTGAACGGATAATGAAAATAGCTTATGCCCTGGATTAACATACAGGCAGCCTTTCAAGCATATAGCATAAATAATTCTTTTACAAAGACACTCAAAATAATTCTAATGCATTGCGCTCTATGGGAATTTTGTAGCTACTAAACCGATTCTAAAACTTTTTTCACTGATTGAAAGTTACATTATTCCTGAGTATTATTGTTTGTTTGTTTTTGGATTAAGACCGATTGACTGCACTAGGGTCCTAGGCCTATATGGCTAGGGGATATTCCTCTGTGGGGGACTTTCTAAGGGATCCTAGCCCGTATTTACGCGAGGTTTTTTAGAAAACCCCGGATAACTGGGAGCGGCTAGGTCGACAGGCGCGATCGGGGTTTGAACCTGGCATCTCCCGTCTTGCAGTTTTGAGAGCAGAACTTCTTAGATACTGGTGGCATCCTAAGTGTTATATGCATATATCACAGATAGTTCTTTTACAGGGATGCTAATAAGAATTACATTACGCGCTGTGCATCTCTGTAAGTACTGAACCGATTCCTAAACTTTTTTTTTACTGATAGTAAGCTACACTATTCTTGAGTATTATAGGCTAAAATTCATGCATGTAGCGTAAATAGTTCCTTTACAGGAACACTCAAAATAATTCTAATACATTACGCTCTCTGGGTATCTCTGTAACTACAGAACCGATTCTAAAACTTTTTCACTAATAGAAAGCTGCTCTATTCCTGATTAACATAGACTAAAATTCATGCATATAGCAAAAATATTTCTTTTACAAAACAGTTCGCAAATACTGTCATAACTGTCTCTATTCGCCAAATGCCTGAAAAAAATCTAAATTTAGTAACTCTGCATATTCTCTTATTTTAAATGAAGTATACTACCATGCATTATACTTCATTTGAAACAAGTAAACTATATTCATTTGAAACAAGTAAAAAGCTTTCCATAAAAATTAGTTCAAAGAAAAGCATTACAAATATTCCCAGAACTTTTATAATAGTATTGAAAAAAAAACCCACGCGAATTTCTTAATTGGAATGATTTCATAATGCATAAATAAAATATTTAAGAAATGCCTAAGTGACTCAATAAAGTTACGCTGTGAAATTATGCACATGATAGTTCGTCAGATTTAATTTCAAATTATTTTATGCATGAATGTGTATGAATTTTTTTCTTTATGATGATGATAACTAAAAGTTGTTGCTTATTTTTTGAAAAATAAAGCGCTGTATTAGCATCCAATCAGATTCTTTGGTTTTTCTTACTGACATAGTTTTTTCGCATAAATAGGACGTCAGAAAACAACCAAAAATTTATATAGAGATGCTGATTTTTTAAAATTTGGGTTTACATTTGAGGAAGGAAAATAGTTGAGCGGTATTAATAAACTTAGAAAGGACATTCAATTTGTAATATTTTTTTTTGCATTTCGCATATGATAGCCTGTCGAGCCTGTGTACCAGAAACCCGTCTGTGGTCGGGTAACTTAGGCTTGTTTGATTCTAGGAAACAACGGGGAAATTGCATGGATTAGATATTATGGTAATTTCTTATAAATATATTATTTAATAAAAACTGCAAAGATACTTTTTTTTTCTTCTTCAAGTAAAAATCGTAACCATGATCTTCTAAATAAATAAATGTGAGTTCCAAAACTTTACATAAAGAAACTGAGTAGTTATCTTGCAGCTCAACACACCTTAGACGCGCGTACAAAAGACAGTTAGTCGATGTTAAGGCTACTAAAGTACAATTGGTAATGATGAAGATTTTTAATATATCCTTGAAGCTAAGAACACCAAAATTAATAGCCAGATAAATGCTAGTATCCGAAACTCAAGACAGAGGCATTAATTAATTTTTTTTTTCTGAAGCAATCTCAAACTGAGCTCTAAGTATACTTAAATTTTGTTCTGTATTACAATTATTTAAAAATATATTGCGATTATCAAGGCACTCTTACACATTTTAAAATAAATAAAAATAATATTTTAACAAAAAGGAGGCATGCATGATTATACTTATTGGCTGCTGAGTTCCGTAAGACATGGAATATGCAAAAAGTTTCTAACCCTTTGAGTTAAAAATTTATTTTTTATTCTAATAATATGAAATTAGTAGAGTAATCCATTTTGCATTCATGATAAAACAGCAGAAAATAATTGAATATGAATTTTTTTTTTTTTTAAATGGTAAATGATGTGATTTCACTGGGACTGAAATAGTTAAAGTTCGAGGATATAGATCTTTAAAAGCAACTGAACTAATGCAAACGAACTTATTCTATTGCATTTGTTCACTAAAGACTTGGGTAAATCACATAGTAATGCATTTTCTATGGTTTTTCTGGTTTGACATTTACAAGATTTCCGCCTAATTTCAGGAGTACTTTTTTATTCAGCCGTTACACTTTCCTTGCTGAAAAACGACATGTACAGGCAATGTTCGTGAGACATTGGGACAGAGGTTTTTTAATGAATAAGACCGTATACGTTACCATTTACCAACTTAGCCGTAACAGTAATTGAGATCGTTATATTTATTTTTTTATTGCAGCTATTAACACTTTTCAATGAAGCTGAAAAGCGTTTTTCGTATCAGTTCTCCTGTCTCTCATCTTTCTAACTATCATAAATATACTTGTATCGACACGAATTTATTTTGAAAGTTTTTACACTATATCTGTGTTATATAAGTTATTGATATTTATTATAACATAACTTCAGATTGTTTAGTATTTAAATATCTTTTTCATAAAAAAATTGCAGTTTATTATCAATATTTGTTTAATGTTAGTTTATGACGTTATTACATTTCAAACAAAACAAAAGTAGTGTATGTCACTGAATTTTCAATAGCATGCTTCCTGTTCACAATAGTAAAAACAGCATTTCTAGTTCACTGGGTTACGAAGAAAGATTCAGATATAATTTCTATGATCAGTAATTATTTGCAGAGTGTTTTAATGGTATTGTTCGATTCATACAAAGGGAAACTTGCATATTTTGATAAAACTTTTCTTTAAAATATTCATGTTGCTAGAGTTCATTTAACTCTCTATCTGTATGATTGTCTGCCAGTGTAGCTTCTATAAATATAAGTATATATTTTAACGTAATTTAAGTTGGTAAAACGATTATGAAAGAAGTAATGTGCGTAGCATTTGTAAGATTATTATTATTATTTTAAATAGAGGTGCACAAAAGAATTCCCATACATTTGTATTTAGCAACTTTAATTGAGTTTTTCCTGAAAAAAAAGTTGATTTTAAAGCAATTATTAGAAATTTAACTAACTTTACTGTAGCAATTTTTTACACGACAACTATTTTGTGTAAATCCTTTTCCAGTTTTACCCGATTTTTAACAGAATTTGTAACCCACTTTTAAAGACACAATACATATAAATGTTTGAAGAGAAAAAAAATACTTATCCTTTGAAATACCCCCCCCCTCCCCCCTTTCCAAAAAAAAAATTATTTTTTAACCCTAATAGTACAACGCACAAACTTATTATCATTATGTCCATATAAGAGAAGTAGACTTTCTGTTCTTGTTTCAAATTCAGAATTGAATGCCATTGTATACATGCTACTATCACTAATAACTCTTGATAAATAAAATCATTTACAGTCAAACACAGCTCATTCTTCAATTGAACATATATGTATATTTAAGTTATTTCTAAGATTAACTCATTTTGTAGCTTTAGAAATGTTTATCCGAAAAATCACCTCAGAGAAATGTGTGTTCATACTATTAACCTGTTATACTAAACTATCATTCTACTGTTTTGAAATTTCCAAGTTGCTCGAATTTGCTACATGTACCTCAGGGTAATCTTCCACTAAAACTGATACACTTGACTTACTCTATTCAGAATGATTCATTGCTATTTTGGAACAACTTGAGTAAAATTTATTGACCTGAAAAAGAACGTAGAGGCTAGTGTACATTTCGTGCTGTTAGTGCAACAACCGGGCAAAAACAAGAAACCAACTTTAACCCTTTGAGGCGAAACCCTTTCCCAATGCTGAAAAAAGGGCACACGTTGCCATCGCTCGTCTTAACTACCAGCAAGATGGCGGACGATCGAAACGTTCATTGCATGCCACAGATTTAGAGACCCTTTTTTGACGCAGCTGGCTGTGCCGCACAGCCAGCTGCGTCAGAAAAAGGGTATCTAGATCTGTGGCACGCGATGAACGTTTCGATCGTCCGCCATCTTGCTGGTAGTTAAGACGAGCGATGGCAATGGGTGCCCTTTTTTCAGCATTGGGAAAGGGTTGCGCCTCAAAGGGTTAAAATTAGGTTTACAAGTTTGCTTTTGCCGTTTTATTATGGATGGCTTCAGCAGGAAGTAATGGTGAAAATAAATAGATCAGGCGTCATTCAATAATATAGTGTATTCGTTAACATAACCCCATAGAAGCATTAGTCGATTTGTGTCTGTATCATAAAGTTGTTCTCTATTAAAAATTTCAGGTTACGAGACGAATTCTCGTAATTTAAGGGAAGTTTTAATTTTCTGCTTGCATATGAAAAACTACGTGGCTGAGGCTGAACGAATGCTTTTAGATATTTATGGTGAGACCGCTAAATAAGTGAAAAAAACCGGCCGCGAGTGGTTTTAACGCTTCCATAACGGCGATTTTCATCTTGAAGACCGACATAGGCTCACCCACGGAGGGGGCTATGGCGGCTAAAGACCCCCCCTAAAAACTGGAGTTAGCTCTGAAAAGCTTTAAAAATTGAAAATATTGTCTTGTATTTAAAAAATAAATATTACTATTTATTTTTAAAAATTGTCTTCAAATTATTTCTAAAATATTTACAAAAAAGGCGTTGGTTTTTAAATCAATAGTTACAGTTGGTGTATGAAGTACAGTTAAACCCTATTGCAACGTCATTGAAAAAAATCAGTATTTATGGTTCTATGGCGAGTTACGTTGACAGTCGGCTTGCGTTCAATGAGGAAGTGGTACAAAATATTTTGATGATGTAAAAGAGTTTTTACTATAATCGAGGCCACTATAGCCGAGTTCATCAGTATTTTTAGCCCCCCCCCCCAAACTAAAATCTTGAGTGCGCCACTGAAGAATGGCATAGTGGTGGGAGAGAGAAGGTTTCTTTAAGCTGCAGAACTGGAGGCATTATTTAATGAAGAATCGTGTGAAAGGTGAAAGAAAGTAATATACATTGATGGACAATATTTTCAATCATAAATGTAAGTCCAATCTTTTAGAATAAAACCTCGAATTTCGGAGGAAAAAAAAAAAAAAAAAAAAAAAACTGTTTAAGCGAAGTTGTACATCTGTTAAATAAAAAGTTGTGATTGGACATCGACGCTTTATATGAAATCTAAAATATGTGAATGTGTAATGCTTCTTTGAATATTTTCTGTTTTGAAAAAATTGTTTAATTTTAAAGAGAGTGACTCCTCAGTAGAGAATTCATAACTGGGATAAGATCATAACTCTGCATTTACAATATACATAAGCGTACGCCAAATATTATCACCCAGTAAAAGATTCGTATATCATATGATTAACCCAGTTTGTACCTGAAAGATATTGTGAGAGATTGCAAATCGATTGCACTCATGTTTGAGCGCCTTCCGCAATCATACATCTCCAGTGAAGCATTTCTTTCGGAGACAAACCAAACCCTCCACATAGATGGAGGCGCCGTTAAAGCTTGCTCCATTTTATATGTGAACAAACTGGGTGGTCATAACCGGGAATGATCATGTTTAAAAATTTTTCAAACAATCCTAGGTTTCAGGTTACGGCCATTGCCCTAATAAAAGACGGGCATTACTTTTGTTTTATGTGGACACCCACAAACTTCTCCTTGATTTATGCAAGCTGTTGAACGAGACCATGAATAATCACCATGCAATCTCTCTCCCCCCCCCTCCCCGGTAATAACCCCCCAACAGAATCGCAACGGCAATCGAAGTGCTAAAAGAGAGCCGGGGGTTGGGGGTGGTGGGTGAATTTACGATGTCGTCCGACCGTGGAGTCCATGTGGTCCTCAACTATTCCGACTGTTTCCGAGCTATAAATGTGATTTTACGATATTAATTAAATGTTTTATGCCCTCTGGCAGCGGTACCAGCGTCTGACTTCGCATTCGTTAATTGCTCTGGCTAATTATTCACCCTCAACTGAGGAGTTTTCTCTCTTGCGCTCGCTGTTAAATATATTATCACAGCTATAAAGGAAGAGCATACGGGACTAACAGATAATAAAACGGAATGAGGGAGTTAAAAGGGTTCGCTTTCTCTTCTGTGCAAAACCCCCTCGCTTCTTTTAAGACTTTGCAAACCGCTGTTGATAATGAAGGGAAACAAACTTTTCCCCAGTTGCGAGGATATTTATGTACATAATCAACGTCCAGGTATAATTAAAACTATAAAATATCGAATGAAAATATTTAAAGAGATATCATGCCCCACAGTTACGATCGCAGGAATGTAGAGAATGCCTAACTAACGAATCGATTAGGGCGAAGGTATCGCCTCTAAAAGGATTTGCGCCCCACAACAAACTTTTCTACCCAGGGTGTTGTCGTCACTTTATAAATATTCTCTTTGCTTTGAGGGTTAAAACAGAAAAGCCTACTTTATCCCCTCTCCTCGGAATGCGCTCTTAAGATTTTGTTTTCACTTGTAATTAGGCAGCCTCGTAAATTATTTAGGTCTTTCTTGAGTCAAATCCCACCAAAAGAACGATTAAAGCCCCGGCCCGCCCGCACCAAATAAACTCGCTTTCATTAGTCAAGTTTTTAATTGGAAATTTGCTTAAATGGATATCTTCGCCCGAAATTCCTCCGAATACCATTCATTTTTTACGATCGGGTATTGTCCATCAATTTCTTCGCCGTCTTGGATCGCCGACAGATAAAGCGGGATTAGCATTAAAAGGGAAAAGAGACCCCCCTTCCATACCCCCCCCCCCTTCGCAAACTCTTCCAGTTTTCCTCCTGGAACTCGAATTAGCCCTCCACTTCATTTCTCAGAGAGTTGCAAATGCAGTGGGCCGTTAAAATTTTAGATCTCATTAACACACGCTGGGCTCTCTCTCTTCCTCTCTCTTTGGAAAGGAAAAAAAAGGAGGGGGGGGGGCTTGGAGAGAGAAAGAGAGAGAGAGAGAGAGAACGAAAATCTCAAAGTTATTTCGGAAGTCGTATGCATCCTTTATTCGTTTCGAAGAAGATGTTTAATGTCTTCTCATCCTTTGATTACGAGATACTACGTGTTTCACGCCTTTGCATTTTTAATCCACTTCCCCGGGCCTCGAAGCCTCATTATGTTCCTTCCTATCAATCTGTGTGGGAAAACTGTTCCGGAATTGTTAATTAACAAATCCTTCGCCAGGTGGCATAAATATCAATCACGGACTTACCAACAAGTTTCCCGCTCTCCTGCCAAAGGAATATTGGGTAATAAACATATTAAATCAGCGGATACCTGTGAAACGGATTTCGTTTCCTAAGTGAGCCGGGATTTTCGTGCAATGAAATATGGATTAAAAGCTTCGCATATTTACGGCTCTCTCTACTTGTTGAAGTTTTAGAACTCTTTTGGAGTGGTGTTGTTCTAAGGCAATATTTTCTTAGGAATTTCGGGTATCATTTCCGTGCTTTTATGTCTAATCACCAGCTCATGAATATTAAGGGAAAGTCATTTTTTCTGATTTCACCATCATTTTATAATCTCCCCTTTATAAACCAATTTCCTTTTTAGCAATTTTTAACATTACTAATCGTGATTTTTTTCAATTAATAAGGCTTATTACAACTGGACAGCACACTGAATTAGCATTATGGTACACCTCCGAAGCATAGGCATCAGTGCAAATGAAGATTTAAAGACACATCTCTTCACCCAAATAGGTTTTAGAAGGACCTGATGGATAATTCCGCATTGAAAACCTAGGGAAAATTCATAATTGTGATTTATCAATTCGGGTAATCATACCAATTCCATTACCACATGAGCCTTTTCTTTATATATCGCATGAAGGGAAGCGTACAAACTGAAAGCTGATGGGATCTACTCCCGCTTTTTTTTTTATAGCAATATCGGCAAATCAAGAAAACAGTCAAGCTATGTTTTGATTTCTTTTGCTCAAGCTATGGCAATAATTTCTCTTTACGTGATCTCGGAAAAATTGAGTTAATCGAGAAGTTGGCTAGAATAGACTCTTTGTCATCTAGTCCATAGTGACCGAAATTGATTCCTTGAGATACGAATAAATTGGAACGGATAGGTAATAACGTCATAACTCTTTAGATGTTTGTTTTTAAATGAATGAGTAGCTCAATGATCACTATGAAATCACGCGAGGAAGCTGGTTCAGATAACAGCTCCCTGAGATACAAAGTACAGGCTGTTCGAAAAGCTCCGGTCTTGCGTACAAGCAAAGTTTCGCTCCTTCGCCAATTTGGCCCTACTACCCGAACTTATCACTGTTGTCAACTCTGCCGGAGAAAAAGTGGCTCAAATCAAAGTAGCCAGAAATGGCTAAAAATGTTTTCAGGCTGAGAAAAAAAAAATTCTTTGCCGATTACATTTAAGTGCTTGTACTGCTGAAATATGTTTGTCTGCAGATGCTTTTTAAGTCATTTGGACTTTCATTTCCGGTTACAATTTTATTTATTTTTTCTCAGCTTGAAAACATTTTTAGCCATTCTGGCTACTTTTAACTTTGATTTGAGCCACTTTTTCTCCTGCAGAGTTGGCAACAGTGATAGCGTCAGGTAGTAGAACCAAATCGGCGAAGGTGCGAAATTTTGTTCGTACCCAAAATCCCTTTTCGGACAGCCGGTACTTGGTATGGTATCTCAGGGAGCCATGGTTCGGGCAAAGGCTCCTATATATACGATCTGAGGCCCTTGTCATGCTTATGCAAAAGGGCTGTCGTAAGTGGAACATCAGACATTGTTCTTACACAGGCAACCGTTTTGTCGTTGCGATTTCAAATAATAAAACAATTTTTTAGATTCATATTGGATAGATGCATCGATTCGTCCAGCCTTTAATTGTTCGAACCATTCCTGTGAAAAACATATCATGGTCAGTTTTTATACTGAAATTAATCGACGAAAATGAAGTTGATATTGAAAGGGGAATCTGAATCACGTATTCAGCTTCGCCATTTCTTTTTAAAAGCATCAAAGACGCGATGAACAAACTAAATCTAGCAGACTGCGGCACAAAAATGCTGGCCATCCGCCGATTTGTATATTGCAAGTGTTTTAGTTAGGACTGCAATAAATTTGTACATGATGAGAAAACGTTTAAAATGCACATTGCGCTAAAACTGCGTTTAATGTACGAATGGCAAAATTTCTATGCAAGCTTGGGTAGTAGCGTACGCAGCAAGTGTGTGTGTGTATGGGGGGGGGGGGTTAATCCCCTCTGAATCCTTTCAGACCTCATTAAATCATTTCTCTTTGATATAAATAATTTTTCTTCTGATAAAGAGATCTGATATTAAATTTGTAACTAAAAAATAAATAAATAATCCAGATTTTTTCAGTTTTCGAGGGTAATTGCTTTTTTCTAATGTGCACAAATTAGAACATCCATACTTAATTGTGGACACAGGGTCTGAAAGGGTTAAGCCATTGTTGAACATATTCACTATCATCGTTGAGAAAACGCTACGGTAAAGGCAGCTCAAGTGTGCTTAGTTTCGCACACGTTTACGATTTGCTCAGAAGGCATTCAAATATCAATGCGGGGAAGTAAGGAAAGACACGGAAGGAAAATATTTGCCTTTATGTCTTCGTAAAGCCGGTATGTGAAGAGAATAAACACAGATTCTATATTAAAAAGAAAGGGATATACGATGGCCAAGTGGATTGGACACTGAAAATGGTAGATGTTTTAAATGTGAAGGTCCCGCGTTCGGTCCTACCGAGCAGCTGTCGATCTAACGATTTGGAGTTTTGTGAGTTTTTCTATAGATGAAACGAGAATATGCCTTAGAACTCCTTAAAAAGCCCTCTGCCCAAGGTCCTTCCCTGTAGACAGTTGCCCTTCGTGTAGACTTGCCTCAATATAAAACACTATAAAGAAAAAAACAGCGATCACCTTCACAAGGTTGAGAAAATCTGGAGTGACTCCACTCGACTTTCCGAACACTTATGATTAAGATCATTACCAAGCATTTAAATAAATTTTAATCGATGAGTGATTACAACATATATACCAAATTGAAGCTCAATCGAATGCACCGTTTAAACGCTAGCGCACTTTCAAGAATTTCCCCCATAGGCGATAATGTAAAAGAAATCTTTGTCGTAGCCCTGTAGGAAAATTATAAGTCCTATACACATCAAAATCAATACCGGTCTTAAGATGGTGGCTTATAACATATATGCCCAATTTGAGCTCAATCGAATGTACCGTTTAAACGCTAGCGCACTTTCAAGAATTTTCCCCCATAGGCCATAAAGTAAAAGAAATCTTTGCCCTACTAAAAAAATAATCAAAAAGATAGTTTAAAAATTCCTAAAAATCTGCAAATTATGCTACATATTCAGAACAAACTGTTTTTAAAAGAAAATTTTTTTCCTCTATCGGATGATACAAATGCCGTTTTTCTGCGAGCATAATTACCGACGTTATTACGAATTAGGTGAGAAAAAATGCCAAAAATCGCATAAAACATACAATAAAAAATTTTTAGGTCGAATTTTGAAAAAATCGCTTCGAGGTGCATAATTTCATGTTTAGAACTTCCTGAGTACCAAATTTGGTAATTCTATGTGCAGGCGTTTGTCCGTAACGCAGCCGACAGGCACGCACACACACACGCAAACCCACAGACATCTTTTATAATAAGTAGAGAAGATGTATAATTCTGTATAATGCATTTTCTTCAAGATATCTAACACAAAATAATAAGCGAAATCTGTTAATTTTTATTCAGGTATGCTGAATAAAAGAAAATAATTCTACAAAAATCAATGAACGCATATTATAACCTAAAAGTAAAATAATATTGGGTAACTATTAGCTAGAAGCCACTGTACAGCAATATAAAATAGTGTTTGCTCTTCCATGAAAATAAAATGAAAGAAATAGATCCAAGAATTTACAACAGATGGCAGCAGTAGTTTCACATTTTCTATTTTCTAGACTATCAAATAACAAAGTATATATATTTTCACTTAGCAGCGCACATTCGGAAATAACTAAAAATTTTGGTTCCGAAGTAAGGAAGCATGAAGACCATAGATTTTTAAAAAAATTAAATTTAATGTTAAAAAAATGCTTGATTTCTTGGTTTTGAATGCAGATAAGATAAATTTTACACAGTACATAGAAAAAAAAAAAAAAAAGGTTAACACTTTTATTAAGTAAATTTAGCAAAAATTGACAAAATAAATAAATTGAATCAACAAAATATTTTATTGATTTTATTAAATAAGCTAAATAAACAAAAACTTTTTTAAATTAACAAAATTTAGTTAATTCATTAAAACTATTTAATTGATTAAAAGTCTTTTTTTTTCTGCGTAGTTCCTAACAAAATTCTCTTAAATATGGTATTTCATTGAAAGGTAAACTAGTTTTTACACTTTTGGAGGTTCTTAGGAGAATTGTTTCAACTCAGCTAATATTTAAAATATCTTTCCAACAAGTTGGAAATGTTTATGATTTTTGTCTATCTGTTCTTGAACTAGCTGCACTAAGTACTCGTAGATTTCTACGAAAATTATTTATGTTATTGCCATGTACTATATCCTGTACCCCATTGAAAGTGAATAGTTCTTCTACAGGAGCTCTCAAAAGAATTCAAATGCATCACGCTGTACAGGAAGTTATTGGTTAAAGGGGATTTTGGAGACGTATATCTAATACAAATAAAATTGATATATGCTATTGAGGTTTATAAAATAATATTAATCATCAGAAAGAGAGTATGTATAATTTATGGTTCTTTTACACACAAGAACACATAAAACAATTCCGATACCTTTTGGTCTATGGAAAATCATTTTTAAGTGTATTTTGGAGGGGTAAGTATATTTCAAACAAAACAAATTGATATACGTAATTATTTATAAAATAATATTTTTCACCAGAAAGAGTATCTCCAAAATTTATAGCTCTGTTACAGAAGCACTCAAAATTATTTCAATACACTACGGTTTCAGTGACAATTTCGAAACATTAATCAAATTCAAGCACAGTATAGTAAAATAAGTATATATAATAGACATTCATGATAGCTTACTTTACATCGGAATGAAAAGACATAGCATTTGAGTTCTTTTAAAGAGTTAACTAAATTGCATGAATATAAATACAACTTTTGGAGACTGCATTAAAAATTTCGGCAAACAATCATCAGATTTGGTGGTAAATGACATAGCTGACCAAATTTGGGTAACGAAAAGACTTCAGTTGAAAACTTCAAAAATTTGATCAAGATATAGCAAGTTGCAGTTTTTGGATTATTTATCACACAGCCTATTAATTTTAGGTTAAAATAAGCTCAGAATAGTAGATCAATTATCGAACGTATAACAATAAATTACAATTTAACAACGGTGATTGAACCCCAGAGAAATTATTATCGAGTTTTTACAGTGCAATTTTTTGTGTAGGGGAAGATATTCCAGAATAATCCTAGCGAGCAAAACGATCCACCTATGTTTTCTTAGATACAGGTAGCGCTATCTAGCGGGTAACACATAAACTAGTTGTGCCATGTCAAGAAGAATCAATGGCGTTATTCAAGAGGTCACCGTATTACGTGTCTAAATAGAATTCTTCGAAAAATTGGGTTTTATAATATAAGATTAGCCCTACTTTCCTATATATTTAGGTATACAGTGATGAAGACGCTATTTTCAATGGAGAGATTCGTTTTGTAACCTTTAACAGCATATGTCACTTCTGAGTCGTTTGAAATAGCCTAATATCTCTAAACGACGCTTTAATGAATTTCTGCCCATAGAGCCTAATGTATTTAAAATCTGTTGTGGGGCCCTGTAAATAAGCTATCCAGCCGATTAGCACCAAAAGAGGAGGTGCACAACTAGATGTTATAAGAATCCTAAATATAAAGGCATTCTACGACCGGTAGTTTTTGAGATATGCGAGTTACATACATCCCCTGACGTGGTACTTACGTACAGACGTCAGGGAAAAACTGGTTAAAACGGACTTGCGGTCGGTCAAAATGGTTGTACATGCATCGATATGAACATGCATACATGCGTACGATGAGATGGATTACAAAAACCCCTAAAAGTAAATTTAGAGGTAGTCAAAATCCGTTTTTTCGTCAAACTCTGGCTACCAAAATTTTCGCGATCACATTACTTCCTTCTACTTCTTAAAAGGAAGTAAAAAGAAATTTTCTGTTGAAAATTATTTATTTAATTAATGCATTTTTTAAATAAATGAATTCAGAAATAGAAATATTCCGGTCTGTGTGGATGGTAGAGCTTCTTGCAGCTGAGAAAGGATAGATTTTCCTGACCACCCGAAACGGTCGTCCTGTGGTGCATTTTTATTTATATGTGTTATTTTACAAAGTTCTTAACTTAGATAACCAATATTTAATTCCTGAAACTCAATATCGTTGTGCAGATTGTCAGATAAAATTTCATAATAAATGTCTTGAATATAATAAAACAATGTACAAGGAATATTTTCCGAATGTATCATGGTAAATGTGAATGTATTAAATTACTGCATTTATATCGGAAACATAAAACGAAGGAATTTGTTTATTGTAATATTGTGATGTACAGACAAAAAATACTTCTGTTTCTATAAATATGTTATGTAGAACATTTGACTGCTGTTTTTCTGACCCTGATAAAAATATGCACCCAATAAAATTTTTATTACGATATATAGCTGAAAATTTGTTCCGCCCTATAAGGTATGGGGCACATTCCACTAACCGGGAATATTTTTTGTGCGGATGCCATATAAAATTTTTAATTTTAAATTTATTTTGATTTGAATTCCTGAGAGTTTTAACTAATACAGTAAATGTATCTTTTTTCTACGCAACTCTTCAATTTATAGTGTATGTGTATGATCAATATTTAAGGAATAAATTGTATTGTATTATATTGATTAAGGCAAACCCTGGACGAGGAGTTTAGAATGGGAGGTGCCTTGGTTGGAGGGCTTTCTAAGTGGTTCTAACTCATATTCACGTTACATTTGGAGAAAACCAACCAAAACTCCAGACCGTTAGATCGACGACCGCGCGACGGGCCCGAACCCGGGATCTTCACACTTCAGCTGTCTACCCTTTTGAGTGCCTCATGCACCCGGCCATGGTGCGGCTATTTAAGGAATAAAAGCCTGGGTCAATATTTTCGGGACACCTTGTATATATGCATTGCAAAAGATGTTTTATTTTGTGCCAGATTTTTTAAATCATTATTATTAAAATTAAATTACAAGTCAAACCCTCTATAAATAAATACCTATCTAAATTTATGTATTTCATAAAGTAATTTATAAACATTTGTATATGCTTGGAGTAAAATGATAGGTTTTTATGACGAATAAAATGTATGACCGAAATGGCCATTAGACTAATCATTATTTTCAGTTAGGAACATTCCACCATATGACGATTATAGAAATTTCGTCCTGATTATAATCGTTAGCGTATTTTTCAATGATTTTAAGATAAAATAAAATAGGCAGTCGACACTTTTGTTTTATACCTGGAAAAGGTTTCTGTCCTTAAGGGCCGGAAATGGCTCACTATGTTGTTATCACAGAAAGATTGCCTGTAAATGTTGTTTTGCAGCAACAGAAGTGTAACGGCAGAAAAACATTGTAGTTTGTCTGAAGTTGTTACGAACGTTGTTATGTGGGTTAATTGCATACAAACTTTAGAGAATTATTGCAGGCATAAATTGTATCTGAAATCTAATATCAATTTCTTTATAGTTGATAACAAAGGAATTAATAATAAATAATAAATAATTAATAATAAATAACTAATAACAAATAAATAAGTAGTAAATATAATACAAGGCTGACATATACATTATTCCCCAATCACATTTGTTGTTACTTTTTAAACACCTTTCAAAGCAAACACATTTTTTACTAGCTATTAGGAACCTATGCATTATTTTAGTAGACCAGCCTTAATAAAAACAATTTTTCACCGTTTAATTTCACAATACAAGAAAATATTTAAGTTGTTTATGGAATAGAAATGAACAAAATAATTAGTTTTTTTTTTTTTTTTTTTTTTTTTGAGCGTTCTACTTAGTTTAACACAGTTTATTGCATGAAAGTTATCTAAAGCCACTTATATATGCTCTACAATTCTCTTTTAGTATGTAGAGGAAAAAATAATTTCCTGTTTACAATTCTGTAAGCAGAAGGGGGGTCTGTGTAAATTCAAATCACTGATAAATCTGATATTTCAAGCGTCGAAATAACATTCAATTACGGGTGTTCTGACACAAGTAAAAAAATTGCGTATGTGATGTAGATCGCACTTTTAACATTAGTTGCCATTTGTTTTATTTTTCTTAAATGTAATGCTTTCAAAATCAAGCATTCGAACTCATATTTCTGTTCTCTTTTCCCCTCACTTTCGCTTTCATTTCGTTTCCCTTTCCACCGCATGCAGTGGCATTTTACTGAGTAGCCCGTGAAGTGCTCATTCTCTCAACAAACATACCCATTTCCTTCTAAGCTTCGACACCGGCATTCATCATCGAGAATTTCTTGTTTACAATTCTGAAAGAAGACGGGGGTCTACGCAAATTTAACCCTTTAACGCGCAGGGTTCCCGCTCTGAGAGCACCAAACTCTGACGTTTTGGCTGTTGGCAGTCACGAAGAATAGATTCGATTTCTATAAAAATAGTTGCGAGTGACATAGCTCCCCGAGAAGCCTTTACTTTTTAGCACGTCATTTCCCGTCAAAAAATTGTCACGATTATTTTTAACAGCACTGGCACCAGCTGAAAAATGCGAGAACAGCTGGATAGATTGCCCAATGCTGAAAAAAGGGCAGTCGTTGCCATCGCTCGACTTAACTACCAGCAAGATGGCGGACGATCGAAACGCTCATCGCGTGCCGCAGATCTAGAGACCCTTTTTTGACTACAGCTGGCTGTGCGTGGGCACAGCCAGCTGTAGTCAAAAAAGGGTCTCTGGATCTGCGGCACGCGATGAGCGTTTCGATCGTCCGCCATCTTGCTGGTAGTTAAGTCGAGCGATGGCAACGGCTGCCCTTTTTTCAGCGTTGGGAAAGGGTTGCGCCTCAAAGGGTTAAATCACTGATAACTCTTATATTTCAAGCGCCAAAATTACATTCAATTAGGAGTGTTCTGAGACGATTAAAAAAAATTGCGTAATGGGCCTGTGATCTAGTCATTCTCTCCACAGACATACCCATTTCCATCTGAAGCTTCGACACCAGTATTTATCATCAGAATCACCTATTCCAAACGAAATAATTCCATTCCGAGCAAGGACGTAATCACTCGCAATTTCCGAGCCCAATTCCAACCCCCCCCCCCCTCCAAATAAATCAGCTGTTCCAGGTAAGATCCATAAAACAGACCCCCTACGGCATGTCGGTACAAACGTATCGCCCCCGCATCGCCCATTTAGGGGCAGGAAGACAATGCAAAAGATGGCCATCTCGCGCCTTTTTAAGCCGCACGAGTTAAAACTTTAACGCCCCGCCATCTCGCTAATATGTAATTGAAAACAATAAAAGAGCGGACCCCGAGCAGAACGCTATAAATAAACGAATGCGGCCGTTCGGATCGGAAATGGTCGGACATTAAAACCGAAGGTCTTTTTAACGGCACTGCTGCACACAGAGGAAGAAGAAGAAGAGGAGAGAAAAGCGCGCGAGTTTTACGAATTGTAAAGAAGCATTGGGAAATATTTCGCGTCGTAAAGAGACAATGTTAATGGAAAAGGCAAAGAGAGAAGAAGAGAAAGGAGGGATGTCTTTTATGGATGGTTTTTGAGGGAAGATCGAAAGTGGGGAGGGGGTGGGGGAGAGGGTGGACGGAGATTGCGCTGGGGCTACTCTGCAGGTCGAATCCTCTGTTGTTTCCGAGGATGCGTTTTTGCAATTGGAAATATGAACAGTGGCGCTCCCAGGATTTTAGTTTAATGAGGGAGGGACTACAGCTGAGCTCGTTTGTAGTGACAACTGTCTTGTTTGTTTGTTTGTTTGTGGATTGAGGCCGATTGACTACACAAGGATCTTAGGCTTACACGGGGAATGCCCTCCGTGGTGGACTTTCTAAGGGACTCTAGCTCGTATTTATGCGAGGTTTTAGAGAAAACCGAACGGCTAGGTCGACAGGCACGACCGGGGTTTGAACCTGGTACCCCCCTACCTTCCAGTTTCGAGAGCAGAACGTCTCAGCCACCGGTAGGGCCAAACTGTCTAGTAACATCAAAATATTCTGTATCTCACCCTGATAGAGTAGAAGCTTATTTATAATGTCACTCGGTTATAGCGTCATACATAATTATCTGGTTTTTCAATGACGTTGTAACCAAGACCTGTAAACTACCTGTAAATATTTAAATAACAATTTAATTGTTTGTGGAAAGTACTTATGAAATAATGTGAAGATAATTTTTAAACTAAACATTTTAATTCATTAATTCAGTGACGATTTTCTATTTTCATGAGATCAGCATTTTTGTTTCTGTACCTTTGTGGTTTGGGGTTTTTAGCACCTATACAATAAATGCGCCTCTCCTATGGATGTCTGTATGAGTTCCATGACATTTAGAAGAATGTTCTAAGTCCAACCCCTGAGATTATTTATCTCCCTGTTATATTTATGGAAATTTCATGTAGTTTATCATAGCGACTTAAATGTAGAGGAAACGACAGGTCAGAATTTATAAAATAAAATCATGCTTAAGACGTCGTAAAATAGTTGAAATTATAAAACAACCATCGGCCGCGTTTCTTTTAGTGTAACAATTTTAAAACAATGGAAAATGTCAGGAAAGACTAATGTTTTCTTTTCGTCACTGTTATCTGTTCAAAATCACCGAAAAATGGTTTCTAAGTAACTACAATGTTTTCTAAAGCTTTGTAAAATCGTTACTAAATAGAAAGCCTAGCAGCATTTTTTTTTTTCTATTAGTGTATAATTCGAAGCGTACGTGCTAAAGAATCGTTGCTAAGTAGCAGGTATACATGACATATTTTTAGATTTTTTTGTGTTGCAGTTTAAGGGGTCAGGTACCTTTCAGCAATAAAATATCAAGAAAGAAAAAGACCACGACTTTACTTGCAATATCTCAAAAAAATAATTATTTGTAAAACTTGCAATTTTTTTCCAGTTATTTAGAAAGCTTTTATTAGTCTTTTATACCTCTTGGAATAGTTCTACGTATTAAATTCATCTTTTTACAACTAAAAATATTAGAGTTTTATTTTTGCCAGTATATAGTCTTACATGCAGAATTTCATGGAAAATATGTATTACATTAATAAAAATTATTATAGATATAGAAAAATAGCCTATAATTAAAATGACAAAAAATAATTTTGCCGAGACTCTTCTTTCTCTAAAAAAAAAGAAACATTATAATTTTTATAACTATCATCGCCATTATTATGCAAATAAATACAAATATTATAAAGTTAAATATATCCCAACAAAATTACCCTTTGTCATTTTAATTACAGGCTGTTTTCCTATGTTTATTACAATTTTTAAGTTACAATGATACGTATATTACATGAAATGCTACGCACAAGACTATATAGAGGAAAAAAATGAGCTAGAATACTTAATAAAAAATGTAATATTCAGAATTGTCCCAAGAGCTGTGAAAGGCTAATAAAGGCTTTCTAAATAACTGTTAAAAATTGTAAGCTTAAAACACTATTACTTTTAGAGCTATTACAAATGAACCCATGGTCAATTTTCGCGGATGTTTTAATTGCTCAAATTTACCTGACGCCTTAACGTTTCTTCAAAGAAAGCTGATTCCATGTTTACAACATTTTAAAAACGGAAACATGATACTTGAGATATGATACATCTCTCTTAACTTAAATACCGTAATAAATGACCTGAAGAGACATCATTGCGGTGTAGCAGACATGTACTTCTCTGTTTGATGCATTTGATGTTGTATGTTTTGTATAAAAAGTTTTAAAAACATTACATTTATTGCCTTGAATTAGGGGAAGAAAACTAATCATTAAGATTAATATTTTCCGTGCTTCAGTGACTATTATTTACAGTTGCATCATTTTCAGTATATGATTTTACAAATTTGGAATTGCGTAAGCTACTACATACTCTTTACAAAATTAATGAACATGGGAGCATTGGTGAGAGTATTGCTTACCGAGAAAGATAGATTGCGTATAAATGTATAAATAAATATTATTTTATTTAACTCATCTATCATTTACTATGATATGGAAGCCACACTAAAAGTGTACCTCGAATTCAACGAACTACTGCGAAGGTGCTGCAAAATTGACTGCACCTTAGAAAACGGCACTCGTTTAGCCGAAATTTAGCCGTGTCGCTGGGAACGATGAGTCACATTATGCGGATGATTGATGCTTAGAAACAATAAGCACACCACTAAAACACTATTTTATATCTACTGTTTAAACTATTTTGCAATTACAGAGAAAGTGCACAAAATGATAGTTGATAGTATGGATCCAAAATCACGTCATCTTTATTTTTACAGAACTGTTGATGTTTGACTGTAGTTAAGATATATTAGCACAGTTTCGTGCTTATATTTCAAAGACGTTCTTGCTTGCTGGTGCCTTTATTGGAGGTCTCTTTACCGTGTTCATTTTCAGCATAAAAGGATGAAAAAAGTTTGGCATAGTTTGGCTGATTTGGGACAGTAAATAGCCGACATAAGGGCCCTGCGTGAGTTTTCGAATAGTTTCTGCACAGGTTAAATTAAAGCAAGAGGTTGTTTTAATTTAACCTGACATTTTATTTAAAATTAGAGATGCTTAGTTTTAAAACGTAAATGAAAATTAAATAGTTTGAAATTATGAAGCTGCTTACTAGATAACCAACTCAAAGTTTTATTTAAGAGTTTGAGTTAAGCAAAGAAGTAAACATTCAATATTCTTTTCTGAGGCGATCGTGCTTCATTGTTTTATAAGAATACAACACGTATGGTTCCACAAAATATTTCACAACTCAAACATAATTTCACCCAATAAAAATTTCACAACTCAAACATAATTTATCCAATAAAAATAAAAAGCACGAGTACTAATAAAGTTATAGCAATCTTCAGAACAGTTTTTTTCTCGTCCCCTCCATCGAAACTGCTTTTCTACAATCCGAAAATTATAGAAAAGGAATTTCAACCTTATAAAGGGCTTACAGATCAGTGCAGGTTCATGCTCAATAATTCAGGCAATAAATTTCACTGTGCTACAATCAACCGAACTTTACTTCATCGAGGTGACGTCACAGTCGGAAAAATCCCATTTCCTGCATAATCGAGCCAGAAACGACGACGGCAGTAAAACGAGGGCTTCATTTAAATTCTGTGCGTCAGCCCAAATCCTCTTTTCGCATTTAGAAACACAGAGTGCGGCCCAAGAGCAACAGTTTTCCCCAGTTTTAAAAGTCTCTCTTCTGTGAAAGGGGGGGGGGGAATGCAGCGAAAAGGAAAGGATAATTATTGGTGAGCGCGGACGATTTACGTCTGGTCGACAGTTCTAATGATGGGAGACAACTTTTATTATCTTTGTGGAAACCGATTGCATTTGGGAGCGTTTATGGGTGTTATCCGTTCACTAAGAGAAGCTCCTCTCTCTCTCTCTTTGTGCGTATGTGTGTCTATGACTGTGGTCTTCGGGGATCCATATTTGGGGACTAGTCACAAAAAGAAAGGGATGAGTGTTTAAATGGGGTGAGGGAATTGTTTCTTCCAAGTTCCAAGTTAAGGGGAAGGTTGCTAGGTTTCGAATGAATGGATCTAGATCTGAAAGCGACAAAGGAAGAGTGCGATTGATGCTCATTCCTACCATATACGGTTCGAGTATGGAGAATATCAAACACATAGCTTGTAAACAACTATTAACCCTTTAACGCGCAGTGGTCCGGCTCTGGGAACACCAAACTCTAACGTTTTGACTGTCGCCAGTCACGAAGAATAGATTTGTTTTCTATAAAAATAGTTGCGGGTGACATAGCTCCACGGGAATCCTTAACTTTTTAGTACGTCATTTCCCGTAAAAGAAAGGTCACGATTATTTTTAACAGCACTGAAATCTGCTGAACAATGGAAGAATGCGAGAACAGCTGGATAGATTGCCCAATTCTGAAAAAAGGGTAGCCGTTGCCATCGCTCGACTTAACTACCAGCAAGATGGCGGACGATTGAAACGTTCGCCATCTTGCTGGTAGTTAAGTCGAGCGATGTCAACGGTTGCCCTTTTTTAAGCATTGGGAAAGGGTTGCGACTCAAAGGGTTAACATTTTCATAACTATATTCATTACCATTTATTGTACATCAAATACACATAAATCTCAATAAATCTAATTCAAGTCTGCGTCTGCTAGTCTGAGCTCTGATCAAATCAAACCACTAAATATGATGTCATTTTCTACGCCGACAATGTTGCCAACTCCAAGCTCTTAAGCATAGCTCTTGAAAGGCACTGTCTTTTCCCAATGATATTATTCCCTTGAATTACTGTGTATCAAGTTATACAAGCCGTAGAATTTCCTTTTTTTGGAGATAACAAACAGAACCTCAAGTATTCCAGAAAATATATATTTCTGATTATTGAATATACTTGTATATTTCTAGAACTAATGTGTTCAAGTTTTGTTGTGTTATCGATAAAAACTGGAGTCGGTAAAGCCCGCTGGTGGATTTTTTCTACGTCTGTATAAGAATAGGAATTCAGCTGATAAAGACAATTGGAATCCTACCTTGTCCTGTACTGAATAATCTGCATTGAGTTTTTAGTGCAGTTTTCTCTGAGAAAGTAGCTTCTTCGTACACAGTTATGAATATAAAAAACTCATAAAAGTACCATATATGTTAAAGATGCAGGCTAAAATGAACTGGAAAATGGATGGTTTTTGGTATTTATTTAAAGTCATAGCCTAGTCCAGGGCGATGCAGTTCAGCTATGTTGGAAAAATAGAACATTTTAGCAAGTGCCTTTCATATTTAGTAAAAGAAAGAAAAAAATTATTACAGTTTAAAATTCTACTAACATTTTCAATGCGTTCTCAGGTCAGTAATAGCTTGCTATGTTAATAGACTACATTTATATAATTAATGCCATTTCGTTATGTTTTTGTATCAGGCGCGTTGTTAGGAAGAAAATTAGGTGTGTGTGAGAGAGAGAGTGTGGTGGTGGTGGGGAGGAGGGAGGTGGGCGAGTAGAACCCCTGGTTACAACTCTGTTTCGGCTGCTTCACCTGTCCTAGAAATTCGAAGGAATTTTTTTTTGTTACTTTGTATAGAATGCTTATAGAATGCTTATGATATATAGAATGCTTAAAAAGTGCCTTGCAAAATTCATGATGAATAGATTGATTCTGACTTCTTATGAAAGTGTAAAATTGAATTGATGGCTCAGAAAAAAAAAAACCGAAATCAAAACGTCTTCGTATGAAAAAAATCAAACGATAACCACATAGATGAATTTGGAAAACTGTTTTATCTGTTTTCCGCAGAGAAAAATAAACGCAAATCATCTTACAACCGAAAAAGGGCAACTTTTACCTCGGGGAAAGTACAAAAGTTTGCTCCATGTGAGCTCAATTATTTTAAAAACACTTTCTACTTCTACTATTATTATTTTTCAAATAGAGAGCTCTGAGCCTGATGATAAACATGTATGTTCAATAAATTCGTTGATGTTATCGGATATTTATGAATTCAAGCGAAATATTATAAAAGAGGAGTTTCCCTAGCATATTACAGTAGTTGCTTAAAAAAATATAAAAAGTATAAATATTAGAAGTCATTTGTCGTATACCCATGAGAAAGATTAATTGCTAATAGTGTCTTCGTGCATAAAATTGGACTTTTCTTCTTTTTTTTTTTGTCCCTAAACTAATGCTATGGATATTGAATCACTTGTACAGAAGATTCTAAAAATTTTGTATCGCGGTTTTTTTCTATTTAGCGAATTCTTTACCGGAGTGAAATTCTAAACACTTTAATACCATTGAAAATAGCCTCATACATCAAAACAGATGTCTCCCAGTAATGAAAATTTTCATAATTTATTTCCGCTTCCTATTTATTACTAGATAAATGCTCCCGTTTTTCAAGGGAAGAATAGTTTAATTTTTTCAAAATAAATGAAAAGACACAATTTAAAAAATCGCGTAGTTTTTAAATAGTCGAATTCAGAATAATTTTCGAAAAATTGTATCTAAAAAAAACGACTTTGGGAATTCGATTTTTAAATTACTTTATTAAACTTATTAACAATCTTCACGAAAACATGTCATATAATACATGTCACATGTTTGGCAGTAATATTTGATTATGCTGTTTTCAATGTCTGATAATAGCATAATTACATTATAAAACATTCCGTCTCCTAAAATGCGTCGAAATTGACTTCGAAGTTTCAGAACTTTCCGGGACATTCGAGAACAATATTTTATAGCATTCTCAAACATCCTTCAAAATATTTAAACTGGATTCCCAGCTGCTTCATTAACTTCCTACCCTAGTAGCACAATTAGTCCAAAGACGTTTTAAACACTTTTTTAACGTCAAAAAACGTGTTTCCAACGTAATTTGAACGTTTTTAGAACTATTTGTGCTACTTGGGTATGAGAAAAAAGATTTATTATATTCTCGAACATTCTGAACCAGTCTAAAACATTCTGTCTGGAATATTCAAGAACATAGAAAAACTTTTCTGGCCAGTCTCGTCCACATCCGTACTCGATTACCAGCTCATTCACTGACTTCCCTTTAGAAGTCCATTAGTATAATGACCTCTTTCGACACCCATACTTCTGAAGTCTTTTGTAATGAAGAAATTTACTAATTTATCGTATTCAGTTCTTGTAACTGTAATTTCTGGAAAACGTCGCCATTTCCGAGACTCGTAGTATTGACAAGACCATTTCCAAGAAAATTGCTGGCATCATTTGCCATCAATAGACAGTTAGAAATAGAGTAATACACTGAAGAGCCAAAAAATCTGGTACAGGCATGCGTATGCAAAAAACCACTCAGAGTACGGCGCTATGGTCGGCAACGCCTATATAAGACAACGACTGCCTGGCACGGTTGTTAGATCGGTTACTGCTGCTACAATGGCAGGCCATCAAGATTTAAGCGAGTTTGAACGTGGTGTTATAGTCGGCGCACGAGAAATGGGGCATAGCATCTCCGAGGTAACGATGACATTTGGATTTTCACGTACGACCATTTCACGAGTGTACCGTGAATATCGGGAATCCGGTAAAACATCAAATCTACGACATCGCTGCGGCCGGAAAAAGATCATGCAAGCACGGGACCAACGACGACTGACGAGAATCATTAAGCATGATAGACGTGCAACCCTTCCGCAAATTGCTGCAGATTTTAATGCTGGGACATCAACAAGTGTCACCGTGCGAACCATTCAACGAAACATCTTCGAATGGGCTTTAAGAGCCGAGGGCCCACTCGTGTACCCTTGTTGGCTGGGGCTGCTCGACACAAAGCTTCACGCCTCGCCTCGGCCCGTCAACACCGACATTGGACTGTTCATAACTGGAAACACGTTGCCTGGTCTGATGAGTCTCGGTTCCAATTGAATCGAGCTGATGGACGTGTACGGGTATGGAGACAACCTCATGAATCCATGGGCCCTACATGTCAACAGGGAACTGTTCAAGCTGGCGGAGGCTCTGTGATGGTAAAGGGCATGGGAGGTTGGCGTGACATGGGATTCCTGATACGTCTAGATACGTCTCTGACAGGTGACAGGTACGTAAGCATCCTGTCTGATCACCTGCATCCATTCATGTCCATTATGCATTCCGACGGACTTGGGGAATTTCATCAGGACAATGCAACACCCCACACGTCCAGAATTGTTACAGAGTGGCTCCAGGAGCAATCTTCTGAATTTAGACACTTCCGCTGTCCACCAAAATCCCCAGAAATGAACGTTATTGAATATATCTGGGATGCCTTGCAACGTGCTGTTCAGAAGAGATCTCCACCCGCTCTTACTCCTACTGATTTATGGACAGCCCTGCAGGATTCATGGTGTCAATTACCTCTAGCACTACTTCAGACTTTAATCGAATGCATGACATGTCGTATAGCGGCACTTCTGCGTGCTCGTGGGGGCCCTACACGATATTAGGCAGGTGTACCAGATTTTTTTGGTTCTTCAGTGTATGTATCCCATTATATTTTCGGCTCAGTTTTAAATGCTCTATGTTTAACATTACCGCTGGCCGGCCATTGGGTGCTCCCATTGTAAAATGGCCAGTAATTCAGGCCTTAGTGGTGGCAAAATGCTTGATGAGCAAGTGCTCGCCCACTGAAAAAAAAAAAAAAAAAAAAAAAAAAAAAAACTGTTTAACATTACGGAATGAAAAGCACGGAAAATAACAGAATTCTTCTATAAAACGAGTATAAGTTCCTATTAAGTTATTTTTTGTATAACGAAAGATAATTTCAACAAAGATGTAATATTTCTTACTTTATTTTGAATTAAAGTCTTAAAATACTTCTAAGTTATCCTATTAATTAGTAGTACGTATTTAAATAGCTGGATGAATTTCTAATTCCCGTACAGCACATTCAAACGGTTTTACCATGGGGGTTCGCGGGCAGAATTTTTCACTGCATTTAAACCATGATTATTACTTCCATGCGTTTATTAGGCTTTCATTTCCTCCTGTCCGCACCGCACTGACCTGCAAACACCTCCCCGATAATTAATATTCAGCTCCCTCGCCGGTGATAACTGCCGTCCCATTGCGGAAACGGTATTATCCGAAAAGGCTTGTTGATTCCGCTTAAGACAGTTAAATTAAAGCCGCGCAATAAAACACAAGGCAAAGGCGGGAAGACGCAATTACACACGTTTTTACGACTCAATCGCACCAGAGTCTCTGCTTTGTCTCGTTTATCTGGGGCGAAATTAAGGGGGGGGGGGTGTCCGGACTTCGCCGCGGGCTATAAATGCGATGAACTCCTCACATGATGAGTTCTGGCCGTGAAAATGGTTTCGTATGATAATTTAGTTCGAACACTTTCTCGGTGTGAGACAGGGATGAAAAGAGATGGCGGTTGTAAATGACCGAGTGGCTTATTGGATTACGCCAGATTATGCATTATAAACAGACACGTTGTTGCAGTTTGTTTCTCAAAAACATTTTTATCGCTTGCGATATCAGCCGAGTGTTGCAATTAAAAGACATAACAATAAAAAAGGATTTTAGAGATTTCTTTCTCTTTTTGACCCTAAAATAAATGCAAATTATTCCAGTGAGAATTTCGTGACCTTGAACCTTCTTTATAAATTTGCATGTATATTATTTATCCTGTTTCCAGGGGAGGATCCAGAAGAGGGGCTGGGGGTGGGGCTTCAGATCCCATCCAAAGGATAGTACTTTATTTTATTACGGCCTTTGTATAGGTAAATGGACTTCTTTTATAAGTTAGCCCTTATATAAAAAATTAGATTGGTTCAGAGTAAAATAAATATAATAATAATTTATAAAGGGATAACTTATGTATGGCTGTCACTACCCCTAACAAGAATAGCAAGGACCCAAGGTGTGTTAGGGCCCACTTTGGGTCCTTGGTTCGGACGTGGTTGACGAACGATAGCCACTTCACCACCTGGGCAGCCCAACCTTTTATAATAAACAAAGTGTAAATACAAATACCACACTCCTTAGCTCCTGCCATTTCCTCTCTCGTCTATTTAGTTTTAGACTGCAAATTCTGCCATCTTTCTGTAAACTTGCATAACGAATAAACGTGTTTGAAAATCAGAAGTATGGGACAATGTCATTGTTTATTTCAGTAGAGAAATTATTACGCCTTAAGAAATTGAGGCGTTAATTTATGCTATATCTCTAATACAGAGTCTGTAATACAGGAGTATTTTTTCACACACAAATTTCCGAGCAAATAGAATAAAAGATTTCTTGTGATTTTCAAGGCATTGGTTGACAATTATTTAAAAAAAACAGCTTAGAGGGTTAAAAAACAAATCAATAGCTGGAATGCAGTTTTGCGTCCAAATTTACAAGAAAACTTATTACCTCTATAAGAAGAATACAGAATTATTAAAAATTAATATGTGAAACATTAGATATTAAAAAAATATCCTATTTAATTTGCAATAACGCAATAAAATGATTATACCCGAACAGAGGAAAAAAAAAAATAATATGTGGTAGCATAATTTCATGTGTTTTTGAACTCAATTCCTTTTATAATTCATTAAATTAAGCACGTTGGGATGACAAGCCAAACCCTTCTTCAAGCGCTTTTCACCATCTTATTTTATGACCGAAAAAAAGAGGCGGAAAAAAATGCATTTACCCTCGTTAAAATCCTCGCCCTTAATCACATCAAAACTGCTCTTTCTCTTCGTCCATTTTTAATGCATCTTTTAGCATTCCAATTTCGACCGGGCTTTTGTTTTTTATTTTTTTATTAACGAAATAAAAGGGAGCTGCACATGCTATATTTCTTATTCACAAGCCGTGTCATCTACCAGACAAACAGCATAAAAATCAAAACGACCGCTGTACCATTTGTTACGTTCCTCGCAAATGACAAGCCTTCCGCCATTTTTTTTTGTTTGTTTTGCTTTTTTAATCTTTTATTTATCCACCATCGGTGGCAATTATTTCTCCAAATCTTGTCATTTCGAAAGTGAAAAAGAGCAATAAAAAGTGAAATAGATTTCCAAAACTGTTGTTGACACGCGGAGGAACGGCCTTTTAGTGAATAAATATGAACAAATTGTCTTATGCCTTTAAAATCGTTTATATTTATTTTCCGATTTCACACGCGTGTGGAATGGTTTTCTTTCTTTATGATAATTTTTTTCTTTTTCGTTCCCTTCTTAGTTTTTAACCCTCTTCTGCTTTCGGTGTTATTTATTTATCAAATTACTGCGCTTGGAACATTTGGCCGTTATTAAATTGACTCTGAAAGGAAAGTGGAAGGTTTTTTTTTTTTTAACCTCCCCCCCTTCTTTGAGTTGTTTTTGTCTGTTTGCAATCGAAAGTTCTCGACGTCACGTTCTGACTTTATTTGCTTTGAAGGTCTCTGTTAGAAAGAAAATAAAGAATTCAAATAGGAGGAGAATTTTGAATGACAAAATTATTCTTTAAATTTCATGATATTTGAGTTCGAAAGGCAACGTTTGTTGAAATTCAAACATTGCACTTTAAAGTGAATTTAATGTTTCAAGAAACATTTTCGCTCGTTAAATAACGGAAATTATTTACTCAGGCTCTCTTTGGATTTCAGTTTGAATGACCAACTTTGCTATGATTACATGGTTGCAACGCTTAGATTTCCAAGCTAGATTCCATCCTACTCAAGCAATTCCTCTTCTTGTTTGTTAAACTTTTTTTTTTTTTTTAAATGAATAAGACTAGGTAAATCTTCTGCAAATCAGAGAGGCAAGTAGATTCGAAGGATAATTTTCGCTCTCAACGTATAGCATCTTTATATATAGGTGAACAAAGAGTATCTTTGTTTAGCAAAAGTATATGAGAATACTGGTTAAATTAGGGTGATATATATAATTGACAGTATTTCTCGCTCTCTATCTATAAAAGAATTATGGTTGTCTGTCTGTCTGTATGTTTGCTGTAAGTCCCTCCCGGACCGTTCGTCATAGCTAGACGAAAATCGGCACACTGACTAAATAACACAAGAGCCAGCTATTGTTGAAAAAAATTCAATAGGATTTTAAGTTGTTTTATGTTTTGTATATTTTTAGGCGATTTTTCGCATATTTTAATCTTTGGCAATCTGAGTTTTCATCCAAAAACTACTGTTCTTATATCATCGGAAAATTTAAAAGTTTCTTTTAAATGAAAAATCTCCTTCAGCACCGTATCTAATTTTTTTAAACGACTTTTTAAAATGTTGCCAGAAAATTCCGATTTTTAGCGAATGTAATCTTTATTAAGTGACCATAAATTTATTTCTCAACATATATATTAAAGACGGTGATTATCCGGAATGAAGATTTCATCTGGTATTAAAAAAAAATATTTAGTATTTTTAAAAATCTACAAATATATTTTTTCCTTCCCTCTTCCCCGGAGCGGATAGCGAATGCAATACGGAGCATGCGTGAAATGGTTTCTATTGAAATCGGACAGCTTTTAAGAACCTGACATTAGGCTGTATCTGATAGGATAGCTCACCCACCCCCCCTCCTCTCCTGCGCCCCTGTGGCGATCGGTGGTTTGCAACGTAATGCAATTTAGAAATTATGTTATACTTATTTAATTATTAATTTTTAAGCAGAACTTGAAGATTATTATTTTTCTTTTGTTATTATTAATTTTACAATAACGTGACTTGGCGAATTTTCGATTAATTTTTAGTTAAATTAATTTAATATTATTTTTATTTCATTATTCTGCATTAGCGGATTGAACGATTTTTTTTTTTTTTTTGGTAGTTGCGTCAAGCACAGTGTTGGAGGAATTGCACATGTATAAAGAGTAATGTTTGTTAAATACATATTTAATTTATGCATTAGTGGTAGTGAAAGTAAGCCTTTGGACTAGATTAGAAATGCAAGCAGTCAATTATTTACTACAAGCTATAGCTAAACCCTTATACCTAATGCTCCCGAACAACGGCAGAGGATATTTCTTATTTACATCTGGTGAAATTAAGATTTTCTTTATGAACTGTAAGAAAATATAAATCGAATCACTTTCGTTTTTAAGTTTAATAAAATTAATCGAATAGTTTTATTTAAATGAAAATTTCTTGAAATCGCTATCCGCCTGCTATACAATACAGAGAAAATTTCCTTGTTGTCATGGTGACTGCACTTTGGTCTGACCTATGACACAACTAACTCCATTGTGTGGAGCTTTAAAATAATTTCTTTGAGATCTACTTCATTAGTAGAGTTCATAGAGAAATTTGCCCAACCATAGCCATAAATCATTTGAATTCTCAAATTTTAATGAATTTTTCTTTGTTCATTACGACTATATATTATGGAAAAAGGTTTTCTCGGTTTCTGTATCAGAATAATTTCAACTTTCTACCTAAGTGGCTATTGGTGTCTCCACTAACAAAATAGTATTTTACTTTGGGGATCAAGAGCATATGTTTATACCCCTCGCAAAAGTTGCTATTAAAAAAAATGTTTCAGCAGAGGTAGTATCTTGCAAGATTTCATATAAAGGCAAACTAAACCAGGAATTCATAAATCGAAACTAAACAAAATGAAATCAAATATCAGGAAACATTGCCCTCTAGAAAGTATAACTTGAACAATGGCTGCCAAAGCTGATACGAAATTTCAAAATTAGTCTTGATTCTTTTGAAGACCAACTAAATTATATCGAATTATACGTTTTGAACAATGGATGAATCCAAAATATCTAGCAGTACAACGATAAAATCAGTTTCTTTTTAACAAATAGGGTTTTTTTTAAATCTATACAGTGGGGTTTTTTAATACCCTTTATAACACATATATGTTACAAACAGTAATATATGCATATGGGCATCTGCAAATATCATATGACTCTTTAAGGATAAATTGAGAAAATATAAATTTTCAAACATATAGTTCTCCTGTCTATAATTAAAATTTAAGGAAGAAATTCAAACTTTTTTACAGACTTTCATCTTTAGAAATTTCGATCAATTATAAAAGTTCTCAAGTTTTAAAACTTTATCTGAATGCATTGAACTTAGTTCGTACAAACCACTGCTTTATTGGCTTACGCTCTTCAATTACCTCTCTGTCATAATGCAGATCTAATTCAATGTTTGCGTAACAACTCAACTTTACGAAATTAAATCTCCTCTTTCCTCAGGTAAAAGATTTTTGCTTATTCCCTTCCAAAAGAAACTTCATTGTAATTTAATTTTTAAAAGACGAAATGGGCTTTATAAAACTTAAAAGCCCCGAAAAACTGAGTTTTGCTTCTGACTTTAAAGCTTTCATCGCATTGTCAGCAGTAAATCGGTTCAGAGGGAATGCTGCGGTAAAATATTAGGTGTACAAAAAAGTACCTTTTTTTCCCCTGGAATTTGTTTTTAAAGGGAAAAAATATCATTAGAGTTTAAAATCTCATTACGTTTGTGGGAAAAGTTTAAGAATATTATATGAGTTGTTTCCGTGTTTCTTTTGGATTTCGGGGGAGAGTTGAAATGTTTGTGTTTACGCAAATTGGGTTACAGTTCATATGCCACAAAGCTATACAAAAACTATGTAATTAGATTTATAACACATATATGTTGAACTTACATTTACTAATTAAATAAAAATCGTATTTAATAATAAAATAGGACTTAAAAAAATTTGAAAATTTAATTCTTTAAATTATAAAGTAAAATAGATAAGGAATAAAAATAAAAAAAGTAGTAAAATTGCGAAATATGTTTAGTGGAATTCTTAAATTTTTACTTTTATTTTGGTGTCTGTGTGTGATTTTTAAAGATTTTACTATGAAAAATTAACACTGGTCATGACCAGTGCACTGGTCATGCACTGGTCATGTGAAAGAAAGTTCAAGTTAGAAAACAACATAACTTTAAGGATACATATTATGTTATAAACAAACAAATAAATACAAATGCAGATAACATAAATTCGAAAACTGAATAGAGCGTATAAAAGCAAATTTAATAAAGATATCAATTTTCTTTAAGAAATTCAGATAAGGAATAAAAATAAAAAAAGTAGTAAAATTGCGAAATATGTTTAGTGGAATTCTTAAATTTTTACTTTTATTTTGGTGTCTGTGTGTGATTTTTAAAGATTTTACTATGAAAAATTAACACTGGTCATGACCAGTGCACTGGTCATGCACTGGTCATGTGAAAGAAAGTTCAAGTTAGAAAACAACATAACTTTAAGGATACATATTATGTTATAAACAAACAAATAAATACAAATGCAGATAACATAAATTCGAAAACTGAATAGAGCGTATAAAAGCAAATTTAATAAAGATATCAATTTTCTTTAAGAAATTAAAATTTTGTATCACCCTAACTAATTAAACTTAATCACCGAAATAATTGTGTAGCTTTACAAATATATTTCGTGCAATATCACCAAAGGAAAACAAAAAATTTCTTCAATTAAAGATATTTTTTATCCTTTGTTTCCCTCATTGTACTTTTGTTACTATCAAGTATCATTATTTTAATTCAATGTCTCATTTGTTTTTTTACAAAGTTTTAAAATATTCGTCAATTTCTGTTTCATTTTCTCTGACTTATACTATTTGGAAACTATGCAGTTAATTTTAACGCGTGTCATTATTTTTAAAATATTGATTTTTTGGAAAATAATGTGTTACGAAAGGTTAATGTAGCTTACTAAATAAGGTTTGGACAAAGAAATGTCTGCTATCTACAAAATATTATCAACATCTAAAAATGACAAATTATTGCTATGGTTGTTTATAACTGTTCTCGTACTAAGGAAAATAATGTAACTAAGCTTATTTGTTGCTACAAATGAACAAGATCATCTTCGTTTTGTTGTATTGTGCGTATTAAGACAAACCTGAATGTGGGATATCTGCATAGGCTGGGGAGTGCCTTGAAGGACGTTATAAGGGGTTCTAACGCGTATTCGCGTTACATATGTAGAAAAATCACAGGCCTGTCGTGTGATTCCCGGGACCTTCACACTTCAGCCGTCTACCATTTTGAATGCCTTATCCACTAGGCCATGGTGGGGACCTTGTTTCGTTGTGATCTCGTGACTGAAGAGATGTGTAATTTCTGAGTTCATAATACATCAAGATGCCATTTTCTTATCTACTGACTGTAAGTAAACAGTTATGCAAAACCTACCCTTTTACTTTAACCGATAAAAATATTGAATTCAATATTTTTAAAGAAAGAGACTTCTTTAAAAAATTTCTTTTTGCTGAGTTGATTTAAAAAAATTAAATTCTTGTTTTTTATTTTTCCGACTTACAAACTAATGTACAGCTTCTAAAGATATTTGGACTTAAACCATAGTTTATAGTATTTTAATTAAACTATTTTATCAGTTTAACAGTAAACTGTGCTCAAACTAACGCTACTACTCTTTCAGTTGTACAATTTATTTTTTCTTGAGAATACGGTTTCTTTTTTCTGACTATATTTTGATCTCTGTTATTGGAATTCCACAACAGTTACTTTTCTCAATAGAAAGATAACAATAACGAAGGAGCTGAACTGTTGCAACAGGTTGTTGTGACTATTAAACTCATTTGTAATATATTGTTATGAAATATGTCTAGCCGTCATTGCGTGAGCTAATATAACAATTTTATTAGATAAATAATATAAAAAAATTAAAAAAATCGGCCAAAAATTAAGGAAATAATACATTTTACATTAATAGCATTTAAATGAAACGTAAAATTTAAGTGTGTTGACTCAATTTTTTAGATTTTACGGAATATTTTAGATAAGGCTATATTTTGCAGGTTTATAAATACTTGTTTTTTGCACGTGTTTAGGAGTCGTATGAGAAGTATTCCTGTTTTCAAAGGATTATAAAAGTCTAACCTAATATTCATAAATTCATAGTCTAATATTCATAAAATCACAGAAGAAAAACTTATAGAACAATTGGGGACTTTTATAAAAAGTTTCTTTAGCATTTTATTTTGTAGTGTTTATTCTGAAGTCCATACTTTATATTTCGTTCATCTTTCTAAGATATTTCTTTCTTTGTTACCAGCGTTTATTCAAACCTCCTTTTTTAAGAAACTTTCTTTCTTAACTTTTTTCTTTGGCCTTTTGAGTTTTCCTTTTACTGTCCCCCCCCCCCCTTTCCCTTGTTTTGCGCACATTTTTGTTCTTCGTGAATGGTCAAGAAAATTCTGCCTCCGTCTAAATCTATTACCAATAAAATGATGTTTAGTAATTTGTTCAATTAGTTCTATTAGGCAGTTGTGCCGTCAGAAAATACTTTTCCACACATTTCCGTTTTAGTATTCACAATCAAAACGAATATATTGGTTTGGTAGTGAAGATCAGGGACCGATCTACACACTTGGGGGTCCAGGGCGCAGATACTTTTGGGGGCCCCTGCACAAAAAATTTCCGCAGAATATTACTTAATTAAGTTAAAACCAATTATCATTCCTAAGTTAACCATACGTAAACATTTACAAATCAGTAAAATGTCACGACAGATACCACTTATATGAATGTTTCGATTTTGAAATGTTTTTATGGGTATTAACAGCCGCCACACAACTTTGAAAAGATAAAACGAGGAGCATGCTGAGGTGTCCGAACGAATTTGCGAATATCGAATTTATCGAATGTGGAATCGAATAGATAATTTTTAGCGTTACAAGTTACATTAAATTAAAAATTTTGGATTTTTGTAATGAAATGAAGTAGTAATCAGAATTTTTTTTCTTGAGAGAATTTTAGTAGCTATTATGATTACATAAAAGGAAATTTTGGGGTCCCAGGGCACGTGCCCCGAATGCCCCGCCGTAAATCAGTCACTGGTGACGATGATTTTTTTTTATGTAAATAAGATATTTATGTATGGTTTAAAACAAAAAACATAATGTATCTGTAACAATTGTTAACACGAGAGCTAGTGATTTTACGACATTCCTCCCCCCTCCCCCCCTCACCTCGCATTCCTCACCTCGCATAATAGAAGAGTTCGCAAAGTAGAGATTCCTTTAAAAGAGGTCCGACTGTATAAGACAAAAAAGTTTTCAAAATCAAGCTTTTTATCCAAAAATGCTTAAAAGGTATAAATAATTTGTGAAAAAAATTTCAAGCTCAAACATTCATTGCAACTTACAAATCCCTACAAGCTTATAGATGATCGGCTCGGGTACATAGAAAAATCATTAAATGTTGCTTTCTTTTAATGCAATATAATGTATAATGTTTGGCTAGAGGCGTTAAACTATATTTACTTTTATAAGAGATCAAAATAAGTGTTGAAACCTTTCACTTTTAAAAACTATATATTATTTTTTATTTAAAAATTTAATATTTAATGAATTTTCCAAGTACCTCTTCCGCCAGATCATTAAGCTAGGATGGATTTGTGAGTTGCAATGGATGTTTGAGCTTGAAAAATTTTCACAAGAATTATTTTATACCTTTTGAGTCTATTTTTGAATAAAAGGTTTGGACTTGTGAGTAGATTTCTAATCCACAGAATTGCAAACATATTCATAAAAAGACGATCCAACTAAAGATCTCGAAAGCAGTACCCAGTGTCTCAGTGTCGAGTTATACAACTTCGTATATAATATAACTTCGTATCAGCTCGACTGGACGATAGGAAAAGGATTAAAATTCCTATGCAAATTTTGAAACCGAGCAAGACATTGACAAACTAAGCTAGTAAACAATCTTAAAATGGAAAAAAGACCCTGCATATTCACACAATTTTTTGTTTAGAAGAAAAATTGAGTCAGCTTTTCTGCGGAATGCGCGGGTATAATAAGTCGAGGCTTAACTGGAGGCGTGGCTTTATAACAGGGGGGGGGGATGATTTTGCCCGTAGCCGCAAGCAAAATCTACCCCTTTTGATTAAAAAAATTGTCAAAAATTAAAAATTTTATATTTTTGATTTTTTTTTCTTTAAAAAAAATTAGTAAAGGACACTCCGTATTTAGTGGAATTTTGGAATAGGCAGAGTAGGTGTTACGGGTTACCCCAGTGTGTTACGATTTGGATCAATGCCAAGAGATGGCACTGCTGTTCTTTTCTTTTTTTTTTTTTTTTTCTTTTTTTTTTGCTTACTTGTATATATGTGTAGAGTGTGGATAGCCGCTTTGGCGGAAGCATGTAAGTAAAATGCTGCAACACGAATATTAAGAGTTTTAATTGAGTTTGTGTGAATTATTCAGTTATATCGCTCCCTAGCAATTGCTTAAAGCGTAAACAGTAGGTTTGGAATAGGTATAGTTTTTTGGATACTGCCATGTAAAGAAACTGAAGGCAATGACTGATCGTTCTTCCGAAAAACCACTGAAAACTAAAAACTTAAGCAACAGAATCGGAAATGATTTAATCTTTTTCAGAATCGAGAGAATTTTCCGATGATGTGAAGATAAAAACACGTCCGATCAATTAATAGGAAGATGCTATCTGATATATGCGAAAAAAATATAATTTTTGATTTCATCTCCCTAAAATTTTAATCGATACCATAAAATTCTGTACATTCTTTTTTAAGTAGCTTTGTAATTTATAGTACATATCTAAGATCAATATTTAAAGAATAAAAGATTAGTTCAGTATTTTTGGGACTCCCTGTATGCAAATTATGTGCTTGTAGATTATAAAATGAGACATTAAAATGACTTAACGTGAAGATATGAGGAAGTTAAATGTACTTTTTTTTTATGATGCTCTATAATTCAAAATTGTTTTCCAGGTTTGATAAATCATGAAAGAAAGAATTACGTATCTTTATTGAAGTCGCTCTCGCATAAAAAAAAACAAAAAAAAAAAAACCATCCATGTAAATAACATGACACTGTACACATCGTCTACAAGAAAATAACCAACCCCAAGAACCCTTTTCTCAAAACATTCTCACACCCAAACTATAGAGTGGGAACTAGAGAACACATCCCATCTTGTTACATGCCATGTCATCTCCATCTTTATCCCTTTCGGAGGCCACTTCGAATTTAATAATGTGTATCCATAATTCGATTTCAAGCATCAAACTGCAGCCCGTAATTTTCACCGACATGTTGCCATTAAAGTGAGGTTTTTTTTGGGAAGCCCTAACGCAAAAAAAGAAGAAATTTCCAACTTCACTCCCGTTCAGGCCAAGATGTTCAAATAATTGAATAGGCCCAGGGGCGATGCTGCTGCAGCGGAAGCATCTGTTTTACACTGTAGGTATGGATGAAGCAGTTGTTTTGCAGGAATAACAAATAAAGAACAGATTGATACTGGGAGAGAAAAAGGGGAGATAATGCATTTACGGATAAAGCTTTGAAGAGATCGCTGAACTTGTTAGGCAAAATGTTAGAAGAAATACTCTGAAAAAAAATTATTGAAGGGAGTAAATGTGATGTAATTTAATTAAAGCTCAAAATTCAAATTTTTATGACTAGTTTATTTTCTCCTGACGAACACTTCTTGCGTAGCTTCAAGGCATGTAAGTTACGAGTCAAAATATGACAAAGTATCAATGAGTTATGCTTCGCAGATAAGTTTTGTACTACATAAATTAACAAGGAGACCAATCACGAAAAGAAGGTCTTTGAAAATTAAAGAGTGAATGAATTACTAATTAAAAGTTTTATCTTTAGTATAGACAAGTTATTTTTTCTATAGTTGAGAGCTATGTCGATATTCTCTTAGAATTATTAGTATATTTGCATAGGATTATTAGTTAAAAATTTAATACTTACTACATAAAGGAGTTCTCTTGGCTAAAAAATAAGAACCTTTGTTTTGAAAACGAGGCAGCATAAGAAAGTCATTGTGTGAATATGCTAGCTTGATTTTGCTATCCAGATTCATGGATCAACATATTGTTGTACATTAATGTGTAGATTTTTATTGGCATGAAATTGCCTTCATGAATGGAAGAACTGTATTGCAAATTCTTAGTAAAGTTATCAAATTTACAACATTGTATAAAATTTTTGTTTTAAATCAGTAATACAGTCGAACCCCGTATAACACGGTAATACGTTCCGTGCTATATGAATCCGTGTTATAAGGGGCCTGAGCTGTTCTCTACCTGGAGTGCAAGCTGAGTAGTATAATCGCTGTAAAACTTATTCACAGACCTTATAAACACAATGATAATTAGTGTTGCCATTCAAACGTTATATTAATTTCAGGAGCTAAAGCCTATTTTGTTTTGTTTTGTGTGAGTATGGCAACGCTTCGCTAGGGAGTGTGATGAAGATCACATATCTAATTTAAAAATCATTTAATTTGGTTTTCTTTAATGCAATCTATCCAAAATTCAAGAATTCTAAATCACTTCTGTTTTCATTTTCCTGTCATTTCGGCTTTTAAATCTGTATATTTACTTTTCCCTGTATGCACTATTCTTTTTGTTCTGCGTCTCTTCAGACCGGTGTGCTAAAAATAGATTATATTGCGTCCGTTTGCAAAATCAACGGCCTCTTTGAGTTTCTTCTTGGCATCCTGCTGGCGTAAGTTATTTAGTTGTTCCCCTGCGACGACTTTAAAATTATTTGTTCGCGATTATGTCATTGTAATTTTATTGGATTAACTGTTAGGGTTGCTCTGGAATTGGCGCTATTAATCTCAGCCAAGTTATTGTTCTCGCCAATGTGTAATTCTGTGCTGGCGTAATTTTTAAAAATGATTCCACCTTAATTTCACTGTCCATATAGGACGTCATTTTATTTTCGCTGAGCCACCACCGCCGTTATAATAATGTTTCAATCATATATGTTTAATAAAATAGTTTCAAGTATTTAAAGCCTCTTTTTTATATTGCAACTAAGTGTATATCGTACCTGGATTATCATGTATCACAACGCAGTCTTTAAATTTAAATCAGCTCAACCAAATAACCTTCTTTACATAAATTGGTGCCTAACCAGGCACTTAAGTTGCATTTATTCTGGTGGTGGCTTAGCAAAATGGCGGAATCAAATTTCCCGATCAAGACACTTCTCCAATTCCAGCCCTGGTCTGCTGAAAGCGCAGTCAACGTTTCGGCCCTGACAGTGTTATTTTCTACCGGCTGTAACTTTCGTTTTTACGGAACATGGAGCTCCTTGATGGACTGGCTATTCATTAATGATGAGTTTCCGATCGTCTCCACAATTCATATATGGCTTATCGATGATCTTACTACGCACCACCCTCCGACGAGTTGTTTGTACGACGACCACCCTATGACTATTTGGAGACTATTGTGTCGGAGTATGGATTATGTTCTGTTTTTCTGCCTTGCTTTACGCGTGAAACTTACAACTAATGCTGAACTGTGCGAAAAGCCGTCCGATTATCGCAAATTTTTGACTTTGATTTCGGATGTCTGCAGTCTACAGTGGTTTTTTTTTTCGTGCATCGCTAGGTATGCCATTCACTGAATTTGGCGAAGACTGTTTTTTTTTTCTCCTCCTGTGATCGACGTTTTTTTTTTTTTTTTAAATGTGCGCGCACCTGATACACCGACAGCTCATACTATGCAATGCCGTTAGAACTGGTAATTTAATGGACATTATATTTTAAGTATGACTAATGAAAAGTTTTTTGCTAAATTTTTATTCACTGAATAACTGAAGTTTTATTCTTGGGAAATTTGGTAAGTCATTTATAAGTGCAGTTCTTCTACTAATACTATAATAATAAGTATCATGTTCATATTGTCTTAGCATCCATATTTTTAGTATGCAAATAGCACATGCTAAATAGTATTTTTAGACATACGTGTCAAACAAAATATCTAATAGGGTACGTTTTTCCTTATTATTTTACTGCTTCTGAGGAGTTATAAAAATAATTATTATTGTTTTTTAACCATGTTTATAATTTAGTTTAAATCTAAATTACTCCTTTTATATAGTATATATGACATTAATATTTTACTGTTTAATACAATTGTTGGATTGCAATTCACAGATATTTAATTATTTTAATACACTTCTTAATTTTTTTCTTCTTTATGCACTGGGTTTCGTTCACTCACGATAAATACCATTATTACTCATTGCTTTATATGTTTACTTGTTATATATAATTTCTTGTGTACAAACCTTTTTGTGTGTTTAATTTTCTATTTGCTTACATATTCATTCTTGTGATTTTAAATTATGTTTTCGCTTTTGCTCACATGGTATTTTACATTTTTGTGTTCATTTTTCAGCCTCTATGAGGTACACATACATCGTTATTTTTTCTTTACTCTTTATTTTGATAATCATGACAGTCTTCAATTACATATCTTTTCACTCTCTTCCATTACTTAAGTCCATGGCAAGGCCTTTCCAAGGCACACACTTTTTTCATACTCTTACACTGCAATTTTGCATATTAAAGTCCATGGCACAACATACATATTCTTTCAGTTTTTTTTCTTACCTTACAATATACTGTTTCTATTTTCACATTTTTTACACATTTTTTTCTTTGAACATGCTATTATTTACAGTCCTCATGTTGACTGATTTTTTTACACATTATTTGTTTTAAATACTTTTTAAAGAGTACTTTATGTTTTTGTTTCACTCTATTTTTGGCCTTTTCAATACAATTTTACATGTTTACCATAAGTTGTACTGTTCACATATTTTTTACATTTTTTAGATACACTGTTTTATTGTTTTCTTTCCTGCCATTGATATGCCTCTGTTTAATACATGCATTCTTTGGAAGAGTATAGTGGTATTCATTCGATTACCTTTTTTTCTTTTCACAAATACACTATATCATACATTGTTTGTTGTACTTCAAATAAGATTCATACTTGAATAGTCACTGATCTTTGAAGTCTGTGTTTGTCCACAATTACACTCTTTTTTCATGTTGTTGTTTTTATTTACATTGCTTACACTTACTGACTCTCAACGTTTTCACATACTTGATTTTTTTTTTTTTCATCACACTTGTGTTTATGTCTTATATGTTCACACTCACAAACATGTTCACACTGATGTTCTGCTCATTGAGTTCATTGTGCTTGTCCTTCCACATTTTGCTACACACAAAATTTTTGAATATTTGTTACATTTTTTCTCCCACATTTTCACTATGGTGTACAGTAGTGCATTTCAAAAATATTTTAAACACATTGTATATGTTTTGTCACTCTTTTGTGTTCACATACACAAACATAACATTTTATTTTGAAGTTTTTTCTATACTATGAGATATTTAAATCTCTTCTGTACCTTACTATAAATTAATACAACTTTAAGGTATCAAGTACTCACTGAGTTATATAAAAAAAAATTACATTGATTTACATTTTCAGAGTGCTTATAGTTAATTTATTATTTGAATTATGTTTATTCTTATCTTAGTGATTATTTTGTGAAATATTGTTTGTTTAGTTAAGCTCATAATAAAATATATATGTAGTGATCAGATTAACTCAAGACTTTAATAAGTGAAATTTGATGGTATACAATTTCAGAGTATCAGTATATTGTATAGTTTAGTAATTGCATTTTAGTGTATTTTTATTTGTACTTTTGTGTGCTATTCTTTCCCAATTTTGTCACTTTTGAAAATCTTAGTATGTTAGTAAGTGACACAACAACATTCCTTTCTTGAACAAACAAACAAAAAAAAATCATTAATTTTGTTATTTTTACCGTATGACCACAATTGCCTTCAATTTTCTTTTTAAGCTATAACTAATATTTTACGTACTTGTTACCAACTTTAAACCTACATTTTCAAGACTTGCAAGTTAACTAATTTCATTCTTTTATAACTTAATTTTTTTCTATTACCTCCACATAATTAATAACTTGCTTATTTGACATTCACGGATATATTGCTGTGTGCATGTGTTGAATGCTTGTTTCTTTGTTTGTGTGGTACCCACAAGCTTGGAGGTATAATTGCTTTTGTGTACTGGCTGGCTGGTCCAGCAGTTTTCACTTGTGTATTTGGATTTCATGCTGTGTCTGTCAATATATCATTTCTTCAATAATGTTCTTAAAACTTAACACAATAAATGATGACTTCTAAAGTAAATAATTACACCATAAAATAATAATTAATAATAAAGTTAAATGATTCATTTAGTATTATCTCTAACTTGAAAATTTAAAATAAATAACTATGTGAGTGTCCAATAACACTTAAACCTTTTACTGAGATTCTTTTTTAATTGTACTTAGATTGATGTTCGTTAATGGTATTGTACAGATTGATATTCAATTTCCTTGATTTTTTTTCATTGTCATTTTGTGCAAGTATAATTTTTTCAATTGGATGTGCTTATTTTTCTTTTGATATACAGATATGTATGTCAGGATACTGTTATGTCATGTACTATTTACAACATTATTACAATTCTGATGGTACAGCACTGTGTGAAAAATTACCATCAAACAAACAAAAATTTTTTAGTATCATATTATAATTTGAATGTATTGTTTTATTTTGTCAATTGAGTGAAGTATTTTTGATGCATAATTCTGACATTTGAAGGCCTTATTGATATATATATATATATATATATATGCAAACTATTCAACAGCGCTGGTTTATAATTATAATTTTGAGTCACTGCAAGTTTAAGCAGTATATCTTTGATGTGCACATGAGCTTGAGATGCTCAATTAAAGAGAAAAGGGTGTGCTGAAATGCCCCTTATTTAAAAAAAAGGGTGTGCTGAAATGCCCCTTATTTAAAAAAAAGGGTGTGCTGAAATGCCCCTTATTTAAAAAAAAAAGGATGAGCTAAAATGCCCCTTTGTATTGTGAGCTAAATGCTCCCTTTTTATTTTGTCGACATTTACTTTGTATTGCTAGCAGTTATTTTTATTGTGTCATGACATTTTTTTTTTCTTCTCTAAACATTTATTAGGTGGTGGTCAGCAGTAATTTTGCAATTGTATAATTTTGTCTGAATATGTTTAAGATTTTCTTAATTGTTTATGCCAGCCAAACAGAGCATTTAATTAAAATTTTTTTAAATACATTAATTGTAACTAATAAAAAAAAATTTTCTTCAAAATTTTTTTTCTTGGTTGAGGGGGTATATATGTGATGAAGATCACATATCTAATTTAAAAATCATTTAATTTGGTTTTCTTTAATGCAATCTATCCAAAATTCAAGAATTCTAAATCACTTCTGTTTTCATTTTCCTGTCATTTCGGCTTTTAAATCTGTATATTTACTTTTCCCTGTAGGCACTATTCTTTTTGTTCTGCGTCTCTTCAGACCGGTGTGCTAAAAATAGATTATATTGCGTCCGTTTGCAAAATCAACGGCCTCTTTGAGTTTCTTCTTGGCATCCTGCTGGCGTAAGTTATTTAGTTGTTCCCCTGCGACGACTTTAAAATTATTTGTTCGCGATTACGTCATTGTAATTTTATTGGATTAACTGTTAGGGTTGCTCTGGAATTGGCGCTATTAATCTCAGCCAAGTTATTGTTCTCGCCAATGTGTAATTCTGTGCTGGCGTAATTTTTAAAAATGATTCCACCTTAATTTCACTGTCCATATAGGACGTCATTTTATTTTCGCTGAGCCACCACCGCCGTTATAATAATGTTTCAATCATATATGTTTAATAAAATAGTTTCAAGTATTTAAAGCCTCTTTTTTATATTGCAACTAAGTGTATATCGTACCTGGATTATCATGTATCACAACGCAGTCTTTAAATTTAAATCAGCTCAACCAAATAACCTTCTTTACATAAATATCTGCCAAGGATGGGGGGGGGAGGGGCGCCTTGGTAGGAGGACTTTATAAGGGGTATTCCCGTTACATCTGGATAAAACCTACCAGAACTCCAGACCGTTAGATCGACAGCCGCGCGATAGGACCCGAATCCGGGATTTTCACACTTTGGCCGTCTTACCGTTAAAGGCCGTAATATAAACATAGGCATTTCCAAGTCATTTGGGAAATTTTATTGTGCGGAATAATACTTATGAATAAAATATTCCAGTTAAAAATATAATTAAAAAATGTAAGCAATTCAGTGGAATATTTTTAACTTATAATGTATATTTCAAAAATTTACGATTTTAGTGTTTATGCATGCAAGTAGAAAAGAAGTATTTTAGAAATTGATTTTACAGTTCTGGAGGCTAAAGTTACATGCTGCTGAAGATGTACCGATGCACCTTTTCATTAAAAAAAATGAAACAGAAATATTTTCATGTGTAATTATGTTTTTCAAACATAATTTTTAATTGTTATGGACATAAACTCGCTTTAGAATTTTTATATTTAAATAAATTTCATTTTATACATACATTTTTTGAATCACGAAAAGTTGAAAATATTTTATTACAATTTAATTTACGTTATTACTCTGCATGCAATGTTTAGAATTTCAGGAATTCCTCTGAAATTTTGTTTTTCCATCAATAGAAAAATTATTTACTATTAGTAGATTAAATCAGAGCAATGACTGGCTATCCTCAGATCGAAGAAAATGCATATCGGTCAATAATTGTATAAGTTATTGCAGATTGAAAACCAACAAATTCTTTCAGTTGAAACATTATTTCTGATGATTCGTGTGAATAATGATTTAGAAGAAACGGCAAATGAAAGGAATTTCGAACTATCAACCAATGCTATATTATCATAATGTAAAAACTATTTAATTTTCAAGCAATTATAAAATTAACTTTGATATATATCGATTGTGTATAGGATGCGAACTTCAATGAGTTAGGCAGGTGTATCGATGAAATTGACTGTTCTGTCGTCAGTTCCCCCTTTTCCTCAATTTTACTTTCCGCGCCGAAAAAAAATATCCAAAGGGCAAATTTTGAAAAATAAAATGAGATTTTAGACAACTTTTTCCATAAAACAGTAAAATAAAATTGAATAAAAAATAACTTTTTATCTTTTGCTGTTAAATAATGTTCATTTATTTTTACGTAAGACATTTTTACATATTTATTTAAATATTGATAACATTATAGAATCCTTGTGTACTAAATTTAGACTGCTAATACAGAAAAATGAATGCATAAAGCAGAAACTTTGTTTGCCAAATAAAATTTATAAATAACTACCAGAATTTTTTTCTTCAAAAATTTTCAAGGGTATAAAATTAAAATTTTAAATATTTAGATCATGTAAAACAGAATCTTGGTGCTTATTTAAAAGTGTATTTAAACAAGCTCCAAGTACAGTTACCAAAATACCCAATACAATATGTTCAAATACAACTGAAACATTCACGCAGTTTAATGTATACTTACAAAAATACTTCTCTATTTTAAGGAAAAGATAAAAATTTAACATTACACGAACTTTTGTTGTAAATACTCTACTTCAGAGCATTAAGCGAATATATTTACTTCCTTTTCAATCAGGGTAAAATAAATGAAGAATTCCTCTTTTTTATATTGCAACTAAGTGTATATCGTACCTGGATTATCATGTATCACAACGCAGTCTTTAAATTTAAATCAGCTCAACCAAATAACCTTCTTTACATAAATATCTGCCAAGGATGGGGGGGGAGGGGCGCCTTGGTAGGAGGACTTTATAAGGGGTATTCCCGTTACATCTGGATAAAACCTACCAGAACTCCAGACCGTTAGATCGACAGCCGCGCGATAGGACCCGAATCCGGGATTTTCACACTTTGGCCGTCTTACCGTTAAAGGCCGTAATATAAACATAGGCATTTCCAAGTCATTTGGGAAATTTTATTGTGCGGAATAATACTTATGAATAAAATATTCCAGTTAAAAATATAATTAAAAAATGTAAGCAATTCAGTGGAATATTTTTAACTTATAATGTATATTTCAAAAATTTACGATTTTAGTGTTTATGCATGCAAGTAGAAAAGAAGTATTTTAGAAATTGATTTTACAGTTCTGGAGGCTAAAGTTACATGCTGCTGAAGATGTACCGATGCACCTTTTCATTAAAAAAAATGAAACAGAAATATTTTCATGTGTAATTATGTTTTTCAAACATAATTTTTAATTGTTATGGACATAAACTCGCTTTAGAATTTTTATATTTAAATAAATTTCATTTTATACATACATTTTTTGAATCACGAAAAGTTGAAAATATTTTATTACAATTTAATTTACGTTATTACTCTGCATGCAATGTTTAGAATTTCAGGAATTCCTCTGAAATTTTGTTTTTCCATCAATAGAAAAATTATTTACTATTAGTAGATTAAATCAGAGCAATGACTGGCTATCCTCAGATCGAAGAAAATGCATATCGGTCAATAATTGTATAAGTTATTGCAGATTGAAAACCAACAAATTCTTTCAGTTGAAACATTATTTCTGATGATTCGTGTGAATAATGATTTAGAAGAAACGGCAAATGAAAGGAATTTCGAACTATCAACCAATGCTATATTATCATAATGTAAAAACTATTTAATTTTCAAGCAATTATAAAATTAACTTTGATATATATCGATTGTGTATAGGATGCGAACTTCAATGAGTTAGGCAGGTGTATCGATGAAATTGACTGTTCTGTCGTCAGTTCCCCCTTTTCCTCAATTTTACTTTCCGCGCCGAAAAAAAATATCCAAAGGGCAAATTTTGAAAAATAAAATGAGATTTTAGACAACTTTTTCCATAAAACAGTAAAATAAAATTGAATAAAAAATAACTTTTTATCTTTTGCTGTTAAATAATGTTCATTTATTTTTACGTAAGACATTTTTACATATTTATTTAAATATTGATAACATTATAGAATCCTTGTGTACTAAATTTAGACTGCTAATACAGAAAAATGAATGCATAAAGCAGAAACTTTGTTTGCCAAATAAAATTTATAAATAACTACCAGAATTTTTTTCTTCAAAAATTTTCAAGGGTATAAAATTAAAATTTTAAATATTTAGATCATGTAAAACAGAATCTTGGTGCTTATTTAAAAGTGTATTTAAACAAGCTCCAAGTACAGTTACCAAAATACCCAATACAATATGTTCAAATACAACTGAAACATTCACGCAGTTTAATGTATACTTACAAAAATACTTCTCTATTTTAAGGAAAAGATAAAAATTTAACATTACACGAACTTTTGTTGTAAATACTCTACTTCAGAGCATTAAGCGAATATATTTACTTCCTTTTCAATCAGGGTAAAATAAATGAAGAACTCTCTTTTATTTCTATAAAGAAACACAGACGCAAAAGAAGTAAAATGACGATATTTACCACCTGAAATGTAAAATCATTTTATCTCCACATAACACAGAAACAACGAAAAATTACATGTACAACCAAGTTTTTAAAAATAATATTCAAAAACTGGAATTAATGTCGAGAAAAACCTTGCTTAAAAAGCGTTTAACCTGCGATTAAAAAGGATATTTACGCGTTTTTTCCCTCCGTTGTTTGCTCGACGAAAAATGGGATTATATTCCCCTAAAAAACAGATTTATTTTTTTTAAGTTTAGACAATGTGAGTACTACCTACCATTACAGGCAGCGAGAGCTAATTGGTAGAATCTTCAACGTGTAATTTTTGAGCCTATTATTTTACCACGTGCTCGGGGTCTTGTTTAACGCATCGCGGTTTTAACTGCGGGATTAAGTCTTAGAACACATGCTTAATAAAAGCTTTCTCCAGCCATTTAGACAGATTAGCGAACTGAGAGTGCTGTGGGAGGGTGGGAACGAAGCAAAATACTGAAAAAAAAGCAATTTTTTCCCCGTCGCTCTACGGCTGAGGTTAAGTCTTCACTGTTGGGAACTGAAAATCATCTGCACTGTATTCGGAAAAGCAGTTTTTTCCCTACCACCCTCCCTCTATGTATTAATTAATCAAGACCTCCTAAACAGTGCAGATAAAGCGAGCTGTGAGAGAAAAAAAAATCTGCAGTCTGAAAGAAAGAGATAGTGAAAAAGAAAAATTTGCTTAGATGTAACGAAGGCGTAGGAAAAAATATGAGCTGATATTCTCTTTTGAAACTAAATTCACTCAATTAAAGATTGTCGCTTAAAACCTGTTCTTCTCCTTCGTTAAATCAATGAATCATAATTAATTAATGATATTTTTTCATCGTTCGTTGGAAGCATAAACGCATGATTTTCTTCTTCTTCTACTTTTTTTTTTTTTTAACATCATTGTCTCCCTCATCCTAGCAGCCAGCGCAATTTTAATTTTCTTCTGGGCAACTGATAAGCATCGTTCACTGTGAAGACTCAGGAAATTGGAAGACAGTGGTGAAACAAAAGGAGCCAGCCAGCAGAAAACAAAAGACATTAAAAGGACGCTGCTAGCTGGGTTTGACACCCGCAATCTCTGATAATAACTGTGGGATTGGAAGAGGAAGAAAAAAATGACTGAGTCTTCATGCAAGAGAGTGAGAGAAAGTAAAAAATAAGAGGAGGGGGTGATGGTGGTGGATTAAAAGGCGCATTAGCTCCATGGTTTGATTTTGCATTAAATGGCGGCGAAAGTTTCAGGTTAGTGTTGATAGCTCGTTAAAAATATGTGCCGCTTCTTTGTTCCAGAAAATATTATGCTCTGTTTCTTCCGTGCTTTTTTTTTTACTGTTCCGTCTCAATTAAAAATCCTTTCCTTAATGAAGGTTAGTTCAAATTCACAGTTTAATTATATCGAGCATAAAAAATTGAGCGGGAAACTGAAAATCAAAAATTTAAATCAGTCAATCACCAGAAAATTAAAAACATTACAGGTTCATTTGAAGCAGAAATGGGAGGCGGTGTTATGACACTCCCGTGTATGATTGAACCGGCTGTATTCCTTGCAGATACTTTGCATATGCAGTGATTATCAAAATAATTACTCTTCAGTCTTATTGCTCTTAAAAAATGTCGTAATAATTTTGCTAATAATAAGTAACTAATCAGAAATTTTATCGAAATCTAGCTCTTTTTATTTTACTATATCATAAGACTTTTTTTGCGAAGAAGAATAATTAAAGGCTTAAATGCGCTAAAAGTTTTAGGGTATTATATAAAACTTTTGTTTATGTAACATGCACACTAGTATTTACTCTCTAGCTAATTTTCAACGAGTAAATATAGGTGGTATAATATTATATTTTTTCAATACTTCTTAGATTCTTTGTAATTTGCTATTTTACTTTTACGAAACCGTTTGTTTTGTCAAGTTAAATATACAACAAAATAGAAAATAAAACAACTGTATGTTTTATTCCTAAAATGATGATGTTTTACAAAAGATAATACTTAGAACTCTCAGCATAATATTGCATCTTTGAAAACAATACAAGATATGGCGGATTAATCTCAATTTACAAGTGTTTAATGAGCAAATTAAAATATGTAGATTCGCAAAATGTTTAATGCTTTTTTTTACTTCGGATCGCAAAGAGAAGATATAAATGAAGATTTAAAAATTTTCTTTATTGTATCATAACTGACTGAGAAACACTTATCTTTCTTTCCAAAATACCTGTATAATATAATGTGTTAAAATTGTATAATATATTGTGTATGCTTACGATTTCATGACGTTTTTATTACTAAAGTATGGTGGAAGATTGAAATTATTAATTTAACGATGTAACAAAGTATCGCCGAATTTGGCGTAAAAATAAGTTTCTAGAACTAAACCTAACATGGCGATATCTCTTATAGTTCGCGAGAAATCACCAAGCCTTTATAAAGTATCGTGTTTCAATTTCAGATAAGTTTTAATAACGTGTATCGAAAGTTTATACAATTTAAAAGGCGCATGGAAGTAATGAGGTGAACACTATCAGGGCTAAGACATATTGTTAGGCATTTACGAGGGCTACCCATAAAAAATTTCTGTGAGGGTCCAATCAGTAGAAAAGGCAGAATTTTAACAATAAGGCTTCGTCATTCATTTTGTTAACAAAATTCGAAATTTCGGGGTGTGTCCGGACTCCCTGGAGCATCCCTTGGGTACGGCCTTGGACTTAACGCTGCAATAGAAACGACGCAAAGATTCGAAAAAGACCAGGAATACGAATCAAATCTCCCAGGACTTCCATATTTGCTCTTACTAAATTGTTTATTTTTAAACACGTTCGTTGCACGAGGTCACAGAGAAATAAAGCTGCTTCATACAAACTAACGTACGAAAAATGACAATTATTAAAAAAAAAAAAAAAAACCTCATAAAACTGAAAATGGAGGGGGAAAAATCAGATTGACCGGTAAGAAGTCGGCACTTTTGTATCGTATATATACAGGAAATAAATATCCAGTTCTCTTCCAAAGATTCCCTCACCGAAACACATCATCGGATAAACTCGGACTCTTCCCTCGTTCCCCCCCCAAATTCCCCCCCTTTCAAGTATATATCGACACTTCGGTCCTAAGCGATTATTTATATTCATCTACTCCATAACTCCGGCGACACCATAACTCTAAATTATTTGCCTCACTTCCCAAATAAGTTCCGGAGGGCTTCCAGTATTTCTATTATATATATTTTTTATTTTTTATCCCCTTCCACTGTTCTTGGGGTAGTAGAAGATGTGGGGCGCCCCCCACCCCCCACACCCAGATTAAGTGTCCGGATGAGTGAGGGTAGTGGTACGGAGGGGGTGGCAAAAAAAGCCGTTTGGTGTCTGGTTTGAGGGATGGCACACTCCATTTCTTACCGGACATAAGGCCGGACGAATGATAGTGCTCCGGGTCGGCAATGATTGCCGGTTAGTTTGGCTGGAAGGGGGTCAGTCGGTTGTTATTTAGAGGTCTGTTGCGAAGAGATTAGAACTGGCTTACGAGACTTGATGGAATGTTTTATTTACCATAAAGAAAGCTATCATGATCGCTTTGTGTTGCAATGAAGTAATGCGATTGAAGTGAGAGTCAGACACTTTGTTGTTTTAAGTAGAGATAAAGTGACTTTACACGCAGAAGTTAAGAGTATTTGAAAATGTTCGCTCGTCGTTTAATTGCATTTCAGAATACAAGAATAATGAATTCCTGTCATGGCATACGTACACACGCACACACAATCTGAACTCTTTTCTTTTCCCTTTTTTTCTTTACGACATCGGGCAGTATCAGCAATGAGAGTTTCCGCTAATTTAATTGGAGGAGGAAAGTGTAAAGTAATTATTTGCCAGGAGGGGACAGCTATCGTCGTAGAACCAGCCGTTTAGAAATACATACTGGAGGAAGTTAGTCTGCTTCGATTTGCTATTGATAAAACTGAGTTTCCCAGAGAATATGCCATTTCAGAGAATTTGCTAAGAAAATCATTTTAAAGCTGCTCTGTGTTTTCGTTAAAGAAAGAATATGTATAATGCTTTGCTGATTTAAGTGGAGCGAAAAGAACATTTATAAAGAAGTTTTGCAGATTTTAGAAACTGAACTTTCCCTATTCAAATGCTTTTCCTTAGACAAGCATTTTAAGTGGTTGTCTTGAGATAAGACATACTCCTTTATTAACTGGACACAAGATTAGGTGAGAAGTAATTTTAGTGCGGTTAAAGAGGGTTCGCTGAGATGAGATTTGGTATGGCTAGATTTTCTATGAACCATTTTATTTACCACAAAAAAGTTGCCAAAATCATATGCTATTATCCACATAAGGGATGAAGTGTGGAGGTCCAGGGTTCTAGGCGATATTGCTCGGCTGTCGATCTAACTGTCTGGTGTTTTGATAGGTTTTATCCAATACGCATTTGAATACGCGTTCGAATATCTGAAAAAGTCCTCTGACCAAGGCAATCCTCATCCTTGGCAGATAGCCCTTGAGTAGCCTTGCCATAACACAGCACATTGCCACATGAGTATTAGTTACTACTTTGCCACTTTGAGTTTAAAGAAAGTAATTATATATAAAAGAGTTGAATTTTGAAAGAATATAGAACAAGTTAACATTTTAGAAGTAAACTCTTGTTATTTTAAATATTTTCCTTACATAAGACTTCCAACAAAAATGTACCTGTCTTTAGGTAAGGCATAGTCTATTTCTTAGGGGAAATAAAACCGGATAGGTACGGATTTTTAGCCATTTCAATTGTTGGAAGCCAGCCAGCATTTTCTTCTGCAGAATTCTGTAGCAATCACTTAGTGGACTTTCGAAGAAATTTTATATTTATAATGTTATCAAGATATAATAATCTTACTTAATAAGGGTACCGCAAATGAAATTGAAATAAAGTTTTCTTTTTGTTTTATTTGTTCACACACAATTCTAAACTAAATGAAAAAATTCCAAAAGAATAGACAAAAGATCGACTATATAAACTAATTAGAACAGAGAAATCCTTACAAATGTTATAAAGAAAAACAAAAAGTACTAAATAAAATACACCTCAGTAGAGAGAGCTGAACATGCACATTGCCATCTTTCTGCACGATATTGAGGGCCTTCAGATGTACTGCTATTCCACATACAAAATAGTTTGGAAACATTAGACTATTGTATAAAAGGAACATAACTTTACCCATATTTGAAAAAAAAATCCTAGGCTTTATTTTATTGCGGTATATTATGTTATAATTTGTAATTTTTCTCAGATTATTTATCTTTTAGTGCTATGAAAAAAAATACATAATAAAATACAGTCGTAAAATAATTATTTGAAATAATTTATTTAAAGTTTAAAAAAATTGTTACTGAATAATCAATATAAAAAGTTAGTGCAATGCGTAGTGTTATATTATGTGTATCGCAGAGTAATGTTATTTTTTCGTACATTAGTATTTCACCAATGCAAGTCTACTTCAGATAATGTTACGGAATTCGGGATGCACTTGAATTCTAACGTCGGTCTGGTGTTTTGGTCGGTTTTCTCCAATACGCATATTGCATAAAACCGACATGCAGAGCAATCAATCATAAATCATTTTCCGAATTTCGGAAGGTGTGTGTGGGGTTTTTATATAGGCTGAAAAATATCAAATTTATTGTAATCTTTAGACATATGTTTTAATGCAATTCATACAGATAAAGAATAATTAGAGGTAATTCTCTTAATCCCATTGATTAACTTGAAGTCTAGGCAGTTAACTTCCTGAAAATTCTTTTTTAGCTATGAAGTTGATGATTCTCGCTCATGTCTGAAATACTTAGATAAGTTTTGTTATTGGGCATTAAAGAGGCCAAAACGCTTTTGTCGCATCTCTCTCCATAAAAAAAACAGAGATAGGGAAAAGGAGAGAGAGAGAGAGAGAGAGAGAGAGATTCATAAAATTCTAGCGGTAAAATACAATATTAACGAATATGTAAATTTCAAACGCTCCTCCAAGGAGGGCAGATGGCCCTTGTCCCATTTTTGCACATTTTTCATTTCAAGAAATAAAATTATCTTAAAATTATTGTTTTAAAATCTTGTGAATCCTATTTTTGGAGCAGCTTGTTTGTAGCAAAAAATTAATTTATTTGTATTTAATGTAAAAAACGGCATTAATTTACAGTACACCTAATATCTGCTTGTTTTAAAAATAGTTCATGATTTCACCACTAAGAGAAGTTCCAGTTTCATAATTTCGGGTTCAATGTATAATAACTCCATAAAATATACGTATTTTCTTTAATTCTTTTTAAAGTTGGCTTTAAATAATTTTTAAAATCAAAAACAACTGTTCATAAACCAGAAATGTTTAATTAAAGAACTTTGAGAATATCTTAAAAATCTGTTTTTGCGAAACTAATTATATTTTGAGTTCTATAATCTTCTTGATTTCATTATTAGATAAATTTGGTTCAAAAGCATTTAATATAGCGACGCTGATTTCTTTTGTTAATATTAATTCTTTTATTTATTGTTTGAAGTATATATTAAAGAAATAGTATTGATACGTAAAAATTGCTTTTGCGAAGTAATATGATATAACATATTTTCAGTTTTATATTGATTTTAAATGCTCTTAATAGTTTTAATAACATTTTATTAATATATAAAAATTATGATCTAGTGTTATTAAAACTACGAATTAAGTGTAACATTTGCATTACTTTTGAAGAATTCCTTTTTAATCTATTTCATTTCATGAAAATACATCTTTATTTTTCTCAAATTCACAGAAATACACATTCATTCTCTTTATGGAGAGAGATGATAAAAACCGTGATTTTTTAATGCGTATTGACTTCTAGGAGATTTAAGCTTTCATGCTGTGTATTATTTTTGAACATCAAAATAAATTCCTCGTAAAATCTTTTTTTTTTTGTTGTTGTTTTGTGAAATTCTAGAAAATTTAAAATTTTATCTATTCCTTACATAATTTTTAGAAACAAGATAGTAGAGAAGTACAGTAAAATAAAATTGAACTAAACTAACTCTAATTAATGCGAATCAGAGCCTGATTTAAAGGCAGAAAATTACTGGCCGCAAAGCTGATTTAATTGCAAATTTATTTTCGTCGTAACTGCTTCGAGTACCAGTTTCACGTCAAGCATTAAGCTCCGTTTAATGAACAACATTTGCTGTTACATCCATGTGCAGAGTCAAAGCATTGGCTTTCCAATCACGGATTCTCAAATTCTCCAAAACTCATTACTTAATTAATTATAACCTCAATTATTTTATTTGAGAAGAGAGAATTCCGCCAACGGCCGGGCAGGAATCATTAATTTTAAATAACGCCAATAATACCGGAGACCTTTATGCTGATCACACTCTGAAAAATACTCTGTCCCATTGCTGTTTACCACCAGAGGATCTCTATGCTCACGGAATCAATAATATCGCAATATACCAGAGGGAAGAAGGGGGTGAAACAATTAACAGATGGCGTTTGTTGGCAGAGATAACGCAACAATGACGGATGATGATATCGATGCAGATAGGACAGTTTTGTCATCGACGATTATTGAATACGCGGTATCGATTGTGACAGAGGTATAACGTTGCCAGAACAACAATGCGAACAATTCGCAACAAAGAATGGCACTTTTTAAACAGAAACGAGTAAAAGGGGGGGGGGGATGAGGATGTTTGGTACGATGTGGAATTTTTATCGAATACATAATGACTGACGGTTACAGAAGGGTTTCATTCTTTCTTTAGAAATTAATGGTTCCGGCCTATCAGAAAATCATCGCTTTCAGAAATCTATTCCTGATAAGAGACTTTTAAAGGAAGATAAGGCTTTAATTACAACATTTTAAGTTGTTCTTTTAAAATGTGTTTTTCGAAATCTCCTTTACAAATGTTTCCTATTACTACAGTTTCCATTAAACAACACTTACAAAAATCTCAGTAAATTCTGAAAATAAAAACAAGTGTCTTTTGAAAAGAATGTAGAAATGTTAGACGAGAATGCATGGCAATTTAGAAGATTAATGAACTTTGAAACATTTCTTCTGATTAAAGAAATTCAGTTAGTTCTTTATTTACAGAAATATTTCTTAATAGCAGAAACGTTAACAGAGCCAGGTTTTTTAGAATTCTCAACAGAAATAAATTCGCACAGTATTATTTTGTTTAACACTAAATTAGAAATTGAATTTACTTCGAGAGCCAAAATATTTCTTCTTTCAATTTTTAAAAAAACTTCTATAGCAATCATAGATTAAAAGAACTTTTAGTATCGTATGAAAATTAAAGTCGCTCATTTTAACGCACGAACAGCTTTGAAATCGCGAATCATATTTTGTGAATAAAATTATAAATTCACCGGAATGTTTTTTCCCCCCCTGGCAGGGAAAAATCTATTCCATACAACCAAACGCACCAAGTGTTTTATTGCTTTACATAAGCAACATATTTTAGACTAACTGGGTATAACACGTTTTATTTAACGGCATTTTCACACACTAAAATCTTCCATTGGAAACAACATAGATAATGATGGCAGAGGGCGGGGATTTTTATAGAAGATTCTAGTCTTTAGTAATATAATTTATAGTCTTCGGTCACAGTATATTGTATAGTTAAATGTACAGTGTACTCGGATTTTGCTTTTATGTAAATACTAAAATATTTCATGGCAGAAATTTTCATTTGTCTATATGTGCAAAACACTAGTATACAAGGCTCGTTGTGCACGGCCATTTCTAATATTCCCCCATTTTTTAAAATTAGGCCGGATAGTACTGAGGGCGGGATAGTCAGGAAGTTACTGTATACACATGTGCATGTGTGTGTGTTTGTGCTAAGTGTACATAGTATATAACAGTTTTTAATGCAAAATTATATAATACCACTAATATTATACTATATGTATCACTTTCTAAATTATTACATATGTTTTTTTATATATTCTACAATCTCTATTAAATTTAAATTTTAGTCTTTATATTTCCCTTTCACACGTTACTTTCTGTTTACCAACAACGAATTTTATCTTAGCGGCAAACTCTACTGAATACTACAGCTTATTTAATTTATTCTTTATTAAATAATATATCCGATAAATTTATTTATTGTTTGCATAATAATCAGATTCATCGTTTGAAGTTTGTTAAAAAGGTTTGCTTTGAATTAGGTCGGTTATCTGAACCTTAAAGTTATTCGACAAAATACTCAAACTCATGTTAAAAACGTTCAATTTAGTAATATGTAGCCAGCTTACAATGATGTTTTCGTTAAAGTAAGGTTCTCTAATCTTGTTCATGATTCGAATTTTTGAGTTGTGTTTTTTTTAATATGCAATGAAGTTAGGGTTTAAAAAATTAAAAGAGGAAAACATACAAAACTATTGCCTTTAAAATGTGACACACTGTGAGAGATTATAGGAAATTAGCTTACAGAATAAAGTATAACCAGAGGCGTAGTCAGAATTTCTTTTTTTCTGGGGGAGAGGGTATGAAATATTTTCAAAACATTAATAAACAAAAATTCATTGCAAAGTAAAAAACCTGAAAGCTTATATTAACTTTTGCTATAAAAATACAAGTTTCATTCGATTACACATGTGTTAATCTTATAAATTCATTTATATTAATAAAATAACCCAGACAACATTTCCACCAACATTTATTTTTATTTTTGATAAAGGAATAGAAATAAATCACGTTAAAATTTTATTTTCTAGGAAAAATGACTTTAAAATAAGGCAGTACCTATTTTTTGATACATTTGTAACGATTATAATTACCTTTAGTAGAAATTGAAAAACCTATTCTAAATTAAAGTTGTTTTTCAAATCGACGCTGTAGTACTGTAGAGTAACATGAATAACAATATAAAAGTGAAAATAGTACACTTATAATATGTAAGTAAAAAATGATCGATGTATTATGTAATTAATTAAAATGAGATAGATATTTCTTTCTTAAGTATTCAATATATAACCCCTTAAGATAATTTGGGAACAATTGCTTCAGATTTCTGATTTATAAATATAAAACAGGAAACGCATTTAAGAAAACGTTTAAAAAATTCATTAGTCACAGTTCTTTAAAGCTAAATAAAACTTAAAGGTAAAAATCTACATTATTTATAAAGGGTGATTTTCTTGGATGTGTACAATAAACGTCTGAGAGGGGTAGATTATTCAAAGCCTAAGCGGAATTACATAATAATATAAAGTAAAAGAAAAAAAACAGTTCACTCATAATACATACTATAAAAATTACGAATTATTAAACAATTGGTATTGATGCCAGATAATCAACAAATATAGATATAGTATGGGCACTAAGTATAGAAAAAGAGAAATAAGGACCCTGATGACCACCGGAAATGCACCCACTGGCGAATGTGGTGTGGCACAATCCCCAAAACTGTACTGAAACTGAGAACACAAGTATCATACCCAATGCATTCAGATGCTAGAAAAAAAGTCATAAACGATTATAGTTGATATATTTTTCGTTTGTTTTTTTATTTTTTAAATTTCTTTAAAGAATAAAAACTATACTTGAGTACCTTTTCACGTTATTTCTTTGGTACTACCTAAAATTACAAACTTAACAAACATTTCGACAGGGGGGGGGGGTTATATCTCGATTTCCCCTCCCTCGACTACGCCCCTGAGTATAGTATTGATATGAAATGTTGATTTGACTCTCTGGTCACCTAGATCGGACATTATATTTTGATCTTTATTTAACATCATTTACAATGTTAAATTTCCATATCGCCGTTATCATTTTGATTCTACAATATAATAGTGTGTTCAAAAAGTCTAATTGTAAAAACGAATTAATTCGACATAGGAGATTAATATACGAAAGTAAATGCTATAAACTTTTTTTGTACTATGATTTATGTCTTAAAAAGCTAGCTCTAAAATTTTAGATTTCGTAATGTAAAATTAAACGATGAAAAGTCTGTCAAAAATAAAGAAAGTTGATAAAAATTTTTATTTTTCATTCGTAAAATATTTAATAGCTTGAGTAATTGCTTGAAGTGAACAATTAAACAAAATTTTCAATAGTTCCTGACATTTCCGTTTAAATGTTCATTAGTCTTTCTATAAAAACTCCAAAATATTGGCATTTCAGTCGTACTGCTCCACATTATTACTTCCAATATTTTTTTTTTTTTTTGCATTGGACAAAATTTATAGATCTGCTGTTTGTCCCTACACCGCCATCTCTGAAATGGTTCATCATTAAGACCTTGCTTATCCAAAGAAGAACGAAGCAGAATTTCATTAAAACCCCACAAAAGTATTTTTCATTACGCAATGCAAAGTATTTGTTTTATATTATATCCTTATTTTTTAAACTCCCTGCCACCTCCAGTTCTCCGCTCCCCGCTCACTTAATTAAATAGAGAATTAAAAGGAAGGGGGGGGGGAAGTATTTCTCTTCGTACTTTACAGTATCATATATTTTTTTAGTCGCTTTTCACATATTCAATACGGTAAAAATGAGTTTTGAAACAAATGCTTTGGACCTTTTATTCGGTTTCTTTCGCTTGTTCTGGCTTTATTAATAACGCCCAGGCACGAAAAGGAAGCTTTTATATCGATTCAGGAGAGCTTAATATCGATGGAAAAGTTCTATGTTGCGTAAAAAGAACTTTCCGTATTCGTCACTCATTCATTGAATAATCATTTTTCATTTTTATTTCAGTCGTTTAAAAGATGGACTTGCAGCTCTTGGGAAGCAATCGATAAACTTCAGACAAAAACTCAAGTGTCCATTGTTTTACAATCAGGCATAAAATGAAATGTGTTTTCAATAGATAGAATAAATAAGTAGTGTGGCTATACTGTAACGCAAAACGCGAGCCTTGAAAACGATATATATTTCTTTTTTCCAAAAAGGTTTTCAACACAAAATATTAAATCTGCAAAGTTCATTACAGGAGGTTTTTGTTGGTTATGTTTCTTATAAAGTGCATCAAATTTCTTGAGAATACATCAAACATTTTCAGAAATAATTTTTAGTGTATTAAAATATTATTTTAAATAATAAACAATATTTTAAAGTATGGATAATGCACGCTGCAATTTCAGATATGTCACATTAATATATAAAACTTAGAAAATTCCATAATTTTGTATTTTAAAACTCAAAAATTATATTTTTCATGATTCTAGCTTTATGGAATTTAATGGCGACTTAAGTTTTAATTTTTCCAGAAAGAAAAAAGCTCTTACCTGGAAAATAAGATGTGAAATATTCTAAAGGAAAACTTAAGTAAAATTACATTACTTTTAGGTAATCGTTTTGTAACATAACCTGAGTTGGTCAGTTGCAAAAATTATATGAAAGGATTTGAAAGGAATAGGTACTGTTTGAAATTAACCACCCCAAATCCCTTGACAAAGCAAATTAGGAATTACAGGAGTTATGGCAAGGAAGGACAAAAGAGTGGGAGAAAAAAATTGTAAAACAAGAACGAGAGTATAATTTATGGTTCTACGGGTTTTTTAATTATAAACAACGAAAAAACAGTCAAAAGTAGAAATATTTTTTGGAAAACTACAGTTTTTTGAATAAGCCGTTTTAAATAACATGACTTTTTATTGAAAACGAATCTTCACCAAGTATCGCTGGATTTGTTTTGGATTGTTCGGCCTTTAAGAGCAATGAGTAACATTGCGGTTACCTACAGTAAAAAAAAGAACAAAACTGAGTTTTTGTTTGACGGAATTATCAGAAGCCAATTTGACAAGAAAGATAACAGTTGAATCTGCCAAATTTAAGAAAGTAAAAATTGGCTTCTTTCATGCGGAGGTTGCAAGTTCAATCGACTATCCGTATCTATAACTTTATCTGCCGATGGAACATGCAATTTTTTCTTTCCTGGACAGGTATCTTCATAAATCTTACTTGACACCAGAAATATTTAACTCTTTGCACTTCTATGTCGAATATGACAGTTTTTATTTCACGATCTCTTTTGTCGACTCCCACTCGACAGTGGTGATAGTGATGACTGTCGAACTTTGACTATATTCAAGCGATACATTCTTAAAAATTTTATACAACATTTCAGAAAAACATGGTACTGGAAAAGTTGGCTTCCTAAGATGGTGAAACCCTGTTCCAACATTCGGTGTTTCACCAAAGTATGGTTAAACCTGAGACCCAAGTGTTGGAACAAGGTTTCACCATCTGATAGAGCCAAATTTCTAGCATCACGTTTCGGTAAAATCTCGCAACAAAATTTTTAAGATTGTAGGTCTTCAGTTTAGTATAGTCGAGGAAGAAGATGTCACATATTATCTTGCTAATGTAATTTGTGACATTTGAAGATGCTGGCAGCATAGATGAAATATAATTCGGATTGCGAAGGGGTAACGATCCCTCTACGTGTGAATTCTTTGTCTTTTTTCTGCTTCCATATTCATTTTCACTGATGAAAGTTTGAAAAGCATGAAATAATTTTTGCTTTACAAAGTTTTGATTAATTTGGGAAGCTATTTTACTATACTGTAAGCTCAAATAAAACTATAAATTTCATACACTATGATTCTAGAGCAAGATTTGAAGACAAATGCGCATAATTTTATCAAAATGTAATATATTATTATAGGAAATGATTTGTTGTAACAATTGTAAAATTTTATGGTAAGGAAAAATTAAAAGGTTTAATTATTAAAAAAATAGCAGAAACAAGGTTAAATGTAACTTAAAATTAAATTTTAAAAGTATTATATTAACAGAGCGATATTTTAAAAACAATTACACATTTAAGCAGCCATAATTAATCTATTTATTGCAATAGATAGGTTGAGGAAGCTTTGCTACATGGAATAAAATAATAAATTAAGTTTTTTACAAGCTTATTTCAAAGTTTAAGAAAAACATAACGAACAATAAAAATAATTTACAAATTAAATAAATTTCCAACTGTTAAGAGATGTTTTGACGTCATTTAATATACATGTATTGTGAGAATTTCAAACTTGTTTAAAACTGATATAATGCTGCGCACCTGTATAAATTTCGATTGGGTAGATTTTATATTTAAATACTGTTAAAGTGTACTTAAAAAAAAAGTTCCTCCTTCTGAAAATTTTATTTTCGAAAGGAAACAGAAACAAAAAACAACATTCCCTTTACTGCAAAAAACTCCCTACTTTTATTGTAAGAAATTGTGTTTTAGTTCATTCCAATAATTAAATCTCTGTTGTTTATTGGTGTTGTTTTTTTAAAATGAGAAGAATTAACGAAGCTTTTAAAAAAGAGGTTTAAGATCGAATTTTGTATTTTCTTGCATAAAAATAAAGAAGTAGCAAAAAATATATCTACAAATTTTTTGCAGAGTTTGCATAAAGAGTAAAATAGATTAAAGGGTAGATTAAGTGCTTTTATAACGCCGATCAGTTTAATTGCGCGTGTATTAATTTAAAAACTATTTTATCATAAACACATTGTTTTTGAAATATTGTTAAATATTTATAAAGTGATTTTATTTACCCTCGTGTAAAAAATTCTAGAATTTCATAGTTACGGTATTTTTTTTTTTTTTTTTGCTAGCAACTATATATATATATATATTTGAATACTGCAGGGAAGCAAGTGACCACAGGAAATAAAAAGATTTAAACATTCGTTTAAAAATACATTTAATGTTTTTTGGATATTTTTTGGCAAATATTTGACTTTGTAGAGCGTTATTTCCACCTTCTTCAATAAAGCTATTACGACCAAAAATTATTCTAAAAAGAATGTATAAACTTTCATATGCAAAATAAATCTATTTCTTTATTTATTTTAGAGGTGTATTTCAGAGATTTCTGTTTAGTTATTTTTCTTTAAGATTGCTATGAATTTCATGGCCTTCTTACACTTAAAAAAAGCTATTTTGTTTAAACCTGCAATTTTGTAAGTAAATGATGTTCATGAATTAAATTTCACTTAAAAATATCTGGAAGATGAAAGTTACTGAACGAGAAAATATCAAACTTAGAAATATTATAATAGTTGGTAATTGGACTTAAAAAGTGGAGGGTAGGGAATCTCAAGATTTTGTCTCGAAAACATATGATGCAATGATTATAAATAAAGTTTTCAATATCTGCATTGTTGAAGACAAATGGACCTTTTATTGGTCGACGATTTCAGGCTACATATATTCATCTGGGTTTTTGGGCTTCGATCCATATTAATTTTTGGTATTAGTTATTATCTCATAATCAGTGTTTATAGAAGTAATAATAACAATTCATCAGAGTTTAAATACTAACAATTTACCAACAAATTCTAAGGCTGAAGCGCATATTGTTATTGTATAGAGAGCGCTGTTGAACTTAATAGTTTTTGAAATGTACACTGCAAATTCCCAGCACACATTGGGAACACATTTGGAACACATTTATTGAAAAAAAGTGTTCCAGTTACCTAAAAGTGTTCTGAAATGCGTTCCGAATGTGATTCTTTATAAAGGAAGTGTTCCGAAAGTGTTCTGAAAATGTTCTGAAAGTGTTATGCTTAGGATATTTGTTAATCTAAACTTAGGAACACATTTGAGAACAGATTGGGAACACCTTAAGAACAGATTGGGAATACATATTAGGAGCACATTTGAGAACAGATTGGGAACACTGGTGAAATCATTGCTTTCTGTGTTACAACGATATTGCTATGAGCGAGGCCGGTAAGTGAGAAAAAATAAAATCCAAGTCCACAAATTAATTCTAAAATTCAATAGCAAATGACAGCACTAAATTATGGGAATTAACTAAAATTCAATAATTCATTAAAATCAGTTCCAAACTCTAAAAAAGTCCAAAACTAAAAACGTAGTTCCTAAACATAACACCAGATTGCAGCACTAAAAATTCAATAACAAATGGCAGCATTAAAATTAATTAATAATTAAATAAAATAACTAAAATGTCCCAATCGAAACATAGCAGACTCCAAATCCAGAAAAAATACAGCTCAACCATCCAGGATGGAAACAACTTAACTCCCCCCTTACGCCAATTGCGGCCGCGCCCCTTGATGACGTCACTTCCGCCGCACCTGCTCTTACTAATTAGAAAGTGTTCTCAAATCTAATCCTAAAAGCATTCCTTAAAGTGTGCTAATAGGATGACAAAATAAGTGTCCTAAAAAGTATTCTGAAATGGGTTCCAAACAGTGTTCTCAAATGTGTTCCAAAAAGTGTTCTCGAAAAGGGGACAAAATAAGTGTTCCAAAAAGTGCTCTGAAATGGGTTCCAAAAAGTGTTCTCAAAAAGGGGACAAATAACTGTTCCGAAATGTGTTCCAAAAAGTGTTCTGAAATGAGTTCCAAAAAGTGCTCTGAAATGTGCTTTCAAAGTGTTCTCAAAAAGGGGACAAAATAAGTGTTCCAAAAAGTGTTCTAAAATGTGTTCAAAGATTTGTAGTGTAATGCTGGATAGCACACTTTGAACAATGAAATGACTGCTTCTGTAAAATCTGTAAGGGCGTCAATGTCATAAGTAAAGCACGAATTTCCTCAGTTCGGTGACTTTTTAATTATTGCTATTTTTCACAGGTTTTCATAATATTTGTAAGTAAAGGGGATTTTCTGTAATAGTTCTTATTTTATGAAAGCTCCAAAGTAAAACTTTAAACACTTTTTAGCATCGAAAACTGAATCAAAAATAGGCACGTTTAAAAATTTTATAACAGAAATATCCATTGTCTTGTTTCGTACCTTTTAAATAAATAAAAGATTGAATACATTTTCTTCTTTTTGCATTAATGACAACAGGTAATATTTTGCTGAATTAGATTTTAGTTAGAGATTTGTTAAAAGTTATTGATGGAAAAAACTGTTTCCAGAAATATTAAAGTTTCGTTTTTGTCGCAGGATCGAAGCTTAGGTCCGCTCATGTTTGAGCAATTAAACATTTTAAATAAAAGACCTGCAATGTATAGAAATATTAATAAAATGTGAACTTCTTTTCTTCTTTTAGATTTACACAAGATTAATGATTAGCGATGGATGCGAGACAAGATGATGCAGTGATTTACAGCTTTCATGCGGGACGAGACAGACTTTTTATCATTACTATACAGTGGACCCCCCTATAAAACGGGGTCCTTACATCACGGATCCTTAGAACACAGTGAAAAATTTGCGATCGGGTTCCCTCCCTATAACACATTAAACGAGACTCTGTATATCGTCTGCTTTTTCTAGTTGTGGTGTACATTAAACGTATCTGAAAAACATTTGTATGATTTATTTTATTCTATTTCAACTTGAGAAATAAAACGTTTTATTAAAGTAAATTTGCGAATTTAAACCCGATTTAATTTATCGGAAGTGCATATCAGATATCTCTGGTGCATACGCAGTATCAGGTAAGCAGTATTTAAGTGAAATGTAAAATAAATTACTCAGATGAGGTGTGCAGCGGTTGAACAGCGTGGTTTACACTCCAACAGGAGCATAGCTCAGGAACCCGTACAACAGGGATCCCTACAACTGGGATTCCTATAACACGGAACGTATCTACCGTGTCATGGGGGTCTACTGCATTGTGACTTAGCGAGACGGGACAAAGCTTTTCATCTGTTTTGCGAGACGAGACAAGCCTATTTTTTGTCTCGAGTCCATTCTATTAATAATAGCGTACCGAGAAATTTTCTCATAACACTTTGAAACGGGAGAAAGGTTTATAGTTAATGCGTTTTAAAGTATATCGTTATGGCTAAGCATTTGTTTTATGTAGGAAAAAGATACGTAGGAAAAAGAAACAGGAAAGAGATTATCGGATAAGTAATGAAATAACTATTATTTACTGATATAAGTGTGGTATAGTTTAAGGTGTCCCAAAATTATTTCTTTAAAGGTAAAACTTGTAGAAAATAACATAAATGTTTAAATAAAACTTTGGCCCTTTGATATCATATTTTACACTATATTTTGCATCATAAACATATTTTAGTAATATTTCAAAAGCACAATGAGTAATGAAAAAAATAGAATCTTTCTAAAGCATCTAAAGAATCATTTTACCCTCAACCCAAGGGCAAAATGATCCTTTATTTGAAAAAAACTTTAAATTGTTTTTATCTGCAAAATAACAGATATAAAAATAATTATGACTATACATAATGAAATAAAATAAATTTTACAATCATATAGTATGCATGATTTATTTTATGAAAGTTTTAAAATCAAAAAGTGCCACAAACAGTAAAGTGGAATATTTTTAAATTATAATTTAAAGGTTATGGTCTACAATATACGCAGAAATAAATTAAATAATGTTATAGGAAGTCACGCATTTTGAGAACGGTTGAAGAGCTGCCTTAACGCGTAGGACTCTGTACTGGAGTTTCTACAGTCGAGGGATCATTTTACCCTGCAATATGGCTTCCCACTTTCGGCCATATTACTGGAACACGCCTTGAGAAACATAACAAACGTATCAAGTGAAATTCACATCTAAAAACATACTCTATTTAATAAATCAGTCATATTTCTGCATATTAAAGACCACTTTTCTAAATAAATAGGAAAGTTAGTGCTTACCTTATAAGAAGTATGATAAAACCCATTTTCTTTTCTAAATTCTACTCATACACGTAATACACCGATCGCTTAAATACCGCCATTGCTTCTTCTTGTCTTGGCACAACCAGTTTATGTGTTACCTGGTAGATAGCGCTGCCTGTCTCTAAGAAGATAGATGTAAATCGCCTCCTAGGATCAGTTTAGGCCACCTTCCCCTATTTTAAAAATTAAGCATTGAATCTAATGAAAAAAATCAAATATTATAGTTTTGATGCATTAACTATACAATCTAAACCAGTGCGTAGCCAGAAAATTTTCAAGGGGGAGTTACGAGTACTACAACTCACAGATATATATATACGTATGTGAGGTGAGGGAGTGAAGAATATGCATTTTGTATGGCAAAATATTCCTCATGGGGGGTGACCCCCATCCTCCCCCAAGTCTACGCCACTGATCTAAACAGTTATAGGAAATGGAATACTATTATGCACGAAAGCAACAAATTAAAACATAAATGTTGATTAATCTTCTGTTAGACTCAATCAATCCTATGTGAAGATGATATTTTACTTATGATTTTATAAAAATGTACGTTACAGAAGTTGGATATGTATTTGAAATGTATTTCAATAAAATAGGTAAAATTATTTAAGTAAATGTAGCGCAAAGTATAAATTAAATATATGAACATTTTAAAAGTAACACATCAATAATCTAGAGCACCTTGTAGCCCCGTGCTCTTGAAAATAGTACCTATTCTCAGCAGCTTGTTAGTTGTTTTTACAGCACACATTCTCTTAGTGCTGTGTAACAAGTTTTCAAGGTAGACTTAATATATAGTTTTTCTACCTGCTGCAATAAATGACAAGAAAGTAAAGATCATGAATTCATTGTTTAACTTTATCTCGATAATTTTAATAATAATAATAATAATATGCAATTATGTCACATACAGAAAGTACAAGAAAAAATGGGATGTGATGTAGTTAAAAATTTAGTAGGAAAAATACCTTGGCTTATAAAATGAAAAAGAGATGATTTATAATAAAAACTTCTTATAATCACTTATGAATTTGTTATTACCGAGTGCACGAAAATTTATGCGGACTTTAAAGAAAATTATATTTTATTTGCTACTTTTTCCAAATTTTCTTGTAAATTATACTGGTAAGGCTTATGATTATTTTCAAACAGACTAATGGCACATAATCAACTCTTATCTCCGATCTCATACTATTCATAACGTAAATCAGTAGAATCGTAAATATCCATTCTTGCCTGATTGTGTCTATGAATATTCTTTTACAATAGCCGCTTTTAACCTCTTCTCAATTTTATAGCATCAAGCAACTTAACCTTTAAATATCCTCATAATGTTAGTATAAAAAAAATGCGCAAGAGTGTTAGGTGTAGCGTACAATGGGGTGTAGTAAAAGCTGAACTCCTTTCCCCAACTCACCTGTGTGCTTGATACTCATCAATGTAAGGAGAGGAGGATTATATATAGAGGTACAGTAGGAGGTAGAGAGATTAGAGGTACGAGAAGTAGTGCTACTTTTCTTTTACATAAAATTCAAACAAATACTTATTCAAAACTTTTTTAGTTAAAAGTCAGGTGTGCCTAAAAATACGATTCATATATTTGTTACTATTTGAAACAAAATTCTGATAGATAGTATTTTTTTCTTAAAAAATGGCTACCTCCCCCCCCCTTTTTTTTACATATCTACACATCGTACCATATTCAAAATATCCTTAAATTGATTTTTAGGTATTTGTGAGTGTTGTATTTTACCGCAAGAATTGTATGGACATATTTTTTCTTTGAGGTCACGTGAAAAGAACTTTACGGCCTCCTATCCCCCCATAGGTTACGAATTTTAAAAAATGCTGTCCAATCTAACACTTATGATAAAAACTCACATACATGGTAAATTTCGTACCATTAGCTTCATTAGTTTCGGCTAGGAGATATATGTACATACGAAAAACGATATTACTTAGAGGTCCGCTGAATATATATCTATGACTAAAATACTTCAGATCATTCACAGGATGATTTTTTCTCACTCTTTGTCACACAAGTTATAGAATTCAATTCTACCCGTACTTTAAATACTCAGAAATGTATAGTATTCAGCGAATCATTAAATATAAAACTTTATTCGAGCTCGTGATAAAAGTATTCTTCAGCAGTCAAAAGAATAGATTGATTTCCGTAAAAATACCTTTTACATAAATTTATTAAGCAAATCGATGTATTTAGGTACATTATAGCTGTTTCAAAAATTTTTTCAGATATTTACACTAATTGTTAAACGATTTTTTGACTAAAGGCAAAGAAAATTATATACCTATCCTTATAAATAAAAATGAAATTCTGTTTGTTTGTTTGTTTGTTTGTTTGTTTGTTTATTTGTTTGTTTGTTTGTGGATTTGATTCGTATACAAATCCACAAAAATGGACCTATCAGCCTGAAATTTTGCACAGATATGTAAAATAATATAGAATAAATGATAGTCCACTTTAAAACTTTGAAAGTCCACCCGTTCCCGGAATTTAAGAGATTTTTTATGTTCTCCACGCAAAAAGCTTTCCGTAATTGTAACCCCTGTAGTGAAAAAAGTGTGAAATAAGGATCGTGGTTGCCATGTGTGGCGATTTTGCCGAATAAAATGTTTTAAATTCTCAAAGTAAAAATAAAAGAATAATAATGATTTTTTTTTTTTTGTTAGTTTATATTCGTAAGGTTATTTTTTTAAATTATAATATCGTGTGCATGGGAAATCGGAGCAGGAATGAAATGTTTTATACGCAAAACAATGAGGATCGAAGATATCCGAGACTAATATGTAATTTTTTTTAGTTTGGCGAAAAAACAAATGGCTGCTAGGCCGATTTTTAGAGAGTGAGTTCTAGCGGTTTGCACAGTTTTAGGCTTTTTGGCGCAATTTACTGAGAGCTTAAGGGAATAGCATTTTTGAAAACAAGTGTATAGGTTTTCTTAGAATACAGCATTAAATTTTAACTATCCGTGCAGAAATAATGCAGTTATTAGGGCATTTCAAGCGATGTAGCTTCAGAATTCTCGCCAATTGAGTACATTGATTTAACTTGGGGGAAATCCGTCAAATTTTAGAAAATTGAAATCTTCGCATTTAGTACATCGAGGTAACGATGAATAAAACATGTTGTAGTTGATAATTTAAAAAATGAGGCTGTATTAAGAGATTCCACTTTTCAAAAAAATGTCTGGCGATCGAACCATTTCCCATTTTGATTGCTGCTAAGTCAATGCTTCGAATGATTCCCTGAAAAAACTCTTGCAAAATGGCGTATGCTGGCACTTTGGCGAGGCTTAGATTTGAAACTGGATTTTACTTGAGACTGGTATATATATAATAAGACTGGTGATAGATAGAAATGAATGTTGGTATGTGTGTAGGAGGTTGAAAAACTCAGCACCGTTTCACCGATCACCATGAAATTTGGTTCACCTAAGTCTTTTATCATGGAGAAGGTTTTTATGCTATACGTTTTCCTCTAACTTGCCACTAGGTGGCGCAGCAGAACGTCGAATTCTATTCCGTTTAGACGTTTGCTATGCGAATATCGTCCAACCCATTTCGATGAAATTTGGTACACGCGGATATTATAACACGGTGATTATTTTTCAGTATCCATTTTGCTGTAACTTGCCGTTAAATGGCACTGCAACGCATCAACCTCTATACCGTTCGACTGATCGGCATAAAATTTTTTATACTTACACATTTGAGCACGAAAAATATATTCTAACTGCTGTTCCTTTTGATGTTACTCACCATTAGATGGCACTGCAATGCATTATTGTTTTAACTCGCCACTAGATGACGCTGCAGCAGGCCAAATTCCTGACCATTCAAACGGTCGCTATGAAAATCAGTATACATAGCTATTTCAACAATGAGAATATTTTGGCGTTATCTATTTTGCTACAACTCGCCACTTGACGGCGCTGTAGCAAATCATTACCTTAATTAACCACTAGATGGTCTGCAGTGATCACTACTTGACTGTGCGAACTGATTGCTATGAAAATAGGTATACATAGATATTTGAACACGGGGATGAGTTTGGCGCTATCCATTTTCCTATAACTTGCCACTCGATGTCGCGTCAACACATGAATTTCAGGACTATTCAGCCGATCGTCATGAAAATTCGTATACATCGATATCTGAATGCGAAAAATATTTTCGCCGTATCTGTTTTTCTAAAACTCGCCACTAGATTGCGCTACGTCGCATCGCCTTCTGCACCGTACAAACGATTGCCTTGAAATTCGGTATGCATGATTATTGAACACAATATAACGCGATATCAATTTTGCTATATCTGTTTATTACAATGAATAGTAATCACCACAAATCGTAATATCAAAAAGTCCATTCATTCCCGTGCGAAGAACGGGTACTTCAGCTAGTATCTTATAAATAAAAATGAAATTCTGTTTGTTTGTTTGTTTGTTTGTTTGTTTGTGGATTTGATTCGTATACAAATCCACAAAAATGGACCTATCGGCCTGAAATTTAGTACAGATATGTAAAATAATATAGAATAACTCATAGTCCACTTTAAAACTTTGAAAGTCCACCCGTTCCCGGAATTTAAGAGATTTTTTATGCTCTTCACGCAAAAATCTTTCCGTAATTGTAACCCCTGTAGTGAAAAAAGTGTGAAATAAGGATCATGGTTGCCATGTGTGGCGATTTTGCCGAATAAAATGTCGTTCGTATACAAATCCACAAAAATGAACCTATCGGCCTGAAATTTAGCACAGATATGTAAAATAATATAGAATAAAGCGTAGTCCACTTTAAAACTTTGAAAGTCCACCCGTTTCCGGAATTTAAGAGATTTTTTATGCTATTCACGCAAAAAGCTTTCCGTAATTGTAACCCCTGTAGTGAAAAAAGCGTGAAATAAGGATCGTGGTTGCCATGTGTGGCGATTTTGCCGAATAAAATGTTTTAAATTCTCAAAGTAAAAATAAAAGAATAATAATGATTTTTTTTTGTTAGTTTACATACGTAAGGTTATTTTTTTTTAAATTATAATATCGTGTGCATGGGAAATCAGAGCAGGAATGTAATGCTTTACACGCAAAACAATAAGAATTGAAGATTTCCGAGGCTAATAGGTAAATTATTTTAGTTTCTCGAAAAAATAAAATGGCTCAAATGCCGATTTTGTGAAAGTGAGTTCTAGCGGTTTGCACAGATTTCGGATTGGCGCAATTTATTGAGAGCTTAAGGAAATAGATTTTTGAAAACAAGTGCAAAGGTTTTATTAGAATACAGCGTTAAATTTTAATGATCCGTGAAGAAATAATGCAGTTATTAAGGGATTTCAATTGATCTATCTCCAGAATTCTCGCCAAATGAGTACATTGATTTAAGTTGGGGGAATTCCGCCAAATTTCAGAAAATTGAAATCTTCTCATTTAGTACATCGGAGTAATGATGAATAAAACACGTTATAGTTGATAATTTTAAAAAATTCGGCTGTATTAAGGGATTCAACTTTTCAAATAAAGGCTTGCTTTACTTTTTCGCGGTCGAACCATTTCCCATATATTATTGCTGCTAAGTCAATGCTTCGAATGATTTCCTGAAAAAACGCTTGCAAAATGGCGTATGTTGGCACTTTGGCGAGGCTTAGATTTGAAACTGGATTTTATTTGAGACTGGGATATATAATGACACTGGTTATAGATAAAAATAAATGTTGGTATGAGTGTATGAGGTTGAAAAACTCCAGCACCGTTGAGCACCGTTGCACCATGAAATTTGGTTCACCTAAGTCTTTTATCATGGAGAAGATTTTTATGCTATCCGTTTTCCTCTAACTTGCCACCAGGTGGCGCAACAGAACGGCGAATTCTATTCCGTTTAGCCGTTTGCTATGCGAATATCATCCAACCGATTTCGATGAAATTTGGTACACGCGAATATTAGAACACGGAGAATATTTTTCATTATCCATTTTGCTGTAACTTGCCGCTAAATGGCGCTGAAAAGCATCAACTTCTATACCGTTCGACCGATCGGCATAAAATTTTTTATACTTACACATTTGAGCACGAAGAATATATTCTAACTGCGTTCTTTTTGATGTTACTCACCACTAGATGACACTGCAATGCATTATTATTTTAACTCGCCACTAGATGACGCTGCAGCAGGCCAAATTCTTGACCATTCAAACGGTCGCTATGAAAATCAGTATACATAGCTATTTGAACAATGAGAATATTTTGGCGTTATCCATTTTGCTATAACTCGGCACTTGACGGCGCTGTAGCAAATCATTACTTTAATTAACTACTAGATGGCCCTGCAGTGTATCACTTCTTGACTGTGCAAATGATCGTTATGAAAATTGGTATACATAGATAGTTGAACACGGTCGCTATGAAAATCAGTATACATAGCTATTTGAACAATGAGAATATTTTGGCGTTATCCATTTTGCTATAACTCGCCACTTGACGGCGCTGTAGCAAATCATTACTTTATTGAACCACTGGATGGCCCTGCAGTGTATCACTTCTTGACTGTGCAAATGATCGCTATGAAAATAGGTATACATAGATATTTGAACACGGGGAAGAGTTTGGCGCTATCCATTTTCCTATAACTTGCCACTAGATGTCGCGTCAACACATGAACTTCAGGACTGTCCAGCCGATAGTCATGAAAATTCGTATACATCGATATCTGAATGCGAAAAATATTTTCGCCATATCCGTTTTGCTAAAACTCGCCACTAGATTGCGCTACGCCGCATGGCCTTCTGCACCGTACAAACGATTGCCTTGCAATTCGGTATGCATGATTATTGGACACAATATAACGCGATATCCACTTTGCTATATCTGTTTATTACAATGAATAGTAATCACCACAAATCGTAATATCAAAAAGTCCATTCATTCCCGTGCGAAGAACGGGTACTTCAGCTAGTAATGTATAAAAAAACAACAACAGCAATTTTATCAATGATTATAGAACCTCCAGAAAGTAGATCTGAAGAGCCTCCAATTTTTAGGGTACACCACTAATCATAAGGATTATGGCGACCCCAATTACCATAGAAATAAATAAATTGTAAATGTATACTTCATCTTCTTATTAGTAACGAAAATGTTAATTGCAGTTTTTCCAAATTTTTCGTTTATTCAAAGTGAGATTTGTTCACACTGACTTTTATAACTGGGGTTTTACTTACAAATAAATACTTCAACTGGCATGACACACCCTACAAATATATCTGCTATGATAATACATAAAGGAAAAGAATGAATATCTTATTGACTTTTAACATGTTATTAAATTCACAGAGAAACAGACAACTATTCCCCTTGAATTTAATGTATGGAATGGAAATGTGGAAAACTTGTCTTAAAACTAGGCTTATGAAAGGTACAAGCAAATGTAAAATTTCGATAAAATAAAAATGGATAAATATTTAAGGAATAAACTGCGAAAAAAAAAAAAACTATTTTTGGAAAGCTGCTACCTTTTAGAGTCTACTTTTGTTCTTAATCAAGAATTTTTCAATTCTTCTTTATCTTTTAATACGCTAAATTTATTATTCTTTAAGCAGTCATAGAATATATAGAATATAAATCGTGCATAAAATATAAATATTAGATATATGGTTTAACTCAAGGATGTTAAACTAACAGACCAGGGAGCGCATGCTGTCTTTAACTATTATTTTTATCGGCCTTGCCCAGGGAAGAATTTTGCTTTGAATGAATTTGAAACGACATTAGCAAATTTTAAATTATAAGAAAAAAATTTTTGATTGTTCACTTCATTTAATTCACTAATATCGAATCAGAACTTAACAAAAGGCAAATGACAGTAGTTTAGAAACAGTATGATATAGATTTGGCTGATGTCAGCCTTTGAGTTCAACATGCTTAGAATAACATATACAAAATACTGTAAAATAATACATCATTTAAAACCAATACTGATTGAATAGACTATTTTCTTCATATATGGAAACAGCATAATTCATTCATCATTGAAACCCTCTGCAAAATGCATCATTAAATATTCGTACATTTCAAATTCTGTAAAGCAAATACACACGCTTTAGAAATTTTGACAGTTATTACAAAAAATGAGATCGAGTAGCATATGGAATTCACATCAGCGTTAATATTTTAAATCTATTTCCGGAGAAATTCTATCCACGAAAAGAAAAAAAAGAGATAAAGAAAAAAAAAATGGCAATTTATGAGCATTACGTTACTGAACATCAAGTATTGATTCTCAGTAAGAAAACACACACTACACTTTCTTCGAAATTCGAGAACAAACGTAAAAGCGAATGTTTGAAAATTCCATATTCCATTATTCGTCCCCCCCTCCCTTATCCATCCAGTTCTTACGTATTTACAGCCTCCTCTTATTCGAAACGAGATGGACAAAAAGGGTTATAGAATTGTCATTACAACCGCATTCAAGAATCGAAAAATAATACGGCGCATGCAAAAAGCATAAAACACCTATATCTGTGTCTTTCATTCGCTTATGATAAATTACTTTTCCTTCTGTTGAAGAAAGGGGGGATGAGCTGTGAAACATTCATGTAATTTCCAACCTCCCCCCCCTCCCACACACGCTATAAAAATAACAACTCTTTGCCCACCATTGTGGTGAGCAGTCGAAATAGCCCATAAATACAAAGAAAAAGATGAGACACACAGTATGGGAAATGGAAAAGAGATAGAGAAAAAGAAAAAAGGAACGAAAGAAAGAAATACGGAATAAAAAGAATAGGAAAAAAGGGGTGATAAGAAATAAAAAAAATGTATTCAACAAACAAAGAATCTACAAACTCGTCATAACTTGATACTTTGCTGCCTTTTCATGAGTAACAATAGATCAAAAAGTTTCGCCCTAAAAAAAAAAAAAAAAAAAAAAAAAAAAAAAATGGAAAAGATGAAATAAACACTTCAAGCGAAGAAGGGTGGGTGTTCTTTTTTTTTTACCAGTTTTTCGATTCGTTTCTCTCCTTACACTTTGTTATAGACAGAAGTCCTTTTCAAATGAACACTTTCGGAAAACTCATCCATTCGTCTAAACGTAATAAACATGCAAATGTTTTTTCTCCGTCAGACGGAGGGGGGAGTTAAAAAGTACGTTTCTTTAGATATAGTTTAGTTTGTACAAGTACTGTAGGATAGAAAGGAATTTATGAACAGATTATTAAAATTTTTTCTTAATACTTCAATGAAAACTCCTTTATTATGCTGACATTGATACTGTTTGAAGATACGTCACAAAACATGTGTCTCATTAAGTCCATTATTGTATTTTGAAATCAATTAAATTAAAAAAAAAATAAGCATCTTTTTTTTTTAGAGTGTAGTACTCAGGTCTAACTATAATATTGCAATGCCCAGTGCACATTTCACACTTTATGTCCTAGTATATAGCTGGTTCATTTTTTGCGCCCTTGCACATAGCTTTAAACTCAATTTGTTTTACCTATTCGTGAATGTTTGCCCAAGGCAGTTGCCCTAAATGTCCCTGAGGTAATCAGGGCCTGGCAGTGCTATAAAAACTCAAATCAATTGCAAATAGAAAATTTTATGCTTCTATGGAAAAAAGTTTAAATATTTTTGCATGTTAGTTACGCTAGAAAAATAAGCACAGTTTCATCTGGAGTTTAGTTTTCAGTTAGCAAAATTATGTTTCAATCATATATTTGCTAAGCATGTGTCTTGGGCATTTTTCTTTTCATCAGCTAGTTATGTCTTAGAAACGACTGTTGCCAGAAGCTCGGATTTGCCGTAAGTATAATGGCCACGAGAAGAATTAAACAACAGGTATACTAGAAGAGTGTCTTCTTCTTCATAAAGGGACTGAATGTTCGACAGGCCTTAGACCTCCCCAAGACTGAAGAAGGCTGCGAGTGTGAACAGATTTTCGTTATTTTCGAAAATGTTTTATACCAAGAGAAACTTAGCAAATTAATAGATTTTAATAGCACTTGGGTCCTTTTTAAATTTAACGGAAAGACAAATATCTCAGACGCATGAGTTGTGATGCTCTTTCTAACATAATGATACAGGAAAGGATATACAGCCGACACATGATTATGATATACTTTCCAAATAAATGAAGAAAGAAAGACAAATATGGCAGACGCATGTATATGATGCAATTTACAACATAATAAAGCAGGAAACACAAATATGACCCACGTATAGATCATGATATACTTCCTAACACAATATAATTGTTATTGTGTTATAATTCACTTCGCGCGCAGGTGCGAAGTTATTATGAAGGAATTACAGATTTATTTTATATTTTCTGAGGTTTTGAAAATTCCTAATCGGATTGGTCACGAGTAAAGCAAGGGCATTTGCAGTATTATTTAAATATGAAATGTGCCATATATTTCTGACAGATGCTAAATGATATAAGTAACGAAATGAACACAAAATGTTCCAGAAAATTCATTCTTTTTTTCCCCCTTGACAGTTGTGCAATCCCTCGAAAAAGAATTAGCACTTGGGTCCTTTTAACATGCCTATGATAGAGTTGTGAATGAGTTGATAGTTCAAGTTAATAGTAAAGAATTAAATCATTGATAGTTTACTTAAAATATTAAGTTGGGATTTTTGGAACTAACTATTGATAAACATTGATGATAAGAACTTTTTGGTATAATGATAATCTCTTTTCCATTAGGTGCGAGAGAGTAACCGTTTTAAACCAAGGTATGACTTAAAATACTTCATAAATTTTTATTTTATTAAATAAGCAATAAATATCCTTGTATGTATGTTTGTGTGAGTGTTATTATACGGATAATTCAGATTGCTATAACTTTTTCGGATTACAAACTAGATAACTCAGATTTTATAACAATAACTTATAAATTGTGAAACACTTTTCAAAACAAATATTTTAAGTGTGTATGTGTTATGTGTATAGATTTTGCTGTTCGTGTGTATGTGTATGTGTATAGATTTTGCTGTTCGTGTGTATAGATAATTCATATAGGACCATAGGTTCCTACACAGCTTTGGCTATTTATAATTTGGAGGCAGTTGTCCGCCTAAAGGTCTTTGCAGGGAGAGGCGACAATCGAGTGCATTTTCCCCAGAATGATAGGACCAGAGAAAATATGTTCAGTGTCAAGTTCTAAGTTTCCTTACAGTATTTGCAACAGTTTTGCTTACGCTTAATTCTCAGATGTGATATTGAAATTTGACCATCTCATCCGTGAATTTGCCCTATCCCATCTTCGAAAACACACACACACACACACACAAAACATTTCCTTAAATTGCCACCGATACAGTTAAACTTATAGGAATTCTTCTGCATGCACCTAAGACAGAGCTATCAATGCTGCACATACTACTCTCAAAGGAAAACACGCGTCTTTATTTAATTTTTGTGTCAATTTAAGTGTATTTAAATTAAAGTGAATATACACAGAAGTGCAAGCAGACAGACCTACCGAACTCATCAACAGTTTTGAACTTTGTATAAGTATGTGAAAGATGAAATAAATCAGCTCTGCGAAATTGTGATGGGAATAAATTACTGTATAAGCACTAATCAAATGCCTCGTGCAAAAAGATGAAACGAACCTTTCCCCCCCCCTCCATTTATTAAATAATTAACAATATTAATAATAATAAAAAATGCTGTTTTTGTATTTAAAAGAATATAAAATTGAACGTGTGCTTTAAAAAGTGCACAAAAATAGGCATCGTGACTAAACTGAAAGTCTTTTCACTTGAAGCTTTAATTTGAGCTTTTCTTTTTTATTGAAAAATGAGTAGAAAATAGAAACTAAATCTAAGAAAGCAGAAGAAATCGATTTTTCTGAATGACTCATTATTTTGCAAAATAACTTAAACGCAGTATTTATTTCGAAATATTTACCCAGCATCACATACAGAAGTAGCTTGCAATGATTTTGCCATGGATTATTTTTGTTCCTAGTACCAAAGTGAAACAAGATCTGTTTCTTAAATAATGATCACCAATGGTATGGAATTCTGTGCATTAGTTGTAACATGACTCAGATTCAAAACTGAATGGATAAACTAATGCGCATTCCGAGCATCTGTACAGTTTCGCAAGCAACATGAAAATATATATATTTTTATTACAAAATAGGTTTCGTAATTATTTGTGATATAATGTTGTGAAGCAAACTATTTAACATGTGTAGTGGCATATCTAGGTAAAATAGCGCCCATGGGCGATAGCAAAACTGCGCTTTTTCTCTTAGCAAGAACTACACCGATCACTTTGTCTGTATGATCATTTTTGTGTTGTTGTCTTCTGTTATGGCAAAGCTAAGCAAAGAATATCTGTCAAGGATAGGGGTTGCCTTGGTTGAATGACATTTTAACGTGTTCTAACGCCTATTCACGTTACATCTGAAGAAAACCAAACGAAATTCCAGATTATTAGATCGACAGCCGCACTATAGGCCACGCCAGAATGCTGACTTTCACACTTCAGCCGTCCGTAAAGTTTCTTTACAATGACCATTTATATTAGTTTCTGTCGTGTGTGTGCATTATACAAATTAAAAAAAAAATCTTTCGTAGATTTAGGTTCTAAGAACAATGATTTACAATAAATATTTCAATATCTAATTGATTTTGACCTGTTCGTTTCCATCGCTACGAAGACGCGACGACAGCGATTCTCCCTCTTGTGCCATCGTTGCTACCCGACATCGGTCTTTGAATGCTCCACTGCGGGCACGCTTTTCCAAGGGAGCGCATATGCTGGGCTGTAGCAGGGTCATTGAAAGAGCCGATTCGGGAAGCAACGATGGGTACAGAAGGGGGAATCTCTGCCATTGCGTTTTTGCAACGACGGGAGCGAACAAGTTAAATGCTTCTTCCATTGAGTCAACCTCGCAAAAGGAAATCTGCACCCCCTTTCAAGTGTCGCCCATGGCATGTGCCCAACCTTCCATACCCCTGATCATGTTTCACAAAGATATTATTTACTCCACAACTTCAACCATCCTTTATAAAAAGAAAATATCCCCGTTCAAACTCGCTTAAGTATTCTTAAAATACTCCAACCTCATTATATTGTGCCTAAACCAGCCTTCCTGAAATCTACACCATTGTGATTATGCACACTCTTGGAGCTTAAAAGTATTTGTTAATGAACAATAGGTGGGCCATTGAGATAGCGCTGAGAGGGCCCGACGAAATGCAGTTTATTGCACAAACCTCTCTCTTCTCTTTTAAATTACACGTTCCAGACTTCAATCTCGGGGGGCTTTAAAACCGGAGATACCCTGTCAAAAACAGGACGCATCTAACCTTTGGCGAACCGGATTTAATCACGAACCAGATCCAGAACCGTTATTAAGGAATAGAATGACAGATCCCACCTACCCCGCTCCCCGAGACTGAAGGACGAACCTGGAGCAGCAAAAGGTGTTAATTCGGAGCTTGTTCCGCCCCCGAATTTAGTCAATTCTTCCCCCTCCTCCACCCGCATCTGGTGGAATGATTGATGACTATTTGAGACCCCTTTTAAAAGGCAAACGTGTAGCAAGGAAAACCGTATTCAAAGTTGTACACATCTTCCACCGCTGTTCGATTCGACAAGGGAATATTACATTAAGTACGAAGCTTCCATTAATTTTCATTTTGCTTTGTTTCACCGATCAAGTCTCCCCCCCCCCCCCAACCGCATTTTTTTTGTACCCAAACCTTGCTTTTAATACGTTTTCTTCATGTCTTAGCAGTTTTTCATTATAATGTCTTCGTGGTGAAGAGAATTGACATAGCAACAATCTATGATTTTAAGCTTTCTTTGTTTCGTAGTAGGTGAGTTTTTGTGCATTATTTTCAGCTTTCTTTGGGATTCTTTGTTTTTATGAATTATTTTCAGCCTTTTGGGAGAATCTTTTAACCCCTCCCCCTCTTACACACTCCTCACGATTCTTTTTTTCCTCCATTGCATTAACATACTTGCTTTCTTCATTTAGGGAAAGAAAGGATATGTATGGAAGTTCAAAGATACTGTCACCTAAAATAAAGCACTATTGTTGCACGTTGCACTATACCATACACGAAGTCATTCAAAGTACATACATATTTGGCATATAAGACACTTTTCTCTACGATAGATGTGTTGCTAAAATGCCTGAAAAAAGATCTTCGGATGACTGTGATTGAGTCATTATTGAATGTCACAAATTAGTTGTAGACTATTTTAAAAAGTGGATTACTTTGCCTTACTTTTTAATTTTTTAAAGAAGCATTTTGGAGAGCCGCACAGGTGGTATAGTGGCTTGAGAAGCATTTTATCACGCGTTGGGTCCGGGTTCGAATCCTGGTTTGGGAATGGATGTTAACTTGTCCGTCCCTTTATACGGGTAATGCTGGACGCCCACTGGGTACTCCCATAAAAAAATGACCAGTATTTCAGGCATTAGTAACTTCAAAATGCTTGATGAGCAAGTACCCGCCCATAGGAAAAAAAGTATTTTGGATAAAAAAAGAGAAAGATTTGCTGTAATTATCATACGGCTATATCAAAAACATCATATACTATTCTTTAGATACCGAAAAAAAAAATTTTTTTTTCAATCACTTTATTTTTTTTAGAATTATAGTGCATTCATTGCAAGGAGCCAATGCATGCTTTTTAAAAAATCTGATGTGTCCAACACATGACTTCCTTGCACGTCTATTAATTCAAAAATGTTTTTTTACGCACTTCCTCTAAACTTATTTGTTTGAAAGAGATAAAATATCAATAATAGTAAGGTATAGCGAATTCTAGCCAAATATTTCGATATCGCCAAGCTGAGTTCAATTTGAAAGATTTCCTTCTGACACTTTATTTGGCGATATTTCACCAAAAGCCGACAAACTTGAGATAGTTTGCGAGATTTTGGGGATAGCCAAAGTAGTCATTGACCACTGACTTTCAATGAATTGAATGCATCCATACACCTTAATGTATTTAAAGTCATTTGGCTCACCCTGTAAATAAATTCCAGTCGATTGCTGTCAAAAAAGATATTGAAAACAGTTAGATATTATAATATTGTTCTAAATACAAAAGTTCAAAATTGTACGGGTTAAAGTTTTAGAGTTATACAAAATACGAAATAATTTTTGGCGCCAAATTTGGCGATATTTCGGCGAAACTCGTCAATGTCGACGACATTTGGCGAGATTTTAAGCATGGACCAACAATGACAGATTATCGCCAAATTTGGCGATATTTCGCCAAAACTCGCCAAGAACGGTGACAAATGGCGATACTTTGGGCATGGACCAAATGACTGACTATCGCCAAATTTGGCGACATTTCGGAAAAACTCGCCAAGGTCGAGGACAGACGGCGAGATTTTGGGCATATACCAAACAATGACTGACTACAATTGTATTATATTGAAGATGTCCATAGACATTAAAGTATTGAAATTCTTTTTGGTGGTCCTGTAAAGAAACTCCAGTAGATTGGAACCAAAAATCGAGATGCACAACTAGATGTTACAACAATCTTACATATGAAATTTCATAATAGTTTTTGAGATTTGAGAGTTAAATATGCACACACGTACACCAAAAGTCGCCAAGCTTGGTGACTTTTGGCATAGTTCTTGAGGGAGGCACGTGACCGTGGTCCGACCATTACCTAACTTATGTTGTAGGACGGTATTGTGCTTGAAATGGATGAATGCCCCTAAAATTGCCATTGACCGTAATGTATTGAAATCTTTTGAGTGTTCCTGTAGCAGAACTGTAAATGATAAAGACACTTTTTTTAATGGATAAATTCATTTTCTAACTCTTTACAGCATATATCACTCCTGAGTCGTTTGAAATAGCCCAAACCTCTAAAAAACGCTTTGATGAATGTCGGCCCATAGAGCGTAATGTATTTCGAATCTTTTAGGCGGTTCTGTAGATAAACTATCCAGTCGAATGGAACCGAAAGGGGAGGTGCACAACTAGATGTTACAACAATCCTAAATATAAAGTTTCAACATTCTACGCCTAATAGTTTTTGAGATATGCGAGTTTAATGAATTTCGGCCCATTGAGCGTAATGTATTTCGAATGTTTTGGGCGGTCCTGTAGATAAACTATCCAGTCGAACGGAGCCAATAGGGGAGGTACACAACTAGATGTTACAACTATCCAAAATATGAAGTTTCGACATTCTACGCCTAATAGTTTTTGAGTTAGGCGAGTTTAATGAATTTCGGCCCATAGAGCGTAATGTATTTCGAATCTTTTGGGCGGTCCTGTACATAAACTATACATTCGATTGCGACCAAAAGGGGAGGTGCACAACTAGATCATAGAACAATCCTAAATATCAAATCTCAACATTCTACGACCAATAGTTTTTGAGATATGCGAGTTACATACATACGTACGTACAGACGGCATGGAAAAACTGACCACAGTAGACTCGCCGCTGGTCAAAATGAGTTGCAGACGCGTTAATATGATCGTGCATGCTAGCCTACGATGAGATGCATCGAAAAAATTCTTAAAATTAAATTTAGAGGTAGTCAAAATCGGTTTTTTTGTCGAAATTTGGCCTCCAAAATTTTTCGGGATCACATTACTTCCTTATACTACGTACAAGGAAGTAATAATAAAATAATTTATAATTACCAAAATAAAGAAAGGGGTACGAGAATGATTAACTTGGAAAATGAGTCTCTTTAAAAAAGCATGAAATCCAACTACACCATTACTCTCATGTTTTCATTCCGAAGTGCTTTGAAGCTGGTGGACTCTCTCTATAAAATGAATGATAACAATATCTAAACCTTGAAACAAACATATACTGTGGAATCCCCCGAGTTGGACACCCCCATAACATGGACACTTCCCTAAGTTAGACCTTTTTTTGGAACGGGATGTGTCCATAATATAGAAATATACCTGTAAGTTGGACACTCCTCAAAGTTGGACACCTTTTGAGGGAACCGCAGGTGTCCAACTTACGGAGGTTTCGCCGTATAAATCTTTTGACCTGTTTTTTGATATAAAAAGAATGAAACAGATTCTACAAAAGAAAGAGAGAAGAAAGTGTTTTTTGATTTTCGGTTCGGAAAACTATAAAATATCCTACCGATTTAAGTATTTTAGTTCCGAAGTTTTTTAAGCTCTAATGTTCAAAAAATAAGGGATGCTTTATCTGAATACGCCCGATTAAGGAGAATTAAAGCAAGAACACAATAAAATAGAAAAATGTCTTTATCAGGAGATAGTCTCGAAAAAAGTCTTCATACTTTGCTATTATTTCAAGTGGTTAGTGTTACACAGAGTCTACTTATATGGACCGGATCTCTTCCAAGAGAAAATCCTGCCGTTAACTTTCTGTGTGCATCCATGGATGTAGTGTACGATTATTTTAAGGTTACATTATTAATGTTTTTTCCCTCTAAAGTCAGGCTTTTGCGCATCAAATATTCACATCTACTAAGGCCCGAATGATGATTTTGTTGTTGTTCTCGTGTCCATGGATTTACGATTGCACTCTCCATGGAAATAGGTGCTATTGCCTCCGTGGGTTTGGACTTTAGCCTGTTCGTTCCTAATTTTGAACCATCCAGATGAGGGACCAACCACCACCTGAAATCGGTACCCCCAGAGGTATTGTTTAAACATGGAGGACATTTGAACCGCGACAGATTTTAAGTGCACCAGCTCCCATTAGCGTAAATAGTCACACTGCAGTCCAGCCGAGAGAGGAGTTCAACCTCCCAAACACCGGTGTTGCTCCACTTTCCAAGGAAACGGAGTTTAGAGATTAGACCACTGCAGAACGCCCGAATGATGTCCCATTTTATAGAGACGGATAAGGTAACACTCAAGCGCAAGACTGGAATCAAATCCGGACCCAAGTTATGACAGAATGGTTCTCATAACTTGGCTCTCACTACAGCTCGTGGACGGCATTCAACAAGCATTACAAAATAAATTTTTAAATATATCAGTCTATAGTTTGATTTCAGCTGCATTTAATTTTTTAAAATGGTAATTGTTTCTTTTTGTTCTGTAGAACGACATTGAACATTTAAGAAATTTCTAACCTGCAAATAGTTTACTGATTCTATTTGATGGAAGCTCATTTCTACAAATTTATGAATTTTAATGTCCGTAAAGTCGCACTTTTAACATATAATTAAAAATATTTGATCCATTTGTGTATGAATATAAATAGCTAACCCTTTTAGTCGGGAAACTGTATTGCATTATACCTTTAGGTACGCATTGTAATTTTATTTTTATTTTTATTTCATTTATTATTTGTTTATCTTTTAGTGAAACTATAGTTTACCTCGGTTACAGTGCTACAAAGCTAGCTATTTTATAATAACAAGCGAGAAAATATTTAAAAGAAATTACACTTGAATAATGAGGAATTTTGTTTTAATCTTATTTGCAACATTCATTGGAAATTATTTGAAAAATATCACGTTTATCGTAAAATGTGTGCTTACTTAAGATTAAAAAAAATCCACATATAAGTATAGAAATACAAAAGAAATATTTACATTTACTGGTTAATTTTTTTATACCGCCCTAAATACATTTTGCTATTTTGTCGATTAAAGCAAATTCCTATATAAAGACGGAAAAAACCCCTCACATCATCAACTTTATATTTACAAGGTTCGGCTGTATTTCAGAGAAAATCAATGTTTTAAAGTCATTAGAAGTATTTAGAATACTCTGAAAATTAAGTTTATGGAGCCATTTATTCCTAGACAGAAAAAAAATCCCTTTTCCCCCCCCAGACAATAAATATATTTTAGTTTCCCTTCAAATATGAAGCTATTAAAAAAGTATCTCGCTGCTATAACAAACGCAAACCTCTATTTGAGGCATCCATTTCACACTTCACACCTCCCCTCTCATCTATTTCCCCACAATCCCTTTTCTTCTGACACAAAATATACGCAGAACCTCATTTGTACAGAGCCCCGAACAATGTCAGAGCATCCGAAGAAATACAATGGAAAACGGACGAAAGAAATAATAAATAAATTAAAAAAAAATTACAAAAAGCGGAGAGAGAGAAAACTACTTATATTTGCGAGTTCTTGAATATTTAATGGGACCTGCGTGTTTTTCTTGATTAGGCGGGCTGCGGGTCCGGGTGCCATTAATTCAGATAAATGTTATTTTATAGCTTTCGGGCGTTAATTGAAATCGAGTAAATCTCCCGATCTGACAGCGGTAATTGTGGAAACAAATGCAGAAAAGTGGAGTCCATTTCAGCGAGATGACTGTATTTCACGCGTCGCTTGGCAGTCTAGTCTTGGAAGCAGCTCCATGGTTTTTATTTTTTTTTTCTCTTTTTAATCGTTTTGGAGAGAAGTTAAAGAAAAAAGAGCTACGTATTTCAATTATTTTGTCGATTGTGTTTTTGGAAGCAGTGAGTGTGTAAAGGAAAGAAGATTTAGGGCTGTTGTTTTTGTGGGCAATTTTTATAAGTAATGGGTTTTAGTGTGATCGTTTTGGGGTAAAGTCAACTTTTCTTTTCACTTTTCTTCTTTCTTTTTTTTTAAGAAAAAGGGATTCAGGAGTTTAAATGAGGCACATAATTCAAATGTTTGGGAGCATTTCTAATTGCAGTCATTGAAGGAAAAGAGAAAAATTTTCTTTGTTTTAATTCTGAACTTCGTTTCAAAAGGGAAAACAAACACAAATTTATTTATAAAAAAAAGATAATGAATTATGCATTTTTTAAGATGCACTTCAACACTGTTGAAAACAGTTTATGGCTTCGGTTTGTCTTTTTATCTACGCTATAGCTTCTGTAAATATATTTTGCTATGGAAATAAAACATGTTATTAATATTTATTGATGTGCGTTATTTCCAGAAAAAACTGTGTACGGCATTCGTGGCTATTTTATTAAAAAAGTGAGGTAACTTCTATTTATAATAAGGGAATTATGGTACATGTTTTAAATAATGGAATTGTTGTATGTACAGTAAAACAATAATATAAGGAAAAAATCTGAAACAGTCTCATATTTTAAATACACACTGAAGTGCGTATAATATAAAGTGCGTTAATATTTAATGGGTATCATAATCCCTATTTGTATACCTTGTTCCATTACGTTAGAATGTGTACCTTAATCCATGTGTCAACCCTATTTGTCGTTCATGTTCCATAAAACACTTCTTTGGAACTGAAATCTATATTAAAATTGTCTTCTAAGATTTTGATAAAATCTTCGTCAGGTATATTCTAAATACAGGGTTAGATGGGGTAAAATGAACAAGCGGAGTAAAATGAAAAGTCTATAGAAAACAGACAACAATAGTGAAATGCATTAGTTTATTGGCATGTTGATTTTTCTTTCAGTTTTTTAGTTAATTACCAGCAAAAGCAGTATCTTTAAACTAATTTATTTTAAGTAACTCTCTTTTAGTACGGCATGGCAATACTCAGAGTTTCATGTTTGACTCTATGAATCACTAAAATTTACTTTGCTGTAGCATTTTTGAGATTCAAAGCTCTAGAAATTTTGATGATGAAAATGCTGCTATCATTCTTAAGGAATATATTTCTGCATAAAGTTAGGCTGTATTCATTTTATTTTTCATCTTAGAGTAGTTTGAATAATTTGGGGTTAAATGATCATAGTACTAGGCTTGTATTTTAAGTACATGTTTACGATTTTAGATATATATATACATATACAACTGAAATAGTAGATTTGATAAGATATTAAATAATAATAGCTTAATAAATATACAAATCTCGCTATTTTTTTTTAATTTTTACCCCAAAATCAGAAAATAACCCAAAATTTAGGATATTGGACTCATTGATTTATAAATAGATGCTAACAGAGGGTATTTTTGTTGCACGTCTTAAAGAAGAGCATGAAATCCATGAAATAAAGAAAGAAAGCATGATAGTCTTAAAATTTTGTGAAGAAAATTCTCGAATACAAAAATAGTAGGAAGAAGAGCTCAAAGTGGCATGACCGAAACACTGCACCCGGGCAAGATATATGCTGGCTGTTAAGGACTGTGGTAAAAAGTCCATTAAAACTTGTTGGACAGATTATGCAGCAGAAAAGTAGATATTTACAATTAAAAACATTGCGAAATCTTAACTGGGAAATAAATATACACTTGCAGGAGTGATTTTAATGAAGTGCAAGCTGAACATATAAATCAAATATAGGATGACACAAAGTTTGATAGTACAGGACTACTTTTAATTTTTCATAGCCAAATTAAAAATACATCTAAAAAAATTATTTGATAAATTGCTGTTATCGATTTTCTAGTTGATCATATTCATGCAACATAATTTTTAAAAAAATTACACAGTTTATAATTTTTTCATCATTTTTTTCATCTATGATCATTTTACTCTATAGTATGGGATAAAATGATCATAATAACAAGCCGAAAAAAGTAATGATAACAGTTTTAATGTTCATAAAAGAAATAAACAATAACTCATAACAACTCTCAAATAGTCCAATAAAATACTTGTCAAAAAAGCTTAAATACTATGTTGTATCACTTTAGATAAGAAGCTTGAAAATAGCTAATTTTATGGTCATTTTATCCCCCACCTGACTTTAGTTTACATTTATAGACACTGATTAATATTCTCATTGAATAGCTGTAGGGATTGGAAATTTCTCGCCAAATATACAGGATATCGCGAAGCTTTGATTAAGTTTTGAGGACTTATTTTTCGGTATAGCATAGAAATAAATCACTAAAACGGCCTACTTTGTCTCGGCTTTTGATAAATCCCTACTCCGCTGCTATCTTGCACCCTTTAAGCAATGGTTTTAAAAATACTGACTTAACCTTTATTCATAGTGTTTTGAAAGTAATTCTCCGTAGACAATACGCGTATACAAAAAACTAATAGCACTGTAGAGATAATAAGTATTAAAGATGTGTAAAGCATGCCGGATGTAAAAATGATGCACATATCTCTTTGTTCTTTTAAAAGATGAAGTAAAAAGTTTGGAAGCATCATGCTGGTCTCCTGAATTTGCTTGAAGTGCTCATTGATCATTGAACAATCATGTTTCTAATTTATACGTACTTTAGTTCATATATGGCCATAAGAAATATGCCACCAGAAAAAGAATGCATAATTCCATCTGGTACGCGTTTATTATAAATCCTAACCGACCTCCAAAACTTTAACATATGAATCAAACAGCAATATGAAATTTAAAATAACAGTAGTCATTTTATATATATCTTTGAAATTTGAAGAAGCCCATTTGAAAATTATCATTATTTGTTCCAAGACTCACCAGCAACTGAGAAAAATCTAGAAAGTTGGTTTTAACAGCATAATACTTTTTGAAAATGGAAACAATTTGCTTTAACTAGAAATAAAAATTATATACTATACATTGATGCATTTGAGTGTTTTTGAAAAGTGTAAATGCATGATGAGTTTTTGCTGGCATTGTGGCCATCATCTGACATGCCTGAGAGTTGTAAAACGTATCAAAAATATATTGATAGATTGGCTTTTAATCAATTCTCAGTTTTTTTCTAACATGTAGAATTCATACTTCTCATCAAGGTTTGGTTCGTAAAAATTATTAATAAGAAAGACAATTGCACACAAAATAATATATTTCGCACCACAAAACTCATCTCGCCCATTTAATTTAATTAATATTATAGTTACTGATATGTAAATTCTCCCAGAGAGCAGAAGTATAAGCCATCTTCTTCACAACCTCTTCATATTCCTTTCGATTGATAATGTTTATTTTTCTGTTTTATTCGCACTAAAACGTTGTGAAACGCCACCTGTTAGTGATTTTTTGAACTGATTTCCCCCCCAAGCATATCCTTCTAACGTGGTCTCATTAAGATTTCCTGGAAATTATGTACATTCTGACAAGTATAGTTTTCTATGTATACTGCACTGAATAAAGAAACTTATACTGCGAACACCCTGAATTTCTATAGAAATTTTACTCTTAGATTAAATTTTAGCATACAAATTTATTCTGGGTTAAAACAGTTAAGAAGTGGAATCTAGAACTTCTAGAAAAATCGATTTTTATAAATAAAGGAAGACACATTTTTGCAATTAGTCTAAAGCGTTTATTGTGTAGTTGACATCTGATGTAAGTATAGTTTCAGGAAAATTTATCTATATATTTTTTATTCAAACAATTTTTATTTTTTGTAAAAGAAAAATTTTAAATACCTTTATTCCCTACTCTCACATTAGTTCGGAGAAAAAAAAATTCTTGCAAAAATTCTAGTTTTTTTTAATTAAGTTAAAAAGTACTCCATTAGAAACAGCAAATGAAGAAAAAAGATTATGTTTGTTTTTTTAGACGCTTTTCTAAGTACATTTTTTTAACGTTTTAAAATGTTTATTAACGCAAATACATTGCATTAAAAAGAACAAAATTAAAATATGTTTTGTTTTACGAAGGATTATTCATTAAAGAAAAAAAATGTATCATTTGCGTTGTCACAGGCAGTGCCATTTAATCTGAGGGTGGTTACGTCTTAAAAAGTGAGAAAAATACACATACAAAAATGGATGTTTTTTCTTGAATAAATAGTTTTTTGTGCGGAGATTAAGTCTGATTGAGATTACAAGCATGAAAAAAAAAATTGGGTCAAAATCAGTTCCCCGTAAAAAATCTTTTAATTGCTCCGAGATTTTTTTTTTTAACTTAACACCATAAGAAAAAAAGTCAGTATTGTCAAAGCGTTATGAGTGAAATGTAAGATTAAGAAATTATTATATTTCTTTTTTTCAACTATGGGGAATTTTTAATTAATGTAAATATTAAGCAAAGAATTAACTATGGAATAAAAGGTACGTCAAAATTGTGGAAGTGAATTCTCTTAAGCTGTGAAAGTGAAAACATCTGAAAATTAAAATGTTACAATTTTAGAATGCAGAGTGAAGGGATGTGTAAAAGGTTATGAAATTAATTATTAATATTTTCTAGACACATAAAGAAATTCAATTTGTCGTTATGGAAATTTGCAAAACAATAAAAGCTTTTAGTAATATTTATTAAAGTTAAAAAAAAATATATATTATTTAACTCAAGCATACATCTACTTGTTAAAAAACACTCAGAAGCATTGATGTTATAATCATGTTTTTGAAATTTCTTGTTAAAGTAAATTGCTTACATTAAAAAGTAAGCAGTATGCAGGGAAAACCAATTTCATGGATTAACTTTACCATAATACCATAAACTGTGATATTCATGATTTTCATATATGAAACTTCCATAATACTATAAACTATATTCATGATTTTCATGTATAATATATAAAAAATTACGTATTTTAGGAAATATAACATTTTGGATAAAAGTATCATATAAAAAGTAATTAATCAAAAGGAGAACTTCATTTGATTTTTGACCAAATTTATTGCTTCTTTTATTTGATTAGCATAATAGTTTTCGTAAGTTTAATTACAAAAAAAAAAAAAACTAATCGGATGTAAAATTAAATTTCACTTTGTTCTGACAATTTTGTTAGAGTTTTCCCTGTTCTCATTTGAATTAATTTTCTGATTTGGCATGTAGGGAGAGGTCTGTGTGCTAAAACCATACCAAGACAAATTAAATCCAACTGCCTGCCACTATACAACTATCGCAGTTCCATAACTGTAGTTACTGTATTGATTGCTTATCATTTTATTGTTTATACTTCCAGAAAAAATGATTAATAACTCTGTAGTCTTTATAAGTACTAATATGCAGTATTTATTCTGCTTTCTGCGTTTTACCTCTTTCCATATTTTAAAAATTTTACAACACTTTTACTTACAATTTTTAATGAATAATTCAAAAAAATTACCAAATGCCATTCATTGGTAATTTAAATCATTAATTCGAAAATGGAGAAGTATGAGTTCGATCCAATCAATATTCAATAATTAAACAATTCATTTTTAAAACTAGCTATACTTTGAAAAAACAAATAGTTGTTTAGGTATTCGGTTTATTCATCTTACAGAACTTCATTATTTTCCTCTCTATCATTTAAGCGGACTTCCAAAATAAATTAGTTTGAACCTCATATGCATTTTTGATTGATTCGCTCTTTTTTTTTTCAATTTCCTGTTATAGTCTGAGAAACACTGTTTTACACTCAAAATTAGCACACACTAGATTTATCATTGTCTCAGTGATTGGAAAATAATTAATCTCATTGCGTCAGAGAGAAAAGTAAGAAAGTAATCTCCTCCCAAACAAAACGGAAAACAGTTTACGATACGAGTTACTAAGTGAAAACATAATCGCAAGTGACTCCAAAACTTAATTGAGAAAACATTTTTCTGTCCTCCAATTCCAAACTCCCACAGAATCGGACACGCTATACGGACGAATGAAAGAAAACGTTTCTCTCCAAAGAAGAAATTCTCTCTCGCGGACACTCCTCCCCCTCTCCCACTTCCCCGCTGCCAGATAGTAGTGAAACATCTTCGCACTGAATAGACAATACTAATTATCTGATGCAGCTTTAATTTCCTTTGACTGTGTCCAATTAAGTCGGGACAGAGTTAAGAAGAAACGCACCTATGGCAAGAGTTGGAGGCAGCATCGGCCATCTTGTCAGGCGGAAGAATTAAAAAAAAATAAATAAAAAGGGGGGGGACTGCTCACTCCCCGCGGGAGGAATGATTAATGACTTTAAGCGGAACAGGCGGAGAGAAGTAGTCCCAATGCCTGATAACTCCAGTATTGATTGCCATGCTCCATGTGAGGGATTTGTTAAAACCTAGAAGCATTAGCCCACCTCCCCCGCCACCCACCGCTTTTTCTTAGCCCCCTGTCTTTTCTCAGATTAACTGACAAATTTCTCGGTTATAAGAATGAATAACGCACGGTTATGCAAGGAGTGATTTCTTCTAAAAATATCTCCTTCTCTCACCCCTTTCTATATGCAGATGCAATGTTTGAAATGGAGTAAGTAACGGGAGAGCGAGGGAAAAAAAAATCCCGTCTGGCATGGAAAACAGCAGATAAAACAACAGCTTCCACCTGAGCCAACAGATCGAAGAAACAACTAGAAAGGATTTAACTCTCAATGACGGAACACGATAAAACGGGCGAAAAACCGTTTGAAAATCACGTTTTTTTTCTCCCCCTTCTCGCTTCGCCTTCTTCAGTGTAATCTTTTCTGAATTCTACTTCGTTTGCAGTTGCTGTTTGATCTTCGCCAATTCATTACTTTTCTATTGAATGTTATCTGTTCCATTTAAATCGTTTATTTTTACCCGGAGTTGAAAGTGGCGTAAAAAAATTGCTCTAATCGTTTCTTGTTCCTGTAATCTTTTATTTAATTATTCTCTTAAGAACAAATGGAAATTATTGTTATCTAATTTCAAGAATAATTTCAAGGGATCAGATTTAATTGGTTTTTTAATTTTCATTCGATTCCACCTTTTTTTTCTTCTCCTCTTTTAAACTGGAGGAATTTCCGTGAATGATAAATGATTTAATTTAAGGTGTGTTGTTTTTAGTGAGCCGAAGGTTATCTTAGTTGTGAATTAATGTCTTTTGTTTGATTATTTGTTCAGGATTTTTTTAATTAGTGTTCTTTAAAATCATTCTGAAAAAGATTCTTTAGAATTCAGTTTCATTTGCTTTCTGAATGTAAACAGACAATTAATTGCATTCTTAGCGACAAGTTAAGAAAAAAATGTCTTAAATAATTTTTTGTTATCTATAATATTCTTAATTAGGTGATTTCTAGTGTTACATCTGCATACAATTTTAATATAATAGATCGTTTTGAAAGTCTAGCTCACAAAATTTTATTTTATGCTTTAGCGACACTGTTACTACAGTGCAGTGATAGTGACAGAACATTTAATCAGGCTGGTTGGTGAAAAAGTCCTGTACCAGCACAGTGGCACCTAGGTAACTTGTGTTCTGAATTGTTAGAGCATAAAATATTTATAATTACAAGTAAAATATCTGCAACATTTTACCAAAAATCTGTAAAGACAAACATATGACATAAATGGTGATCAATAATTCTTCAAAATTCTTACTTTATGAGCTTTTTTTTTCAATAAAAAGAAGCTAATCAAGATTATTTAAAGACAGTTCCATTCTCTCACTAAAAAATAAGATCAGAAAATCTTATTTTTTAGTGACTTTTATACATTATTAGTATACTGTTAATAATAAACTATACTTATACTACATCTAAATAGTTAACTGTTGACTCTGTATATTTAAAAAATTCTATGCGGAAACTTTCATAAAATACTTTACTATCCAAGAAAATTAAAGGGTTTGATTTTTAAAAGTAATCTGTTCACTGTATAGTGATACAAAATTAATAAAAATAATAGATTAGAGAAACTAACCCTCATAAAAAAATCTATCCTTTTACTTAATGTTAAAAAACTGCAAAAGCTTGTCAAAGTAGCATCATTCATGAAATATATTAAAGTTTTATTGTTATGTTTTCAAAGCATTCATCCTTAACAGTCATATATTTTTTATGACGAATTAACATTCTTGAAACATCCGATTGACTGAATATAGTCTTTAAAACTGTCATTGGAGAGTGAAAAGGGCAACCTCAATGATTTGATTTTAAACTAGGAACAGAAATTAATCAGAGATAGGTCTGGTGAATATGCAGAGAGCTATGTACAATCCATTCCTTTTTCGGTTAAATAATTATGAAAATGATTGGCTCAAACAGTAGAGCATACATTATTGGGGTGACCTACAAAATTGTTACAAAAGGTTGTTGAAAAGAAAAAAGTTTTTATATGAAAGCAACACATTTTGATATACCCTTCTAAAGCAGTCAAAGAAATAAATAATTGAACTGTAGACCTGTAGGCATTACACATTTTTTTTTTCGTTTTAGATGGGAGAATCATATCCAAGTTATGGTTGTCTGTATTAAGGATCACAATAATAAAACTTTATTCGCAGTTGCGGTGGATTCAAAGAATGCCGCACCAAAATTTACTCTATTCAAAGTTTGCGCTTCCTTAGAAGTATTTACAAGTTTTATGTAGAGAGTATCAGAAGGAAAGAATGTTAAGAAGTACTTGAGTGTTTTGCGCACATTGAAAAGCTTGTTTAAATAGCGGGAACGAAACCCTATGAGATAAAGGCAATCTTAAGGAAATCGACCAATGATGCTTCTAAAAAAATTGTTAAATATTAGAAAAGTATACCTTTGATAGAAAGTTTTCATAAATACGCAGTTATCGAAAACAGTACTACTTTGGGACAGCAAAGATCCTGCGGATTTCACCTTCTTTAGCTGACAACAGAAGATTTCAAGAGCAGAAAGGCTTTCATGCTCGACTTTCTGTAGTTCTCTGGTGTGAAGTGCAATTCGATAACAGATCTGTAATTTTTTGCTGTTTTGCTTTAAAATACGATTACCGCGCTGTCTCTGCGCTAGTGAGAGCAAATACGTACATCACTACAAGGAATCTTCCGATAATTTTACTTTCATTGAAAAGTTTATTCTAACAGCGAGAACGAGATTGTGGCAGGTAAAGGCAATCTCAAGGGAATCAACCAATGATACTTATAAATCTCATTTAAATGTTATGATAAATATTAGGATAGAGACACCTTTCACAGAAAGTCTTCAAAAATGCTCAATTACCGAAAATTGCACGAGCAAAGACAAAGATCCTCAGGATCTCACCTTCCTCAGCTGACAACAAAGGATTTCGAGAACAGAATGGCTTTCACGTTCAATTTTCTGTTTCGTGCGGGGGCCCCGAGCTGCAAATTGAAGAGCAATTCGATAGCGGATTTCTCACTTTTTGTTCCGCCCGCCGAAATGCGATTATCGCTATCTCCGTGTTAATGAGAGCAATTCGATTTCGAGTTATGTGCCACTTGCGGTGGTGTGTATGTGTGTGTGGAATGTCGAGGCAAAAGACGACTCGTATCTTTGCACGAGCGTTTCTGCGGGGAGAGAGAGCGAGAGGAGGCTTTTGCTAAACGAGAAATTAATCATAAAATTACAGAGCTCCGCACATTTATTCATTGCCATCAATATCCATCTCCGGCAAAGAAAGGCGCCTTTTGTAATTGAATCAAAAGAAGACACTGGCTGAGGCGAGTTAATCAGAAAGGGTGTCTCATATCTCCTTCCTCATTTGTCATTGCTCGCTTTTATCCGATTATTTTGGAACTGAGAATTCCCCCGCTCGAGGAGTCATCACGGAAATGGATTCATAACCTGAAGAATTCCGAGTGAGGAATAATTCTTGACAAGAGGAGGGAGCGGATGGCGGGGGAGGTGGAGGGGGGAGGGGAACAATGAATCCTCAAATTGTCCTCGAGAATTCTACCGAGAGATTTTTCTCAGCCTTTAAATATTAATTTGCGATAAGCGCGATGTTTTTGTTTCAAAAATTAGTTTTATTGACTCATTTTTTTTCTTCCTCTTCTTTTGCGGGTGTTCGGGGACACCCACGGAGAGCGGGAAAAAACATATCAATAATAATTTTCTATCTGTTGCTTTTAACCATTTATTTGTCTTTCTTTAAATATCTGCTCTCTTTGTTTTAAAATTAATGGCGACATTGATATACCATGAATATGCATTAGCACGCCGATGGTTTTTGGGAGTTTTCTGTTTCTTTATTTTTCCTATATTTTTTGTTTTTTTATTTCTATTTGTGATTTCATTTTAGAAATTTCGTGTGCTAATAAATAAAACTATTTTTCTTAATCTATTGTTGACTCGGCTAATTTTTTAAAGGGAGAAATATTGAAGTAAATCGCTTGGGCGCTTGATAAAAGATATTAAGAAAGGAAATCAATAAATATATATTTCTTCTTTAAGTGGCATAAATTAAGAAATATTACATTGAAGTGTTGTATAAAATTGAAGTTCTGTTTCTTTTTGTATAATTATATAAAAATTTCCTGTACATTGTTTATGGAAAATCATAATAATATTTTAACAAAATTGAAACAGGGTAAATAATGTTTCAGCGATTTTTAGTATGTTAAATAATATGGATAAAGCTTTACAAAGTGTGTCTGTACACGTACTTTTGCTTTATTGAGCAATTTACAATATTTATGCTACGATCTTTAATATAGTAGTCCTGCTATAACAGGGGTTCATATGACACGGGCTTATATAAGCTGGATTCGTATAACATGGCGGGAAAATTGAGAATTTTTTCATGTAACACTTTGAAAAAGGCTCGTATATTACGGTAAAAGAATGAAACAAATGTTTCTATATTGCTTGTTTGCTCACTATGAACACTGCTGATTGCTGTTCACGTGTATGTATAATCTAAGTGACTCGTACAACACGGATTCATATAGCATGAAATGCATCTATTGTGTTATAAGGGGTCAACTATACTTTTTACTTTGCCAGAAATCCGTTTGGTTTACCGAATTTAATAATTCTAAATTTCATTGAGTTTTGGAAATAATAGTTAGTATTTTTGCATTCCAACATTTTGAAGCTAAATAAAAATTTTATAGTTTAATGGAATTATAGTGTCATTAAAATAATATAACTTATTTAAAAACATGGTAACAGTGATTGATACTTAAAATTCAATATTTTAATTTTTAAAAATATTCTATCTATTTCATTTTTTATGAGGCATATTTCACATCATTCTATAAATTTAAAAATTTAAAAATTCTAAATTTATGCAGATAGCTATAACTTGTGTAGTATTTTATTCAAGAACAAAATGACAGTATAAGATGCAGCTAACTAGCGTTCGGATATTTTGATTGTTGGGATGTAGAATGAATGATATTTACTATAAAATAATTCAAACTTAAATAAAACCCTTTCGTAAAAAAATATACCTTAAACTTGTAAAAAATTACGACTTTTTTTTTTCTTTTGATTAATCTGCAACGTTATTGAATACTCAGTTTTTTGCATTGTACATTGAAAGAAATTCAATGTTTACGATTAAAAAGGTTTACAAATAGTTTAAAATGAATTATATCAACCAATAAATTTTAAACTCATAAATTTATGATAACTATTTTTTATACGTTTGCAGTAGAGTACATAAATTAAGTGTATTTCTTGCGTGATGAAAACGAATTACAAGTATTTTAGCTTTCCAAAATTGCAATTTTACACGGAGTGTTATCTTTTAAGTCTGTAAGCCGAAGAAAAACCCCCTACTTTACTGGCTTGATATGCAAACTAAATTAAATTATTGGCTGAATTGGATGAGGGCTGGGGAAAATTCAGTGGGATTTTTCCTAAGGTATATTATAAACTGTAATAAAGGAAAAAAAAAGAAAAGAAAACTGTGCAGTGCATGAGTTTTCAGAAAGAATTCTTAAACATCGAACTTCCGAGCAAAATTTTTTTTTATTACGGCATACTTTGAAAAAATTTCGATTTTTATTATTTTTTCCTAAAATTTTAAACTAACCGATACAAATTTATCGTTTAATATACTGTAAAATACAGTTTGTGAAGAGACACCCAGGAAATTTTTGAGCCCCTGGTGTAATTTTATTCTTGCATCAAAATAACAGGATTTTTTAAAACTACAGTCTTGAAGGAATTATAAAAAAGTAGGCTAATTAAATCTATGATAATAAATGAAAAAAAACTTAGCAGTTGATATTGCATAATAGTTTGTTGAAATGAATTTCAATTTATGAATAAGATATTTAATTATTAAAACTTCACAAATATTGAAGTTTTAACGAATAAAATTGTGAAATAATTGTACATTACAAGTTGTAACGAAAAAAAAAAAATTGTTATCCACAAATTAGTTAATTTTTAACTCGGAGCATTAGCTTTCTAAAATGCACTGTATTTTTGTTTAAATTTCAAAATTTAAATTAAATATTAGAATGAATAAGAACGGTAATACTTTTTTAAAAAATAGTTAAAAATCTTTCATAAGCAAATAATGTATAAATCTTCCGATAATTTATAACTCCTTCGTACTTTTAAATAAAGATATTATCAGCATTGCATTTTTTAAGTCACTGCACTGAAGAAAATAAACATTTAATACCAAAGCAGTATGTAAAACACATAAGCAACACGTAATCTTGGACTCTTATTGTCTCTCTATAAAAGCCTTACTCTTTACTCAATCTCTTCTCCCTCTGGTATCTTCAGTAAAAAAGTATCTCCCACACTCTTTTACGATTGTTTTCCTGCGGTTTAGTTCTCCCCTCGTCCCTCCCGTGGTTTTGTTCTATTGCCCCCTCATTTTCGAAAAGCAGGATTTCCTTCTTTTTTTTCCCAGCCCCCCTCCTCCATTTCGGCTAAAGTGGTAGAGAAATTGGTCTCCGAAGACCTTTTGCCGAGCATCATTTTATGGTTATGCATTCCACTTTCTGGGCTACAATAAAATCGGTTGTGCAACTTGATTTCCTGTTATGCACTTTTCTATCTGCCGTTCTTTACCCTTCTCATATTATTTTCTATATACATATTTTTTTCTTTCTTCTTTTTCTTTTCTGTTGATCCACTTCTTGCAGCTATGATCCTTAACAGTTAAAGTTTTTTCGACTTTGAGATTTGGATTTTCCTTTTTTCTTTCTTTCTTTAAAAAAAAAAAAAAAAAAAAAAAAAACACCTTGATTTGTGTCTGTAGTCTCGTAATATTTTTTTCTACGATGTTTTTTTTCCTCACAAATATTTGGATATGCATTTAACATTTTTAAAAAAAAGAAGCTTATGGATTAATTCAAAAAGAAAAATAAATTTTAAGGAAAAAATAATCAAGATTTAACTTTTTTTCGTTTTGTCAAAGCATTTATTTTTAAAAAATGCCTAATAATGCCATATTTTAGTAATTTTAACTATGGAATAAATTTATGGAAATAATTTATTTATGCAATTCAGATAAACAAAGCTGTTATTCATTAATATAATTTTTTTAAATTTATTTTTATGCTTGCAAGTATAGAAAGTAATTTTGTATGTAACTGTCAGTTTATTATTTCGAAATTGAATTTCGCTAGATTATACTTGCTAGTGTTTTAGAAAATTGCTTTTGCCTCTTTTAGAAGTTTACTTTTGGGTCAAAATTTTGCAATATTTTGCCGAAAGTCTTCAAGCTTGCTGGCTATTGGAGTGATTTCAGGCTTGGCCCGAACAATAACTATTTATAGATTTTAATATATTGAAAGTCCTTTTGACTGATCCAATAAATGAACTACCCGCCTACTGAAATCAGAAAAAGTGATGTACAACGAAATATTGCAGCAAACTTAAGTACAAAATTTTAACATTCTAAGGCTGATTGCTTTTGAGTTATGCGAGAAACATACATACGTTCATACTTTCTTTCAGAAACTAGTAAAAATGATAAGACGATTGTTCAAAATAGATCATACATGCATACATACGTACATACAAGTATACATACGGACAGACATTCAGAAAAACTTGCAAAAGCAGCATTTAAGTAAATTTAGGGACGGCTTGAACTGATTTTTTCCACAAAATCTGAATACCAAAATAATTCGCGATTACAAAACTACGTACATACAAGTATACACACGGATAGACGTCCAGCAAAAATTTGCAAAAGCAGCTTTAAGTAAATTTAAGGACGGCTTAAATTGATTTTTCAGCAAAATCTGAATACCTAAATAATTCGCGATTACAATACATTTTTACTTCGTACAAGGAAGTAAAACCATCAAAGTTGATGCCCTTCCCCGACAAATTCAGAAAATTTAAGCTGATTTGTTTCGGGCTGTTGCAGAGAGAGTAATTATTATTATTAAATGTAATTCAAGATGGTCACAGAATATAGTGTTCAGCATATTGAACATGTAATGCAATGACCAAGCATGGTAAAACCTGTTTTGGCCATTAAAAACCTTACTTTCCCATTGGTGGTAAATGTTTGGGTCTCACATAATGCTAAATTTTATATCTTTTTCTAAAAAATGACAATTAAGCATGTCAGTCATAGATGCTTAATTTTTTTTCAACAATCCCTTACAAGCATTACACTGGGCACGAGCTTAAATATAAAAAAGTAATATTTCAATATTTAAAATAAAAATGTTGTAAATGTAATTACTAAGGCTTGCACTTCAAAATTTAATATTTGAACCTTTGTTTTGAAGTTTTGAAGAATTATCTGTCTTTACTAAGTTGATTATTACTGAAATACATTATGAATCAATTTAAATTCGTTGAAGGATTTATAAAAAGCTTTGGGACTACACTCAAAATAAATATTTCACTGGCTTTTGATTGTAATAATTGAGCCTAAATAGTCTTAACTTTAAAAAAATGTCATTTCCAAGGCGTTCTGAAAACAGGAAAATGACTTTTAAGGGCAGAGTTTTTAAGTAAGGGATAGTTTTAGACTTAAAAAATTGCATATTACTATTCCTTAGTTGAAAAAGTGAACATTTTATTATATGGACTAAATTAGGCTTGTATAATTAAGTTATTATTATGTTCACAAATGTCATTAACATGCTTCAATGAAAACCAGAAATGTACCCAGAATTTTCTCCTGTTAGGAAGTTCAAAGGGAAAGAAAGTAAAAAAAAATTCCCTCTTTTTGTGTGTGTGTGTGTGTTTGAGCCTGTCACTCTAATTTCTGGAAATCTGGACTCCCTAACCCACTACCCCTCCGATACTCCACTGATTAAAGCTATAAGTCAAACATTTCTCTACTCATTATGGTATTTCTCTACTCGTAATGATACCAGGCATAGATAACTGCATTAACATAAAGAAATTGGGAATTAAAAAAATTATGTTTTTAAAAAATCAAAATTGCACATTACCGTAAAATGACCCGTTTGAGTATTTTCTTTATACAGAATTCAAAATATCATTACTCATCTAACAACATTTCTATATTTAGTATTATTTTCCGTCAGTTTCAATTTTACACAGGATTTCAAACACATAATTATACACATAATATTTTTGTGTAATTTATGTCGTTGAAAGAAAATGATTGAAAAATATGTATATGAAACCGTAAATAGGTATAAATAACGATTGTAAAAAGACAAATGCTAAGTGCATAAATCAGCTTTTCCTAAAGCTATTCTTTATACTGAAGTCAGTATTAATATACAATTTAGGTGACATTGTGGAAGTGTTGTAAAATAATTAAATTAGTTGTCCCGAAAAAACTTAATATTCAGTATGCTTCATTTTGTATTCTTCCCCCAGATAAAATATTGTTACTTTACAATACATTACAGGAAATCAAATTAAGAAGATGGTCTTTACTTTAAAAAATACCCCTTTCAATTCTGTCACGGAATACTGGCAACTAAAATATTAAAATGTAACTTTTCATTACAATTCACTTGCTCCGAACCCCTTTCACGGAACGAGAATTTTTCCAACAAAAAGCGCAAATTGAATAAAAGCAAACACATCTAAAAAGCCAAAAAATAATCACGTTTGCTTGAGAACATGAGAATTAGAAGTCTGATATAATTATTTCATTAGGTATTTACAAGGAAACTTTTTGTGTTTTTCTGATTCGCAGATGACACACAGCAGAAAAAGATTGAAACAGAGCACGAGAAATGGCAGCCTTTAAAAAAATTCCATAATTAGGCATCGAAAGGGAACCAAAAAAAATCTGGAAAACCGAATCTTATTACAGAAAACTTCATTGGATAAAAAACACGAGCTTTTCTGTTGATATCTTAACTGATACTGTAACCGCCGGTGCCAGAAAAGTTGTCACATTCTATAAAATTCTTTGACTTCCCCCTTTCCTTAAAAAGCCGAGAGAGAGAAAGTTGGAAATAGCAAAAAAATGTCGCCAAAGAATATTGCAACACATCTCAGCTCGACAATACATTTTGAAAGTCTGTTCTTGTCATCTCAGGGTATTCTTAAAATTAAATTTGGATGTGTTGTTCATGTTTCGGAAATAATTAAGCATTTGTGAATCGCTTCAAAAATTTTTAAATTAATAACTGTTAAATTTCATGAGTTAGACAAAAACAGTTGTTGCAAGGATTTTTCGAGTAGTGAACAACTTTTGCAATATATCAGTGTATTTATTATCTATCACCAGCTTTTGTTTGCTTGTAATGAATATGTATTTATACTACACATGTTTCAAATAGAGAGTAACCGCTATAAAACTTTATGATAGCATTAAATAAACTTGTTTATATTACAAGTAAAATGATACTAAGCTTTGAAGTATTTATGAAAATGATGAAATAAAGTTTTTATGCGTCCATTCTATAGAAGTAGAGCGATATGAAAGAAAATCTTTCACTTCTACATTTCATGCATTCACATTCTTCGTTTACTGGTGTTCGAATAGTTTTTGTTCATACTTTCCTGTTAAGACGAGGCAGTCTTTTTAACGCTAAAAACGTTAGTTAGAAGATAGAAATTAAATAATCTTTACATTTTATTAGTTATATCTTCATTTAACTTGAATAACATTGCTAACATTGGAAACATTTGGAAAGTTTTCATTGATACGGAGTATTAATCTAAATTTAAGTAAAATTTATACGCATACATATTTCAAAAATAATATGAAACGGAACATACAACAAAAGGAAACTAAGTATGTGTTTTTGACGCCAAGGAAGTTATTTGGTGATTCTTCATTTCCCAACATTGAGACTGTTGCAAAGGAGAAAGTAGTTTTACAGGCATTGGCCTTTATTGAAGTTAAATATATAGAAAAATTGACAGTTTATTTGGGAAACTGGATTTAATATTTATAAGCTGCGGAAAAATATCTGATAAAAGCACCCTTTAGAATTTTATAAAGATTTATAATTCGAATATATCAATATGATTAAATTACTTTTAATGTAAAGACATTGAATTACGTCAAACAAATACATCTTAGGCAGACAGGTATTCTATCTCTAGAAGGGAAAAAAAGTCACATTTAGAAGACAAAAGTTTAAGTTAAAATTTTTTTCTTAAATAAAAATTATTTTATTGTTTATTTTTTGCTTACATTAATTTTTAATATTTTTCAGGATTCAATTTTATCTCTGTGAGATCTACCGAACCATATAATCATTAAATAATTACATCAGGGTTTCAATTTTATTTTTAAATGACTGAACTAAAGTTAGATTAATATATCAACTTTGTTGCTAAATATCTTCACTAAAGTTAAATTAGAGTAACGTTTAGTTTTTTCCTACATAACAATAACTTTAGTAAGTCTTCTGATAATCGCAAACAAACAAACAAGTAAAATGAATTCATCATTGCTTTAAAATGTAATGAAGTTTTATAAAATAATGAAACTCACTAAAGAAAAATAATCGGAATGAAAAAATGCTAATAAGTACTTGAATAAAAGTTTAATAAAGGTTTTGACCAAGAAAAGTGCATATTTTTAGAAAATATCATTAATTTTAAAAAGGTAGTTAATCGTCCCATTTAAAACACAACATAAATAGATAACGTTCAAATTCATCGTAATTAACAACTTTTAAATATGATAAGTAAACAAATTGTTCTTTATTTAAGACGGAAATGATTTAAAAATATTTTAGAAGATCAGCATTTAAACATAATAATTCGAAATGAAACATTGTTAATTTAAAATTATATTAATCTCGTGTTTTTCAGACGCGCTGATAAGTAAGTTACTCTTCACAAAAGAATGCTGCCAATGAAAAATGGGAGAGCAATAAGATAGAACACTAAAAGCAACAGAAGTCAAATTGAAGGGGAAAATAACATATTTAAGAAAAAATATGTTATTTTCCCCTTTTTAAAATGCGATAAATTTTATTAAAAAATTGCATTCTCTTAATAGAAATTAAATTAAATAGAGATTCTTAAATTGTAGTAAAACGTATTAAAATCGGGTTTTTCAGATGCTCTGATGAGTAAGTTACTCATCACAAAACAATGCTCACAAATTTTCCCCTTCTTAATAGGGGTAGGAATTGTCTAGGTCACTCAAAGGTCCTTCTCCCACTTGCCGTAAGCAGACAGTGAGTGTAAACTGGAGATTAGTGGTTAATTCTGGTGCTGCGAGTGGCACGGCGGAACATGTTGATTTGTAATACCACTCATGGTCAGTCGACTGTTTTTCTGAGTGAGAGAAGTGTGTTTGCCGAAAAATGATTGTAATGGAAACTTAGCGAGTTTTAATATCGATTTTATCTGCAAATTTTACTGCTTTAATGGTTTTAATTGTGAGAAATAATACATTTGTTGGATTGTCAACTTTTAAATGTAATGAAAGTGTTATTTAAGTTTTTAATTATCGAGCCATCAATTATCCCCTAGACAGATGCCCCACATATATTAAATTTTATTATTATTTTACTTTAACGTAATTCTTTTTTAATATTATTTAACTTTTACAAGTTGAACTTGAATTTTTTATTAGGTAGAAAAACTAATTTCAATTAACTCTGGATAATCAGTGATCATTCAGCCATTCAGCTATAGCGAGCTAAAAGCCCTTATGGACATGTATTCACTGAAAACATGCTTGCGTATTTTGAATTAAGTAGAATAATTAACTTCCGTTACAGCGAATCTATATATTAATTTTCAAAAGACTTTCTAAAAACTGCATGAAATATATCTCCTTTCTTTAAAACAAACCTTCAATGCAGCATACCGTTCTTTTTCATGAGAGAAATAAGTTCATAATTTCAAATGCCAATATTTTTTTTTCCTACAAAGTAACGCTAATCGTTAGTTATAAAGCACGGCAGTGAAGAAAAGATAAAGTTCGTGCATTATTTCCTTGAAAAGGTTTGTTTGTTTTGTCCATTTTGTCAATAACAAAAAGGACCTGAATTATTTGATAAAACTGTCTTCTGTAATCAGATAAAAAAAAATAGATTTTTTTCAAGTTGAATTATAGTGGTGCCTGAATTCATTGTTATTTCATCTATTTTAGGCTATACAGTATGTTAATAAAAGTTACTTATTATTTGACTAGATAAAACTACTAAAGATATCTTAATATATATTTAACCCAAGCGACTGATTCCTTTGATTTTTTCTATTTTTTAAATTGGTAGAAGACGAGAAAAAAATATTTTCCCAGAACAATGGATTATAAAGTGCATTGCGTTCCAAAAATTAAGTAAAAATCGCAAAAATAACGATAACTTGCTCAAAAATAAAGCAATCCATATGAAATTGAAATATGTTATCAAATAAATGTTGCTGAGTAAATCTGAAGTATGCAAATTAGGGGTGTGGCAACAAGAATAAATAATTTGCTAGGAGTATAAAATTGTATGCTTTAAATCAAGTTACCAATTTCTACTGCGATTGCAAAGCCAATAATCAGAGATAGTCAATTCGCAAAAATACCTCGAGGCATCATTTGCCTGAAGAACTGTGATAGAGAGTTATTGGGAGACTAGATGCAGGATAAAGTCCGGCACAAGTAGCCAGATGGTTAAATTTTAGTCCTACTGCAGTTCATAGATTTGTCAACAATTTCTAACAACAGATTCGGCATCCAGGAGGTTGGACAAGTACGGCTAACTGTTACAACGAGCGCTCAGGACCAAAATTTGTCGTTATGCGTACGAAATAATAGAACTACAACTCCGTCTCAAATCCGATTCACCCTTGTTTCAGCCACCGTAAGGTTAATGACAACGTCAACCGTACGTAGAAAGCTTCACGAAGAAGGTCTGAACGTGCGGCAACCAGTACACGTCACTCAGGTAACGGCACAAAAAGGAACATTTCACGAAGGCGCAAACATGTTCAGCAGACGACTTATCAGTAGAGGGTTGTTCTCTTTACGGATGAGTCCAGATTTAGCCTCTATTAGGATAGTAGCCATTGTTTGATTTCTAAAGAACCTGAAACCCGTATCAACCAACAAACATCCTTGAAACCGATGCATGTGCGCTACAGGTGTTTGGGATGCAATCTCTTTGGGTAGACCCACAAACTTCCATATTTTTTGGCGTTAAACCGTGAAAGCTCAGACCTATAGAGGTGACATTCTTGATTATCATATGCGCCTTTATGTCGGAGGCGATGATTTCTTTGCTTCAGGACGGCAACTCGCATTACGAATGATGATTTTCAGCAGCAAACAATTCAGTGCATGAAGTGGCCAGCTCGATCATCGGACCTAAATCCCATATAGACTTTTTGGGATGAGTTAGGAAGACATATAGCTGCTCTCAATCCTTTTCCTCAGACCTTTGACACGATTGCAACTGCTTTGCAAAAACAAGGACTCTTACTTCCAATGGAAGTGAAAGACCGCATAATTGAGAGCATCACACATAACTGTAGGTGCTCTATTGCTTCTACGAGGGGATCAAACTCCATACTGAAGGTACTTTTTTATACCAAATTGAAGAATCCAACTTGTTGATTTTATACATATGCTAATTTGTATAACATCGTGTATGTCTGATAATTTCTTTTCATGTTACTTTATAGCTTACTGTCAGTTGTTTACTGTGGGTCAGTTGCATTAAATTAAACAAGTAACTTTTTGAGCAATCGTCATTTTTGTAATTTTTTCTCAATTAAAGATTACCATTTTTCCTTAATTAATGATATGCACTTTTCAAGACGATATTATTTCCATTTATACTACTGTTTATTAAAAGGTTAATCTTTCTTTCCATCGTTGAAAAGACGAAATGGCAGCGACCTCCCTTCTGTGTTAGGAATGGACGCGAGACGATAAATAGGCTTGTCTCGTCTCGCGAAACTGCCAAGAATCTTTGTCTAGTCTCACAAAATAATGTTCGTGTCGCCTTGGAAAAAAACAAAAAAATCTCCGTCTCGTCCCGTCTCGCATCCATCTCTGTTCTGTGTAATGCTAAATCTACGCAAATAGTCAAAAAATTTGAATACTAGTGCGATCTATTTCTGAAAGATACATAATAAGGAACAATTGGGCATAGCCTAGGTTCAAATCATAAACTTCAAATAAAGTTTATTTGATGCATAAAAATTGCTTCTATTAATAACAAAAATTTCAATTTAAAACAGGTCCTTGGATTAATTTGCTTCAACAACCATAACTTCAATAAAAGATAATTGCATTTCTCCAGCGAAATGCTTATTAGTTTTCACTTGTTAGCTCTTGTATTAAATCTGTTTTTATGTTTTATGTATTTACTAAATTAATTATTCTGTTTCATTATATTTTTTAACAAAATATCTGATATGATTTTATGCACGAATAAAACGAAGCTTTCTACTTGATTTTTTGAGAAAAAAAATTAAACTTATTTGGTCTTTGACAAATTAATTATAGAAATAAAATCCGCTTTATTCATTGATTTAAAATAAATATTGCGTAAACGAAGTACTTACAATATATTAATTGAAGTGAGTACATCTAAGATTAGAAGTGAAATAAATATAAATGCTCTTAAAAGTATTAAAACATCATACCGGATTTTTTCTCGAGTGTTTAGAGAAATGAAACTAATTTATTAGTGAATCCAAGATTAAAAAAATTGTAATATTTGTGCTATTCTAAATAATTTACTATTTTATATAATAAAATATAATATATGCATATCTATCTGTCATTCTCTCTTTGCTTTAATTAAAAGAAAAGATGTTTGCTATTTATTTTTCAAACAGTTGTACATATCACTGCATATCGTTGTACAGAGTGAATCTAAACTCTTGGGCAAAACTTTAAGGGGTGATAGGGCACACAATGAGGAATCGTAATCACATAGCAATCTGGGGCGAAAAACGCAGTTTTAACTTACCCGGTAATAATCATTTTTGGAAAAGCATGGAAGTGTCCGTCTAATTTCTTAACCAAGTTTCATGAACAATAGGCTCGTCTGCGAAAATTTTCATCCATGAAATAAAATAAACTTTTTAATCTATCCATTTTAGTCTTCAGTTTTCGGAGAAAAATACATTAGTTTCTGGCGAAACAATGGTCGGAAAGCGCACTGTTTTTTCAGCACTTTTTTTCCGAAGTGATTATTAACAGCTATACGAAGACGACGTTGCCGACCCCACTTTGCTGTGTGATTCTGATACCTTATTATGTGCCCTATCACCCATTAAAGTTCTGCCCAAGAGTTTAGATTCACCCTGTATCTTACTAGAGCTTACTATAGACACATATCCAAGATTTAAAAAAAATATTAATATCTGTGCTAGTCCAAATAATTTGCTATTTTATATAATAAAAAATAATCTAAGCATATCTATATTATAGCAGCTCACAAAATACAAAAGATCAGCCCACAAGAGAATTTCTATAGATTGCATTCTATAGGTTTGACTGAATGTAATACTTCAATGACCGTATTGAAATAAGTTTTTGTTTCCTGTACATCCATATTTGTTTTCATACAGAAGGGCATCTAAAAATAACGTATTTGCTTTCAAAGGTGTTTCATAAGTGAGGTATTTTTAATAATTTGCTCGCTTTTATTGCATTAAATTAAAGCTGGTTGTAAAAAGTATTCAATGGAATTTCCATATCTAGTTGAACGCTTTGTGTTTAATGTAGTCGACCTTTCTTACTATTCAAGACACATTTTTTTTTCATAACTTTTGTGGAAAAGTTGAAAAAAGTATTTGCTCTAGCTTAAATTTATATCCTAGTTTCAATGTACGTTTCAGCGAGGCTTTTAGTCATTATTGTGAAGAATACTAATTATGCAAATAAATTGAAATTTTGTACTAGATTTCTTATCTCCTGGGAATTGAAGTCGCTTATCAGTTGTATTTTTTTCTTATTTTTTTTTTTCATTAATTCTGATTGAAAATATTTTTTTCTTTCTCTATCTCCCCATATTAAAAACATTAATATTCTATATGTAATAAAAAATAATTCTGTTATGTTTTTAACCTTTTTTTCGTTTTAAAACAATCAAAATAAATATAGTATTAGTATCTTACATTATATTCTTGTCTTGTTTTTACATGTTCCACGTTTTGCTGGCCTTTTTGTGTTATTAGTTCTTTCTCTGTTGTCTATAATTTTACTTACGTACTGCCTTCATTACTTGATAACTTTATTCTTCAGTCTGTGATGCCACCGTCTCTTATTCCTTTCACCTGGTGAATATTTCGCTCCTCGAAGAAAGTAGAATCTGTCTTCAGAAACACGTGCGGAGTTTACTTCACAATCGTGATTGTTAAACAAGACGTTATTTAATTTAACAACGGTATTTTACGTGTATTTTTGGAACTTGCTTCCAATCTTAAGTATGTCTAGTTTAATTTTTTCCACCAATCCTTCTGCTGCAGAATTCAACCATCATGCCTCTAACACCTCTGTTCTTTCTCTTCCAAGCCCTTCCCTCCCCTCCAAGACACACACGCTACCGACGACGACGTGCTAACTGCCAGAGTTTGCTAATTGTTTCCGAGGACCGGTAATTTTTGTTGACATCTTTAATGAATTTGTAGTAATCAAATTGCTTCCTTCACTCTTCACGCAAGCTGCAAACGGCAAAGATTCTTACAGGGGGGGGGGAGAAATCCGGAGTTATCACCCCCCTCACCCCCTACACACACACATAGCCTTTTTAGTCTCCGTCTTTCTCTTCGGCTTATTTGTCGATAGTGAAAAGCCACCTTGTCTCCCTGCGTAATTATAGGTAGAAAAAATTCTGTCGATTTTGAGGCACATTAGCTTATAGCTTATAGGGGAAGGGGCAGACCAGGGAGGTGAGAGGGGGGTGTCAGGAAAGATTATAGTGACCGAAGGCTTCCCCCCCCCCACCAACCTTGCCCTAACATTTTCTGTTAATGGCTCTAGTTCGGTAATTAAGGATAACTCAGCTAGGCTCAGTCTTCAGATTCTCTCTCTTTCTCCTCGCAGGTTTCTGCCTCGGAAATAGCTTTTCTGTTCTAGCCCCCCCCCTCCCCCCTCATTGCACTTTTTGCCCCCCTTCGAATGAGGAGATGCGTAATGATTGTGCGATAAAAAGGTTTCGGATACAGAGCACTAAATAAAAAAATTCGATTTTTATTTCATTTTTTTCCTCTTTCCTATTCTACGGCGGGTCTATTATAAATATTGGGCATTTAAAATGATTTTTTCCCCTTAGTTTTTATACCCACTGAAGTCTGTGTTCCCCTATTTATAATGTCCACCTGCTTTTCTTCCCCCCCCCCCTTCCTCTTTTGCGAGCTGCTTTTGATTTTCATTAGATCTGGGTGTTCATTTATTTTTAGTTATTTTCGCCGCTGCCTCCCCTCCCCCACCTCCTTTTTTAGTACTCCCACAAAAATAATTTCTGTTTCATAGGAATTGATTACTATAAACGGAAAATTCGAAGTTTTCCACTTCTAGCAATAATGGATTTTTACTATTAATTTTCGAACTAGATAACCAATGTTCTAGAGAGAAAGAGGGAGTGGCGAATTAAATTACTTTTTTCGTGTAGTTATCGAGTTTTTTTTTATTTTTTAAGTTTTTTCCTCCTCTTAAATTGGAAAATTCTCTACTTTAATTTTTTGAAGTGAAAAGGGAAACGTTGGGGGTGATTTTTTTTTACTTTTCCAGTATTAATCCAAAATCGACATTGACGAGAGCCCGAGATACACGCGTAATGCGTTTTATAATATTCCTTAGACGTATTTGAAATTAAATCACCAGAAAAAAAATCAGATTTTGTTGGATAATGTAATGAAAGTAAAGGAGTTTTTTTATGAGCATGTAATTAATAGGAAAACGACTTAGAATTATTTATCGCCGATTTCTCTCAAGTATATGTGTTCTTTTTGCTCAGCGCTAAATGTGTGTATATTGATTTATTATTTGATGAAGAGCCAAGGTAAAGCTAATATGAAAATGCAGTAATTTTACTTACTTAGTTATTTGATTTTAATGTTGAAACAAACTTATACTGGAGACACATCTTTGCCATAAAAAAAAAAAAAAAAAAAAAAAAAAAAAAAACTCATGTTCTGATCTTGACTTGCTGAATATCATAATATTTTTAACATCAGCGTATTCAAAATCAACAAAACTTTTTCCAAATATTTATTACACGTACAATAAGCATGCACAATAAGCGTACATACGTACAATAAGCCTTTTCGTTAGTTTAGTCTAAGTCGTTGTCACTACGGTTCAATATGTTATTTCAAGATTGAAAACAGCCAGTTAAATTTCAAACATTCTCCCTTAAAAATCAAATTCAAAGAGTCAACGCTAGAATGCATGTACAGTCAAACTACTCTTTCATTATGCTGTACCAGATTTCGATATTTTGGTCTCAAACCTGTCTGGTCTTCTGTGGTGATGTAAGTAAGAAGAATTAAAACGATACTTTAACTTTCGAAAAACATAAAAAAAAACACAATTAGATATTTAATGAAATTGGATTTTAAAAATAAAATCAGTCAAATTTTAAATGCCTGGTAAATATATAAAAGAATAGGTGTATATGTATATGGAACATTATATCAAGGATCAAAATCAACAAAGTACTGAAATTAAAATAACATTAAAGTACTCAATTCATCATAGACTGAAAAGACTAGAACCAAAGATTTATATAATGAAAAAAATATATGAAAATAAAAATCCCTAATAACAAAAATGTATAAAATACCCTTTATTTAATGCTGTGGCGGATTCGCTTCAACACAGGGAAGCTTTTTTATTCTTTTTGTATATACATTAAAATAAAAATGTTTCAAATGCACTTTAACTTACATTAAAGCAAATTATCGATTCATTTTTATAAAGGTAAAAGGATTAAATTAATTAACGTTTACATGAAATATCGGAATCATAATGAATTGATAATTTGCAAAAACATTAACATATATAACAAAAATAAGATACGCGCTTTTTTAAAACAGAAAATACAAAACAAGAGAATACAGATATGTGTGTAATACCTCGAACTTTCTTCTAAATAAAATTTTTCAATAGAGTGTCCTATTAAATTCATCATATAGTTCAAAAGATTTTTCCTTAATGCCTTTGAGGAAAATTTGAGAGGAGTTACTTTGAAAATAAAAATAGATTAAATTAATTTGAGTTATTTTTATTATTACATTTTTATTTAACAGTTATTACGTTGCTTGAATTCCAAATTCATGTTGAATGAAAAGCAATGTAAAATAACTATATAGTTAAATGGCAATAAGAAAAAATACTCACTTTCTATACAAAAATCGAAAAAAATGCTTTCTACTATTTGTTTACTATCTTTATTGAAATACTCGTTAAATCACTACAGTTATACCATTGTGACAGTAATTTTTTATGCTGTATTATGCATAAACCCATAATAAAATTATTCTACACAAACATAAAGTTTAAATTTATAAATTCATTTTCATTCATTTTTGATATAATGAATATAAGCATGTACTTTTGGCTTGTTCTAGAAGAAAATAACATTTTAGAACCCATTGTATTTTTAAGCCCCCAAAGAGAGATTTATTTCATATATTTTTAAATTAACTTAATAGTATTTATTTTACAAAGACTGTCTCATTCTACTTAAAGTTTTGTGTTTGTCTTCCAGTGCTATTTTATATTTTTGGTATTTTTAAACAATTTCGTTAATTTTTTAATAATAATTGCGAATTAAGTCTGCATTTTACAATAACAATATAACATGAATAATTAAATTTGATAATTAGAACAAAATTTAAAAAGGGAAATAGAGAAAAATGTCTCACAAAAAATGTCACAAAATGTCTCTGTCAAATTTTTGAGTTGGTGTTTTGAATTTTCAGCACATCTATCAACTTGCATGTTTTGTTTAAGTTTTCCTTTCTATGATAATCCGATAAGCATATTAACTAAAGGAAAACAATAATTTTTCACAAAAAAACTTTGAATTTCTATTGATCTTGTTACATGAATGGGCTAGTAAAAATGCAGAACGCTGCACTCAATTATATTAAAAACTTATTCAGCAAAAATAACTTGAAAAATCATTCTTCGTTGCATCAAATATGTCCCTTTATTATTTTTCCAATGAAATGCAAATATGACCTTGTTACTGCAAAAAACAGAACCCTTTGAACCACTCTCTATTGGAAATGTGATTTTAATTTTTAGTAGATCGTATAAAAAGATAATCCATTTTTCTATACCGAGTGTATTTTTACAAAATAAATTATTTTAAGGATTCATCATATCAAAAACAATAGATTCTCCCTAAATACAAAAATAAAATGTTTGAAAGTAATTGAGCTTTTATGTGAATTTAATTACTTGTAACGCAATTGACATTTTCTTTAGAAAGCATAAAAAATATTCTTACATGCCTTATAGAAAAATAATTAAATCTGCGGATATTGATTTCTGAATGTTAAAGCAATATGTTACGATAGCAAAATAAAGAAAAAAAATACCACCAACAAAGAATATGGCATATTTTAACAAGTGAAGTAAGTTTTCTTTCTTTTTTCACACTTTCAAAACAACAGCTGAAAATCAGTTTGAAGAGATCTCATAAAAAAAGAGTGAATTTCAACTAACATATTCACTACACCATCGGCGGCACAGTTGCGACATTATTTTACTTGTAAAAAACCCCTAAAAACTGTCAAATCACGTCAAAATTCAAGCACCATCTGTCTTTAGAAAGTTAATAAAGTCGTCAAAATAAACAAAAATCTCTGCTGCTTAGAGAGAAAAAAAATGAAAACGAAATTCAACAAGTTTAATTTCTTTCTACAAGTGCCGTTGCTCGATTTCCTTTTCCGCTATCTAATTAAAAAGAAACAAGAGAACAATTCAGAGAAAATTAGTCATAATTTCATTTGCGCCTCGGGGTTGCAGAAGTACTTTTCCATTATTTTCATTTCCCCTCTCAATTTTTTTTTAAATTCTTCTCTTATATATAGACTAACCGGGAGAAGGGAAAAAAAAGTGGAAAAAGTAATTTTTGCTTTTATTTCTTCTTTTCAGAATTGACTCCTTTCGGGTGTCTTAGAATCACTCACAATTAAATAAACATTTTGAAAACCAAGCCCGGAAAGGGAAATTAATTTCAAAAGCTGTTGAAAACGAGGGGGAAATGGGGAAGGAAGGGGGGGGGAAGAGCCAGTTTGGGGAATTTTTCCTCTTTTCACGGTTTGTTGGTACGGCACAATGGTGAAGTGGATTTTGGGGCCCCCCTTTTCCCCCACGAATAAAAATTTTCGCTTCAGATTTGGAAAAGAATGCATTGTTTTCCGCTCTTACGCTTTTACGGATGAAAGTGATTAAAAAAAGGGGTAGTTATGGGGAAATAGATGCAAAAGGTAATGAGGCTGATGTATTTGCCATGAAATGTGAGTATGAATTTCATTGTTTCCAAAATGACAGCTGAGTAATTTTTTATGGAGTATTAATTAATTTGTTCTTAGAGAACTGCGTTATGCTTTTTTAAGATTAAGCAAGAATTTTAAATAATTTATCTAAATTGTTTCGAGTATTTAAAGTTTTAACAATTGACTTGGAATTTGTATGGTTATTTAAAAATTACAAGGATTCAACTTTTTTACACATATATAATAATTTCCAGTTTTAATGAACGTCTGAGATAAGAGGTTTACTAAAACCGAAATATCCTAATTAATCATAAACGGACAGAAATAGTTAACGGTAAAACTAATTACATGATGAAAAATAAAATTATTAATGACGGAATGATCAGCCGGCAGAACGGCTGCCAATAACTGCACGTAATTAAGGGAGACCTCCAAAAGGTGGATGCTCGGCTCTCTTAAAAAGTGTCCAACTTTCAGAGGTATCCAACTTATAGAGGTATATTTTAATATTATGGGAACGTTTCGTTCCCCAGAAAAGTGTCCAACTTAAAGAGGTGTTCAAGTTATGGAGGTGTCCAACTGCATTTATTTTTAAGACCATGCGGCCAGTATTAGCGTTGAAATTGTAATACATATCGAACATTTCCACCTTTAAATCAAGATATCTCATCCTCTAAAAATTTACTATTCAGTATTTGACAAGATAACATATTATAGAAGAATTCTGTCTTAAAAAGAGAAAGTATTCAAATTTAATATATTGAAAAGAAAACTAATAAATTCTCACTCCTTAAAACTTTGATTTCTCCCCCTTTTTTGGTGGATGCTATCACATTATTTGCAGTTTGAGATATGAAATGCATATAAATTTTCTGCTACACATTTTTATACATTTAGTATAAATAACACATTATTAGCTTAGCAAAAAAATTATTAGCTTTCGATTATAATATTTCAATTTTGACTTTCCGAAAAGATAAATCCTTTTTAAGCGCATTATATTAACAGTGTACAGTAAATCATTGCTAAAATTTCGACTACAAAAAGGAAGAAGGTTCTTTTCTTGTTTTTGTTTAATTAGTTTCTTCCACGGAGGAAGAACTCTCTCCAAAGACGCAATGGAAGAGATTCCTCTTCACTCTCAAAAGTTATTTCTCCAATTCACGGAAATTTTGCAGCAATCAGTGATGCCGGAATATTTCCGTTAATTGACGAATATCCGTTTCTTTTATCTCCTGTCAATTGAAGAAACTTCTTTAGAATTAACGAAATTTTTCCTCCTCTTGAGATTTTGAGGAAGAATTCACGGAAATATTACGTTTCACAGGAGTACGGAAATTATTCGTTGAAAAATGAGGATAAATTAGCGTATAAAGACACATTCTCAAAAACTATTACTTCAATTCACGGAAATTTTTCTGGCAGCAGTGCTGCCGGAATATTTCCGTTAATTGACTCGTATCCGTTTATTTTTCTCTCCTGTCTATTGAAGAAACTTCTCCAAATTCACGAATTTTTTTCCTCTTCTTCAGATAGTGGAGAGAAGAATTGACGGAAATATTACGTTTCCAAAGTGTACGGAAATTATTCGTTGAAAAATGAGGAATCAACTAGTGTATAAAGACGAATTTTTCTGAGAGTGTTCTGCGCACAGCGTTACTTCACCGAATTAAGAACTATTTGAGAAATTCAAGTCAGCGAAAATAAACCCTGTAAGTGAAAGGAGAATTTCAGTCTTAACTTCCACGATGGAAACCAACAAGTAGATATAGACATGTCATGGACAGAATGACAGAATGACGTGTTAGGATAGAATGACATGTTCAAGAATACTTAAGCTGACTGATTTTAAAATAAATTATTTTTTAGTTGTCAGTTAACCTGTTAATCATTTACAGTAGCAACAATAAATAATCAGTTCATTAGCTCTACCTCATTATATAATTAAATAATTTTATCAGATCATTATTTATACTAATTGTTAAAGAAACACCAGCAAAAATCTTTAAATACAGAACATATTTAAAATTTACCTTCATGAAAAACATGTTCGACACATTGATAATCTTCTTTTGTTAAGTCAATGAAGAACTAGTAATTATCACGATTATTGGATCTAAATTTAGTTTAAATAACTTAAGTAAGAACAGCTTATTCTATAAATAAAATAAAAGAAATCATATTTAAAACTAATTTGTACAACATATTGCTTTTCAGAATCTTTTTACATCTTTTTTTTCGATTTAAAAAGCCTTTTTCATGCTTGAATTTTTTTTTAAACGGGCTCTAGAAGAGAAGGCTATCCGCTCGTCGCGAATGTGTTTTATTTTATTGTTCTATCTAATTGGTTTCTTTATTTTGTCTGAATGTATTTCTATTTGGAAATAATCTACAAGTTTCAATGGTTCTCTTTAACAGGATGCCTTTAAAAAGTTATGAAATTTGGGTTAATTTAAATGGTGGTTTTAGATTTATTAAATTCACCATTAGACTGAGGGTGCGATTAAGAGACTTTGGGAGGGGGGAAGGGGTACCGAAGATATACACATTTTGTTCTCCAGCAATCACACGGTTCTCAAGACAAGTATCATCCACTATACGCCTGCTGAGCAGTGAATATAACATCTCTGAATAAGCAAGTTAATTAAAATATCGAATTTTATAGTGATAAACAAATTCCGATTTTTTAATAGCTTAAAAGTCACAATGGAATTTGCTTTGAACTCCAGTAACATAACAGTATTACATACGCCAATTGTGTTTCAAATCGTGAGTTATCTTGTACGTCAGCACACATCACTATATGTGTTGTTCAGAGTTACTTCCGTACTTTCTGTATAGCGTTCTTCCACAATTTTAGTCCTTTGACGCACGGCGTACTCGCCGTGAGGACTCAGAACTCTGAAGTTTTGACTGTTGTCAGTCACGAAGAATAAATTTGACTTTAAAAAAATACTTGAGGGTGACATAGTTACACGAGAATCCTTTACTTTTTAGCACATGATTTCCCGTAAAAATTGCCGATTATTTGTAAAATTGTCAGGATTATTTTTAACAACGCCGGCATCTGCTGAGAACTGTAAGAATACCGTGGAAATACATTGATATAGAAGAACAACTAGATAGACTGCCCGATGTCGAAAAAAGGGCAACTGTTGCCATCGTTCGATTTAACTACCAGCAAGATGGTAGTCGATTGAATCGTTCATCGCTTGCCACAGATCTAGAGACCATTTTTTGACACAGCTGGCTGTGTGCGCACAGCCAACTGTGTCAATATGGCAACGGCTGCACTTTTTTCGGCATTGGGAAGTGGTTGAGCTTCAAAGGGTGTATATCCTCAGAGAAGATGGGAGAAAAGAGCCTCAGCAACTGCTAACAACCATACTGGAGGACTTTTGTAACCACGGATTCAGCGAGTTACATTCTCTGTATGAACGGTAGCCCGCAGTGGTAAATTGATGATCAAGTTCTCAATTCTTAATCGTTGGGCTATCATGGCCTCTGCCTAGTGTAACTTATATGTCACTGCTTGTTTACGAAGTCATCATCACTTTGCAATGTCACCGGAGAGTTTTATACTGGCATTTATGATGCTTTTTGGGAATTTGAGAGGGACATCGAGATCTATGGCTCTTCACACTCTCAGGCCTTCATGTAGGTTGCTCCTAAGTGCAGTATCATCTTTATTTAAAGATACAATTTTAAATCCCAAAATATGGGCAAGCACATAAATACATCTTCTAACGGGATTTAACCCGAGAACGAACTATTTGCATAGCGGCCGTCAGAGACAAGTGTGCAGACCCTCCCAGCCATCAGGTCGACATTTTTGATGTTGGATGTTGAATGTCATAGCCAAGTTCCTATGACTCATTTGAGGTTCTTCTGTGGCGTCTGATAACTTCACACGTTGCAAGGGAAATCACATTCTTAGCATTGTGCTTTACTGGTTTCACGTGGTTATGTTCTTATATTGATTCATCTGAATTAGTGTAATGCATCTTAGCAGTTGGATTTCTTTATGTATAAGAAAGTACAATGCTTGACAATTAATAAGGAAGTACTAGTTTTTTCAAGCTAGCGTTCGCGACAACTGGTCAATCACAGTAATACGAAATGCAGATTACGTAGCAGTGCAGGACTTGCTTTCTAAATACAAGATAGCGTGGATCTTTCTTCGTTCAAAAGTGCTTTCAGTTAGGCATTCGATAAAAATAGCACCATAAGTTGTGAAGTTATTTCTGTGAAATTCAGACTGGAGTGGTAATAATTAAGAGTAAAAGTCTGCAAGTCATCATTTGTGTCTTTGCGGTCGTGGACGAGCAGTTGGACCACTCGAATCTGGTCAAAGTGTCACTTGTATGTTGAGAGTAATAGGCGTTTCAAAAAGGTGTCATATCGCGAAAAAAATGTCTCTGAAGGTGGAAATTCTGTGCGAAAGCATGCCGGGGTCGTAGAAGAAACATGACCTCTCAAGGGCATTGATATATGTCTCTAGTGGCGAAAAAATGCATGACATCTCACTCCTAGTCAGATAGCGGCAGGCATTGCAACCGCTCTGTACAAATGTATCAAGAGGAACCATTTCTTGTAGATTAAATCAGGTTAGTTTGTATGCATGGAAGCTAGTTCAATGCCTCCAACTTCAACTATGACATCGTAGAGAAATGTTACGTTGGTGAAAGGAACGTATTGGTTGGTGTCAGCAACACTGGTCCAGGGTAACGTTCTCCGAATCCCATTATGAATCCCATTTCAATGTGACAAGTGATTCTGGCCACCAGTCTGTGTGGAGATAGAAGAGAACACGTTGCACACCACGCAGTATTCAGGAACGTGATCGATATGGTGAAGGCGCGATGGTGTGGGTAAGCATTATGCACAGTGACAGAACACCGCTTCTCATCTGTGAGCCGTGTCACATTACCATGATCACATTACCGTTACATATCAGTGTTAGTGCAGAGAGATTATTCTGAATCATGTTCGTCTTTTCGGGTTCTGTGGTAGGTCCAGACTTTCTATTTATGGACGACAATGCACACCCACGCAGGACCCCTGAAGTATCGGGTGCCCGAGAAAGTGAAAATATTAAACGTAAGACATGTCCTGCTTACTATCCTGACCTAAACTCTATAGAGCTTGTCTGAGATGCTCATGAAAGACGTGTTTCACAAAGAAATCACCCTCCCCGAACCGCCCAGCAGCTGAAAATCACCTTGAGAGAGGAATGTGGCAATACCACCCAAGGACTCCTCAATAGCTTAGTAGGCAGCATGAATAACATATGCAAAATGTGCACTTATGTCAGAAAAGGTTACACAATTTATTGAAGTACTCATAAATGTTTCGTTCGGGTAGGAAGACCCCTTTTTTGTGGCTGCTTGGGAGTGCTCCAAAAATCACTTTTCCCCCTTTGTGCAAAATCAGTACCATTTTGATTAAAAAAGAATGTACATTATTTATATTAAATATGCACTAAGTTTCATTCTAAGTCTATTGGGAATTATCGTGAAAAAGTATGACTGAGCAATTGTCAACCAGTGTATATTTTACACACAAGGATGTGGACATTAGATGGCATATCGATGCTTCGAAAGTATATTGGGGTGAGCTGCTCATAATTTGAAAGTCATGCTTCTACTGCTGAATTCTTAATACATGTCAATACATTCCGTTTGATTTTCATTTAATAAAAAAATTACATCAACCATAAAAAAAAACATTAAATGGTTTAATTCGACGAATTTTAGATTCAATAAAATATTTTGTAAAACAGAAAAGAAATATCCTGTTTGACATATTGACTAAAGAAATGAAAGTAATAAAATGTCATTCAAAAATAAGAAAATATATAGATAAATAAATAAATAAAATACCGTAAAAAATACTACTTTATCATACTGTGTCCCCTCTTTTCTCTTTTACTTTCTTTTAACATTGTCCACAATAATAAATACTTTCATATTATTGCTCTGAGTGGCGTTTTTTAATATCTCAAAGTCGATTCTTCAATTCTAGATTTGATGGCGGCCGGGAGGAAAAAACAAACAAGCAAATAAAAATTTCTCCCGGATTCTCCCGTTTTTGAAGTAATACGTCGTAAAACGCATCCTATCAGCCAATATCCAAAGATTAATGTAGAAACATGCGAACGTCATAAAAGCAGAGTTCTTCAGCTATTGGAGTTGCATTTATTTTGCCCGAACTCTGCCGTTAACGTCATGGTTTAAAAACAGCGGTCTGAGAAGCGTGACACGGTGTATTGATTTTTATTTTTTGAGATTTAGCGAGAGAGAGAGACAGAGATCAGTATTATTGCTTGTTATTTCTCTAGTGGCCGAATGCTGCAGTTAAATACGTAATAAAAATAAAAATAAATGAGTATAGTTCGGTGTAATAAAACGGATTGATCCGATACGTTGTCTGATCTAAAAATTTAAGATTTTTATTGTAGAATTTTATGTGATGCGTTTATATGTTGAGATAACTGACCGCTACAGCCTGTCGTTTTTTGAAAATAACCAGATGTGCTTGTAAATTTTGTAAATAAGTTTGAATTTCCAAAAAATCTGTTTTATAAATAGGTGAAGTTTAATTGAAGAAAATTTATTTTAAAATGTAACAAAACATTAAGACATTGAAAATAACTTGCGAGAGTCAACACACAAGGCAGTTGTTTTTAAGTAAAATTGGTGAATTGGTGATTGGACTGCTGATTGGTTTATTTCTCTTTGGGTTTGATTTACAATAAAAGTAGATCATGCAATGAACTAAAGATTATAAAAACTGAACTAGATTTAATGATTACATTTTTATTGATTGTATACGCGGTTGCATGTGTATCAATAGGGTTTGACACTTGGGCTCCTCTGGGTCACAGCCAGTATTTGAAGTGACCATAATGATCGTGTAGTTATTTCTCAGTTAAATGATAAGCCGATTACTTACTTATATTTTTACTCCATGTCTAATTAACAAGTCGAAGTCTTTTTAAAATTTATTTTTGCAGACATTATGACTTAAAACCGAAATCCGAAATAAATAATCATAGGTATTTTTCATCGTATTTCTATTAAATTTAATATACGTTGAAAATGTAATGAAAAGTTACGGCACATTTTTATGGGCCATAAAAATGCATCATAATTTTTTCAAGTGCAGATTTTTTATCATAGTTTTTGCATAACTACTAACAAAATAAAGGTGTTACTCAGTTTAAAGCTTAATTATTATTATAAATATTTTAAAAAGTCCACTAAAATATTTTTTTGTGTTGTACTGTGGATGAGCAGAAAAAAAATTCAATTTTTTCTTTCTTTTTTACCCCCCAAGCCGTAATGCTACGCAAAAGTTGATAATTTGGATGACCAAAAAGTTAAAAAATAAATTAATTAATCAATTAAAAAAAATAAATCCGTTTATATCTTCTGGCCGTGCATTTGCTCAAAATTTGGAAAAAGACATTTTTATACGGTAATTTAATTTTTAAAATCTGTCTAGTAATGATTATAATAGTTGAAATTCTTATGTATTGGAACCATAAAAAATAATATTTAAAATTATGTTAATTCATCAATATCTTTCGGTCGCGTATTGCTCACAAAGTTAATGATAAAAATTTACATAAAATAATAGATTGCAGTTTAAGAAAAAAATATTATTTACATATTTTTTATTCATTGAATACAAATTTAAAATCTAATTACCTTAGAACATTAGTAACTTTTTGAAACAGATTTTGTTAAATTGAAAATTCTAAGATTTTATGTGAAGAGTTGCAAGTAAACAAAAATAGTGTTGAACAGCTGAACTTTTCCGTTTTCACTAATTATTAGCATAAGGTACTTAGAAATTTAATTTATGGGTGAAGTTAGACATGGTTCACTTTGACAGCATAGTCATTCTTATAACACCATCGCCAGTCTCAACTCCACAAACTTTCCTTGAGGATTCTGTCAGAGTTTCACACATCTTTCAAAAAATGTGCATGAACTGGAAATGTCTGGAATTTTACGAGTATATTCCAGACACTTTGAACCATTTTGGATATGCAAACGTAAAAATTCTTTATTAAAAACACACATAAATTAAACATAGGGAGGACGTACGTTTTGTACGAAAGGAGCACTCTTCATATGCTGCTAGAATGTCAACCTACACGATGGCAAGAAGGCTAGGGAATGAAAGAAGGAAACAGAATATTAGATAGGATGCATAGAAAAAGAGGATGCGCAGAATTTACTTTTGAATGTGAGAGCGGAGATTTAAATTTATTAATTAGAGTTAAATAACTGTCATGTTACCTCCTTCCAAATGATTAATTTTCTTTGTTTCAGTAATAAGCAAACAAACCGTTATCAGGTATTTTGCTTGATTTTGGTGAATCACAGCTGACAGTTATATTGCATTCACATAAATCAGTTTTTGCTGCACACACAGTTAACAACACAAAATAATTTTCAAGCTGCTACGTCAAAAACTAAAATAAATTTTGGTTAAACTCGTACATTTTCTGATTAAATAAATCTTTATTACTTTGTTAAATACTATATTGACAATTGGAAATAATTGATTCTTTTATTATTAACTTTGAGAACCAAGTCATACCTCTCTTGTGAACAATACCGTTATCAGCAGTAGAAAATTACCCCACAAAAGATGCTTGTTTGAACAATACACTTCACATAAAAACTTAATTTTTTTTTCAAATAAAAAAATCTGTTTATAAATACTATTAATGGTCTGGAGTAATTTGATTTTAAACATTTAAACTTGTAGTCAATAAAGGAAAACAATAAATTAGTACTTTTCCCTTAAACTGATTTTTTTTCAAGTTCTCAGTAAATTTGTAGGCAATGCACGACCGGAAGACACTGGTGGATTTAAATAATGTTTAAGCGCTATTTTATCTGGTTCGAATACTTAAGAATTTGAACTATTATATTCAGTAAGAGGCAAATTTAGAGATATTGAAAATTACCAAAAAACTTTTTGTTTTGTTTTGTTTTGTTTTTTTCCCCTCAAATTTCCAGGAATTTTACAGCAGATGCGCAACCGGAAGATATGAACCGATTTTATTTCTTTTTTGACATCCTATTAGTCATCCGAAATCGGAAATTTTCCATGATATTATAACTATAAATAAATGAAAAAATCGACCCACCCAATTGTACAGTGTTTATTTATTCTTAAAAAAGTGTGATTTAAACTGCATTTCAAACGAACAGTTTGCTTATTTCACCACCATTTATTTTCTTTTAGACTTTTTTCACGTATTTTTTTTTCTCATAATTTGAGTTTCTTTGTTCTGTTGAAATACATTTTAGAAACTGACAACGAGTATATAACTGCTCAAGGATAGCTTTAAAAAATCTTTTAATGTGTTATAAATATGTGTCTTAAAGTATAAAATATATTCCAGAAGACTCGAGCAAAGAGCAATTGCGTACGAGAGAGTAATAAATCGCAAGTTTAATAAAAATAAATTAAGCCTCTTTGAAAGCTTCATTCCCATCACCATAGCAATTAAATAAAACACACGCAGACAGTTTGATAGCCCACCGAGAAACCTTTTAAACATCGCTGCACGGTATTTTTATTTCCATGCGAAAAGCATGTCATACACTTAATAATACGAGAAACGAAATGCAAAAAGACAGAAAAAGCTTTTATATGTGTTTTTCCCCCCATCCATTTCCATGTTCATTCTGGGATTTGAAAGAAGACGTTTTCAAGCTCCGGAAAAATATGTTAGCGAAATGAATATAAATCGCATCTTTTATTTCACAGTTTCGAGTTCAGAAACATAATCATGACAAGAGGAAGAAGTATTTGTGGCTTTTAGGTTCTAGTGGCTTCAAAAGACAGTGGCGCAAGTGGGACTTTCATCTCTTCCCATCCCCGAAATTAAGCCATTTTGAGATGTTTGTCTTCCACGTGAGTTTCTTGAATAATGATTGTGTTTCTTCGAAGTAGTATTTATAAAGATTTATTTTAATGTAACGAAGGTATTTAAATTGAATGCATATACGTATGAATACAGAATAATTTTAATGAACTAGTTATTTTTGCAATTTTCAAGAAGCAAAAACTTTATTGTGAAGTGCATTATCTATCATAATTCTTTAGATATTGCAGCATCTATTTACAACGCAAATGTATCAAATTCTCTTGAGAATTAGATGCACTTATTTTTCGATCATCCTATGAATGCATATTCTTTCATCAACAAATATTTTTTATTGTAGCAATTATTCTTTATAATGATTTGTTTTGTTTAATTCTTTAGTCTGAAATACATTCAGATTTTATCCATTATTTTACCTATTAATGTAAAAAGTAGTTACATAAGCAGCTTATTTACAATTTTTACAGGCTGCGTCACAATTCCCTCCTGAACTTGGATGGCTTGTAAAAATAAATATTACCCAGTACAGCAACAAAGTTGACTTAATCCAAGTTTTATTTCACAAAAGTCCGATATGTGAACTTTTCGTGACAGCGATGGATTAATGCAATTTTGTCGGGGTGGGGGTGCGGGGAAGGTAATTAGTTTGTTTTCCAAGGAAGACAAAACTTGCAATGTTTCTTTCTCCAGTAAAGTCTTCTCCAAGTAAGAAACATTGCAAGTTTTGTTTCACAAATAACGGGCTTCCTCGTCGTTGGATTAGACGAGGTTCTACCGACGACAATCATCTTCTTTCGTGGCCACCTCGCTCACTGGATCTAATACCAGACGATTTTTTTATATGGCTACATAAAAGATCGTGTGTTCGTGCTAAAGACGAAATTTACACCAAAGGTTTACAACTTCATTTGTTACCATGTTAAAACGAGTGTGTGAATGCTGGAAGAATTTGACCTTAGACTTGATATCTGCCGCATCACGAAACAAGGACGGATTATGGAGGGGGGGGGGCAGCGGATAAGCTGCCGTCCCAATTCAGAAAAAAGAAATTAATGTAAAAGATCCTATTTTACTTCTGTAAAATGGTTGTATATGTCGATTTTTTAACTAACCGTCCCCACCGAGAAACTAACTACCCTCCCCTCAACCCCAACTCCCTACAAAATTCCATTAATCCGTCGCTGTCACGAAAGGTTCACATATTGGACTTTTGTGAAATTAAACTTGTAACATTTCTTTTTCCAATATAGTCAACTTGTAGCTATTTTCTATAAGCCTTCCAAACCCGGAAGTGAATTGTGACACACCCTGTGTTTTTAAGAACTAAAGTTTGCGCTAATTTTTAAAGTGTTAGAAGAAGAGGCACTTTGTTAGATAATCAATTGAATGCGAAATGATTAGCATGCTTAATTAAGATTTAAAGTAATTTTTAATGTAAGAGATTTTAGTGGCTTTTGTAACATCATATAATTTATTTCTCTGTGTGGCAGTAGTGAACTATTCTTTAAGCTCATAAGTCCGGGCTCGACTAACACTATGGGATTTGTTGTAAAATTGTCTGCTCATTCATGGGGGACAACATTATCCACCTACTGATGCTCCTTTAATAAAATTGCCAACACTTTCGGCCTTAGTAGTGGCGAATGTCTGCATGGCAATTCCCGCCATTGGAAAAAAATAATTTGTTCGTTTTTGAATGAAATAAAAATTTTAAAACGTAAAAATATCATGTCAACTGAATGAAAATGCATGAGTTTAGAAAAAAAAATATTATACTGATAAAAGTTTTTTGGGACAGGTCTGGTAAAAATAGTGTTAAACTGTTGAATTATTATCATTTACATCTTTGATAGACTTTTTCTCAAATATCAGGAACAGCTATTAGGTATCAAATTTAACTTTTGACTTCATATGATCTTTAATATAGGGGAAGGTGGCCTAAAATGATCTTAGCGGGTGAAATTATCCATTTGTTTTTTCTTACATACAGGTAGCACTATCTACCGGGTAATACATAAACTATTTACACCAAGAGAAGAAGAAGCAAATGGCGGTGTTCAAGCGATCTTAATATTACGCGTCTAAATAATTTTTTAAAAAAATTGGATTTCATAACATCTTTTATAAGGCAAGCACTATTTTTCCTATTTACTTAGATATACAGTCTTTCATGTACAGAAATATAACTTAGTTTATTGAATTACATTTGCTAAGTTTGCAGTGCTTCTTGGCATCATCCTGTAATCCGTCTTAAAATAGGCAAGCATTTTGACAGGAAAAATGGTCCATTGGCTAAGAAAATCAAGTAACGGGCGCTGGCCGTCATGTCATTTCTTCAGCCGCTCTCAAAATGCATGATTCCTCTCTCTTTTAGTTTACGCGATATCCAAGAGTTGCCAAAGAAAACGGAATCCCGCACACGAGAAAAAGTCATTTTTTATTTTTTGGGACACTTTTTTATTTAAAAATATCTATAAAGTAAATTATGTGTGCTATTCCTACGTAAAACCTATTTTATTAATCATGTATAGTCATAATTACTATTATATCCTTTTTTCTGATAAAAGCAATTTGCAAATATTTTCAAATGAAGGATCATTTTGCTCTTTGGTGAGGGGAAAGGGATGATAGCGTTTCAAGGTTCAAATTGATTTATTGTACAATTTTTTTTATTTTTAAAAGCAACATTTAAAAAGAAAATTGCATGAGTAATTTACTCGTAATAAATTTTGTTACATAACAGAATTAAAAATGAAGTTTGTCGGTGAAACTTTAATCATGCAATAACTTAGGTGTAAACATATTAATTTAATTAATTGTTTAGATATCAATATAAGATTATTAACATATATTTGACTAATGCATCGTTTATTAAATCATTTAACTGATATTATTGCACATTCTTTATTTGCATAGTGCACATAAATATCAGTGAATAGATTAATTACAACAGTAAAAGTGGTGCAGCTATTGCTATTACATTCTTACTATCTAAACTACCATATTACATACAGATTATTAAATGTAATGATACAGAGCTATATAAAAAAAGACTATGGACATATGGTAGAAGTTTTGCAAGATCACCTGTTTAATACCAACACATTCTCAGAAAGTATTATCATAACGCCAGCTAATTTATTATTCACAGCTTTTTTATCGCACGAAAACACGCTTTTCAAACTGCACTTCCACCCCCATGCTTCCTTAGCGGACAAAACATTACGTAAACGCACTGTTCCTTTAGTTGGAAGACGCATTAAGCGAAGAGATGCTATTAGACTGTGGACCTATGGCAGAATTTTCCCTTTTCGGGAATCGGTTGTCAGCAGACGCACACAATCGATGGAAGGTCGTTATTAAAACGACACAGATGAAAAGGACGAGATGACACTTGGACGACGTCTCGGTATGTAACATGAATGCGTAACGAGCGCAAAGCCGAGAAATATCAAAAATTCTCCCGGTTTTATTAATTACGGGAGGGAATGGCGGGAATAAAGTAAAACAATTCATTTCGAGTGTGAAAAGATACGCGGTTTGAAGGATATTAAAAACCCCTTTTTGTGAAAATGAGAGACGAAATACAGAGTAATGAGAATTCAAGTGCTTACGTTTTGAGTCATAGTTTTATTAAGCTGCAGAATTGTGATTTTATATCGAGAGAGAGAGAATGAACGGGTTGGAAAAGTATTTAAACCTATGTCTTGTGCTTCTTGAAAATATATTTACAGTGACTGACTAAGGCAAAAGCAGGAGAGTCAGATGCCCGGCTCCCAGTCAAAAGGGAGGGGGGGGTCGTCAAGAAATTTTTCCACTGTATTTTGTAGAAATGTTTTGTTTCTAGAAAAATTTCTCTACTTCTCTGTTTAAAGATTTATATGAAAAAAAAGCTATTAAAAACATTTTGAGTAAACTAATAAGTGTCTGGTCAATGCAATCATGTGTCGGGTGGTACCAAAATTTCGTACTTTTTTAATGACAAAATGTTCCAAGCATCAACAAGACTAGAGGGCCTGGAATTTAAGTAAGTCTGTAATTCCAGGTTTCCTAACTTTTGTAAGCTGAATGAGCATATATGTATGAAAGGGAAAACTGCCCAGGACCACATGTTTTTTTTAGTTGAACTCTATATAGTTAGTGATTTTCAATATTTGTTTTTGAGTAATTATAAAAATGATTTACAATATATTGATTATTTAACTGTTTAATTTTCAGATTCAATAGCTTTCTTTCCGACGCAGAAGAAAAGAAGTAAACTAAGAAAAATGGAAATAAACGCCCAAGACATGGCTTGACTGTATACTGATTCTTGTTAGTGTTACCGGCTTAGCTCAACCAAAACGATTTATTACTTCCGTTTTATTTATATCTGTGCTGCTATGCATGTCTCATGTTAATAGTTAAAAACTATGCTTCTTATATACGTCAGTTGACAGTCTCGTTATTTTATCCCTACTGTGTCATTAATAAATGCAGTTTGATATCTTAATAACAGCCACGAAGAACTATTAGTTGTATTTTTGAGGTTGTGTTTTTATGTCTGAACTAGTCATGAATGATTCCTGGATGCCACGCAGTGAATTTCTGGATTCGACAATAATTTTTACTATCTTTGATGTCTTTAGATGTCCGAAAGATCCGGTAAATGCGTTTTCCCCGTCAATGAGATGTCCCACTATTCTGTAATTTAGTCATTATGTCCAATACTGTTTTTTTTTTAATTTTCTGTCTTACATTATTTTCTGTATTAATGACAGATGATTAATTTTACCTTTAAAAACTGGTTGACCAAAAACACATACAAAAATTTCTATTCTGAGTCAGAATAGTTGTTTTTGATTTTATCAAAACTTTTCGTCAACTTTTACTGAAAGAAGAGCAAATTCCAACAAATAAACTGAAATCTTTGTATAAAAACCTCTTTAAATAGCATTAAAAACTGTACTTAAGTTTCAAGTAGCACAAACGATCCGCTATTCATTACAGAGAGATGTTCTCATTTCTCCACGGTGAAGAAGGGTGGACCTTTTCTGCCACTTGAAACTTATTTACATACTTTTTTTTATTGATATTAATGTTTTGTACTGTAACCGCAGGAACTAGGCTGAACTTTCGATTCCCAGTTGGTCTACAATGTCGTGTTAGAAAAAAAAAAAAATAAAAAACTTGATTATATATTTTCACATATTTAAACACTACATGATTTCAAATTGATACAAAATTCAAAAGTTATTCATTTTGCTAGGTTTCTTATAGCAATATCGAAATTTATTCTCAGTTTATTGAAATGTAAACATTTCATATAGAAATGCTTCCTGCTGATAGACAATTATAATTACTATAATGACTATCAAATTCCATCTAAAATGACTTATCAGGTTGTAACGAAAGTTCTCCGCCAAATCTGCTTGAGTCAGCTCATGCGGCACCCAGCGATTGAACTTGTACATGAAGTTTGTGTGATGCATAGCATAGCTAATGTGCATGGCATTAATATCTAACTCTTTAGCTAGCTCTCAAGTGGTTAAATACTGATCTTCTTCTACAAGTTCTCGCAGGTGGCCCTCCTCAACATCAGTAGGCCGGCCAGAGAGCTCTGCTCCTTGAATATCATAGACCCCGTTTTTTAACTTTCATTACCAAACCTTCACAGTGCCCTATGATACAACAGTAGAATCTAAATTACACACAAAATTCTTTGACATTCTGTAGCACTTTTTGCAACAGAACTGGAAGTAAATGATGGTTCTAATCCAGTAGCGTGATAGTTCCATTTCAGACACCTTGTACTTAATGATAACGATATTTTTTAACAACGCAGTGTTCTAGAGCAAGTATCTTTCTTTCAAATGACAAATACTGTTTGACAAAATATGAGCAAACACACCAACGTGAACTGTTTGCAGACGATATTTCGTAGTGGCGGGAAACTTTCGTTACAACCTAATACTTTCATCCAAGGGATCTAGAACATTTAATTTTGTACAAAGGTTATAAAGCAATTAACTTTAAATATACTCTGAATTAAAAGACTAATAAAACAAAGATTTGTATGTAAATAAACATCTAAATTAACCCTTTTGGTCTTTGGATATCTGAAATTTACTCTTTCACCATTTATCTTTAATTCCTCTTGTGTAGTTGAATAAATTCATCCCTTCTAAAATTTTACATTGAATAAGTATCATTAATACTTTAAGAAATTCTGATTCGCATGCAGTCAGTTAAAAACTAATTTTATTTCGATATTTTACTATTGTTATTTGTAAAAATACTGCTAAAATATATATTGCAAGTTCTCTAATGATAAGGACAAACTACATGTACCGTGATAGTTACTTTTTTATGTTGAAACTTAAACAATTAAAAGTGTTTAATACTTTGTGAGTAAACAGCTTAAACATGATTAAAAAAAGATTAAACCAAATAATCCCTATCCCATATAGCATACGACGCTACCATGAAGTTGTTGCTAAATGAAAACAAAGTATTATAACAAAACAATGCCACCATGTGTACGCATTGGATTTGTATTCAATGACTTATTTAAGAAAACAACACCTCTGAAACCATGGGTGTGAATAAATGAAACATGAGTTCAAAGAGTGGTTGAAATGAAACCTCAAAATCCATCACTCTTTGGGTACTCCACGGTCTGAACATATTTTGTAAAAACATCTTAATGTATTTCCGCTCTTTACTAGCAGTGGTATTTATCAGGTGTCACGGAGACCTTTTCATTTGGACTGGTAAATACCATTTTCTCCGCTCCCATCTTCAGAACAATCGAGACCTTTAGCCTGCTGCGAAGGGTTTCAGTCAACCAACCAACCTCTCAAACCTCCGCTCGCACAACACTACGTTAATTCTTTTTTTTTAATATTTTGATGAATACGACCATAACACGTTTAGAGGATGACATACAAACAGTAGTTCTTACTTTATAAATACCCGGCCCCTTTAGCAATTTGCTTAGGAAAAGAATAGTAATAAGGACATTGTTAAGCATGCAGAGGTATACACATGACGGCATCATAGATGCAATAGAAGACTCGTATAGTAACGCCTTTGAGAACGGTATCTGACGGAGACGTAAACAACCTTGGGTAGCGCGCGCGAGCTTGAAATTCCCACAGCGAGATCAAGTTTCTGCAAACCAAAAAATCTAAGTCTTTGCAAGTTCCGTCTCCGCGTAGAAGTATCCTGGCATGCAGGAGACACCTTCGCGCACTCTGTCCTTCACCGTACCGACAAATAGACAAATTGCGTCTCGCTAGCGGAGCGCAAAGAGAGCAATCCCGAGCATTCCTTCATTACTTTTGTTACTGCAATAACGAATGGTGTCCCGTGAGAGTAGTAGAGTGGGTAACAAAAATTAAAGGAGGGTTGGTTGGGAGGTTGGGGAGCTGACCGGGAAGGTGCAGTCATGCGCAACCCGAAAATATCCGTCTTCGGCACCGCTGGAGATGGTATGCGGGAAGCGAGAGAGAGAGATAGAAAGACTCATCGCTGCTGCTATGCCCCGAGTCGGCAGGTTTCTCCTCCAGCTTTTGCTCTCTTCTCTCTTTCTCGCAGAGGGCAAATTTTTCCCGATTTCTGGATCGGAGTGAGGAAGAGGGGGGGTGGAGTGTTGGGGGAGATGATAGCGATAAATTGAATGAGTGTTCGAGAGGTGGATTCTGATTGAAAGCTAACGTAAGTTAGCGGCAGAAACAGTAGGTAGTGGTAAGTATTAAAAAAAAGGATTGTCGACATTTTTTTAGTTGTAATGAAATGGTGCACATGAAGTGAAAGGAGGTGGGGCCATTTATTTATTGCTAAATGAAGCTTTTTTTTCTGTACAACAAAATATAAATGTAGACAATAAACACATCAGTTATTCCCCTCTCAATGAACTACAAATTAAATCAGTTTCCCACTACTTCACCTATCATTAAAGTCGAGCAATGGGAGGAGCAACGGTTCACTTGAGAAATACAAAACATTTTTGAGAGCAAAGAGGAAGCAGCATATGATTTTTAACCAAACGGTAACTATTAATTTCCAGCAGATCCCAACGGAAGAAGAATTTCCTCTTTAGGTAGAAATACAAACAGCAAGCTACTAGAGGGCTACTAGAGGCCTGTTTAATTTACGAAATCCACTTTGTAAACGGATATCTCTTCCAAATTGTTTTTTAGATTAATTAAATTTCGGGCCTATCAGGTAATACAGATTTAAAACATCATATCTAATTAATATCCATGTAAATTAACTTCTTCAAACAAATACAGATAATTTACTTTTAACATCACGAGCAACTGGTAATTGTTTAAATGCTCACTTTTTGAGAGCTTGAAAAATCTGATCTAAAGGCAATAAGAAAAATGCCATGTGTGTTCTTTTTATGAATACATTCAGGTGCTTTTGAAAATTGTTTACAATTTCACTTTGAGTTTATGAAAACTTGTATAAACATTAAACTGCTGGCACCTGTTAATTTACATCACATTCTGCAATTTATGACGATGCCAACAGTGATGAATTTCTGACAAGAATGGTATGTAGAACGAATTTCTTTTTCTGAAGAATATGAATGAAACAGTAAAACACACACACATTCGCCTTTTACTTTGTCCTCCTCACTGAGTATTTTTTCGAAATCAAATTTATTATCCAAGAAATTAAAACAGGAGAATAAGTTAATGTCTATTTATATTTCTCACCAACCAATTTTGTGACCGACCTCATAAAATGACGCTTGGTGCTAATAGGTTAAGTAATGTGCGTTGAAAATTTTGCTATAAGACATGCAAGAAAAGTTCAATACATTGTAGCAGCAACTGTTTGCAGGCAGTTTTATTACGTTTTTATACTCCAAAATTGCTATTTTCTGTTGAAGTTTGGATTGCTACCCTCAGAGTTCTTAAATTAACATGTACTATTCATTAATAAGTATAACGTATTTACTTTAAAAAATATTTTAATTTTTTATTCATTTATTGAAATGACGTGCTGAGGTTTTATGTTTAATTAATTTAAGGAAAGATTAAAAATTGCTGTAGTTTTTAATTCGGGGAGAAGCCAGCCACTCATTTAATCTATGTGAACTTTGAGTATTTACATCTACGCGGGCGACCTTGAAAATAATTCATTGACGAATATTATTATTGAAATTGATTAGCAATTTACACAGAATTTGTTTTTTGCTCAACGTGTGATTTTTTGTCCCACTGAGACAGCTGTTCAAATATTGTTCAAAAACCTAGAATGGCCACTTAATTAATGGCCCACCACCTTTGATGGCCACTTAACACGTTCGTTCCCTTCTTTTGCAAAGAAGCAAAGATGATGCATGCAACGCGTTATACCTACTGTAGGTCATATAGGGTCATTCAGAAGTTCAGTGCTGGTAACAAAAGGAGAACCTTCGTCGTTCGAAATTGTCATAATGAGATAGATCGACGGGCTAAATATAATTCCAAGGCAGAGAGATGAAGTCCATAACGTTCTGCATGAGTGAGCCACTAAAAATTAAATTATAGTAAAATCTTATTATGACAAGGATCACTTTTACGTTTATATTTAAACTAATTGCTAATAAAATGAAAAATAACACATGTTTTATCTCTTTTAGTTAGTCAACTAGATAAGGTAAGAAATATTCTAAATAATGAGTGTGTTCATCCTATTGTGGCTGATAAATCAAATTCAAACTGTACGTATGTAAATGTCTGGTGAAAATTCCTTGTTTCATTATGAGTGCTAGAAGGAAAATTTTTTTAAAGCCCTGTGCAATTTGGGGCTCCTGGGAATGTGCCCTAGATGCTCTGCCTTAACTCATCAGACATGCTTCTGCACAAGGTGATTGATATGCACATAAATATTATCTCTCGTTTTCATCTTTGTTTGTTTTTTCGTTACTTCGCAGAACGTTTTGTTTGTCCGAAATACTTCAATCTTTGAGTATTTTGATATTTATATAAAAACGAAGTATATTGCGTAATGCATTATATAAAATTGAAATATATACATATATATACACACACAGGGACGAAGCGAAAATAAGAATTAAAAAATGATTTAAAAAAAATTCGGAGTGTGCCCAAAACGTGAAAAAGGTAGAATTTCTCACAAAAATGCTTGATTTATTGACATTCAATTAAGAAAAAACAATAATTTCGAGGGTTGTCCAGCCATCGCAAGGCTCTACTCCTGGCCATGTCCCTGTATATACACACAAGCATGTAATAAATACAAATGTCTGTTGTCCCGACTTAGTTTCTTTACCAAACTGCAGTTTGACCTTGATCCCCTTTTCCGTCTGTTGCTTTCGAATGCTTAATTTAATCCTTTTCTTCATACCTGCTTGACAAACGCCCCCTGGGTCCCCCGTTGCATTTGTTTTCACATCACTTAACGGGCTTCAGCGATTCCAAAATGGAGTACAGGGGAGGTGGATCCGGGAGTCTCTTTGGAATATTTCGGCGAGTCCCCTCTCACATTCCATTCCAAGAGATTTATGTGGTTATGGGAACACCGAAAATTAGCCAGACTGGAGAAGAAAGCCGAAAATTGCTTCGCCATTTTTTCTTAATGTTATTTTTTCATTTTTTACGCTTCGAATTCGAATGCTGTTGCACAGCGATAGCACAGATGAAAAACGACCCGGTTGCTCGTTTTTTTGCTCTCTCTCTTTTGCACGGATTGCGTTCGTGGAGTTGTTCGGAACGTTTTGTTTTGAAGTTTGTTCTGGTACCCGTTAGATGTGAGCGGGGTTAGAAATGGCAACGCTTAGAATGGTGTTTGATTTTTCTACGGCTGTGTGTGCTGGCTGGTTCTTATGCATTTATTGGAAGTTTTATTGTTCCAGCAGCAAAGTGTGTTTGGAAGCAATATTGAGAAATATTGGAATTGTAATATTTATTAAAGGGTGTCCAAAAAGTTCAGTCATATATGTCATGAAGTAAAAAAAGGAAGACTTACAAAGAAAATACGGACCGTCTGTGTAATCACCGTTAATTGCAGTTACACTTCCGACTTCGGTTGTTGTTATTGTTTAAAAATTCCTAGAGGTCTAGGTACGTTTTACAAGGGGCTTTACATCCCTGTAACACACAACATTAGGGCTAGCAGAGGACCTGGCTTAGAAGCGACAAGAAGCCATCATATAGGTACTTAGACATTGAACACGATGACGACTGTCAACCACAAGATCAGAATCGTCAGGTTTTCTTGAATATTTCCGACTTCGGTAGTACAACTGCTGGAAACTGCCAGCAAGACGCTTCCTTTGAAATTGCTCGAACACGTTGTCATTTTTACAACGTTGGAATTGTTGTAACACGCTGTTGAGTCATCGTCACTGCGACATGTTGTCGGAAAATCTTGGGCCTGTAGACTTCTTTTTGGTGTTGAGCAAGAAAAATTCTGCAAGTGCTGGACCTGGGTATTCAAGAGCTGGCTCAAGAGATATCCTCGACAGCTTGATTTTCGTCTCTAAAAAACTTTAACAACAACAAAACTCTCTTTTTACACACTGATTTCACATCTTACTCCTTCGTAAACGTTCCACGCATTTATGTCGCCATTTTACCTGATTGGGTGCAAAACTTGATATTCACAATTTACACCAGGCCGCCCAGGGGTTGTAGTGTCTTAAGAACCATTCTATCACGGCTTGAGAAGGGGATCGAATTCTGGCTTGAGCATGGATGTTAACTTGTTCGCTCTTCATAGGGCGTGACGCTGACCACCCACTGGGTGTCCACAAAATAAAATGGCCGCAATTCCTTCGGGCAGTTTTAGTGGACAATGCCTAATCGGAAAGTTTCTGCCCTTTGAAAAAAAAAAGCTCCATTTTGCAATGACACGCCTTCCCACACGGACTGCGTTAAGTCGGTCGTAGTCACACGTTCCTTGCACACTTCAAATGAACTGTCGTTATTTAGATAGTAGAGCTTTCTAGTTCCAGTTCGTCTCATTCTAAGTGCGCAAGTGCGAAGTACTAGAAGCTCGGTTTTTAAAATATGGGACAATTCACCGAACTTTTCAGATGCATCTTTTATGTGCTCAATTTTTTATTGTATAGCCGATGAAACAAATACAGATTTGATGTTTACTTATATACCGGGAAAATAAATATTTGCTTTTATCATCGTGCCAACCAATGTGTAGCACAGTGGTTAAAGCCACTGACATTGGGAGATGGCTCAGGTGAAGGAAAAGAGTTCTGTCCTCTCGCGGGACCGTCGGTCTAGCGGTCTAGATGTAACGTGAATACGCGCTGGATACCCAGAAAAGTCCTCCCCAAGGCATTTGCCCCCCTTGTGTTTGTCCTTTCTTTGATGTGGATTTATAAGCAGTTCCTCGTGTCCAAGCACACAAATCCGAATACATGTTTCAACAACAACTCATCATCGTGCCAACATAGAATTTACCATAGGCAATATTTCACTGTATCGTCAGTGTAAGCCAGATGTTCGTGTAATACTGAAAGAAAATTATATTGCCAATACTCTTTAAATGTCAGCATCCTAAGATTACAACAATATTGAGAACCGATATTGTTTCTTAATATTAATTACTATACGCACTTAAAACCATTTCAGTATTTCTAAAAAAATCGTTTACCTATGGTTTTGTATCGCCGTTTGTCTGTTCATGCGTTTATTTAAAAAATAATTAATGACATGAGCAAAAATAGACTAGTTTCCATGTATAACAATTTTCATTTAAAATATTATTATTCATTAAATTTGTAATTATTAAAGTGAATAAAATAAATTCTATCTGTTCTATACCTGTGTATAAGAATATACATGTTTCAGAATTAAGTATGTCATTTTGAATGGTATTTTCCAAGACAAATTAGAAATACAACTTTTAATTAAAAGTTAAGCAGTTATTAAACTGAAGGTTTGTTCTATGAAACTGATTGACTTTTAAGTTATTATGTTTGACAAAATTACTGAAAAAGAATTGCATTAAAAAAAATTCTGCTTTTTTTTGTAAGAGTGAAAAGCATAGATTTGTGAATTGTGATGCTAAAAAGGGTCAGCGATTACCTAATTTTTAATTAACTAAATAGTAAAGAATTCCATGCTTTAGAACTGAATTCAAATAATAAAAAGTCCAATTATGAATAACCAAACGGTTAATTATCAATGTAGGTAGTCAATAATATTAATAAATAGATTTTGCATGGTATTTAAAGAGCTGAATATTTAAATTTTCACAGAATAACGTTATGAAATTAAATAACGTGGTTATATATTCATGGAGGTTGTTAATCATTGAAATTCAGAATGGTATTTTGTTTCAGTTCATCAAGGAATGCAAGAATAATTAAAAAAAGAAGAGAAAAAGTTTAAAGCAAGTTATACATTTTAAATAAGTAAATTTCAACAATAGATATTGCTATAAACATACTTCTAACAAGATGTTTTTGCTGCAGTGTTTTGTATTATATTTTGCACTAAATAATACGTGACTTAAATTTAAAAGTCCGATGCATGTCTAAAGCTTACAAAACACTATATTAAAACACATCGAATTTGTTAATAACAAAAAGCGCAGTTTAAAATTGCTTAGCATAATGGAGTGCTTAAGCCAATTGGTATAATTTATAATTTCGTGAATAGGATTGTATTTTAATGTGTGTGTTGCACTTTATTCATTTCTAAATATATCAAAGTCAGACATTGGCGCAACAGCCCCTCTGAGGCCTGCACTGCCCAGCCGCGCCTTCGCGACCATGGGCTCTGGGATACGGATGCATATGCCCCGGCCAGGTGGTTAGCCTGACGCGAAGCTCCAGTGTTTGACCCCAAGCAAGCTCGGTCCTCATTTTATCGACCTAGACTAGGGATGAAAGGCTGAGTTGACCGTGCCCAGCCCGGGATACGAACCCCAGACCTGTGGGACGGCAGCGCGGTGTGTTAACCATTACACTCCTGGGATTCTTCTGAATATATATCCATACATATTTATTTTGTATATATATATATATATTTACAATTATATAAGGTGCTTCAAACATATTTGCCTGAACGCTTTATACGGCCCAATTTCGTACACTTGAGGGTACTTACGTATTATCCCGGCGGCCATTTCCACCAAACGATTTTTGCGTCAAATGTGCTGGCAAACTTGTGGCAAAGGTATTTCTAACCATGAATTACTTCATTTTCCCGGCATTTATCTTGGACAAAAAATTTCTCGTCTTGGCAGACCGCCGGGATAATACGTAAGTACCCACTTGATAATAATAATTTCATAAAAGCATGTTCAAGCGTTACTTAACATTTATTATTAAAAAATATAGCGTTCAAAAATGAAATGTAACTCACATCGATTTCATTTAAGTGCTAATTGAAAAATAAAAAGGTTAAGTTTCAATAAAGCGTAGTTTTGAAATTTTGCCAACACTTTAGCAGATGTTTCAAGTCACGTTAACGGGCCCCACCATGTCCATCATAGATAACCAAAACACAAGATACTAAACATGGTAGATGGCTGGAAGGTCCTGGGTTCGGGACTCGATCTAACAGTCTGGAGTTTTAACCGTTTTTCTTCAAATTTAACGCGAATACGCGTTAGAACCCCTTAAAATATCCTCCGTTCAAGACACTCTCTCTTAGGCAGATATATTAATACACAATACATTTGTTGACGTTTCTGATCATGCATTGCTAAGTATATTCTAAATCGTCCTGATTCCTTCTACCACACTTTACAATCGAGCCAAATATTTATGAAGTACTCTGTATGTATGAATTAACACACACGCACACACAAACGCCTTAGACCTATTACTTTAGAAAAATGAAAAAATTCTTAGTTTTTTTATTAATATAAAAAATATATGCATTTGAACTGACATTTATAAAATATTTTTTGAAATTTAAAAGTATGATGCAGTGTTTTATTTATTTTACAATAAGTTAGACTCAAAAAAATTTCTCTTTACGGATAATTAAAAACCCAAGTGAAGGAAAATAAGCAGAGCTAAAAAATACATTTAACGAAACCCCTTCTAAACTCAGCCGAAACATAATCCAGAATTTTCAAAACCTCCTCCTCTGCATTAAAACGAAATTAACGACCTTCGCGTAGATTTGAAAGACGAACAAAACAAAATTAAATTACAAAATTTCTAACCCATAAAAAAAGAATACGTATGACATGAATCACTTTCCTCCAACCGGAAAGAACCATAAACAGAACCGAAAAAGCGGTTCTGGTTCCGATATTACATTTCAAACCGACCACATGACCCGTCTAATGATGTCTATAGGCTCGGAGTTTATTTAGTATTCCGTCCACCGCATACAGATATTGTTTCCAGTGCTCTGTTTATATGGAACTGTTCATTGATATGAATGGTAGGTCCAACCACTGGTAATTCGTTTTTCCGCCTTGTATATTGCTTTGCGGGGAAAGGATGCGATGCCAAGATTTGTTTTGGAGAGGCCATGTTTGGTCACGCAGTTTTCCGTATTTCAGTCTTTGTATATAGAATCACAAGAATTAAATGTTTTTCATGGATTAAAAAAAATCTTAATCCTCAAATTAAAATCCATAAAAAACATTCCCGAAAAACAATTAACTGGGTTTCTGCCGCCCATAGCTTAGATTGTGTTTGATTTTTTTGTTTGCATGGCTGTTTATATGTCCGTGAATATGAACTTAGAAATGTCCATATTTGTTTAATTGTCTCAAAAGATATGGTCTTTAAATATCCCTGTAGCTGCAATTAACTAATAGTATAGTTCAAGACAATAATGATAATTGCTATAAATACCATGGATTCATTTGGTAAGGAGAATAGACCAGTTTAATATCAAAGTACTAGTAACAGATCACTTATGCTTTTTAAAAACTTTATTAATCACATCTAGAAGCAAATAAAAAAAGAATCTTTCACTTCAATTGTTCTCAGGGGTGAGTTATGAGGTTGTTTTTTTATGTGTAAAAGTAAGTGGTTTATTACTGATACATTTAACTTATACTATACCTATTTTTATTAAAATTAATTAAAAACAAGAAAGGCCTTTTTAAAATTTCATTTATACACATCATAAATATAATTTAAATATTTGTGCATAAGAACTCCTAAAGAAATGGATACAGATTTTTTTTCTCTATTATAGAAATACGGATCTGTTTTTTATGGATATTCGGTACTCCTCTAGTCTGCATTACAATAAATGTCGTTTTATTGTACTGTTTAGACTTCCTGTAAAACTTCTTTTTCCTCAAAAAACCTTTATTGTTGAGAAATATAAAATCATTCAGCATTCGTACGTTATAATCTGAAGATTAAAGCAATGTTTTAAATAATCTTAATAAGATTATCTAAAAAGAATTGGGCACAAAAATCGGGCTTCTACGCATGCGCATTTCTCTCTTTCTTATATGATGTTTTCTTTCGAATATACAAGGAATCAGGTACGGACGCTTGGTACTTAAATATCTAAACATTACATAAAATGCTATTTTATTGTTTATTTTGCCGTATTATCTTGTTTAGTCTGCCTGTAAAACCACTTTTTCCTTTAAAGCACTTATGTTGAGAAAATCAGTCGGCAGTGGTACGTGTGTGTAGAATGAAGGTTAAAGCAATGTTTTAAATGATATTTATCAAATTAGCTGAGTAGAACGGGCACTGTTTTTTCCTTATCCTACGTATTCGCCTTTTTCTCTATTATGAAACGGATATATTTTCTACTCTCTAATATACAAGGAATATGGTACGGATGCCCACATTTCTTCTAGTCTAAACATTATTTAAAATGCTGGTATTGTCTAGTCTGCCTGTAAAACTACTTTTTCCTTTAAAGCTCTTTTAATGTTGGGAAATGTAAAATCGATCAACATTCGTGCATGTTTATAAAATGGAAATTAACATAATATTTAGCATGTGTAGTAATGTTGTAAGACTAGCTAGAGGAAAAAAAAGGATATGGATTTTTGTCTATTACACGGTTTACGGATACTGTTAAATGGTTATGGATTACGGATTTTGTCTATTATAGACAAAAATCTTGTTTTTTATTTTATTTATTTATTTCGAATATCTGATGATAATGCTATTGAGTATTTAACATACATCTAGTTTAATGCATATAATGAAAAATGAAATGACAAATATGAAATAATGTTTTTAAAAGTTTATGTATGACCCAGTGAAAAGAAATTAAAAAGTACTTTTTTTTTCCTTACATGGATATGGTTATCAGTTTTTATTTTGAATAATTAGGTACACAGATGCAGTATCAAATTCTTCTCTAGGAAGCTTTCCCTTCTTTTATGCCTTCAAAAAAAGACTCTTTTCTTTGAAAGTATCAATATAAAGGAAAATGACTTTCTGCAAGCTATAAGAGTAAAAATATCTTTTCAAGTTTATAGTACAATTTGCCAGGTTACATCAATTGAAATTTCAACAATATTGAGTTTTGTACTTTTCTTAATAAAATATCTACTTAAAATTTCGGAAAACTTAAGCATTGAAGGTTTTTTTTTTTTTTTTTTTTTTTTTTTAAAGACTGAAATGTTTTAATATCATTGATTGACTATATATTTTTATTTTTTTATGTACATATATTTAAAATGCAAAAATGCAAGGAAAGAACTATTCTTCATATAAATTACAAAAAACTACTTGTTGTTCAAAGTAACTTAAATAAAGGTAACAATTTTTAGCATAAAATGTTTAAATTTTATTTACTGTTGTTATATTTAAATTTTACTTATTATTATTATTCTACTGTTTGAAAATCATTGTTATAATCTTATAAAAAAAATCAAAATTATTTTCAGTAAAATTCTCCAAACCCTTTATATGATTCAATACAGCACAACATGTGCAAAAGTTGTTTGTCTCACAGTTACATGAAATTTAACAGAAAATCGCCAAGACTTGCATAAATATTAATACCGCATAAGTATTTGAATATTGTAGATTTGCACTTCTAATGATCAAAAATGCTTCACAGCTCGTGGTTAAAGATGGCTTCCACCCATGTGATTTGCGCTCTTGCTTTGACCGCGGTTTCACCGGGGAGCGCTTATAACTTCTCCGTTTCTTATAGCCGCTGTCTCCGGTGCGCTACTGGAGAGGAGTTTACTAAGGCCAATTTTCGGGCCCTTTGACATAAACATTCCAATTCAGGCCAGTACCGGATATCGTAAAAAAGGGACCAAAACAACGAAACGGCTGGAATTTGTTGGGGCTGCGAGCTTTCCGCAAAATTGTTGCGTCTATCATTTCAATACGCCTCCATGCCGTATATATGAATGGATGATTTTCGGAATAAAATGGAGAATTTAGACCTGTTGTTATGCTTAGTGGAAGTTTGGAAGGGTTCGTAATTTTTTTTCTCCCTTTTTGAGCTGATCGTTCCGCTAGACACTGATGGATCAGAATAGAGAGAGGATACATTTCAGCTTTATATTTCTTTTCTAGTGAGTTTTGAGGAAGAAAAAAATGTAATAACTTCTCATATTTCTTTACTGCTTTTCTGAGGAGGGAGATAGATATTGCAAGTTATGTTGAAATATATCGCATCCGAAGCGATTTATTAGTATGCATAGGATTAAACTTTCTCTGCCTGCAGGAAAATTGCTTGAATATATATATTTTGTATGACTAAAAAATGTTTCTCTTTAAAGAATAGCATCGCTCTGAAAATTTGAAACAAATCTAATGTTTCAAATTGTTTATGACTTTAGATTCAACTATGAAATCTATTCGGTGTTTAGAAGTCATCTTGTAAACAAAGATGATATTACAACCAAAAAGAAATTTTTGAACGAAGAAAACTGACTACGCACAAACTCAAAGCCACACTCATGACTTTACATATTGATAAGAACTTTATTTTTTTTCATTAACATTTCCTACTTTTATATTGGAAGAGATTATTTGCAGAGAGCTTATACTGAGATATATTGCTTAAACTGAGATTTTTTGCAGTAAACAAAAGTGTCTACATTAAGGATCAAAGTTTAATACAGTATAAACTCGATATTTCGAAGTCAAAGCGGTACCGGAAAAATTCGAGACATAAAATTTTCTAAATTACGAGTAATAAAAGTGTCATTAGTTTTTAAAGAAGGGGAACACATTTATTCGAGATATCAAGATTTATGAGATATCAAGATTCGAGATATCGAGGTTACACTACAATTCCATCTTACAGACTTCATCTACTAGTTTATTTTTGCATGTATGATAAATTCAGATAACATTTTTCTGTAGTTGTTATACCTTTTATTCAGAAATCTTAATTTGTAGCCTTAAATATATGTTACTTAGCAATATTTTATTTTGTGTCTGTAAACTGCAAAGAGCTTTTGTAATTCAGCGATCTTGTCTAATGTCATAAACTCAGATGCCTGAAGCCAAATTGCGACATGTGGGCAGTGGCATATCAAGGGGGTGGTTTGGTGCTCAGAACCCCCTTAAATTTTTCAAAAAGAGCCTAATTATTGGCAATGAGAATTGGACCCACCAAATAGGAAGGGATCTATATCTTTCATCTTATTTTTAGTTAGAAATTTTAGCGATATTTTATGCATAACTTCCTTTTACTATTGTAAATATTATATAGAATAGAAACTGTTTCTGTGCAGTGGGAATATAAAGTAAATGCAGATTCTTAACAATAGATGATACTTTTAAAGAATACCATCGCTCTGAAAAGTTGAATACTCTGTGGCAACAAGTGATAATGTATGTATGGTAGATTTGATAACCCTTTTCAGAGGTAACTATACCTAATTCCTGGAAATTTAGTCTGTGGTCTGAATACTTCAGGATTTTCTTTAAAAAGAAATACATATTACTTAGAAATGCATATACTTTTTTTTTGACAATACATTGCATAAAGCATTCCTAATACTTGAAGTATTTAAAAAAAGCTTCCTTTGATGGGCACAAATTTAGATATCTGAAACCGAGGTATGACATAAGTATGGAAAGTACAAAAATGCTACTCCTTGCGTATGTATATACTGCGTGACATTTCTCGTTGCCTTACAACATATCTCTTTACCGTGTGCCCAAGTAACCTTTCCCCTTACTTTATAGAATACTATGTACAGCTTGTTACGATCCGTCAAGCTAATAACATTATTATTAAACTGATATGCAATATTATTAATGTTGATGTCTATAAAATATTTCTCTGTTAGCTTGCTGACATTGAATCATATATCTGCTATATATCTGAAGTGCAAAAGCACTCTCGAATATGACATCCACAAGATGTTTCATAGGTGTAATTGGGTTTCGTGAATTTGCCATGCAATCTGTTTGCGCATTCAAAAACTATTGCCGATATGTGGAGCTGAGTTTCTTTTATAAAAACGAGAAATAGAGGACTGATATTTAGCTGTTAGTCTGAAATTGCAAAAAAAAATTCTCGCATATGACATACACCAGGTATTTTATGGATGTCATTACATTTCCTAGCTTTGAAAAGAAGTAGTCTGCAGTGCGGTTGAAAATCCGCTAACCACATTTAGAACTTGGCTACTTTTATAGATATGGGAATTCGAACGATATTTCTTCATGCGTGTAGGCGTACCGACTGGTGACGTTATCTTACAGCAGCTACCCCCCTTCCACCATGTGATCATCCGTCCGATGTAGCTCTCTCTCTCTCTGTCTGACTTGTTCCACCAATTATCGCGAGCAACCTTTTCCTGCAATCTATAAAGCATTATTTTCTGCCTGTCGGGGGTCCATATATTATTATTATGGATCGCGCAAAGACAAAGACAACCAACCTCCCAACCCCCCCAATCCCATCCTCAGTGGCGCGACGGATTTGAAATGCGAAGCCCCTTGCACACCGAATCGTTAGCCGAAGCGCTCGCGTCATTAAGCCCGGCTTAATGAGTGGGGAAAGCGCGGCACTAATTGGCTTAATTAATCCGCTATCAGATGCAGAGCAGTTATTATTCGCCCGCGTGCGAAACTTCTAATTACAACACTTACCCCGGCGCTTGGCGCTTGGTCAAAAGATTTTTCCCAGGAAATCGGTCAGAGGAATTGCAAAAGGGGGGGAACGGGGGGTGGGGGAGCAAGGGGGGGGGTTAGAATTTTCGTTTGAAAAGGTGGGAGGGCGAAGGGTGGGGGAGGGGGTAGTAGATACGCGTGATTGGATATCGAAGATCGAATGACGGGGGAGGTTGAAGAGCATTCGTGACGATGCATATCTAAATTCGATGAACTAGAAACGGATACATATTAATTGTTGTAGAGAGAGTAGCTCGTGTATTGTACCATCTTCGGTATTTTTCGATGTTGGTTTGATAAACATTCAATTAAAATTTTTCGATTTCGTTCATATCTGTGAAGAATTAATTAGTACGTGACATGTACCGCAATTTTCTGAAGTCCAATTATATTCTTGATTTCCGACTGATTTGCTTCAAGTTACAGCTTATACAATTGGATTTCACGATTCTCTATCTAGCGTATACGACGCGTGAAGTAATTTTTGAATTGTTACATTTTCTACTGTATAACTATCTTTGTAGTTTTGCACCAGAGCAGTGACACAAAATTTTTGAGACATTTTTTAAAGCTATTAATTTTAAGTGGAAAGAATGCTAATTACATTCTATGAAATTAAATTGATTTCAAATCAAAGTTATGATTGAATATTTTATTGCTTTTTCGAGTTTAAATATGCTATTTGAATGAAAACATTCATATTTTGTTTGCTTTGTATTTGAATACATCTTCACCGTGCCAAAGGAATTAATGAATGTCAATTACATTTAAATGGGGTTTAACCTTTCTTGACTACATACGTGTTTACACTGAAAATTTACTTTTCTTGTACCCGCAAATTGTGCTGCACTCTCAAGTAACTCAGTACTACTCATAACTATAAAATAACGTAACTTGTACCTTTTTATCAATGTCGCTCAAAATCAAAATATTGAATCCACGACTGTAAAAAAATTAGAAAGCTCTGAGGTATTAATTCTCAGTTTCAGAGAAAATTTAAAGTAAAAAGACTGTATTGGCTCTATTGTATATATTCTAAAGTCCTGACACAACAGCACTTACTCAAGAAATACGAGGGTGATTCCGAAAGTAAGGTAGCAAGTCCTTTAATTATAGAGTTTATTCACGAAATACAAGAGATACACATACATGACAAGACACTTGGAATAGATTTCTTTGCAACATATATCCACGGGCATCAAAACATCTGCACCATCTGCATCGAACTACCGTTGAAGCTGAGGATCTTAACGGAAACTTCCCAAACTGTAGCATCGGTTTGAAAATGCTGTCATGCCAGTCGCTTCTTTAAAGGCAATAAGAAATGGAAATCGCCGGGTGCGAGATCTGGGCTGTAGGATGGATGAACGAACATGTTCCATCGGAAGCGCTGTAGACAACCACGTATCCAGCACAGCTCCATATAGCGCCATTTGATCGTATGTTATACTTAGCCATGGAATTTTCGAACCAGCTACGTATAGATATATTCTTCAGAAATGTGTCTTAAGAAACGCATGGTTTGGTATGGGATTCTGTTAAAAAAAAAAGTATAAATTCTATTCTAAATACGAAATAGGGTTTAATAAATATCAATAGCATTGTTTCAATAGGCTCATATTTATGGTAGTTACAGAATAGAACAACAAACTGCCATCATCGAAATCTTTTAACTATGATATAAATTGTTAGTAAATAGAAATTGCAACCTTTAAAATGTAATACTGCATTTTCAATGTACTATTGATATGCAGTATTATGTAAGATTGTAAGATTGTATGTATTATTATGTAAGATTGAAGATCCCTATGTAAGATTGAAGGAAGCAATAGAAAAAATCATGTGTAAGTTGCAGAAATAATGCAGTCATCTTAATCCACATTTTTAAATCAAACAATCGTATCTAATCTTGAATATATAAGGATGTTACTTTCTTCTGATCTTAAAGTATTCTTTAAGATCAGAATATGTTACACTTCAATACATCCGAACTATTGCTTTTAAGGATCACAATTAAAGCATTTTCAAAATTAAGCTTTTTTGACAGTGAACAATATTATTCTCAAGATGTAAATTTGTGTTGCTTGAAATATGTAGGGCCTTGATTTTCGACGGTGAAAGGAAACTTATTTTACATCATTTCCTTGAATGGTCAGTCAGGCAGTTAAGTATATTTTTCACACTGTGAAATTTAAACGTCATTAATCAAAATGTAATACATAAAATATGCTACATGATGTGCATAAATAGATTAAAAAATATGTATAAAAAACAGTAATTACAGTAACTAGAGGAAAAATAAAGCGCATATATAAATCAACCTACTACAAAAAAGATTGTGCTAAAATATGGGTTTTTTACAAAGTTACAAGTTAGAGACGAAAATTTTATCTGAAAAAAGAATATGTATGCAATTGTATTCAAACAGAACCCAATGTTGTTCATAAAAATAGTGAGCAGTCTGTAATAATTTAGTATGTGTGATATATGACAACACAGTAACAGAAATAACTGAAGCTTAAATACAGGTAGTACATGTAAGTGTGTGTTTAAATAAACTGGTAAAAAATATCGTAGTAGAAATAGGTTTGATGGACTTCTAAATATAATATTTTATGATTATTTCCGAATTCGGTTTTATGTTTCAACAAATTGTGCTTTGAAATTACCCTGATTATCTACAAATTTTAAAATTAAAATACTCAAATTTTCTCATAAAAAACAATAAGTAACAAGTTTTATTGTGCGCAAAAGTAGCATTTAAATCAAATAAAGCTTTTATTATTGCAAATAGAATGCAATTCCTTTGTAAAAAATATTCTGCCTATTTGATTCTCAGTGAAGTATCCCTTTTAAAAATTAATTATGCCGACTATGTATCAATACTATAAGCGATTACAATTGCTCATTTGACACTGAATGTATAATATTTATGAAGATACATGCCATCGTTATAAACATAAACTTGTGGAATGTGTGAATACTATTTGTCAACATGTTATGACAAATTTCAGCAAGTATCTAATATGTTTTGTTTAATTCATTCTTGGTTGTATAATTATCTTAAAAGTTTCTAATCAAAAAATGTTCTTAGAGAAATCCAGTTACTTCAGCTCAGGAGGAGATTTGAATAGGATTTCATATTGCGATGTATTTTAGAATATGTACACAAAATAAATACAAAATGCAATTTCCAAATCAAATGTTTTGTACTTGAGCATGAAGAGTAGTGCACTGTTCGACTCATTTCAACTAAAAGCATTCTAAAACCACGTTTCTTTGTTTTAGCTGTATTTTAATTAAATTTATTTAGGTTAGAGTTATTATATATATATATAATCAAAAAGTAAAACACTATGAATATTACTGCAAAAATAACATACCCCAAGAGAGTACGTCACAATTCCCTCCCGGGTTTGGAAGACTTCTAAAAAACTATATTACCAATACAGCAACAAAGTTGACTTTATTGGATAAATAAATATTACGAGTTGTGTTTCATAAATGTTCAATATGTTTACCTTTTGTGATGCGGCAGATATCAAGTCTAAAGTCAAATTCTTAACTCCCCACACTCGCTTTAACATGTCTCGATCAATGGTAGCAATTAAGGTTGTGATCCCTTGGCATAAATCTTGTAAATCAGGTGGCTTAGGAGCCACGAACAGAATACTTTACCAGGAATTTTTATATAACACCTTAAAGAAAATCGCGTGGATTTAGGTTCGGAGAGCGAGGTGGCCACGGAAGAAGCCGATTATCGTAGTCAGAACCTCAGCCAATCCAACGACGAAAAAGCTAGTTATTTGGGAAACAAAACTTGTAATGTTTCTTTCTCCAGTAAAGTCAACGTCGTTGCTGTATTGATAATATATTACTTTTTATAGGCCTTCCGACCCCGGGAGGGAAACATTGCGGCGCACCGTGCAGCCAAATTTTATTTATTTATTTATTTATTTATTTCACAGAATGAAACTAAATGGCCATACCAAGTACTGACATTTCAAAATGTATGAAGAAGCATAATTGTGAGTCATTTCTATTCATAAAATTATGTTATTACAGAAATAAATCTTAATTGAATTAATAATAGAACTACATTTTGCATTTCATTATTATTATTATTATTTTGTATGTCCAATGAATCCAATAATTTGGCCAAAATACTGTATATGGCTAAACTCTTACATGGCATAGTGGCCTGCCTCCCATCAGAAATGTACACCCGCACCTCCACCCAAAATCAGTAACTACAACACTTCACAAAACCAAACGGCGATAAATCTACAAATTGGGGGCCTTTTCAAAATTTGGCGCATCCCCGGAGCAAGCCCGAGTGCATCCCGGTCAGTTTATGATCGGCCAATTTACAAATTTATGGCCTTTTCATTATCCCCGTTGTCCCAGCTCGCGAAGACCATTCACTGTGTGCTAATGATCAGTGACCCCTCTGCAAGAGCAATGACGGTCAACGCCCCTTCTTGCCTCGAAAACCATTAATTACTGATCTCTCTATTTACAACAATGGAGCCGGATACTTCAGGGGACAATTCTGTGGCTAGCGGCCTATGAGCGAGAGAAGGGTGTAGATATTAATGGACTCGGCCGAGGGGAGTTGATGGCGCGGAGACCGGTGCATTTAAATTGAGGAAAATTTTACTTATTAGAATGTTGTAACGTTGTTTTAAGTTTACAGTGTGTGGGATATGGCATTACTGGATCGGCGATTATTATATGGTATGTGTGCTCAGTGATTTGGATCCTTGTTCTGGGCTTGAACTTGAATGTTTATTGTGATTAATCGGCAATGAAGATGTTTTATATGAGAGGATCAAAATTCAGTTACATTAAAACGTACACATAAATACTTTTATATCAAAAACAGGTGATTTTTAATATTATGAGGCAGGTTTTATTTATTTTTTTAATTTGAAACACTTTCATATTTTAAATGCGCACTAAAATATAATCTATAGAAAAACGTATCACAATCCATGTGCCGCCAGTATTTTTCTTCTTTATTCCAATAAGTTGAAAGTGTATCATTATTTTATCAGTTGAAAAGGTATTATTAAGAGAATACCGTATTTTTCTTTCTTTTTCCACAAAAAAACTACTTTTGAGTTGAAATCTACATTAAAAACGTTTTGGGGACGTTTTGGGCTCCAAACTTGGCGATAAATCATCCGAAATTTCAAAACTTAGCAACTTTCAACATTTTATTGTCCCTCTCCCCGCATTATGTGGCAAACCTATTGAAAAATGCAGCGAAAATGAGTCGAACGCAAATTGGTCCACGAACATAGGTCTATAAAAATGAGAGTTTGAATAGAAGCGAGTAAAAGCAAATCTGGAAATGTAGCATCAGCAATTATCCGAAATGGCTTAAGGACTGTGATCCGTGAAACCGACTAGTTTATATACTCGCCCTATGATACGATGCATTCAGTTTGAGATGGCAGAATTGAGTATTCAGAAATTAACTTCAAATTTGTCCGGCTTTGCCTTGTTTTGGATGGGCACTATATTTCACATTAGGGTCCTTCAATGGCGTTTTCTCTGGGTGTGCAAGTCGTGTGCCGACGACCAGTGAAAAACAGAAAAGAAAAAGTCTTCTATAATTTAAATCAACGGATTGCCAAAACCATAACTTTTTTCCTTTTTTACCCATATGAGACAGAAATTGAGCAATGACAATGTGGTAGCAAAAATTGCCACGGCAAGCAGTCGAGACGAGGAAGGCGTTGATACGGCTTGGATTTAGTTTCCACTACGTTGAAACGAGCACGCGTGCATGTTTTTCCACCTTCAGTTTACGTGAGCCAAGGTGTTGTTTCTGATTTCAACGTCACCAGTTAGAAAATCTCTGAGATTTTCAGTTCTCTCTCCCTCGAGCGATTGTCTACATCAACCCCTCCCCCCTCAACTTGTCTACTCTTCTATGAGGGGACTTAGAGGGAATGTGGCTCAGTATAGTATTTCGTGGTAGATTTTTGAAAAGTTGACTAACATTGTTGCAGTTAGTCAGTCCTACCCTAATCTTCCAATTTTAGCTAATGAGTTTATTTCCAAAATGAGATTTTTTTCCCCTTAAGATGTGGGAATTGAGCGATTGTGACATAAAATTCCCTTCATTAACCTCCTGTTTTCATTGCAACACGCCACTTTCAAAAGCTGTTAAAGCTGTCTTAAAGTTCTGAAGAGTAAATTTAATTAACTTTCTCTTAAATGTAGCAGATTTCATTAAATTTTATTTCTCATATTATTAAAATTATCTAAACTCTTTAACTTGCACATATATATATATTTTTTTTTGAGGGACAAGTCATTTTTTTACATTTTAAACCTTGAAACCCAATCTAATCTGTTCGCTCTCATCGTTTTAAAGACACAACGGTAAAGTTTTATATCTATGTCTAGCGTCATTTCAGACCATGTATTTTTGGATGCCCATTAAGGGAAAGACTGGATTCCAAAGGGGATTCAAAGTTTCTTTCTTGGAAGCAAAGCAGAGCCCAGGAGGGAATCTTTATCACTGTGCCATTGCAAGAAAATGTAGAGAACAGGTTAACCCTTACAGGGCGGGTTAAACCTGATAACTCCTCCCTCCCTTTTCTACTCATCCAACGCCCTGAGTCTGAAGTTAGCAGACACCAGCCACTGGTATCCTTAGTTTCAATAGATCAGTCAATAACTATCCAAATTATATATTTGGCAATAACTAGCCAAATTATGCATAACCATAGAACGAACCTTAACTGCCTTAGGGCGAAATTTCGCAGCTAATTACGCATCACAAACCATAACGGTGATTGTTTGTAATTTACACAGGTTCCAATACTGCTCTTAAATGACAAAGAATAAATATTAAATTAATATAAACATCAGAAACCTGTACCTTTTCTGATAAGAATCCGGCTAAATCCTCGAAAAGAATTTAAAAAAAATTACCGATTAAAAAATCAAATATTGCTCTCAAGGAAATGTATGCTCTCAAGGAAATATGAAAATATACGTCAAATTTCTAATATAAGTTTAAAGGATATTGAATTGATCTTTCCAAAAATTCATAATTTTAAAGAACTCTGAGATGTGTTTTATTTTGAATGAGAAGCTTAAAAAATAGCATGATATATTTGTGTGAGAGAAAAACAAGAAATCTGACAATGTAGCGAATTCTCTAAATTTTCTTAGTTGTTAAGATTTATTAATCACTAAGCATTTTATGAAGAAGTAAACCTATTTTTTCCAAATAAAAGCTACAATTTCTCTAGGAAGTTTAATTGTAAAATAATTAATTTTCGTCCCAAGACATCATTTGTTGTGAAAAATTAATTATTTAAAATTATTCAAATGCGAATGAAACATTACAATCGCATTGGTTCAGTAGCATAATATTAAAATTCAGGTCCTCTCAATAACATTAAATTAATTTTTGTGACATTAAATTGTCCACTCACGTAAACGAATTTTATGTGATTAAAAGATTTTGAGGTTAGAGAAGAAAACATTCTATAAACCGAATCATTTAAAATATTTAAATCATACTTTTAGCAAATTATTATTAAAAAAAAATATATGTATCATGTAGTTAACGTGGACACACAAAGTGTTTGGGATGTATTATAGATAACCGCCGTTAAATTTCAATCGAATTGAAGCGGTCAGCAAAGAAATTTACTGGAAATTGCTACGCTGCACTGTGATATTGTTTTGTTATTTTCTGTGTCAGCAAAAAAGGTACAATCATGAGTAATAGTACTCATTTGATTGACTTATTCTTAATAGAAAGTTCTAGAAAAATAAGGTTGACTTCCGAATGTATTAAATAATTGCTTGATACTGTTTTGAACACTGAGCCTGTTACTTCGTTGAAGTGTAGTAATTATATATTTGGTCATTTGAAGGATTATGCTTACTCTTGCATGCTATTGACTATTGTATATAGCAACGGTGGCCAACCTTTTACATGTCACGAGCCATTTTTTTTCACAGACTAGTTCAGATGCGTCATGCACCTTTTCAATCTCCTTAGTTCACGGGTAAAGTTGGAAAGTATCAATACAGGTAGGCTTTAGTTCAGGGGAGGAAAAGTAATACAGTGTGATCGTGAGATTGAAATTTTTGTTCTATGAAAGAGTATTCTAGAATTAATTATTCGGATACTTGGTAGAGAATGAGAGATAGTTCAATTTTTTATGACAATGTATTTTGAAGTATGAAAATGCTTATTTTTGACGTAGTATCAGAAATTATAAGAAGTAAAATATTTCTGGGCATAAAATTATTTCAGAATTCCTTGATCTGTCTCGAAACAGTACGAAGGCACAAGGATGCAATGCGCCACTTGAAATCATCCGGCGCGCAAAACTTATTGCAGAAAAATAAATGTAAATAATGAGCTCTGATTGTTATTGCAGCTGCATTTGTGATTTTTGTGATTTTTTTTTTATAACAATAAGACATTATTTAGTTTCTAGATACTTTCAAGCTCATTAAACTTAAAGATTAGGAATGGTTAATTGGACAAGAAATAGAGCTGTCTCCTCTTGCATATTGACTGCAGAGATTTGCCTTGTTTCGCAGCCAATAGTAGTAAAGATTCTTTTATTTACAATGGTTGGATCAGCTGCCGAGTATAGGCTTGATCACTATGAGGTTCGGAGATGTTAGTAATTTCATGCCTAGTAGGTAGGTCAACGTTGCCCACTATGAGTGTCCTCCTAATTTTGAACCAATTAATAATGAGACACCTATGACCTGGATTGCCATCTCCAGAGGCATCGTTTGACCATGGAAGGCATTCGAGATACCACAAATTTTATGCGAGCCAACGTACACGGTTCTCATCAGGCTAAGTCAAGAGAGGTGTGCCCCCCCCTCCCCTTGTAAAAATAGAGGTACGTGAAATAACAGTAGTTAGCTTCAATAGTTCACTCATACTTTTTCAAATTTTGAGTTCAGGTTTCTTGAGTATGCCAAATGTACGAATCCCAAAGTTATTAACAGGGAAAGAAATCGCCAATGAAGCATGGCTTTAAAATCACATTTTTTAATCATCACTTCAAAAATGCAATTTCAGATTTTCTCATGAAATAAATGACTACATTCTTTACAATTGTACAGCATAAAATACTTTCCTTTGAAATAAAAAAACGAGAAGAAATATTTTTCCTTACTCGTTACTAAACACTTAATTTATACCTTTAAATATGCACTCTTAATTTAAAATGTAAAATACTTATTTTAAACTTTCTTATTTTTAGCGAAACATTTAATTAAAATCCCAAATTTTATCAGCACCTTAATTTATACTTGAATTAATGAAACGATTGCTATCTTTTTAAACCAAATAATTCTCGCTATTTTACCAATTAATTGGCTTGAACAAATTTTAAAATAATCCTTTATTATTACCTAATGCTTATAAACATTTTATGTTTTCAAATTCTGAAGAAAATAAGTAACTTTCCTTTGTCAGCTATTTTGAGAGCTTAATTTTCTTTTAATAAGTTTTGCTGTTAAGGCATTCTCCGACAAACTTATTTGTCCACTAACTCCGGAAAAATTCTGAGTGCCTTAGCAGCTTAATTAGACAACAGCAAACAACTTTTAGGTCGAAAAATCAAGTTTTGAATTTGTTATGCCCAAAAATAGTTTGCAAAAGAAAAGACTCCCTACAAAAGATGTTCCTAAGTTTTAGGGTTCGGCGTGAAAACCACTTAAACGCCGCTCCCCGTGCGACGTTAGTTACAACAAACAAGCAGTGTTGGAGAAAAATTTTTATAGTTCCAGTTCTTCTATTTTCAACAGGTATCCAAGTGGAAGTGCTTTAATTGATGTCCTACCCTTTCAACACCTTAAAATTTAATTTCTATCAGTCGCTGGGGTCTGAAGGCTCAAGAGGAAGCTGGGAAGAGATAAAAAAAATGGTCGTTGTTTGTACTAATCACATTAAAGCTGGGAAGTGCGTGCGCAGGGACAACAAACTGAATTATGAATTTGGTGAAGAAGAAACGGCCTTCTCGATTCGGATGGAGTAATTAAAATCTACATTTAATTAAAGGCCGGGGCCCCTACACTCGACCATCTAGAGTGTACTTTTCTTGCACGGTAAGAAAAGACCCACGTCTGCACTTTTTGGCACGATCTTCATTAATAATAAAGCTTCCTAATTAATTCTTTGGGAAAAAGGGGGAATATAACCCACGGTTTTAATGAGAAAGGCGGAGGGGTAGAGGGGGGAAAGAGGGCTCAGAGAGAGAGAGAGAGAGAGAAAGAAAGACACCCATGCCGTATGTTTGCGACTGTCCTCGGCACCTGGATCTGCCCAGAAATATTGCAGTATAATTTGCGCTTAATTGGTGTTTCAATTAGAAGAGTGATTGTAACGCAATTAGAGCAATTAATACGCTCCTTTTCGACAATTTTCCTGCAGATGCAAAAACTGAGGTACTGAGGGAGGGGAAGGGGGGTGGGGGTGGGGGGGAGGACAAACACTCGAAAGTGCTGTTTCTACCGCTGTGGAAAAGGGGGAACAATGGAAAACCCTCCCTCAAATCGTCTTCCAAACAGTTGTCATTTCACTCGTTTGTTTATTTTTAATTACTCAGCGGTTTTGAGTGTCATTAGAGAGCGAAGACTCGCAAACTATCACTGCGTGCGGGGATATTTTTTGATTTTGCCCGCTCAATTTATTTATTTTGCTTTCCAAGTGAGCAGCAAAGTTTTCCAGTGGTTGGGAATCGATATTCTTTTCTTGCCAAATACAAGAGGTTCAATTAAAATGGGAACAATAAGCTTCGGAATAAAATTTTATCGCTCTCATTGTTTGCTGGGGGGGAAAGTGTTTGTGTTTTGGTATGAGTAGTTCTTAATTTAAAAGCAATTTCGCTTTCAAAAACATCGACAGATATTTTTATTTTTGTTTGTCTGGTTTTCGATGACTTTCTTTGATAATTTTTCTTTTTGGAATATGCAAGGATGAGTGCGAGCAATTGTTTTCTATTATTTAATGTTTCTTCGTGATGTCTTTGTGATTATGCAACACGATTTCCTTATTTTCGTTTTAGTGTACTATTTATTCAATTCAGACACGATGAGAGTAAATAGGTTACATGTAACGATAGTATTTAGTTAAACAGTAGCATAAATAAAGTAAAATAAATATAGGTGTGTGCAGTATGTAATAAATTAATATTTAATGATTATGTGTGCACTGTATGCTAGAGAGGTAAATACTGATAAGAGTTTCTTACAGGCATGCAAAAAGTAAGTAAAACGAGAAGCTTAATGACTCCATTTTATAAAACAATAACTTAAAAGAATGAATTAAATGAAAAAAGTTAGCTTATAAAGATTTTTTTTTTCTTTTAAACATTTTGTATGCTCGAATAGACACTTGTCTAGTCTACCCATTCAAATTTAGAAACTGGCAGTTCATCGCGTACAGCAAAATATTTTCTTGCTTATTTTGGGTTGCCTACTTGATAAGAGGTAGTTTTTTCACTTTTAAGCATTACAAATGCAAACACTCTTGCATATAAGCGTTTTGTAAGCAAAGACGTGAAGAATTTATTTTACTATGAAAAAAAAAATGTGTTGCAAAACGAAAATTATGCCCTTATATTTTTATGTATATTTTCTATTTGTTGTTTTGTTATAAGAATGTTACACTGTAAATAAATTATAGGAAAAACATTTTTGCTCATAATGAAATACGGATTTTACATTTCCTGTTTCCCAATGAAATATAATTTTAATTCTAATTATCCTTAGCGAGGCTGTCGATATAACGGTTTCGAATTTTGGGTGGTTTTCTCCGAATGTAACGTGAATACACATTAGAAACCCTTAAAAGTTCTCCGGTCAAAGCATTTCTCCGCCTCTTAGGCAGGTACCCTTCATGTAACTTTGGGATTTTTAGTTTGTTTGTGGTTAAGCCTAAGTTTTATTAAGTAATTATAGACTACTTTTTTTGTGGGAAGGGACACCTGCCTCAAAATATTTTATGAATCCATCAGAACAAATTCGTCATAGTAAACGCAAATTAATGCATGCATGGTATCTGAAAAAGGTTTGAACGAGGTTTAATTATTTAACTGTTTTTATGATAAGTTATGAATATAAATTACAAAAATGTTTAAACGTAAACAAGTCTACATCAATAAAATAAATCTTCCATTCATTTTCAAATAAATAAATAAAATAAAAAATACACTTTTTAAGATTTTATTCAGTCCGTGTAGAGAAATTTAGTCATTTAAAAAACTGTTTGTCCTATTTTGAAAAATCTTTTAACCAACCTGTAATACTTGTATCTTCATCTGATTAATGATAAAGGGAAAATTCTCACTTATGACACTATACATAGTATTAAATGTGCTACTGTTTTAAAATTAATAAGAAGGAACATTAATAGATGTAATATTTTTTTCATGATCTTTTAAGATATTTTTGTAATTTACGTTGATCACTTATCTAAAACAGTTTAAAAAATTAAAGAGCGTTGCAATTTTTTGGGACGCAATGTATAATGTATTAGACCGTTGAAATTTTTCAACTGTCAGGCATTATTTCTGATTTGAATGCTAAAATGTTGATATTTCTTTAATTAAAATCTTTTTTTTTCTTTCTTTCAGAAGAAATAATTTTATCTATACTACACTGCTGGCCATCGTAAATGCAACACCCTGAAGGAAGCATGCAAATAATATGAAATTTACAACATGCATTAGCTGAGGTGAGATATGCAAATGATTAGAATTTCAGCGCAGACGCACATCAAGCGCGCCTGTGGCGCCACCTCAAAGCGCTATTTAAGGCTTGGAGATTTCGACGGTTTCAAGTACAGCAATTGTGTTTTTTCTTGCTTTTTTTTCAAAAAAACGATAAATTATGCCTCGTAGGAAACAACGATCATCTTTTGATCAAGTATCTGAGTTTGACAGAGGAAGGATAGTGGCATACCGAGATTGTGGGTTATCTTTCAGGGAAATCGGTCGTCGTATTGGACGAAACCAAACAACTGTGATGCGGATATGTGATCGTTGGGTGCAGGAGGGTACGACGGACAGACGTGATCGACCTCAGTGCACCACGTCACGTGATGACAGGCAGATTGTACGCATGGCAGTGACGGACCGCTCAGTCACATCACGAACCATATCACAGCAGATTCAGTCTGTAACGCATCATCCAGTGTCTGCGCGTACCATTCGACGTCGTTTACAGCAGAATGGTCTGTCCGCAAGACGTCCGTTGCTTTGTCTACCTCTGACGCGGAACCACAGACGTCTCCGCCGCCAATGGTGCGATGAAAGAAGGATGTGGACGACAGAATGGAATGAAATTCTCTTTACTGACGAGTCACGCTTCTGTATGCAACACCACGACGGTCGGATTCGAGTCTGGAGACACCGTGGAGAGAGGATGCTGAACAGCTGCATTATGCACCGTCACACTGGTCCTGCACCGGGTATTATGGTATGGGGCGGTATCGGATATCTCTCTCGCACTCCTCTAGTACGCATTGCCGGTACTTTAACCAGCCAGCGCTACATCTCCGAGGTGTTGGAGCCAGTTGTCCTTTCTTACCTTCAGGGCTTGCCAACAGCCATATTTCAGCAGGATAATGCACGGCCACACGTGGCACGCATTGTCCAAGGGTTCTTCGTCAATCACCAGATTGAATTGCTTCCCTGGCCGGCGCGCTCTCCGGATCTTTCGCCGATAGAAAACATGTGGTCCATGGTTGCTCAACGACTGACCCAGAGTTCATCCCCAGCTGTCACACCAGATCAACTTTGGCAACGTGTGGAAGCTGCTTGGTCTGCTGTACCCCAAGAACACATTCAAAGTCTCTTTGAATCAATGCCGAGGCGTGTGGCAGCTGTGATCTCCAACAACGGCGGCTACTCTGGGTACTGATTTTGGCAGGAACCACGCTTCATAGAATGCTGTAAATTTAATCATTTGTTACTTGGTCAACATGTTATCTACACAATAAATTTTGTTGTGATATCTCTTGTTTTTCTTGGTGTTGCAATTTGGGTGACCAGCAGTGTATTAAAATCTGTGCGCGTCTGTCTGTCTGTGTGTAGCATCATCTCCTCCTAAACGGCTGGGAGTTGAGTTTCGAACGAGGCATCCACGAATTCGGAAAATTTCGAGAAAGAACCTCCGCTAATTTAAATTTCGAAATTCGAATTAGTTTAGGAGATATTGATAAAAAACCCGTCAAAAACGCTAATTTTTGATCGCCGCAATTCTGCAATTGTAACCCTCTGCAGTCAAAAAAGTGAGAAATAAGCATCGAGGTTGCCATGTTTGGCTATTTTATTAAATTATTTAGACTCCTGCAGTAAAAATAAAAGAATAATGATACTTTTCTGTTTAGATTATTTACAAAGTTATTTTTTAATTAAAGTATTGTATGCGTGTGAAATCAGAGCAGGAATTCAATGTTTTTTATGTTTAAAAGAATAAGGGATTGGGAGATTTCCGAGACTATGTATGTTTTATAGTTTGACAAAAAAAAAAAATGGATGATTTGGCGATTTTGAGAAAGTAGTAGGTTCTACCGATTTGTACAGTTTTGGGCTTGGCGCAAATTACCGAGAGCGTAACGAAATAGTATTTTTAATAACAAGTATAAGTTTTACGGCGCTATACTTCGATTTTCCATATAGAAATAATTCAGTTATTAAGGCGATTTTAAACGATCTATAGAATTTTCACGAAATTAAGTAAACTGATTTAAGTTAGAGGAATTCCGCCAAATTTCAGAAAATTGAAATTCTCGCATTTTGTACATGGTAGTTAACGGTGATTAAAACCCGTTATAGTTAATAATAATTTAAATAACTGCTACTTATCAATAATATGCCTGCATTAAATTTTGGCGATGGAACTATATAAATGATAGATAACTATTTCCCATTTTGATTGCTGTTAAATCAATGCTTCGAATGATTCCCTGAAAACAAAAAAATCTTGCAAAATGGTGTATGTTGGCATTTGGCGATCGAAGTACTGCGTAATAAATAATTGATTCTTATTTGTTAAAGCAGCGCTACGGAAGTTTCTTTTACTAAAAGCTGTTAGAAAGGCGTAATTAATACTGTCTAATATATTTTTTGTTTTACGAATTGAAATGTATGTTGATTCCTACTTTAGTACATTTCTTAGCAAAGTTGGCGAAAAATATTCAAATGTAGTGCAGCTCTGTACGTATTATTAATTCCATTCCACAATTGAGATGAGCCGATGTCACTAGCGTATGCATAGATTTTTTTTTAAATTCCGCTAAACAAAGTATTGCGTCAAGTTAGTGTCAAGTTTAATTTGTGGTTTGAGCTATTGGCCATAGATTGGCGGCGTTAATTTCGCCAATATGGCAGTTCTAGCAAAGTAAACATGAATAACTCATTTCATGTTCTATTTTTAACATTGCTATAATTTCCGTAGCAACGGAATCCATTGTTGCCCCTTAAGTTGTTAAATTTAACAATGAAGTGAAACCACTCATTTCTACAGCTTTTAAGACTCGAAAAAGTGAAAGCGCATCAAACGTGAAATAAATAGAGCTAACTGTAACAGACTTGCACTTTAAAAATAATCGAAGTTTTCATGCAATTCTACATATCTTAATTTTATTTCCTTCGCGTGTGGATGTCATTTTTTAGGTCATTTTTGCTGTTTTGCTGGCAGATTATCCGGAGCAGCACATAACCTCTAATGTATTTGCTCCTCCGGACATGAGCAAATGCGTATGTCCGGCGTGTATTTCTGTAACCCCACTGTGTTAATCAGATTTTTCTGGTGTCAGATTTTTTAGACCATTTTTTACCGTGGAGATTCCGATCCTGAAGTATATTGATCACTGATAAATGAAAAGAAAAAAAAAGATCAATTATATGCAAGCAGGAGTAGCCAAAAACTTTTCATGGAAATGTTACGGGAGTGAAGAATATACATTTTGTATGGCAAAAAACTCCACATGGGGGGTTGTGACCCCCTATCTCCTCCTTGGCTACGCAACTGTACGCAAGCATCAGTTGTCACGTCATGAAAAACCGTTGTAGATGGCAAACTCCGAAGTTGTTCTGAGGGTTATACAAAATTAAAAATTTTGCTTTTAGTAAATTTTACTTTTGATACAGTTCGAATATTTGGTTTTAATACATTTCGGACACCAAGGTAAGATGAAATATTACTAAATACGGCAACCCAGAATTTTCTTAACTATTGAATTTGACACTATGCAACTACAGTAGATTCCCTATAACACGGTAGATACGTTCCGTGTTATAGGAATCCGTGTTGTACGGGTCCTGCGCTATACTCCACATGGAGTGCGGACTGCACGGTATAATCGCAGCAAAACTTATTTGCGCTCCGTAAAAATGCAATGATGTTTGGTGTTGCCATTCAAAAGTAATGTTAATTACAGGAACTAAGGCGTCATAATATCAGAACATATGTCTCATTTCATCCTGCTGTACAAGTCTCTTTTAACGTGTTACACGAACACGATCGTAATGTTTTCCTCGTGTTCTAAGAATTCGTGATGTAGACCCATGTTATAAAGGGGGTCAACTGTAATACGTAAAAAATTAAAAAATGAAATTAGTTATTTATTTAGTGCGAATTGACAGTGAGATAAACGTCACTTTTATGTAACAAGTGTGATACTGCATTAAGAGTTCAGTAAGGGTAATAAGCTTTTTCTCAGAAGTTACATCACGAACGTTTTCATTTACAAAAGCGACATGATTTTCACCGGAGCAGGGTACATTTTTGGCTTTAAACATAAATGATGCATCCATTGTTTCATGAAGGTTTTTTAATTTAGGTAAAATTCAATGAAGTTCTCTGCAACATAACTGCGCTAATGCATTGTCCACGCTTTGAAAAATGCAAGATAAAATTGTTGTCAACATCATGTAATGTTATTTATGTGGTATATACTATATATACTAAACCTCAATGTGGTATATACTAAACCTCACAAAACGAATTATTTCATGTAGAAATCAGGCATTTTTCGAAAGAGAAAAGTTTTGTCTGCATACCATAAAGTTCTTTCTTTTCTGATCGCCAGTCACATGACGTAGTTTTTGTGTCATGTTCAATCGTCTAAAATTTGCACTCATGACGCCATAGTCACGATTCAAGTATTTTTTAACGTTTTGAGATTCCTCATTACTGGGTTTAATTCGAATTATATATGTGTAAGGAAAATATGCGTTTCCCACCGTGCGGAGAACGGGCAAGCAGCTAGTAGGTAATGAAAGTTCATCAAGTATCTTCAAAGAATATTAATGCAACCACTTCAAGTGCAGCGATTGATTCAAGGAATATTGTAATTAATTGAGATAAAATTAAAATTTACAAATGTACATATCTAATCAAAATTCAAAAGACGGATCTAGGCTTACGAAGAGCAAAATTCTTGTTTGTGACAGTTGACTTTTATCGGTTATATCATCATTCGGAAGGTTAAGCCGAAGTTTTAATTTCACTGCTCTATAGCTCTTTGTGCAGGAAAATGAGTTTTACAGGCAAGAAAGCTCATGATACATCTTCAAAGGACATGAGTAGAAAGTAGCCACTTAAAGTGCAGTGCTTGACTAAAACAGTATTATTACTAATTGGGACTAAAAAATAATACTTATAAATGCTTAGCTATAACTAAAATTCGAAAGAGTAGCATCAACCAGCAAAGAGTAAATTTCTTATTTGTGACAGTTATTTTTAAAACATCGGTTAATATCATTCGGAAGGGAAAGCCACTTTTTACATTTCACTGCATTATAACTTTTCATGCAGGAAAATGAGTTTTACAGGCAAGGAAGAAGCTCTTCGAAATGATGAATGAAGCATCTTCGAAAGATAAGAGGGTAACCACATCAAGTGCAATGATTGACTAAAACAGTATTGCTATCAATTGGGACTTAAAAAATAATATTCTAAGAGTTTGGATCTAACTAAAATTCAAAAGACTGATACAAATAATCCAACTAACAGTAAATTTCTTATTTGTGATAGCAGATTTGAAAATATCGATTGATATCATTCGGAGGGAAAAACCGCAATATCGTTTACATTTCACTGCTTAATAGCTCTTTATGCAGAAAAAAAGAGTTTTACAGGCCAGGAAAGTTCGTGAAGTATTTTCAACGATTGCTTGAGCTATGATTGATAATCAACACTGTTCCCCTAAACGCTCTGTGAATTTTACAGAGAAAGTGAAAATTTTATTGTGTGTGCGAGGTAATGCAAATGTAATAAATGCTGTAAAATTTTTTCATTGATATTTAATTATTTATTTTTTTGTCCGAACTATAAAATATGGATTATTTAAACTCAGAACTTTTAAAAATTTATTTTGAAATTAGCGCATACACAAAAAAGCACTATATAATTAATACGTGAGGGTTGATTATTTATTTAGTACTTAAAAACTGCTAAAGTGAAAGTCGTCAAAATTAAAAATGTGTATGTATTGTACCAAAATTAAAATCAGAGATAATGTAAAAAAAAAATTAAAAAAAAAATCTCAAACTCCTCCCAAAAATTACATTCAAGTCATTGATTGGAGGGTCAGAGTCGTGAATGAAATATGCCTTCAAGTGTATTTAAAGCACTATATCTTCAAAAACCTATTTAAGCAACTCTATTAAAGCACTAATAATGAAATGTTCCACACTTCACAGTGAAAGATTAAAAATACACATCACGATAACATATTAAAGTATCCAATTATACTCTTCAGAGAAGTACAGAGCAACACGCGCAACCATCGATTTTAAAATAAAACTGTATTTTAGTAATGTGGACTACATCTAATCATAATTTAGAGTGTATGAGCATGTACTTTTATGTTTAAATATCACCACCTTCAAAAATGAATCAAACGAAATGCTAATATTTTGCCATACTTGAAATAACTTCTCTTTTTTTTTTTTTTTTTTTTTTTTTTTTTTTTTTTTTTTGAATATGTATCATTTTGGAGCATAACTTTTAATGCGAAACAGTTTGCAACAGTTTTTTGTTACTAAAGGAAAACTAAAAAATTATTTGAGAATTAAAAACTTATTTCGAAAATAGAAAACAATTTTCAATTAAGAGGTGTAAAAACAAAATAATTATCATAAAACAATCCAGTATCATTTTAAGTTTTCTTTTCCTTTTTAGATTCATGTAGTTTCAAAGTATGTGTTTTACAGTCAGCAGTTAGTAAAAGAAATGACTTTTTTTTTCGATTTTAAATTATTGGGAAATTTTCAACCAAATTTAGATGTTTATTAATTACTTAAGCATATTATGGAATAGCATGCCAGAAATTCTAGTGATGCCCACGATTGTTTTATGAGACACGAACATATTATTGATCATCTATGGAACTATCGCTTGTGATTTTATTGCAAAGCTTACATTTTCATTTTAAAATAATACTCTACGAAATTTAATTTTTTAAAAGATTTATAAGGCTGTCATATAAAATAATTGCAACTTTGTAAAATAACACTTATAAAAGGTATTTATCAAGCTAAATACGTGTTTCCATCTTTATTACTAGCAATTTCGATCTTTATTACTAGCAATCGATGTATATACTACATAGACTGGAACAGTAAACTGAAAAGAAAGTATGAAGATTGAATTGAAGGGAACCAATTTTTATTTTTATTTTTTCGTCAGGGAACCTTTAAAAAAAATCTAAACACGTGTTTGGAATGATAAGTATAGTATATGCGTGATATTATTATATGTTATGCGTGTTATTTTACAAAGTGTTAATTATTATATCTTTTAAGCACCAATTCCTTTGAGAGTTTTTTGTTAGGGCTGGCATGTGTTTCCTTGCCTTTTGATTAAAGTATTATTAAAGCATCATTAAAGTATTATTAAAGTATTATTAAAGTATTATTTTGATTAAAGTAGCTACCTGTATCTAAGAAAACATATGTACGATCCACATATGTTTTCTTAGATAAGGTGACGCTATCTACCGGGTAACATATAAACTAACTGTGCCAAATTAAGAAGATGCAGTGACAGCATTCAAGCAGTCACAGTATTTATTACGCGTCTAAATAGAATCCTTCGAAAAATTCGGTTTTATGACATCTGTTATAAGGTAAGCACTACCTTTCCTATTTATTTAGGTATACAATATTTCATGTACAGAAATATGACTTGGTTTACTGAATGCAGTATGTTTTACACGGAATTCACTTGCTGAGTTTTTTATGTTTCTCGGCGCCATCCAGTACCTAAAGTGGGCAGCATACTTCCGGGTAAAAGGATCCATCGACCGAAGAAACTCCTTATCAGGACCTAGCCATCATGGCAGCCCTTCAACCGTTCTCAAAATGCGAGACTCCCCTTTACATTATTTAATTTATTTCTACGTTTACTATAGGCCATAAATTTTGAATTATAATTTTGAAATATTCCATTTTATTCTTTGTGACACTCTTTTTGTTTTAAAATTTTCATAAAATAAATTATGCATGTAATAGGCTTGTAAAACCTATTTTATTTCATTATGTATAGTCATAATTACTTTTACTTCATTATTTTTTCGATAAAAAATTTTCATTTATTTTAAAAATGAAGGATCATTTTGGTCTGAGGGTTGTCGTTTGGACATTTACTAAAAATTCTATTTTTTATCATTACTCAATGTGCTTTTAAAATATTATTGAAATATGTTTATGATGCAAAATATAGGGTAAAATATGATAGCAAAGTGCTAAAGTTTTATTTATACTCCTACTACTCTTGAAAATACGCTTCCCGAGAAGTCGTGCGTGCGCATGTGTTTGAGTTAGAACTTAACAGCTATGAAATAATGCTTATTTTTGTTGTATTATTTCTAAAATTTAATCTTTGATTTAATTCAGATAGTCACGAATTAAACAGGGTCTGACTTATATTATATAACGCCCTCAGTCGAGCTGTCATTATAGTTTTGTTTCAATAAAAATTCGTAACTCTCCATATTTATTATTCAATGGTTTGAAAGTCTCATCCTTTGGCTCTGGGTGTAAAAATAAGGATATGTGAAACTCGAAATTGAAATCTGATTATTTATTATAAAACTATTGTCACAATGAATAAAAACAAGCATTTATAAACGTCTAAATCTAATCATAATGTAGACGAACCATAATGTTAAATCATAATGTAGAAAGAGGAATTTGTTTTCAATTTTTACACTTTTCTGCATTGCGACTCTTCAGGCTGAAAAGTGGTTTAATAAACAAAGGTAAGCTACGAAATTTTTTACAGGATACAAACGTAATCAGAATTCGTAATCTGACTATTATTACAAAATTGCATTGAAATTCTGTACAAAAAAGAAGAATTACAGTTCGACAAACATAATCAATAGATATGAGCCTAAAAAGAAATCAGACCGAATTATTCATTATAAAATTATTATTATTCACCCGTACTCAATGTCTACAAGCACGCTTAATGCTCCAAAACGCAGCTCAAATTTCGAAATTCTTATTTGAGGTTTTAAACTTGAAAGAAAAACTTGGTACTTGAGTGATTTAATTTGAAAAATTGCAGCCACTATAATATATTTCACCGTGTCATAACCTTTAATGCAGAAAAAAGAGTTTTACAGGCTAGGAAAGTTCACGAAGCATCTTCAAAGGACATTTAAGTGATTGCCTTATGAAGTGATTCGTTAAAACAATCGTTTGAGACGAAAATTTAATGCCTATAAACGTTTAGATATAAAAAAATCCAGTGCAAAGAGCAATATTCTTGTTTGTGACAAGTGACTCAAAAGTATCATGTTATCGTAATGAAGAGAAAGCCATTGTTTGCATTTCACTGTCCTGTAATCTGTTATGATTGTAAAACCCCTTTTTTTGCATAATTCACAAAGCAGTTTCAATGAATACATGAGGAGTGATAGGTAAAAAGTATTTTCCTGAGCATTTGTGAGAATTTTATTAGTGCGAAGGAAATTCCGTGGTAATAGATGTTGCAAATATGGCCCATTGATTGTTTGTCGACTTGAACAATAAAATGTTGATTTCTTAATAAAATTGAGAGTACCCCAAAACATTTTCTAAATAGCAACAGCGGCGATGAGGGAAAAGAAAACCACCGTAAAACTAACTGAAGCATACTTTTTAAATGATGTTAATTAATAACAATGGTATTCAATATTGTGCCATTTAATTTGAAATTTTGTATAAATTTCTTCAATTAATGAGCCAAAAGGTTCATAAATGGTTAGATTCTATTATTGTTATTTATAATCTAATTAATAATTTTAAATTATTAACGATTATCAAAATGCGAAAATTTCCAAAACAAGATCAAAGCACAATTTTTTTTTTGTTTGTGTGTGTCTAGAAGACTATATGTGAGGTATCATTTCCATGTTTGACAATTACACATTCAGAACTTCATGTTATTCTGATTTATTACACAATTTTATAGTCAAATGTCTATTATGGTGGAATCAGAACCGAAAATATCATATATTTATCTCCCCTCATTTTCATTTACCTTATAGGAACTACTTCCCTTACAGTTATCGTTATCACTTTTATCTCCTACAAATTAAAATAACTGGACTTGGTTCTTCTGAGAAAAAGGACTTTCTAGACTTGGTCATCGACAACCTTCTTTCGAGTCCATTTGTTCTTATTAGGAACGGGGGGGAAGCAATATCTTGACCCTGGTCATCATTGGCCAATCCAATCTTTTGCAGCCATCGTCATAGATGCGGTCGCCTGGAATTTAATTCACTCATCCCCGGGGTAACTTATGACGTCATATTTCACCAGTGAGGTAACACCGAAATGTCAAGATAACATCTGCCATTTCTGACCATGATATTGGAAAAAGGTGTAATTCTGCAAAATACTGTTTGTCTAATTCCTTTTCTTAATATGTAATGGTGCATTTTAGAATGAAAGTGTTTATATGGCAATAGTTTTTAGGAATGGTACCTGTTATTTTTATTTAATTCTCTTGCAGTGAACAACTATTGTGAATAACTAAACTTTTATCCCTCTATAAATAAGTTGATACACTATAACATATTATTTTTCAACACTATAACATATTATTTTTCAATCGTAAGAAATTCTAACCCTTATTATGAATAATATTATATTTATTCTTAAAAATATGTATAATTTTCCATTTGAATAAATTTTCAGGGATGCGGGTTTTATTTTCTTTTTAACAACAATTGGAAAAAAAATTTAAACACTTTTTTTCAAGTAACACCTCTTTGAGCACGGACATAATTATCTTTAGGCTAAGTTTAATGAAGCTTGGTATCATAAAAAAAACTTATTGAATATCAAATATCAAACAGCAATGTTATGAATACAAAAATTCCTTCGTTTTATTAAAGTGATAGACCCCAAAATATCTAAAGATACGGTATGATGTGTGTTACATGAATGCGCGTCAATATAATTTAAACATTTTTCTTTATAGCAAAGTAAGCGTCATTGGATTGTACTTCTATTTACTAAACTTAGGCTCTGACATTTAACTCGCAAATCTATAACCTACTATGAAATGACTCATATGACGTAACATGGCAGTATGAAGTTAAGAAGAAAAAAAGCTGCTATAAAATTTGTACTCAAGGTGAAAGAGTTATAAGTAGACCAAACAGGAATTCATATAAATCAAGTAAATTAGAACAGATGACAAAATTAAGATTTTAAGTTTTTGAAACTACTAATTTTAATGACCAATCGTCCTCACTTTGCACTTTTACTTCTGAGCAGGCATCCACTTTCAGAATTTGTAAGCACACGATAATAAAACAAAAAATGATCATCTATTGATTAATGAAAAATTTTAAATTATTTGATTTATAGGGGTACACTTTAATCATTTTTGAGTTCACCTCCCACTCATTCCCTAACCCTTTAAGAATAAATAAAAAAAATTTCAAATGTAGTATCAATTTACCACATTGGTTTCTTATGAAACGAAATTTTACTTCAAGGGGGAAAAAAACCGCAGCTTTCAGAATAAAATTATCTCTTTCTTATCTACTTTGAATAGTGTCTATAATTATTTACATAATAGAGATAATACATTTAAATTACGTTAGAATACTTTTTTAAATCATTGTTAAGTGAGTTTATTAACAATGACACAGTTCAAAAGCAAATTTGGCAATTAATATCGATGATAGGCTTTTCAAAATCAATTCTTTTCAGAAAAAGGTTATTGCATATGAAACATATATTGTTTTTTCAAATAAAATTATCATGGCTACTTTCATTTTTATTGCAAATACAAACTGAACTTTCAAATCAAGATTATCTGTTTTTATGATTTTGTCAACATTTTTCAGTAGATAACATATTTTATAAATTCGTTTGTATACAGGCTACATTTCAAGTTTAGTAATTTTCTAGAATTTTCAGAATAGAACCTTAGCTGCATAATGTAAAGTATGTGAAAATATATTCATTAGTGTAATATATGTTGCAGCTTCAATGCAGTGCATTGTAACTAATCTGTCAGTCTTAATAATAATAAAACAATACATCTGAGCCTAAGGTTTGTTGACGTACTTATGTCCCAAATAAAATTATTCCATAATTTTATGACTATTTATAATCATTAGTAACAATCTCCTCATTTCTTTTTAATTATTAATTCTTAATTGAGCTTTTTAGCTGTTCTAAAGTGCACCGCCTTAAAATTACTTGCTTGAAATAGAAAACTGTTTCGTCACAAAATTTTTGCTTCGATGGGAGATAAATTTTGCTCTACAAGGACTGTAACTTTTAAATGAACATTAACTCATGTTCTTTTTAAAAAGAGCACGAAAATAACATTAGCTCTTTTACAGATTGAAAATAAAATTGTTATGCACTTTTAAATTTATACTTGCAATAAAAATACCTAGACACTTTACAACAGAAAATATCTAAATTTACCTTATACTGCGGGATTTTCACAACTTTTGCTACTTTCCGCCCATTAGATAGTGTTTGAATCTGTATCCAATCTGAAAAACTGTGTATATCGGTGGAGTCCGTGGAAGCAACACAAGGAACATCCTTATGGCCTCTATAAAATATTTGCACGTGCAAAAGAAATAACAGTCTCTTGAGCAGCTGAAATGGCCTGAGAATATGTGCTCAGTGTCAGGCAGACGGAATATTTGCTTATCTTTGATGTGTCCGAGTCAAATGGTACATCCGTTAATTCTGCAATATTCATATCTTCTGATAATTCTGCTAAATATTTCAATTATCATGCTTTTGACGCTTATGGTTGTATGGTGGTCACCACACCGCACTCTACGACAAGGACATTGGTTCAACTCCGAGCATGAGCTTGCTGGTTAATTAGTCGTCCCTTTGCAGGGAGTAACTTTGGTCGCTACCTTAATAAAGAGGCCAACACTTCGGGTCTCTGTAGCGATGAAAGCCTGCTCGGCCAGTGCCCGTTCTTAAAAAAATTTCATGTTTTTCGCTTGTTTCCTTTTTCACCAAAATAAGGCCTCACCATGACCGAGTGGATAAGACATTGAACATGGCAGACGCCTTAAGTGTGAAGGTCGCGCGTCGATCTAACGGTCTGGAGTTTTAGTCGGTTTTCTTCAGATGTAACGTGAAAACACCTTAGAACCTCTTAGACAGTTATTCGACCAAGGCACACCGCCCTCGTCAGCAGATGTCCCTTGTGTAGGCTTGCCGTAGCACAAAAACAAACCTTTAGCTAAAATTTCTGAGCACATTTTAAAATAACATTTCACGCCAGGGTTTAAGATATTGATACCCAAACGAAGCTATAAACATTTTTGTTTTGGGAAGTCTGTTAAAAACGGAACAAAAATGGCGACCCACAGGCTCATTCCCATACAGAATTAACAGGTCATCCGCGCTGATATCTCTGTCAGCCAGAGATGCTCTTTTATTTATCACGTCCCATCATCGATGAAGACCCCCTCTAATCTTAAGGAGATCGAAATGGGACAATATGGACGCGTTAAGCCTAAGCCGTAGAACGATTTCGACGTCGTTTGTCTTAAGGCTATTGGCTGACACCCGGCTGGATTAAAGGGGGGGTACTCGCAACCGAAGGAACAATTCTTTTCAATTAAACCTAAGCCTGACCTCGAAGTTTTTGCGGTTGCCTTTCCGCTTAATTGGATCGGTTGTGACACCAGCCTGACTAACTTTATCCCGTCGGCAGAAGAAGGCGGGAGTGGATGTACGTTCAATTTTTTTTTGTTCTTATTCTTCAGCGCCATTTTCAGAAGTGCAATACAATGGCGCGCGGAAGTTTTACCGTATATAGTACGAGGAACATATTCATTGTTTCGAGAATTTTTCTATTTTCTGGATACCTCAGGGGTTTTGGAAAAGGTTTACGCCAGTTTTGGCTGCGGGGATATCTGGAAATCGCAGGGGATAATTTATAAAGAAGGGTGAGGAAAAGATCAAAAACTGATAACAGGCACGTGATAGGTGGCGGGTGAGTGGTGGAGTGGGGTGGGGTGGCGTGGAGGAATTCTAGGTGTCGTTTTGTTTCGTTTCGAAAACTGAAGGTGGCCTGTGGGATCTTTTGTTTTTGACTCGGGCTAATTGGATGATAAAATGTTTTCATTAATTGAAAAGTCAGGATGGGTGACTAAAGGTGTTCTATGAAGACAATTTATTATTCATGGAGGAATAAAAGCATGTAGTTTTTACTTACCTATGTTATTCTTATGCATGTAAGGGATAATGGACTTTTTAATTAAAGTATTCAGCAGCAAAATATAGTATTTGATACATAAAAGTAATAAACTTTTATAAAAGTCGGAATATTCCTACAAAAATTAACGTTAATTATATCATTTGTTACCTGAATTTAAAATGTTCCAAAAGCAAATCTGTTATATACATTCAAACAATTTTAAAATGAATTACATTTCCCATCGTACAATAAAAGTGCATATAATTTCATAAGAAAAGAGAGTATCCTTTTCTGTTGTTTAAGCTTATGAGCTCATTTTCGTTAGAAAATGTTCTATTAAATAAAAGGCTTACATTTCATACTAAGCAGTCATCGAGATGATAGTCGTCAACATGACTTCGACCACTTCAAATTAAAATTTCCCCTTGAAAAGTTCTCCGACCGATGCACCCCATCTTTGGCAGATAAACCTTGCGTAGCTTTGCCACAATAAAACAGCAACAACATCAAATAAAAATTTATTGAATTAAAAGACTAGATTCCCTTCTTAACCATGTTTTTTTTGGTTACTTTTTATACTTCCATGGAACGTAAAGACTTGATTAATGATCCTCATTGGCCTATAAAATGTGTTCTGATTACCAGTAATATCTTCTTAAAAATACGGGAAGTAGTTTATTGAGTAAAATAAATTATACTGTTAACGATGTACAATTATGAAAGCAATAAGATATTATGATGTTTTGTTAGTTTTTTCAGTTTGACTTCTGATCAAAATTAGAAATACACTGAAGTTAACTTTTCATGCTTTTCTGTATCTGTTCGATCTTTTTAGAACACACGTATATATTCAAGAGTAAGTCCTATGGACTGAAATGACAGTAGATTTTTTTTCTAATATTTTACTAAAATTGATTCAGGAACTCGTTAATTGTTATTATTCTTATTATTAGTTTTAAAGAGAAATTGAAAACTGTATATATTATTTTTTTCTTATCATCCCAAAATAGCATTCAAATGAATGCGAAAACACTTAATCAGTTATCTTTTAAACTGCCACATAAAATCATTAGCACATAGCTATATAACTAAGAACTTCTGAATAAAAAACTTAGGGAAAGGGACTGTTTACTTCCTTCATTCATTGTTTTACGGTGCGCTTGATAATGCACAATTTTTTCGTTTTAAGTGGTATAAATAAGGCGTAAGGACATACCTCAAAATACAAATATAAATGCCATTTCGAACGATCATTTACTTCACACTATTCTCAAAGTTAAGAAGCCAGTTAAGAAAGTTAATTTAGACCCTCTCGAAAAAGTAATCGAACGCAAGTCAAGTTCTCTAAAGCAGTTTCATATTTTAAGTATTGTTCTTTGTAAAAAGTGGATCATGTGGTGTATAGTAAAAAACTTCTCATATTTATTTTCAGCTGCAAGTTTTTTTGAAAAATTAATCAATTATTGACTAAATTAATATAAGAAATTTTGACAGTACTCGAATACTTTTTTGAGTGTACGTGTGCACTCACAAACTTAGCCCATATGTTTAAATTTAATTTAAATTTAGCTTTCGAATGGAATGCGAACATTTAGTTTAAATAATAAAATAGAACAGGATGAAAATCCAAATAGACACATGCACCTAGTTCTTTTTAAGTTGGGCAAAATTGCACTTTAGTCTGAATCAACAATGATTTTCAATATAATGTGCTCACACGAAGCTGAAAAGTAGCGCATATTCAAAAATTCTTTAATTTTTCTGCCAGAACCATTTTTTTCAAGTATACCGGTGGCAGCAGTTGAAGATCCCATTGGTTCCGCAGTGAAGTACCCTCAGAACTTAATCGACCATTGGAGAAAATAATAGCCATAGATTGTACATCGATAAATTAGTATTATCGGATATTCCGCCGTATCGATGAACAATGTTCCGGGAGTGCTTATCGGGACTCGATCAACATGGCGGTCTTATCTTTTGGAAATAAGATACTGAGGACGAGGATTTAGAATCCTATTCAAGAGTCACGGTTCCAGTTTAGTGGGGCATTGTTGAACAGATGTTATGTGTTTTTGAAACGTGGGGTATGAAGAAATGTACTAATTAAAAGATGAGTCAGGGGAATAATTTTTGTTAATGCGAGGAAAATAGGAAGTCTTAGATAAGCATTACTTTTACCATTAGGTAATCGCAGTCATCATTTTCGAAATAGAAAATTGCGTGAGTTGGAATTTTAGATGCTAATGTTTGATCATTAATTACTTTGGGAAGTGAGGCATGAAGGCTAAGACTTACATGCTAGGATTTGGTTTATATAGTGTAAAGCCTAAACATGCCTGACAAAATTAGATTATTAATACATTATATATTAATAATAATTAATACAAGTTAAATTATATTTTTCTTCCGAATAAAAGTGAAACTAACAATCAATTTAATGAATAAAAAAAAGAAAAAAAGATCTAAAACACTTTCATATTCTAAATGGGAACGTAAGTGCTATATTTTGAAAGCGTATCGTAATCCATGCGTCGGCTTCATCGGTCTTCGGTGCTTCTTTACACTGAAAAATTTACCATAATCCATGCACCAGCTTTATTTATCTTTCTTGTTCCAAAATGTAACATAATCTATGTACTAGCTCTAATTGTCTTCTTTACTATAATTCACGAGTGTGCCATATTTCCGTTTCTTGTTCCATAAAACATTTCTTTAGAATTGAAATCTATATTAATATCACCTACTTAAACTGCTTTACAGTCTTAAGCTATTTGTCTGGCATATTCTAACAATTATTCACCTTTATTTACACTAGTATGAACACCTTTATAGACACTAATTAATGTTACCATTGAATAACAGTAGGGTTTGGTGATTCCTCGCCAAACATAGAGCATATCATCAAGCTAGGTTTAGTTTTAGGGACTTATTTTTTGTCACCAAACTTGGCAATAAATTTCCAAAAATAGCTAACTTTTTTCATAACGATTTTTGGCATACCATTATTCTACTGCTGTCTGGCAACGCTTTAGACAGTTGTTTGAAAACGCTTACTTCATCTTTATTTATAGTGTTTGAAAAGTTATCCGCAGAAGATTACGTAGACAAAAAAAAACGAGGTTTGGAATTAATAACACTTTAGCACTTAAAAGAAAGCTAGACAAGTCTTAACCCAGAATATAAAATATTTTCCATCATTATCTTTTCCATATCCAATTATTAAGATCATTGGGACAATCAAGATACGAGCCTAGACCTTTGTGAATTTTAACAGAAACTCTGTGATGGGAAGATAAGAATTTGTAAGAAGGCAGTAGCATGCATATATTGTACTCAAGCGAAGAGATTCCCATTTGTTCAAATGCTCCATGAAAACTTTTTCCTAGGTTTAACCTATTCGTTTTCATTGTTGAAAAGGCATATTTTCCTTTCTGTGCTTAGTGTTGCCAACATGGACTTTGAATCCTCAGCTAGGATTCAATAGTAACAATTATTATTAATGAGAAATCAAATTAAAGGAATTGATTTTAATGTCAACAAAAATTATGTTTGTAAAAATTGTTATTATTTTGAATAATTAAAACTAACAAACAACGTAATGCAAACCTATGAACATTGTACATTCTTTTAGTAACTGTGTATTACAGACTAACAAACAACTCGCAATTTTTAGGGAATGGGTGTTGCAAATCCACAAGCAATGCATATCTTTAAAACCTAAATATCTGTAATCATAAAAACTTGATTTTTTAATTATTATGATTGTGTTGTTTTGTTTTATCATATTTTGAAGCACCAACAATTTTATAGAAATGGCATTTTAGAAATATTTACTCAATGCTGGAGAATGTTTCCAATAAAACACCAATATTAACACAGTGATCAGTATATTAAAAAAATTTATAAGAAAAGTTCAATGCAATTCACCACGCATTGCCAACCAAAAATATATCCAAGGTTTGGAGAACAACAGAATCATTGCTTTACATTAGAAATATTTGTTCTAACACATAATTTGCTTTTAATTGTGATAATTTATATGCATTTCTAGAGGGTGAAAAAAAGACATATTTGCATGATTCCTTTGCGCATGGTCATCGAAGATATGCCATACTAAACGCATTACAACATGCTTTATTTATATTATAATTGACGTCCTGTGAAACAATAATTACTGAGCGATTATAACTTAGCTTTACAGCCATCTATATCTACGAGCCGTGAAACTCGTTTTACAGGTAAGAAAGGATTTTCCCCTTCACAAACTGCTTTTAACTGGTCTGGCGATTTTGTTACGCTGATTTTATCTTATCTTATTTTTATTTATTTATATTTTTTTATGGTGCGGTAAAGCTTGAACTTAACTATATTTATGTGTGTACATTTTAATTAATTCAACGGATATTTAGTTTCTCAAACCTTAGAATATTATGTTTAAAAATAATATAATTTAAGATAAAAAAGGGGGAGGAGGGCGAGGTATTTTTTTTTTTTTAATTGCGTGTTAGCTATATATATTTCTACAAAAGTAAACCTTCAATAATTTTTATAATTACATTATGCTTATGTTTATCGATGATAAATGTCTGTTTATTAGCTACTACTAAGAAGAAAGGAACAAAAAATTTTGTAACTTAAAAGAAAAAATTCTACACATCAATCAAGTAATTGTTAATTTTATCTTATTAATTAATTTAAAATAAAATTTAGGTAAGTTTCAAATTTCTGTTTTATCTTACTTTGTCACACAAACATGCACTATGTTACACTTTTTTAAACAACTCAAAGACTACTGATAATTTACAAAGAAAATTATGTTTTAGTAAGGATTTTCCTTCTCGAAGAAATAAAATAATTTTCATGTATTTATTATTATTATTTCTGAGATACTAAAGAATAAAAGTAAATTTTAAAGAACGTATTTAAAAAAAACACTAAATGTTAGAGAACGATTTTAAGTAAAATATTATATTTATTTATTTGGTACATATTTTTACTTTATATTCAAGTGAAGCTAACAGTCATCTTTCTGAAAGTAAAAGTTTTCAAAATAAAATAATACTTTCAACTTTTTTTTCATGTTTAGCATTCCTGTGAGTTTTAATCTCTTCATGTATAGGCAACGTTATAGCTCCTTTTAATTAATTGATACATATTTTATATTTCAGACTCGTGTAAGTAAAATGACTAAACGTTAACACTTAACTAATCATTAAAAATTACTTTAAATTGTCTCCTCGCACTGTATAAAATTTAGTCGAAATTTTCAATTTTATATAACAAGTGATTTCATCAAAAAGACTTTATGCTATACATATATCACTCCTTAATTTTAACTAAAGTAATGATTTCCAATTTAATCTAAGAAAAAGATCTAATCAAAAGAAACACGGTAAAAGAAAATTTATGAAAAGCTAGAAAAATATCATTACCAGATAATAATTTAAAATAGTGCAATCTGAAGCTTAAAAATTTATTTCTGATAATTAGAGAGTTATCACTAAAACAGAAAGTAAAAGCATATGCAGTTATTAAGTTCTTCAACTTTAAAAATGATGTAAAATGTTTATATTGTTAATTAGCAGAGCTTTTTACTGTTATTATCAGCCCTACCACTTGTTGTTCTTAGAAAACATGAAAGATGGGTTTTTCCTCTTTTCCTTTCTTCAGACAGTACTCATTTAACATTTTAATATTTATTTACGTTTTAATAAAAATATCTGCTCGTTTATGTAAGTAGCATTAAAAAATATCAAAAGACAAATATTATGTTTATCAAGAAGATAAGCTCGTTTAACAAACATTTATTTTATGTCTTCAACTTATCAACCTCAGTGTATTTTTGCAAAATCTGAGAGAAAAGGCATTAAAAAATTAACTAAACAAGAACATGAATGCACAAAAAAATTCAGGAGATTAAATACTTTAGAAATTTCTCCCCTTTCTTTTACCCCCTCTACTTGAAGTAAAGGATTATAAATGATACAATACATCGGGGGAGCTGGATTTAGAGGAAACAGAAATAATGTGAACCTTAAAGCTGGGACTCTTTGTCGTCCACACAAGGGGAATTAAATGATGAAGATTATAACTTGCTTCTTTTACTAAAACATATTTACAGTTTTATAAAGCTAAGCTAATTTTTAAACAATCAAGCTAAGATTTATTGGTACAAAAAATCCGGCAGCTTTGAAGTATCAAATAAAACTTTCGGCAAAATACTGGAATTAAAAAAAAAGTGCATCAAGCTTCGAAAATGCGTAATTTTTATATGCGAATAAACACTTTCTTTTCAAGGCGGATTAAGCCGTATAAAAACACTTTTTTTTCCTGATTGTGTGCCTAACTTCTCTTTTAAGTATCTACCGAGATATTTTCGCAAAGTCATTAATTGTATAAAAGGCGTTATTTAATTAAATACGCGAACAAAGTAGGGTGGTAAAAAAAAAAAACTATCTATCTGGTCAAAAGAAATACGAAAGCGTCAGAAGCAGCACTTCGAAGCGCTGTAATAATACAACGAGAAAAGAAAACTTCACCAGAAGAACGGAAGGTGCCTAAAAAAGTTCGTTATTTAAAGCGGCTAACGAACTAATGCGCCCTCGACATTAAGATTCGTTGAGAGGAAAAAAAAAAACGTACATAAAGACGGTGTTCTTTCGAAGCCAGCTTTCGAATTCGGTTTGTTCTGATATGTTCCAGGTCTATTACAAGTGCAGCGCGCGTTTTGAGAACAAATGCCCGCGGCGAATAAGCACTTGAATTCCTTCTCTCTTCTCTTGTTTTCTTTAATTAAAACGATACGAAAACAAAAGAAAAAAACGCTTACGAAAAGGAGGGGGGACTAATTAGTAAAATGTCAGATTTAAGAGAAGAAGAATCTTCAGCAGCATGTGTCAGGGGCAGATGCCCAACAAAATATGCGGACTTCTTTTTACGCTTTGTAGCTTATTAAATAATTACTGGCATTGATTTTCTATTAACTTTTTGTGTCCGAGTCATAATTCTTTAATTTGTTAATTGGTAATCAAATCCCTGTCAAGAAAACTTTCTCTGGGTTTTCAAGGAGCTATAATTTTTGTTGCCTTAATTTGTTTTAAAGTAATTAAATCTTTTAAGTAAGAACCTTCGAGTATGTTTTGGAAGGTGTTAGTGAAGTGGAAAAATTTGTTTTTTGCTTCGGCCCCCTCCTACGGTTTGCGCTTATGTATCTTTCGCTGGCAATAAATTAACACTCTATTATTGGAATTTTTTCCCCTCCTTAAGCTAATGTCTGGAATTTGTCTATTCAAAAAGAAATAAATGATGTACGAAAAAATGCGCGTTTTTTTTCCAGAGATTTTCGCAGGAATTTTTAAGGCATTCTCTAAGATGATGAAGAAAGTGAGTAACTGATAAGAAAAGTCAAGTGAAATCAAGCGATGATAATTATACCAGTAATAAGGATATATATTTTTATGAGGTACATCCTAGGGGGAAATTTATAAAAATTAAACATAGTCTTCTTAGAAGCCAGCAAAATTTACGTGATGATTGCACGTGCCATTTTACAGATCAGATCAGGCTCGAACTCCTATTATGAAATTCATACCTGCAAAAGGAGAAAAGAAAAATATATATTAAACTTGAAAATATATGTGTAAAACTGAGTTAAACTGATTAGAGGTTTGAAAACGTATAAGTCCTTTTTAAAAACAAGTAACTAGATTTAAAATACAATCAAACAGTTAACCGATTTTAAACCTAATATTTTTCTGCTGTTTAATGAACAAAAAATCACCCTGACACAACGAACAAATGTAATAACACAAAGATTGCATAATAAATAAATGAATAAATAAACAGAACTATTGGATAAATGTTAGAATCAGAATATTTATTCTTTAGTCTCTTAATAGCAAAACCTGCATACCATTAAAAGCACTTGGTGAGGGGGAAAAATCCGTTCCTACCTGTATAACGAGTTTCACGGTTCGTACATGTACATGGCTGCAAAGTTAAGTGATAATCGCTCAGTAAAGAATTGAATTCTTCCATAAGTCGTGAGTTACAATGTAAAAACATTTTGCAATGCATTTAGTAAGACGTATCTTTGATGAGAATGCTCAACCGATTTAAATATGTTTTTTTCTGGAAATGCGTATAAATTAACAGAATTGCAAAGCAAATTGTATATTAGAAGAAATGTTTGTAATGTTAAACCAATGAACCCATTATTATCATATCTCGGTTAAATTTTAGTTTGCAATTCTCATTCTTGGCGAATATTGACTTTACAATGAAATTTTTACTACCAAACATTGTGTTAGTGATGGTGATTTATTAGACACGTTCTCCAGAGTATTAAGTAAATATTTCTAAAATATTAACTCTACAAAATTTTCGATGTTTCAATCAACATAAACAACAGCAACAGCAGTAATAATACATTGAAGCTTTTCGATCTTAGCTACTGATATTTTAAAGATGTGTATTGCATGTGGTTTGAAATGTACGTCTCCTAAAAATACGTGCCTTGTTTGTAAGTCTGCAATACACACTTACTAAAAAAATTGGGCAATGTTCATTGTTTTGTTGATTGGTAATTTTAAATATCCAGAAAACTGATAAATTTTAGAAAGATAATTTTCCTTTACAGCTCATTTATTTTATAATAATGAAATTTTAGGCTAGAGCTTTCAGCAAGTTTTTCACTTAAAGTAACTTTTAGAACGAAAATTCTTATATTCAAATTTTACAAAAAATTCTATTAAAACACAGCGTTTTTATAGAATTCCTAAATAGGAAATCCTAAGGAATTCCTAATATAGGATTAGGAATTCCTGTGTTCCAATATAGGATTAGGAATTCCTGTGTTCCAATATAGGATTAGGAATTCCTGTGTTTCAATATAGGAATTGAAACACAGCGTAAAAATGCTGTGTTTTAATAAATGTAAAAGCCTTCAAAAATGTAAAAACTATTTATAGAAATACTAATTTTTAGGCTAGAACTGTGCCAAGGATTTTTTTTCTGTTATAACTCCTTCCAATCCTGATCAGATACAGGTATTTAATAATAAAAAATTTCATTAAAAGTCAAAAGACACTGTTGATTGAGTATTTGAAAGGAGCATTTTGTCAGTAATTAGATAATGCTTATTTCATTATCTAATGAAATAAGCACCATATCATATTCCTACTCTGAAAATTCCAAGTGACCTCTCTTCGTCTAAAAATGCGACTTTGCAGAGTGGTGTTGCAGTGTAACTGATAATTAGTCACAATGTGACAGTTGTATAACGTTACAGAGTGACGTTACAGTGTAATTTCTCACTCCATGTAGGTCACTTTGTGACGTACATTATGGTCACAAAAACTGACCCAGGCGGCCGTTTATCCTTTCTGTGACGGGTACATCACGGCGAACAAGTCTTGAAGTCAGAAAAAAAATGGAAAAAAAATTGACTTTACGGAGTGACGGCGCAGTGTAATTAATAATAAGTCACAGTGTGACAAGTATATGACTTTGCATAGTGACATTCCAGCGTAATTTCTCATTAAATATAGGTCACTTTGGGACGTTCATGATGGTTGCAATGTTATGTCTAAGAACTGCCCCAGGCGGCCATTTGTCCGTCGTCACCATCTTTCCACTAAGAGCAAGTCATCAGAAAGTGATGCGTATTCATACATGTTGCAACGTCTCAATACAAATGGGATAAAATGTAATATTTCTCAATCTTCCATTCTAAATTCATTAGCTGATTAAAAAAAAACCAGTTGATGAAATAAAAACAAAGTTTTTTTTTTCAGTGGTATGGAGAATCGAACTGATTCAAGAATAAAAAGAAAATTTACATTGTTTATTTTGCATAGCTTTTTTTTTTAATATTACGTATAAACTTATAATGAATGAAAAAAAAATATGCATAGTAAGACAAAATTTTGAATTTAGGATTCCGTAAGTACTATTTTGAAAAATAAGTAATAAAATCTTTGATATATTTTAAGAGAAAAGATTTAAAGCTTAAAATTTATGATTAACTTTAAGCAAACAACACACCATACTACGAAAGTTTTACAAAAAAATGTTACATTTTTTTTTTTTTTGTATTTAGATTCTGAACCTATTACTTGCTTTTCATTTTTTCCCCCACATCGAAATGTAATTGGGTCTAATTTCGGCACATTATTGCATCAATATTGTTTTACTAATGATGTTAAAAGTAGAGCATACACATTTAAGTGAAATGGTAACAACTTGGACAGTATCACATTACGAATGAAAAACAAGAATGAAAAATTCATCCTTTCTTTAATTATTAGGCTCTACTAGTACTACATAAGGGATTACATATTCTGCTTCATCTGTGATATTGCTTGGGCAATAAGAATCGTGGTTCGAATACAATAAAATCATTATCGTTGACTGATAAAAAATTTGGTGTTTTAGTGAATGTGGACACGGTCCTCATGAAAAAGTTTCCATCAAGGCATCTCACTAATAACTCCATGTTCCTCTTTTAAGAAATTTGCTATCAATACTAACTTCTTTAATTTTAGGTTTATTAAAGATCTACCAATAAGTTTGTCGAACACACTTCTCGTTTACGATAAAAATCCTCTTAGTGTTTGCTATCTGTTCCTGAGAGGTGCAATATTTATTCTCGTCTGATGGCGATTTAGATTGTAATTGAATGACCGAAAATCATGTAAAAATCTTCAGACATCGCATTAATTCTGTGATGGGTCCTTTCCTTTCTGCAAATTTAAAGTAGTCACTGTAACCCTCATGATATTGAATGCGAAATGCTTACGCCATTGTATATCTTTTAAAAGTTTCCTAGGTTATTAATTAAGGCTCTAAATTGCGAATATAATTATTATAAGCTTCTTAAGGATAGTTGATTGCTTTGAAATACCAAGGAATTTGAAGGATTGTTTTGAAATACCACTTTCCATTTCTTGCTAGGAAAACGTAACTATTTCTTAATGGAACCTGGAAAGAAGGCCCCGCAATTAGTAGTCTAAAACTATGAGCAATTATACTCACTTCCTTCAGAATCAAATTTCAGCATATAAACTACTGCTACAATGTTTGATTTTTGTGATAAAATGCATGTGCGTGGCATACAATCCAATTTTACACTCTTTTGAATAATGAGCTATCTTGATATACGTATACATAAATTTATGTGCCCCAAAATTAAACGTCACAACTCAATCATCTTCCATTCTTATTTTTCATGAAAACAACTTCCAGTTTCATCATATACATTTTTATTAAATTGTATAAGATACTCTTAATGTGTTTTACCATCATTTCTCTTTCAAATAAACGAAACAATTTCGTCTGTTCTTCATTGATTCTTCCAGCAGGGAAGGAGTTCCACTGTTAAAGGTCCTAATGGCTTACTCGATATTAATTTGGGGTTTGTCGACAGCCACAAGTGAATCCACTGAAATGCTCTGTTTGTTGCTCAGTTCACAGAACAAAAGGGGATTTGTGGGAGGGGAGGAGTAGCAACATTTCAAGTGAAACTGTTCCGTTCGATTTTACAATTTGCTTTGCTTTCTGTTGCTTGAAGTTTATTTACAAAGGGTGCAGCCACAAACTGAAAATATTAGGATAACGATGCATCTTTTTTCATTCAGTGATAAGTTTCTGGTATTAGGAACCATGAATGCTCACGCAAAAATGTAAATGCATAATAGCAAATTTTCTATTTTAGTTTTGTTAGTAATTAATTTATTTTCGGATTTTAGAAAGAATGAGAAGTTGTACGACATGATTCACTTTACGGCGACCAATATTTTAAATATGAAAGTGGCATAGGACATTCGACTTACGTTTGAATACTTTTTAGAGAGGGTTTAGATGTTTTATCGTCGTCATCATCATCAGGGATTAGGCTTTAAAACCCTGATCCTGCTTCTTAGTCTAACCATCACTTCCTGGGTCTGCCACGGTCTCGCTTGCCTTTCAGCAGTAAGTCGAAGGCAGTTTCAGGTAGTCTACCGCGTGATACGCTGTACTGTGCATGATTTTTCTCGTTATCGCGGCATTTATTAATTTTCTAGCAGAATATAAATACTTTTGACTATCTTCTAATATATTATTTTATTATTTTACATAGAATTGTGTACCTTTTTATCGATTGCACGAATCGCATCTCTGCTGATTGAATTCTGCTCATATCTTGGTCGCCCAAAGTGAGCCACGCAGTAAAATGTGATTGCAAAACTTCACTTGTGATTCTCTACTTGTTTTTATCATTACGTTTCCTCTGAAAGTGCCGAAATTATGTTGAAATTTATCAACCTTTATTTGGATCTAATTATCATAGACAAAGAACATATAAAATAGCATCTTAGGTAGATGTATATTTGTTCGATAATACTTGTATATTCGTTCGATAATATTATTATAGATAAAGATTCTTGTTTTGACCGGTTCTGTGATGTAGATCACATATTAATATTTGATTCTTAAATAATGTATGTATCTTAAATTTAATGCATTCAAAATCATGCAGTCTAACTCATTTTTCTGTTCTCAATTTCCCTCACTTTGGTTTTCTATCTGTATTTCCCTATTCTCACATGCAACAGTTTAGTAACCTTTTAATTGTTTGTGTTTCCTCGTCTGAGAGTCGCTATTCTGGGCGTTACACCAGTTTGCAATCAGTTACATTTCGTCAGTTTGCAATCACAACGAATTTTTGATTTCTCCTATCTTGGAACCGTTTTGGCATAAATTATTCTTGATGCACTGCAAATCTTTAAAATTACTTGTTCGCGGTTTAATTAATTTTATTAGTATGAATTCCACGATTGATCTGGAATTGGCGTTATTTATGTCGGTCAAGTTTTTATGAAGTTTCGTGTTGGCTTAATTTTTAAGTCACTCCCCCGTTTATCGCTTGTTAAGAGAGGACGCATTTTATCTATTTCGCTGAAGCCACCATCAGCCGTCATTTTAATACGTTTATTCTTCCATAGTCCTTTTAAATAAACAGTTTAAGTATTCTAATGTGTTCGTCTTCTATTCAACTGAAGTGTTTAAACACGTGTTTTGCTAATTCACAACGCCTTCTCATCTTCAATTTAAAATTGCAGGTAAAACTCTACGCTACAGGTTCTTTGCCATTTATTAAATGCCATTATTTTCGTTTTTGAAAGTGAAATTTCCAGATTATAGTCTTAGCGTATTTTGTGGATGTTTTATTAGCAGATGTAATCGGTCCTTAAAACTGGATTATCCTGAAATCACAATCTTAACATGACTGAATAAAATATGCCTCTGTGACTATTATAACGTGAAAAAATAATTTTAAAGAATTAATGCTTTATCAAAGAATTCAAATGTAACAGATAGTCTACTTATCAGTCATTTTTGCGTTAGCAGACATCACTTTTCGTTCTTAAAATAATTTTGCCTCCAAATTCTTGAGTTAAATTTATTAGTACTCAATGTGATGGCTTGATGTTTCAGTCTCCTTTCGTTAACAAATGCATAGTACCTTTTACTATTCAAATACATACTTTTTTCCGTATTTTACAGGTTATGTTCTGAAAATAAATTCTTTTCAGAAGATGACCTGCTCATGAGTTTCAGATGCACTTTACGCTATAAATATCTCAAGAAAGGGATCATCATCAGCCTTACATAAATTAATTTACTCATCATGAGTATTTTTGCAACTTTTAGTATTTCCAATTTAGCACCTTTTGTTCTACAATTTTACCATTTTAAAATATTAAAGTTGACCTATAGATTAGCTCCAGGGATTCTTGTGCATTGATTCATGTATCAATATTATGAACAAACAAAGTGGAAAATCCTGATCCTTTACTTGGACACGATCTTAGTAATTTTATACATTGTACAGGATGTAGAAGGTGATTATTGACTATAGAAGTGGTTTTACAACAATTATACAAAACTTGACAGATCTTGCTCAAGGACAACAAATTCAAATACTTAGTGCAGTAATTGTTTTCAAATCCTGGTCACATGAAATCCAATAGTGTTGAATGAATCCTTCAGTCAACGGAAATGTATCTTTTACGGCAATATTTTTCGGTTATTTTAGTTACGTTTAAGACAGGTTATGCTGTAATTTTGTAAATATTTGTGTGCCTTTCCATCTCAAAAATATATTATGTTGTATTACTAAATCTAGGCATCCTGAAATATTTAACTTACCAATGCTTCCGTCTTGTAACCTTTCTTTAAAAAGTGTGTAAATAAAGAAAGTAGGTATTTAATTTTATTATTTTATTAACATTTACTTCTAGAATATTCTGGGCTCCTTTTTTTCTATAATACCTATAGTCTAGAAAATCTATTATTAGCTGGAAAATGTTTTGAAATTACGAAGACAGGCTTTACTCTCTTTTATAGAAAGAAAAACGAAGTAACGATCTAGAAATAAAATGTGCAGCAAACTTAACCCCACTTCAAATCAAAACCAAAGTCACGAAAGCAACTTCTCTAGTCTTTACCGCCAACATACACGCACAAGTGGGGGAACACTACGAATAAAGGGGGCTGAAAGAAAAGATCCGGAGGGGGGTGGCAGCGAACAATAACAACAGAATTGAATCAGACAGAAAGAATCCGTCATTAGCGGAGGAGTTGAGAGCTAATCGAACGTTTCCGCATTCTTCATAATTGCGACGGAAGGACCTTCTCCGCAGAAACCGTATTAACAGAAACTGATGCGAGCGGAGATACGCAACCCTGAATTCGATCAGCAAAAGAAAGTGAGAGAGATAAAGTGACAGTGAAAGCCGGGAAAAATCTGTTTTACAAGTTCTTCTTATTCCGCTTCCAAACGACTCGAAATGAGACAATAAAAATGTATCGGAAATCGGGGAAAATTCTTGCCTTTTTTTCTTTTTTTGCGAAGAGCAGAAGTTTTCAAGCTGTTTCCGATGAATGCTTCATTTGGACTATGAAAAGAGTTCTTTCCGAAAGATATGGAGTGGTGTGAGACAAAAGGTTCTGGTAATTGGTGATAAACTTTTATATCCTGTTTTGCGACTTCAAAAAAATATTATTAGATAAGATGGGAGGAAAGTTTTCGACTGATAATAGTAATGAAAGAAACATATTTAATTTTTACTCTCCCGTGTGTGTATCTGAATCAAATTTCTTATTGTTCTCCTCTCTTTCACCATTTTATAATCAGATTAATCCTATTATCTTTGTACAGTTTTTAAAAAGTTTCATTGCAATTCAAAGCACTTTTATGTGTATGAAAAGTATTGACAAATGGCTTATCTAATATAAGAAAAGAGTCATCCTGCTATAAAGTTGTGATTGCTTTCTAAGTTCTTCTCGTGGCTCATAGAAATAAATATACTGCTGGACAGACAGTACAAGTTTTCAACTTACACAGTAGCAAGTTGAAAACTTATACTGTGTAAGTTGAAAACCATGTCAACTTACACATTTCAGTAGCATAGTATTAAACATTTTATTTATTTCAATTTTATACTGTAAATTTAACGTATAGCATAGTTATTTATGCTTTTAACTACAGAAGTAAGAGACATCTTGTATCCTTTTAAGCGTCAAAAGCTCTAGCGTTTAAAATATATGTATAAATAAAACACGTAATACATAAAAAAATGCAGTATGAATGTTTAAAAAATCTATTGGCTTCATTATTTGGAAAATACATGAAAATGTTACTTAAAAAAATTACGTCTTGAACAATAAATTTTATTACAAAGAACGTTTAACAGTTCACTTCATGAACTTACAAGTACTTCATGCGCATTTTGTATTGTACATTTATTCAATAAGCTCGAAAATTTTGGGGGAAACTTGCGCACCTGAAACATTGAGCATTAAGATTGCTGAAGAATTCAATTTTTGATTAGAGGCATTCTATTGTTACTCACTCAACATCAAAATTGTAATCCAGCAAGTATATATAATACTGCAACACAGTATTTTGACGATGGCAGTAGATTAAAATACTTAACATCTAGGATTATTATAATCTCCAAGACCTAGATTATGTAATATATTTAAAAAAATTATATGACCATTTTTATTTTTTATGTATAAAACTCTACGAATGATACATTAAATTAAAGTGCAAAAAGTGCAAATGTATAAACATTGCTATAAATTAAATACTTTTACTATAAATTGTTAGAAATTCTGCTTACATAATAATTTTCCCTGTGAATTCTTACTTTTGAAAATGCAGACCGAAAAAGCTTATGAACAATGTAAATTATATCATAAAATAGGTATGCGTGTGTTGCCAAATATTTGATCTATCTAATTTTCCGCGCACAGACAAAAGAATACACTATGAAATTTTAAGATGCTATTTTTTATAAATTAAAATTTGAGTTAATGAATTAGAGTTTTTGATACTAATACCTACTTCATATGCACTAAAAAATCTAAATAATCTGCGGATTTTGGGGAATGTCATACTGCTCACTACTGCAGATTCTATTCTTTGTAAAAGTTTTCTTAATACTTTGTAAAAATAATAATATAGATATTGGCAATGGTATGAAATAATAATCTTGAAGTTCTCAGTTTTAGAAAAAGAATCAAATCGAAATAATAAAAATACGATTCTTGAAATTTTCAGGTCTACCTAGTGAACAACAGCACGTATCCATATAACTTGAGAAACGGAATTAAAAACTTGCAGAAATAAAAAATACGTACTCATTAAAATATTTTGTAATATTAAATGAATTGTTTAACTTTTTAAAATATTTAATTCATATTTACTATATATTAAAAAGTTACACAGTTAAATAATTTTAATATAAGTTAAATAAAACGTTAGCAATATTTTTATTGCTTGTAATTTTTTTTCAGTAGGAAAAAAAATCACTTACGTATTATTACTACGGAACTATTTTACGTCAACAGGTTAAAATAATGCTTTCAGACTTTCTGCACATTGGTTGGAACTGTTAGAAGAATTTTTCTAACCAATAGATAAAGAAATCACAGAGATATTAATACGTATGAAATATTATGAATATGAGAAAACCTGAATTTGCCTTCAGAAAAAATAAATAGCATTATTACTTGAAAAGATTTTCTTGACTTTTTTATATTGTCTTTTAGTTTTCTAGTGAATAAATATATTTCCTTAAAACGAGACTTTCATTTGTATTTTTATAACAGGAAAAATGCGTTTAAGACAGGAATTTAAGATAAAATTTTATTTGAGTTAATTTAAACTGAAATAACACGCGCAAAATGTTACGATTTAAAAAAGCTCACTTCACTACTATTACAGTTATGTAACAACCATTTTTATTTTCTTTGTTCTATTTGAGCAATTTATTGAATTAAAACTGTTTTAGGTTATTTTAAAATTGCAAGGCATTTTGCAGTTTGCAGTGCACGCGCTTGTTAAATGATTCAACAGTTCAGATAATTTTTTGATTCAATTTCTTTTTTTTTTCCAAGAAAGAAAAAGTCAGTGGAAACTTAACCTTATAATTACATTCGTGATACTGACAAATATATCTCTACCGCAAATGTAAAATGAACGAAAGTGCTTTACTTTTCAATTAAGTTTAAAACACACGCCAAATGCGGTTTAATAAAAAACCGCATTTGGCGGCAGACTTTCGAATTTACTATTCTTCAGTAATGAAATTGCCGACTATTTCTTCTTATCTTTAGAAAAGGGGGGAGAAAAAGATAAAATAAAACAAAATTTATGACCACATCTAAAAAAAATTTAAGTTGAGCACGATCTTTTATTTTTTCTTGACTCTACCTCACAAAACCATTCCCCTGTGTTTTAAAATAATGGAAGATTATTAAGAAAACGTGCGCTGTTCTTGCTACATTCATGAAACAGTAACAAATACTTAACATAGACTCTCGGTAAATGGCCGCAATCATAGGCTCCAATATGGGGTACGTGCCCCTTTCTCGTATGAGGCACAGGGGACCCAGTTTACATTTTTTGTCGAAGGGCTTCTTCCCAAACGTTCGGGAAATATGAGTTAACTATCGTTCATAAAGATGAGAAATAATCAGAATTGTTTTCCCGTGCCCAGGTTTTTATTGCCTAGATAGAGTTATTTTAAGAGCGTTTCTGTGTGAAGAAAGGTGGGCACTTTTTATTTCTTTTTTTAGCTGAAATGTATGTAGGAGTAGCTTAGAGATAGCGATTGTTTAATGGCAATGTATTTTTAAGGAGAAAGTGTTTTTCTTTTATTATTTTTATCATTTATGTAATGTTCGAATAAATAGCCATTTTTACTAAGGGAAAGTAAAAAGGATAAAACAATGATAAAAAAGGGAGTCATTTTTAGACAAATTATTTACAAACTTCGTAACGGGTACTTATGCGACAAGATTTAGACCTATTGTCTCTACAGCCTCCAGCTGTCAAAGTAAAAATTACTTTAATGTAGGTGTTTCTAAAAGTAATATAAAAAAGTTCTCACAAATGTAAGAAATTCCTTGTGCGAACTAATTTCCTCGTGTGGATAGAAAAGACGATCACTGCGTTCTAAATGCTATCACTGCGTGGAGATAAGTCTGTTGTGGGAATGGTCACGAATGCACACTTTCTTTAGTACAATGTTGCCAATCTAACTCATCGGAATAACCTCCCAATAGCTCGGATCGGGCACCAAGTGACATTTTTTTCTCTGGTTCGTTGAAAAACCCCTGACAGGTTATCATTTTAGAATTGATTTTGATGCTCTTTGACGATTTGATTTCTTTTGTCCCAGGTTCGATAGATTGATTTATTTATTCGATAAGCGCTTCATCAATCATGATCACTAAATTTAGAAATATTTTAAAGCTATTAAACTTACTATATCAACCTGTTTACTTTGTGAAGATCTTTTTTTCATACATGATTTCTAATGTTATTTTTTGAATTTCACTTTCAAGTTAGTGTAAATATTATGACATTTTTTAACGCTTACAGTTTAAAAACATGTGTTGATAAATAAGAACTTTTAACTTGGTAATCTGTGAAGATGTTAACGACTCATATCTAATGCAAAAGCAATGCAAAACTATGAAAAATACACATTTTTTTCACTTTTTATAGATGGCCAACTAAGACATCTTTATTTAAGGATGCATTTTCTCTCTTCATATTATATGCTAATAGTAATAAATGGCTAATAGTAACAGTAGCATTTTAAACAGTCTGAAAATCATTGTTATACACCCTTTAACATTAAATTAAATATTGATATTCACAGTATGACACTAGCCGTATTTTTCTAGTATAAGGCCAATTCATGGTTTTTAGATTGAAAGTTAGATATCAGTTTTTGGGATGGCTCTGATTATTTGATTTCTGTATTCATTCCATGTTTATATAGCATTATGAAAATACAGGGTGCTTCAAAACCACTACACTTTTTAAAATATTGATATATCCATTGTAACTTATTATAGACATGTATAATAAGTTACAATGTTATATTAAAAAAGGTACAGAACTTTATGGTATCCTTTAATTTTTTTCGGAAATTAAATCTAAATAAGTACAAAATTGAAATGTTTATACGGCCTCCGTACAAAAAAAAAATTCCCAATTACTGCGTAAAATGTTTCCCATACATTAATTAGGCGATGTAAAAAATTTCAGCCTTTCATAAAAAGGCTTAGAGGTTTGAAAATAAATACATATTGGCTGAAAATACTTTTCGATGGCTCTGGAAGAGGAAAAAAATCACATCGGGAGATCGCGTTTCAGTGGCTGTACACAAATTACGAAAGAAAACAACGATTGTATAAATACGTAACACTTAAGCTATTATTGGCATTGTATAACTCTTTACCAACTTCGTTTAAACATATTTCTGAGCCTCTTAATGATGAAAGAATGACTTTTTTTTTACATCAACTAATTAATGTATTGAGCACATTTTACCAACTGTTTATTTATTTATTTATTCATTTTTTACGAGGTGGTTTAAAAATTTAAATGTCGTATTCATTTGACCTTCTAAAAATTTTTAACGATACCATACAATTCTGTACCTTTCTTTGGTAACTTTGAAATTTGGTGTATATGTTTATGATCAATATTTAAGAAATAAAAGCCTGGTTCAGTGTTTTTAGACATTCTGTATGTACCCCGTATTGGCCCGGATATAACGCAACCCAACCCGGAAATTTTTCATCAAGATAATTAGAAAAATTCTATATTTAGACCTCGTATTTCGCTCGAGGGGAGGTTTTTTTACGGGCATTGATCAGTCAAAAAACACCGCGTTATATTCGAGCCAATAGGTAGTTATTTTAGCCGAAGTCTTCGAATTGATGCACGGAAATCAAACCTACACGCTTTGAGAATTTCGTCAGCAAATATTTCTTCAGAGAATTACGCTGTCAACCACTTTTTACATGTCGATGATACAGATAAATTACTGCCAAAAGAAGACAAAATAGTAATTGAAAAAATGCCAATAAAAAAGAAAATAATAAAACTAAAACATTGAGTGATTTAAATCTCTATTTATAGAAGAAAAACTGTTTAAAACAAACAGTCTGGTGAAATTGCGTATTTTTCGTACCGACAAGTAGAGGGGAATTAAACAGAAAATTACAATTTCCAGGAGAATTTCTCGTTGGCGACAAAATACACTTGGTAGGCAAAACAAACTCTAAATACACAACTTCTATAACTTTGGTCCAATGAAGTCAAAGCAAGAATCTATTTTCAGAGCATGTGCAATCTTCCTGTCTAAGTTATTGCTTGCAAAGTAAGGAAATAAATGAGAACAGAAACAAAAGTCGCGAATGCTTGCGTTCAAACTGATAAAATTTTAAAACGAAATTGAAAATCAGATTAAAATATATACTATATGCTATCTGCATCAAAATGCGATCTACATTTTTTTGTGCTTCATAGAAAGAGAGCGTGGAATGGAGAGGTAAATTTGAAGAACATTTTATGTCACAAATTAAGAGATGTCACATTCCCAGAACTCACTCATTTCATTAACAACCGGGTAAAAAATACTTTTTTTTTGCTGCATTTTCACCTTTATTCACCTAATCTCTGCCTTTTATTCAGAGATCGAAATTATCCGACGTCCGCTTGTTGAAGACCACAAAAATATACTATAACTGACTAGTAAAATACAAATTTTTATGATCCGTCTGACCAGTAGCATTTTATATACATTCTCAATTAATCAATACACGTTATGTAAGTCTAGCGTAGTGCCATATACTAAAATTTCATCTAAATATTTTAATAATTGGTTATTAAAACTCTTCTTAATTCATCTCTTAACGGAAATCAACAAATATTGCTCAACCAATTTCTTTTGTTTCTTAATTTTTTTTAAATCCTGCATACGGACCAGGCAAGTCATGGAGTCAGTGGTCCTTTGGACCAATGACTAAATATTCTAATTTCTACCCCTGCTATTGTGTGATATTTTAAGAATATTTTTTAATAGAGCTACTGGATTATGGTGATGTAAACGTATCTCAACTTAATTCCGAGAAATTTTCAACCAGGAATGATTCACTTGGGTTATTTCCACGTGAATTATCTAAAAAAGTTTTTAAAAAGTGGAATACGAAAATGTCTTGTTCTGAAATTTGTATTTTTAGGATACATTATAGAAATGAGCAACTGATGAATGTTATAAGTTCATAGCAAGGGTAGTTTTAAAAAGGTATAAATGCAAGATGAAACGGAGATTAAAATTGTGGAGAAACATTTTAATCTTGTTTCTCCACATATGCGAAACTCTGTCTTTTGAGTACGCGGTTTTATTTTCTCTTTTAGACGAGATAGACATTTTTAACATTCCCTTATAGGGAATTTATGACATGATACAAAGCTTTGCAGATGTTTTGCGAGACGAGACATGACCATTTTTTGTCTCGTGTACATCTTCAGCTTTTGATGCCAATGAAGTCAAAGAAAGTCACACTCATTTCCTCAAAAAATAAAGTACTGGTTTTCTACTTTTGACTAATAAAGCGAAACATAATATACCTCCCAGGAAATGTAGATATTAAAACTGCATTACTTTTCAAATGCATAGCCGATGCATTGCAATAACTGGAAAAAAATCGTCAATGTAATACGATAGCGATCACGTTGAGCTGAAGGCATTTTTTCTTTTTCTATATTGAAAGTAAGTGCGTAGAAGGCGCTCATTTGAAACTTTATTCGTACTCTTTTGATGTGGCAATCTTTCAGAACTGCGTAGCTAAGCAAATTAGTTTAACAGTTTAATCTTGTTTCTCCACATATGCGAAACTCTGTCTTTTGAGTACGCGGTTTTATTTTCTCTTTTAAAGTTAATTTTTGGTTAAACTCAATATGATAAAGAATAACTTGGAATTTAAATAGAAATTATAGAAGGAAAACGTGCTATTAATTTATCTAAGAAAAAAAAAATGAAACGCTCTGAAGAATTTAACTTTTCGATATTGTTATCATTAACTCGCTGAAGAAACATAGGGATAACGTCATCATGTAAGCTTGCTCCCCGGCTTGTGCATAAAAGCGCAGGTTCATGGAGCATTACACTGCAGTCCTTTCACTGCGCTTGTGGTGCTATTGGCGAATGCAAGAGCGTGTGAGAGAGAGTTACAAACTATTCAATACTTAAAATTCATTAAAAATTTTGTAAAGTAACACACATGAAACGGATACTTATAAAATACGATAGTTTCGGGTTTCAGGGACCTATTTGGGAGTACAGGACACAGATACTTGTTGGGGCCCCCTGAAAAAAAGTTTACTGCTGATTATGATTTAAATTCAAACTAATTTTCTTAACTCAAATTACCCATGCATAAACATTTACTTTACACTAAAATTTCGAATTCCACAGTCACGTTATCTAGAATTCCTTAGTCCTGCAGTGGCATAGACAATACAGTTCCGTAACAATACAGAAAGTGAAGCAGCACCTGACATGGTCAGTGCTTGGGAGGGTGAACTTCTCTCTCGGCTGGATAACTGTGGGACCACCTGAGCTGGTGCACGTAAAATCCCTCGTCGCTCCAATGCCTTCCATTTTCAAACGATACCTCTGGGGATGCCACGATTTCAGGTGGATGATACCTCATCTGGAATTGGTTCAAAATTATTGGACCCCGAGCGAAGGCGTATTTTTTCCCACTGGGGCTCATTAAAATGAAAGCCGCCTACTTTCGCCCACCGCCGTCCTATATGGAGTATCTGGCACCGCTCCGCGGTTGCCAGAGTACATTAGAAACAACAACAACAGAATTTCTTAGGTTAAAATGCATAAAATATTTCAAATGAATTCAATTTAATTCAAATGAATTCAAATGAATTCCTTTAAAAATATTCTAGAGTAAAAAATGAGGTAGAGAATCACTGTTAGGCAAGAACCTTTTTTACTTTTTCTCTATCTAAAACTTAAAACACTGTGAAAGAAAATTGATAAGAATTTCGCTCAAAATTTTTTGACGGACTTATTTTTAGTTATCTTATCAGGCACCATTAAATTTATACATTTTTACATAATTTGCAACTATCAGTATAAGTAAAAAGTATAAATCGAAATTGATTAAATTAAAATTTTGTAATTTTAATGGATTAATAAAACATTTCGTTTTATTATGAGGCAGAAATCAGCCCTTTCTAGTGTTTGAAACATAATTTTAGTAGATATTTTAATAGTAAGTGGAGATATCTCAGGGGCCCCTAGAAAAGGGGGGGAAGGGGGGTTCAGGGCTCGCGCCCGAACACCCTGCCATAAATTAGTGCCTGTTGGGAGATACCAAAGGTTCACCCTTCTTCAGTTGCAAGAACATTCCACCAAACAGGCAGAAAGGTAGAACTCAAGTTTTTCGTACTACACAAAGGATTGCGTTGATAAATATCTTTCCTATATATATTATTTAAAATTAGTTTTTACTCTTGACATCAGCTTTTTCTTGACTGTTCTAGTTTTTAACACCCTAAAGGGTAGAGACCGTCTCGCATACGGGCGGTAATTTGCTATTTAAATCCCGATTTCGTATATAAGGACCACATGAATTAGCTTCTATGCAAAATAACGCAAAAATATAACTAATTTCCCGACAATTGGTATTTTCGAAGTGATCCTTCTACCGCTAAAATAATCGCAGAAACTCAAGTACTGTGTGTTATGAATTAGGTTTTTGTTCCCGATGTGATATTATCCTTTGTAATCTGTGTTAAAAGCTTATCATACTGGGGGAAAAGAAGTAAAACTTACTCAATACCTGTAAAAATAGGATATATTTGAGTATTTTCCGAAATCATTTTGATAAGAATAAATAAGCAAAATATGTTACTATGTACTGAGAAACTTATAAATTTAGATTTGTAACTCATTTTTTAAGTATTTTTTTAAAAAAAGCCAAAATTAATCACAAAAAAAAAAGATCTATATTGAAATTTTAACAATGTCCAATTTCAGAAATAAAAAATTGTGAATTCTATTAATTTTATTTCATTTAAACATAAAGTAATGTAAGACATTAAAAAATAACAATGTCACAGGAGGAAACTTACAAAAGTGTTCGCAGCAGCTAGCAGCAGCTAGTTTTTGATCGTTTGATAGGGTTCAAGAAACTAAAAGTCTTTCATTAAATATGAACGAAACTTTGGAGGACTTGTTATGTCTTAAGAGCAATTTTTTTTTTCTGGAAAAAAAGATACTAAGTTTTAGGTGGACGAGGAAAATATTAAAATGTGGTAAGATAAGAAGATGTATGGAATGAATGATAAACTGAAAGAGATTCTTAAAAGATTGTGTGAGAGAAGGAAGTTTCTGTGAGTTCTAAAAAGTTTTTTTTTTCCTTGTGAAACGGTAGAGCGGAGATCAAAACCAGTATGCAAAAAGGAAAAATTAGGATACTTACAAGTGAGAACGGTAGATTATAGATGTATAGGGTGTTTCAAAATTTACGCAATTATAAATTTACGCAATATTGAATTAAATACAAAACACAGGATTTTTTTTCAATTGTAATTTTTTTATTGAAACATAAAGTGCATAGAATATGATTGGGCAAATGACCTTCACGGCTTTGCTGGCACATAAAAGTACTCTTTTGTCGAAATTTTCCAGAACCATTTTTAATGTGGCTGAATTTCGCTGATGAAGCATTGAGTCCTCCGCACATCCTCCTTTAATGCATGAGTGGATGTGGCCTTGTTGACATAGACCTTTGACTTCAAATAACCCCAAAGAAAGGAATCCAATGGTGTTAAATCACATGATCTTTCTCATTATTCATCATCAAAACCACCATAAATCAAACTTTCATTATTTTTGAAAGGTTGTTTAACAATGAAAACGCGTTGTTCTTTCGTATAGGGGTGTGTTTTTACTAGCTCTAAACCGTCAGTTGTCAAACTGTTTTCCCTTTTTCTTTGGTTTCTAACTTTCAATTAAATAATTTTCGGTTTAATTCAAATATTGCGTCAATTTTGAGACACGATATAGCTTTAAGAAAAGAAACAGTAAGATTGTGAATTGTGGAAGTAAGTACTGTTCATTATGGAATTTCAGAGCTTTTATTTTTTTTTCAAATGTAAAATGATAAATTATAGGAAGATCAACAATGTCAAAAATTGTTATAGTTAAATTTGGGCACCCTTTTGTGCTATCAACTAATCTGTTTCACAATATGTAAATAATTGTTATTTTGTTGTGAGTTACTACTTTAAAAAAATTCTCGGAGGTGTTGGCTTGAGTTCTCCGTAGCTTGAGTTACATTTTATTAAAATAATTTATAGCTAAACTAAGTAGGATAAAGAAATAGAAACAAAGAATTACATTTTTAAATTATAAAACTTTAAAATATGATAAAATGCTTTATTTTGGAATAGGACAACCGAGGAAAAGTTAGATCCTACGAAATTTATTGAAATGTTTAATGCATTTTAATTAGCAGCAAGCAAAACTGTGATCCAAAGAGGAAAGAGTTGGAAATCGTTAGTCTTAACAAGTTTTCTGGATCTTTTAATTGCAAACTGGATGTTTAATCAGAGCATCGAACGGGGGATGGGTAGACGGGTTGTCAATAATAAAAAAATTACAATCATTCATTGCTCAGCTCATAGAATGTGAAACATAAGCTACTCGTATCGCCATAAGAAATAATTTTCCTTGTTACACATACTATTCAATAGTTATTGAATTTGAAGACTGATTCAGCTAGAAATCTAGCTGAACGTTAGCTTTAGCTGGAATTTAATTTTGTGATTTATAAACGCAATGTATACTTGTTTACATAATTAAATGTAACTCATTTCTGGTCATTCAGTTTCTAATTAAAAAGATAATAAATCAGATATTTTAAATCCGATGTTTTTTATCAGTTTAGTAAGTTCAAAAAAAATATTTTTTGCCTTATTTTGTGTTTTTATAGGGCAGCTTTTAGCGAGCTTTTATTTTTCTCCTTTAGGCGTCAATTTCGACTCGAAATGGAATCTCTCCTTGCATTTAATGCGAAAAATCAAAATGAGCAGTGAAAAATCCTGAGCGGCCACTGAAAATTCTGTTCTTCGTCCAGCCCTAAATCGTTACTGCAGTACGTAAATCTCAATTCCTTTGGACACTTTATAGTCTTCCCTTATAACAGTTGGGGGGAACACAAAACCGATGAAAAGTCGTTTTCAGATGAGGAAGGGAGTCGGAGCAGGGAGGAAAAAAAAATAATAGCAGTTATTCTGTGGATTTGGCTGTCCTGTAATCCAGTGTTTACTTTTAGAGTCAGGTTTTTTATTCATTTTTATCGGACCATGGTTTTTCAGTTTAGTTTTATGGCCGAGTCGTATTTGGAAAGAAAATTGGTCGAAATCTGGGGAACGGGAACTAAGGCGGATTTTCGAAGCTGGATTGATTTTGTCTGATGTGTTATTTTCACACCAGCAAATCAGAAGCTAAAATAGGAATGTTTATTTGACTCGTATTAGAGTTTTTATTCAATAGCCACGTATTTATTTTCAAAAATAATTTTCTTTATCCGAAAATCTCAAACTTTCAGATTCATACCATCATCCTGATTAAATCTGGGAAATAATGTACTGTTTAGTTTATTATTTTTGCGCAAAAAGTGTCAATTTAAAACCTTAGGAAATTTTTCAAAATAAATTTTCTCCATGATTACAAATGCTAAAATTTCAATTTTTTCTTAAACTGAACCTTAGCCATGCGATACAAAATTATGCTTCTTTTTTGTTGTTCTATACTAAAATTTTTTGTAGTATACAGTTAAATTGCATGTAACGGCTAATTCTTCATAGCTGACTAAATGAAAGCTTCAAATAATCATTAGAATTTATAAAACTTAAGTTTGTAAATGATTTTATTTAATTTCTTGTAAGAAAATTATGTTGGTATTTTTAATCTTACATCACAACATACTATTACAGAAATAAGCACTTTTCATTATAGCACATTTTTACTTTTTTACCACCTTAACTTTGATTTTTTACATACTTTCTGAGACAAATAAACACTTAAAAATATCACAAATTCATGTTTACCTTACTAGTTGAATACACTTTGTTCGCATTGGAATGAGGACAGTAAGAAAATAAATAAGAAACAGACAGTAGGTAGGAATACGTAGTGTTTTGTTTTTGTTTTTTCCGCAGGGGCCTAGTCGTTAAGCTCCGGCTGGGAGGGTGAAAACCTCCCTCGGCTGGACTGCTGTGGAGGCGTGTAAGCTAATGGGAGCTAGTGCACGTAAAATCTGTTCGTGGGTTCAATGACCTTTATGTTCAAACGATACCTCTGGGAATGTTGATCTGTGTGTCAGGTGGGCCGTGGTAGCCCAGTGGTTAAGGCGTTGGACTCGTAACCGGAAGGTTGTGGGTTCGATACAGGCCAAGGACGTACCGAGGGGGGTGGTCCAGGGGGTCTGGACCCCCTGGACCACCCCCCTCGGTTTCAGTTTTTGTTAACAAAACAAGAATGATGATGTCTTTTTGTGAAAAATTCTGCCTTTTTCACCGTTTGGACCCCCCCCGAAATTTTTTTCTGGGTACGTCCTTGATACAGGCGTACTACTAAAGACCCCCGTGTACATGCGATGTACGTGCACGCTAAATACGTGGTTTCGAAAGTCCTCTCGGCGGTCGCTAGCAGTTTCCGAGGGTGCCAATATTCAGAAGTCCCCCACCTTCTGATGAGGTTCCAAATTGTGGCGGAAAATTCCGGGAAGGACGTATATGTAGCTCTAAGCGACACATTCAATGACGGAGCTCTCCTCTCCTTGCAAATAGATCTGCGTACCAGGTCTCTTTTCTGGAATTAGTTCGAAATTGGGAGACCCTGAGTTACGTTGGTCTTCCTCCCATTGGGGCTCACTCGAATGGAAGCCACACCCTTTCGTCCATCGCCGTCCTATGAGGAGGATTTAGCCGTGGAGATAAACATGTATGATATTTTACAGTACATAGAAATAAATTTCAAAGCTTTTCAATTAACATTATAGAAAGTGTTTTCAATTATGAAACTCCACAAAAAATTACAAAAATGTTTTTAAATGTTGGATCTCAAGATTATTAATTATAACATATTATTTACTATGTTTTTTGTTCTAAATTTTTCTGCATATCTATGAAAACTTCTGAAGCAATCTTTTTGACAGTTTATGTAAAAAGTTGATTTATTACTTCGTAAATGTACAGTGTGATATGCTCTATATTTTATGCTATATCAACAACAAAAATTAAATTTTTACTTATCATTTTGTTTGAAGGGATTGTATTTTTAACAGTATCGATGCTATTCTTAAATAAGAGGGGAAAACTAGCGTTATTATAAATAAAATTTTATCTCGGGCAGCATGAGAATGAATGCCTATTAACATTCAAAGAATATTACTGAACGTTAATACACATTTCGGAAGCTTGTTCTGCTGCCTGGGGCATAATTTTTTTCCCAACTGTTTACACTTTTGACTAGTTTTTACACAGCGACACTTTGGACAGATGCTAGATAAACGTATAACCCTTAAATTCTGCTAGTCCTAGAAGCAATAGATCGGTACTTCTCAGAGGGTGCTTATCATCGGCTGTTTACCCAAAATCTTTAAAAAAATCTGCACACATATAGATAAAAACTTCCGTTTTCTCCCCCTTGAAAAATTTAAATCTGAAGGAATCGATTGCATTTTGAAAAATCCCTAGATCTCTTCCCATCAGACACATCTCTGCCATTTTCATCTGCCGTAACGACAGTCATTTGGCTTTCTCATCTGTTTGCATTTTACAGATGAGTGGCGGCCATCATCAGTTTTTTCCAGCCAAACCGTCAGCTCGCTCGCACACTACGTTGCGTAATTGTAACCTCCATCATTTACGACAGCTTTAACCTCCATTTATCGCGGGAGAGGGTAGGGGGAAAAAAGTCCCTCTCATTTCGGATGCCGGACATGTAGATTTTTCCTTCTTCTCATTCTGAGGTGGCCTCGAGCTCCATTTATCCCAATCGGTATGGGGAAAATCGTCAGTAGCCTGGCTGATCCGCCATATTTGCCCACATATTCATTCTCGTGGGTGAAATTCCTGGCTTTTGAAAGAAGATTTAGCTGGAGTATTTAACCCTTAAGCTTTAGACACAGAATTTCGTTCAATGCAGTTCATTTATTATTATTTAATTATTAACACACACAGGATTGTTTGCATATATCATACACATTTTAATTCCATTTTTCACTTGACAGCAGTATGGAGAGCTTATTTGCCTCTAAATCATGAATCCACATTTATTGTTTTTTATATTATTAAAGTTGTTTCAGCAGAACACAGTAGCGTGAATTTTCTCTGATCACATTCTATTCTCAAGTTCAGCGGTTCCCAACCTTTTAACATTGTGTCCCCCTAACAAATTATAAGATACGATGGCGACCTCCATCATACATACAGTGTATTGTTCTTTTATGAATATTTAGTCGTCTTTGCCTCAATGGTAGGAATAAATATTTAATCGTCTTTTCTACAAAATAATGCTCATCGGTAAACTTAGAGTAAACATTTTAAGCAAAAATACATATGTTTTGGAGTAAAAATAAGAACAAATAATAGGATTTTTAAAAACATGCATATTATCACTTGCTTTTTGACTTCTTTTCTCGCCCGTATCTGCTAAAATGCTCTGAGTCCCACCAGGTGGGAACTGCTGGTCTAGTTCTTTCATTTGTTTTCTTTTAATCCTAGCTCCAAGTTTATTATTTTTAATTTATTAAAATAGCCTCAACTTCACTCAGCATTAAGTTCAGATATTTTTTCTCATAAGCGATTCAAAATTTTTAGTTATGTAACTTTGCTTTCCTTCAGTTGCATAGGCGCCGACTTCATAGGGCTTGAAGGGGCTTCAGTCCCCCCAATATTTTTATTCAGGGGGCTGAGCCCCTTCAAAAATTTCACTCCAACTTATTTGTGTCAAATCATATTTCTTCCTCCAAATCGGTTAAACTTAAGAATCCTAAAAATAAGAATGCATCGCTAGCTTCTTCTGTCTCCCACTCCGCTTTTTCTTTCACAGGGATTCAGGAATTACGTTGGGCGCCTATAATGCCGTAAGGCACTGATGTCAACCTTCTTTATCAAGAGCGCTAGCACAAACAAATGACCATCAAATTCAGATAGCTAGGCAAAAAGAAACGGGTGTTTTCCCCCCGCAAGAACCCTTCAGATTTTACACCGTGACACAATTGATGTTGGAATTGCTTTCTAGTAGGGAGAAGACTGCGCTTTTTTTAGGAGGGTCGTTCTCATGTAATGTAATCTTTCTTTTTTAAATCAGTACAGCAAAAGCTTTCACTTTTGTTCTATTGTGAGATACAGACTCTTCTGTAGACGTCTGACCATAAGGGAGATTTTCCCATTGTGCAAAACTGCAAACGATTGTGACATTCCCATTTCCCAGCAGTATTAGGTTTCGATGCTGAAAATAAACCGTTTAAATGTGACTTAAAAACAATTCAAGGCAGAAAATTGATAGTCAAATTTAAGTTTGAAGATTTTAAATCATGAAGAACCTTGTGAGATAGATGAAAAATTGATGTTTAATACAGTTTCGGATATAGACAGTATTCATTTCTTTATACGCTTTATCAAAACTTTACTAATATCGAACGCTTAACGTTTCTGATTTAGCTACAGTTAAGAGCTAAATAAAAAATGATTTCATAAAAATCTTCGAGCAGCACAACTTCTGGATTATATTTTATAATTGCTTGCTCTTATCTTTACATATAAAACTCTATCCCCCATCAAGGGCGTAATCAGAGGAGGTTGGGGGGGGGCGGGCTACGCGGGCTGAGCACTACTTAGCTGTCTCCCAGCCCCCCTACGATTTTCAAAAATTTTTGTTAGTTTACACATAAATACGAAAATTTAGAAACGAACATTTGAAAACCATGAAATCTTTAAGAAGACTCGTTGTTTTAGGCGAATTTCGCTTCATAATTGCAAGATTTCTGTTCGGTTTATTATTTTGCTACTCTTGGCTGCATGTGGTGCCAGTGGCGGTTCTAGAGGGGGTCACAGTGGTCATGACCCCCCTGGGCCTAGATTAACCATCTCGCCAAGAAAGAAGGAAGAAAAAAAAACGAGGGCCCAAGCCGAGCTTGGACAAGGCCCAAAATTCAGAGAGGCCTTGATCATGTGCATACATATCATATTGTGTTGCTGAAAGAGAATTCCTCTTTAGAAAACCATTAGTCTCTGACTAATTTACTTTATTTTATAACAACACTAAAGTATGCACACAATATTCTGACTATGTGCTCAGTCGTTGTTCCTTGGCAGAAAAATATGCAGCCGTTTTGTAAATATGTGCATTCATCCATATTCATCCATACATAGAGGGCAAATGAAAGGGGAGCCACAGCGAGCATGATTAAGGTAAGGGTGGATGGGGTAGTTGCCTCGAACCCACAATGAAAGAAAACGATCAAAATAAAAAAATGGTTTTAGAAAAATGTGTGAATTGGGCGTGTGATACATATACTCGTATTCGACCCCCACCTCCACCCCACACTTGCAAATAGCCTCCCTCTTCTGTAAAAGCACTCTATGGAGCACCTATGTTTGTAAATTATTATTTATGGAATATCAAACTAGCGTAACTGCTACAAAACCATAAAAATTATAGAGGAGGAAGGAGGGGGCTGTCATGGGGAAAGAGGGACTATACCTAAACAGGGCCGGATTACCCATTAGGCTGAGTAGGCTTTCACCTGTGGGCTCCTACCATTTTAGAGGCCTGCGTTAAAATTTAGAAGGGAAAAAATATAATTAAACATTATTAAAGCTATTTTAGCGTTAATATTTATACAGAATATGTATATGTAACTGAGAAAATAATTCTGATTCATTATTGACTTCGTACACAAGAAACACTTTTTGGCATTGTACACTTCTTAATTGAAATTTGAATGAATATGTGCTAGAAAGTTTGAAGCTGACTATTTAGCTTGAATTTTTATGTGCACATTTCAGTGATACCTTGCATTAGATGGATGTATATTTTGCAAATTCAATAAGGAGAACTTTTAGCACTATGTTCACACGAACGGGCTATGGTAATCATAAGAAGGCTTATAAACAAAATACCCTTCGTACCCTAGTCATCACAATCATATTTTATACAACTCTTTTCCGTTCTGAATAAAAATTAATTTTCGTATATTGTTGCACAAATATCATCAGAATAAATTTCAAATAACATAATTCGTTATGGTTTTAGTTTATAAAATGAATACTATGTATACATTTAGCCAAAGCGTCTCTGACTTACCAATTGCTAGTGTGCTAGTTTAATTTGTTTTGATAATTGTTTAGGTAATCTGGAACAATTTTCCAAATAGAAGGGTGATTTAGAGTGCAGTGGAGTTTTTATATATGTTTTAAAAATAATATGGCGTAGACTATGATTTCGAATTAGATTTCATTCATTTTTTTTCCATTTTTCATATTATTGAGTATTCTTATTTTAATGTAAAGTGAAAATGTTGAGTATTTTTAAAAATTGTCTGTAAATATCTACAGTAATTCAGAGTGATATTTTTGGCATTGTATTATTCCACTGTGTTATTCCACTTTTAAATGTAAAGCACGATTATATTTTATACAACTTTTTTCCGTACTGAATAAAAATAAATTTTCATATATTGTTGCACAAATATCATCAAAATATGTTTCAAATAGCATAATTCATTATGGTTTTAGTTTATAAAATGATTACTATATGTCCATTTTGCCAGGAGCGTCTCTGATTTGCCAATTGCTTATGTGCTGGTTTAATTTGTTTTCATAATTGTTAAGGTAATCTGGAATGGTTTTCCAAAAAGAAGTGTGATTTAAAGTGCAACGCAGATTTTATATGTCGAGTTTTCTATGCCAAGTTCCACACGAAGCCCCCCCCCCGGCCTAGATCCCTCGCGCAGATAGTTGGCCATAACACCACATTTCAACATTTCTTTTCATTTTTAATGTTATTGAAAGATTATATGAGTATTCATAGTTTAATGTAAAATGAATATTTTCAGTATTAAAATGTTTATGAAGACCTAAAATAGTGTAGACTCTGAATTTTGATATATTCTCGCACTTGGATTTCTTTGTTAAATCATTTTTAAATGTTAACAAGGATGATATTATTGAAAAATTAATTTTTTTCCTGCTGTGAAAATACTATGAGAATGAATTTAAAAGTATATTTTATTTATTTATTTGTTTTTGTTTTTACAATTCAAATCACGGAAATCCGTTTAATATGTATGTGTCGAAGAGAGGACTTTGTATGATGGTTTGTATATTTGTTTGATTTGTTTTAATACATGGAAAGGAGATATTTATTACTTCTTTGCTTATGTTTTTTTAAATAATTTTAAATGTAATCTGTAAAAAGTTGTCAAAGAAATGTAATTTAAATGTGATCAGTTTTTCTGCCTTAAAGTAGTGCGACATTTAATTAAAGTCGATTCAATTTATGGGTATTTCATCATGTAGTAAAATAAAAAATGCTATTTTATATTAGTAAAAATTATCTCTGATGAATGTTTGCAAGTAAATAAAATAATCCGGATTTTAGTATTTAGTCTCGTTTGTACCTCTAGGGTATTTTGAAATATTAGCTGGAGTAATGTTTTGCAGAACAGTTTTCCACACTTGACTGCATGCATTTTCTTTCCTATGAAATTATCATTAAATACATTTCGAAAAAGATTTTACTTGTTTTGCTGTTATTAACTTAATTAAAATTCAGTTGTTCTTTCAGAAGGGAGATTTGCTTTCTCCATATGTGTACTGAAGACTGATTCGAGATCTTGAGTTCAAATACTTAATTTAAAAAAGGAGTTCAAAAAATTTTTGAAAAATTTATTAAATGGAATTCCTTTTATTTTCATGAAAGTGTTATGTTAAAAAAGCACATTTTGAAATCTCAAGTCTAAAATTTCTGAACCCCTTTATTATACTGACGGAGAGAAGGATTTTGTGTCCCCCCGTCCACCTCCGTAAGGATACGAGCCCCCCCAATAATTTTTACAAGTCGGCGCCCGTGTTCAGTTGTCTTTAAGTAATGGTAGGAATAAATAGATCATAGACGTCTTGCAATAAACGTGCGCATCTGTCGACATAACCCCATAAAAACATAATCGACTTGTCTCTACATCATACAGCTATTATCGACTGAAAATGTCAGTTTACGAGTCAAAGTCTCGTCTTTTGCGGTATTTCAGTTTTTTGCTTCAATATGCTCTCAAATACTTATGTGAAAGATTGTTGAGTCATCATAAGTAGTTCTTGAGTATTAGATAATTATAAGGTTAATAGAAACTGAAATGTGAAAGATACGTTTTTCCTTTTTCATGTGTAATTAATATTGTACAACTGATTTACTTTTAACTTGTTATATTTTATTAATTTTACAACAAAGCATTTCATAAAATTAGTCATTCAGTTATTCTAATAATTGATCTTCCTCTTGCGGTGCTATTAGATTAAGTTTAGTATGCAAACATTTTTTAATGACTGTTTAATTTTTTAGCACTAGAGTGATATTCCATTCATGCCGGTATTTTCAGTCGGCATATTTTTGGTGGCCATGGTTTGTGTCGATACGTTTTGGTTTTATTTTTCAATTTCTGACAATCCCTACTGTTTAGTGGGTTACTTTTGTGTTAATGAGAAGATTAATTAGTGTTTATTGGAGTAAATAAAGGTGAAGTATCCTACTATATAGTCACACTGATCCCTGACTGACTCACTCGCTAACAATTCCTGTCCGCCCACTTCAAAACAAAACTGTTGCCGTCATTAATCCAGACAGATTAAAAAGTTGTGGTCTAAAAGTGTAATAAAATTCGCATCGTTTGTACGATGTGCTTGAGATTTTTCATAATTATGTATAAAAATATAGCAAACAATCTGCGTTACTTTTAAAAATCTGAAAATCCACCCGTTCCCTCAATTTTAAGGGATTTTTTGCTCTTTGCAGCTCCATTTTATTTTCGAGAGTCAAAAAAGTGAATCATTTGAGTGACAAAATTACATTTTTCAAGTGAAAAAGACGTCACGCTATTTGAATTCCAGTTCCTTTAAAGTAGTTTTTCCAGGTAACATAGTTTAATTTTTTTATTGAAATAATCGTCTGCTGAAACATTAATATAAGAGGAGCTGAATACACAAAACGAAATCGTTCGAATGAGAAAAGTTTCTGCGCATTTCCAGAAGCGCATGAGATTCGTTTTGGGTATATAATAAAAATTGAGTATGAAGTTATTTATTTTAGGTGAGCGAAAATTAAATACTATATTAAGTGTAGACATATTTTTGTGAAATGTTTTTCCTAGCGCCCGTTGTAATTGCCTCCACAACGGGCTTTTCTTCTAGTAATTAGAGTATTAGAGATGTATATTAGAATTAGTAGATTAGAATAGTATAGTGTAATAGTATGTTTTAGAATGTGCCCGACGAAGACTGTAAAACAGTTTTAGTAGTCAATTTTTTCAACTCTAAAGACTGAATGTTAATAGATTCTCTGGACGTTAATAGACGTTCAGCGAGCATTGTTGTGCAGCTTGGGGAAGTGCTGTTGTTATCATCAGATTGTTGAATTTTATGCGGTATACTGCAGGGCTGCATAAGCACTAGAGAAAATTCGGGAATTCATTTTAGGAATCTTCCTCTCATGTATATGTGAAAGATTAACTTTTGACCAAAATATGAAATTTATAATTCAGCCAATTAATTGTAAATGCATTTTTGCAAGATACTTAACTATAAGGTAACAGCCAGAATTATTCACTTCCATCAGGTTAAATCATAAATTTGTGTTCATATTACGTAGATATGTAGAAAATACAAGATTAAATTTGCAATCGGTATTAAATAATTACGGATTTTGAAGAAGTGGCTCTAAATAACACTTACCGCCAATTTACAACATGAAATTTTGTACAGCAAATCAACAGAGTGCCTCCTATAATGTACTTCCTCGATATTTCCACTGCTCAAATTATCATTCATCATTGAGCATAGCAGTGTGGATTATTACTAAATGGTTTAACGACTTGCGAAGTCATTCTTTTAGCAGTAAAACAAACTAGAGATGTTTGGTGATATAAAAAGCTCATTACTCTTAAGTAATAATCTAATTATACTTCTGAAAAGATTTTTTTACTTGATTAAACATATATTCTTCTTCTTTTCATTCTTTACTACTTGAGTGAGCCGATCATTCCATATGCAACAACAAAATATATTTATTTTCAATAGTGATGTCACAAATATTCGGCCACTATTCGGTATTCGGCCTATTCGGCTGTTTTGCCGAAGCTTCAGTTTGCCGAATATTCAGTTGGCCGAATACTGAACATGTATTCGGCCGAATATTGCTTCATATTCGGCTGAATAATTTTAGAAAAAAGAGAGAAATATATATTTTTTAATGCATTTACAAATAATACTGCGTAGTTATGCTTCAATGAGTTAATCGCAAATAATAAAATACCCTAATTCATTGAATTTTAAGCTGAATGAAACATAATCTAATGCAATAATAATATTACAGAAATGCAGACTTTTCTACTTATTGACACTACTTGAATTGACTTTTTATTGGGTAGGAGTAGAAGGAATTTTTTCAGATCCTTAATTACAAATATAATTTTGAAAAGCTGCTAAATATGTTTTGCTCAGAGTCTGTAAAACCCAAAACATAGTGTGATTATTTATAGTTACCAAATTAATGAATTTATTTATTAAATTATGAATATGAATATAATATATATGTTATTAGTGTTTAACGTTGTAAAAGATATTTTATTATGACCAATATTAATGACTATGCCATTTTTTCTCTCACCCCCTTTATTGAAAATTGTCCGAAAAATGCGACATAATGTTACTTATATATTTAAATACTATTAGTTCACAACAGCTTTAATCTATTGTTACATTATTTCATAAGCTGTAGACTATGCTTCAGATGTATCTTTCTATAAATAGGTTACAATCATAAAAATTTCAACAGCTTAAGAAAATTGTTGAGTATTGAATTGTTTATTTTTTTATTGTGCAATGTCTTATCGTCCTGAATTCTATATCCCTCAATAAACAAATGACATAGTCAATTAATATCCTTTTAATATGGCAATTATGAAACTAAAAATTTAGGTGGGTTCAGTCTCATGACGAGGCTCGAACAGCCGAGTTATTTTTTTTTAGTTTTACAGATAATATATTGTTCTTTGTTTTTAAGTACCTACAAATAATATAAAATGAATTTTAATTAATCTTTATTTAGTATTTAATTACAAAATTGAAAAGCAATATTTTATTTACAGTTAAAATGAAATTTTAAAAAATGTAATATTCGGCCTAAACTATGAGCCGAATATTCCGTATTCGGCCTGAGCTATTGGCCAAATATTCGGTATTCGGCTATTCGGCCATATCACTATTCGTTACATCTCTAATTTTCAATAAAACAATCTTTTCTTTTTAATAGAATATAAGGTGCCTTTTCCTTGACAAACGAATACTGAGGTAAAAAATCTTTAAATATAGTATCACTATGCTGTTCAACATTTTGCAAAAGAAATTTGAGCTGAGTTCTGTGCTTGATTTTAATGACATTTGTGTTTGACAAACTTATATGAAAAGCTAATGGTCGAGTAAACAAGCATCATCACTTCAAAAGGTACACTAATATACATGGTATACCAACATTTCAATAAATACGTAATACCTAACATAAGATAGAACTGAGCTTTAAAAAAATACACTTGATGCACAACACTGAGTTGTTTGTCAATTTTATACGAAATGATATATACCTCAAAGGGAGATGGGATGGTGGAAATCTTTTACAAGGTGTGATACGTTTCATACAGTAGCAAAAACTGCTTGCAAACTAATGGATCGCATAGATTTTAAATCTATTCCATTATGTTTGAAAGGAATTATGATTCAACTTTTTATCTTGATTATACACTGTTAATAAAAATAACTATCATTTCACCATAAAATGGTGCTGAATTATCTGCAACCTTTCTAGGGAGAAACGTTGAACCATAATTTGGTTCTTAAATTGATGAATGTAACAAGATCATGGTGAAACCTTTCTCCATAGAAAGAAAGCAGCTAGTTTAGCCCCATTGTATGGTGAAACGTAGAACTACTTCTACTAACAGCGTATACTATTATGGCAGCTGAAATAAATTTTTGACTTATATTACAGACTGACGGTGATTTTTGACTTATAATACAGTAATTAGAAGTTGTTGAAAGTTGTTGAAAGTTTGTTTATAATTTTTTAGTTTGAAAATCTTAATACAAATAATTTAAAAAAGCACACGTAAATGCATAAATCTAAAATAAATTCATATTTTTAAGTTTATTTTGTTGCAATATTTTTTTTTAATATGCGGAGATATAGTATTGTAAACTTATATTCTCTCTCACCTTCACCTTCCAAGAAAACAACTTCTAAAACAATTTCGTTTCCCATATCATAAATGCCCGTGTCCAAATATGGCGGAGGGCAGTCAGTTCAATATATTCGCGCTCTCTCACAGTCAGCACTTTGGTCTGCTCGAGCGTCCGTCATATTATATAAAGTGGATTTTTTCCCGAACCCGAGAGAGCGCGGGAGTATTTGTCAAATGCCAGGTTCCGGAATGGTATGCAAATGCAGATTTTTGACTCCGCTGACCCTCTTGATAGCATTTGCGGGTCGTTTAGCGGGGGTGGTCGTTTCGGCGAAAAAATACCTCAGGGGCAGGAAGGAGGTGAGATTACGATGATACTTCAAGGAATTCATCCGATGTGCGACTTGAGTCTGATGCTAAGTGCCGTGACACTGCGGAGGAACAATTTAAGTTCGGAATGACTCGATCTGACGATTTTATTCTTGGAATTATATTGATAATGGCGTAATTTTTTTTAAGATTTCAAAAGAAGGGCAGAATATCTTGGCAATCATAGCTTAGTGACATGCTTTATTTGTAAAATGTAATTTTCATATTATATTTTAGACTGCATGTGTTAAATCATTTTTGAACTTTATTTTTGGTATTGTAATATAGATAAACTGTTTTCATACACCTAAAGTTTTCATTTACCTCTTTGAAAAAAAACTAACAGAATTCAGTTTTATGAATATCCAGCATTATGTTTATTGATTTAATATATTATTATTGCGAAAAATTTCTTTTAATATATGAAGGCCCAAAGAAACCGTTCCCAATTTGATACATTTCTAAAGAGGAAATGTTATTAGTTTCAATACGAACATACCTACAAGCTTAAACCAAACGAGCGAAATTTGATCTGTCGGAGCGATTTTTGGCCCAGTTTTCAAAAGTGCGCTTCTCCTTTAGGATCGTTTTTCGATCACAAGAGCGGAGAGAAATAGAAGCGAGTTGGGGAATTCTCAGAAAAAAGACTACTTAAAGAGCACTTTTGCGGGAAATACCGTTATGTTTCCATGTAAATGGATCGCTCCGCAATGTATCTTTTTTTTTTTTTTTTCTCTCTTTGGGTTTAAGCGTGTAGATACATTTTTCAACCACAAATTTCATCTTCAGTCGTATAAAAGTATATGAAAATTAGAAGCTGTGAAAATGGAAGCTGAAAGATTCAATTTCTAAAAGAATTGTCATGTGGTTAACTTTTAAGGTTTTACGGTCATTTTTTTTCCCAATATCTCTGTGGTTCATTTTCAAATGTTCTTAACATTCCTAAATAATAATAATAGTAATAATAATAATGTTTTAAACAATGCGCTCTATAGGCATACTTTACAACTACCTTTTGGGGGGATTTTCCTATTCGAGTATTCCTGATATTTCCTTTATACCACTGACTTGACAATCGTCAAGTCATTCAGATAAAACAAAAGAATTAAAAAATTTTTAATCCATTTAAAACGTTATTTTTCTGCAATGCTGAATGCATAAAAGAGAAAAATCTTTATTCGAACTTCTTCAAAGTTTAAAAGCTCGGAAAGGGGGGGGGAGGGAGAGAAAAGACCACAGGCGCATTTTACAGAGCATAAACTAAAAGAAAAGGGTTTCGCAACGCCAAGGGTTTCAAACTTTTATTGACAAAGGTCTTATTTTTCTATTTCTACATCCATCCATCCATCCATCCCTTTATCTTTCTACGTTTACGTGAGTGTGTTCTCAGCAAAAACAAACGAATAAACGACCGGCACCTCGAACTGTCTGTGGCACCTTGGGTTTCGCAGATAGGTATTAACTCCTCTAGTGGATCCCACGGCTATAATCTCCTTCCCTCTTCCTTCGCACCACCATCTGTCCCCCACTCGAAGCGAGAAAGGCAGAAATACTTTAGATTGGGAAACGCGAAACCGAAAGAATAACATTTAATCATAATAATAAAAAGAACAAAGCGAAAACGACGAGAGATAAAAAGCGTCTCTGTGTTTTTAGAAAACGCAAAGCCGCGCGCCATCGCCATTTAACTTGGCAGAAGGTCTGTCAAGCGCTGAGTGGTGAGTCAATATTTGTCACTTTTAGCTAGCTGCCCACTTCCCTGTTATCGCTCTGTCAACAAGCGCCCTTTTTGCATAGGCTTCCGTTGTTGGTTTTGCTTTCTCCTTTAGTTTTAGACCCTCCCCATCTTTTATCCATTTTTTGGCGTCTTTTTTCTTTTACTCCGTGCCAAGTCTATTTTCGTGGCTTCCGGCGCCAAACAAACGAAATGACATGTTTTCCTATCCCATTCCGTTTGTTGGTGCAAAAGAGAGAGAGAGAATGAGGGTCTCCCATCTTATTCTATTTTTTATTTTTTAATCCGGAAGAGAATGGGGAAGACTTAATGTGTCTCAAATAGGATGAGTGGTGCAACAGTTACTAATTGGTTTGGGAGTCATTATTACCGCTGTTTTGAGTGTGAGGTTTGCAGAATAAAGTGTTGTGACGTGACAGTTGAGGCAAGGGGGAGTAGAGAGGTGGAGAATAGATTATACAAAGCAGGGCGTTGTTGTGGAATAATGATATAAATCAATAAATGATAATATTTTTTAAAGTGACTCACTTTATGCAGATTTAAAAGTTTTAATCTGGTGAGATTACGAGACAAGACTGGCAACATTTTGACTGGCCAGATGAAAGGTAAAATTCTGAACACAGTTTTCCAAATTTTAAAAAAACTAAATTAATTTTACAAAAAATTATGAAAAAATATAATATTATGTACTGATTATTTTTTTAAACGCTGATCAAAATGTTTATTTCTTTATGTAGTTAAAATATAGCACTAACACAAAAAAATAAAGGTTTCCGAAAGTGTATACAATAATGACTATTAAATCAGTTTAAACAAAAGTTCAGATTCTTTGTGTATTGCCAAGTCATGAGGCAAGTTTTGTGAAGCTATCTAAATTCTCATTTTTAAGTAGAAAACTCTCAAGCAATCAAATCATTCCCTCTAGTGGTAAAGGGAATATGTTCCAATGGATTTATTTCCAGGCCTTTGCAACATCTCTGATACGACGTGGACGAATTGCCTAAAGTTGTATCTATCCTTCTGCAACCTGATGATTTCAATTTATTCCAAAATGTAATATCCACTGTAAAACGGAACATCCTCTCTCAGAAAAATTTGAAATTTTGTATGTTGATCTTACCTGCTAAGACTAAAGAATATGAATGATCTTCCTATCATTACAGTGTTGAGGAAATTGTATGTCGGTGGATTCTTTCCTTAGTCATGGCAGTATCTCTGGAATTGCGAAGACCGCTGTTTAAACTTATCATATTCCATTCTGATAGTAAGAAATCTATACTATAAAGAAATTTTTTGTCTTGGCAAGCTTTGAGGTGCCATACGAATACTGTCAGAAATAGCTCTGACGTGGGAACTACTACAAGTCGCAGAATTAACTCAACAGAGAAGCGTTGCAGAAAAAATAACTATGGAATTCAAAGATCGTACTTCGGATGATGTTGGTCGTACGAAGCTAGCGCAATACAGGATAGATACAAACAGCCATTCTCCGATCAAGCAATGTCCCAGGCGCCTGCATTTACTAAGCAAAAAGAGGTAAAGAAACTTTTAGAAGAATTGCGGTGTGATGGTGTCAACCACGGATTGCCGACTAGTTCCTGGGTCTCACCAATCGTTTTGGTCCAGAAGAAGATGGTTCCACTCGGTTCTACGTTGATTATAGATGTTTGGACGACATTACCAAGAACGACAGCTACCCTCTTTCAACGATAGATGTCATATCAGAAACACAATCGGGGAATGAATGGTTTTCCACTCTGGATCTGATGAGTGGCTCCTGGCAAGTAGAAATTTATCCCGATGACCGTAAGAAGACTGTTTTCACTACTGGGCAAGGATTATGACAGCTAAAAGTTAAGCCATTTGGACTTTGCAACTCACCATCTGTACTAGAGCGTCTATTGTAGATAGAGTTGAAAGGACTTTCCTATAAAACATTTCTATTGTATTGAACGATATTATCATCATCAGTGAACTTTCGAAGAACATCTGAAGACCATACGAAAGGTGCTGCAGAAACTCAAGGAATCGAACTTAAAACTGAGTCCATCTAAATGCAAGTGTTTCGCCGGGAAGTAAGATATCGTAGGTATATAATCTCTACCTACGAAGTTCGAACTGACCCCGAAAAGGCTTCTAGAACTGGAGTCATGCTGAAAATGTTCACGAGTTGAGATGTTTTCTCGGACTATGCACTTACTCGCATAATAGAAAATCCATGAAAGGTTTTTATCACATTGCAAGGCCACTTCACAAATTGACTGAAACGGACACAATTCCTATGAACAGAAATGGCCGAATGTGAGGATGCGTTCAACCAACTAAAGACGGCTTTGTCATCTGCGCCAGTCCTTTCGTATCCTCCTCCTGACAAGCCATTTATTCTGGAGACAAATTGGATTAAAGGAAGTGGCAGAGTAGTTCTATCCCAAGAGGTAGATGGCCAAGAAGCTTGATTGCTAACTGAGACAATGCCTTTCAAAGACGGAATGTAACTATTGGGTTACAAGAAAACGATTTTTTGCTATCGTCAAGGCAGTGCAGCATCTTTGTCTTTATGGCCGAAGGTTCCTGCTCCGAACAGACCATGCAACTTTAACCTTACTTTTAAACTTCTTACTTTTAAAAGAACCCGTAGGGCCATATAGCCAGATGGGTACAGAGACTAAAAGAATATGACATAGAAATACGTCATCGAAATGGGGCGTCTCACAGAAACGCAGATGCTCTATCGAAAAGGCTTTGCATTGAAAATTGTTGCTATTGCTTCAGAGCTCAGAAAAATTATGAGCTGGAATATCCTATTGTTCGCCATGTTACATCATCTGACTCCTGAGTGACGAGCAAGTCCGAACGGACCTGTTGGCTGATAAGGACACCAAATCTATTGTAGAGTTCATGGAGAAATCTAGTATTAAGCCCAGTTGGCAAGAAATACTGGGCTACACCTGAAAAATGGAGTCCTTTCATCTGTAACGTGGGAGTTGGACAAAGGCAAGATTTACCGATAGCAGTTATTAATGCCTCAATCAAGGATTCTAGGTTCCAAAGGAGCTGCGTAACTGCTCGATTGAGGTCATTTTAGCATAATGAAGACCCTGCAAAAAGTTCGACAGCGGTTCTACTGGGCTACGGCTTGGGACGATCTTGAAAAGTTGTATCAAGCTTGTGACGCCTGTGCTGTCAGTAAAGGCCAGAAGAAATGAAGCTATTGTAAACTACATTACTATAATGTAAGAGCACCTTTTGAGAGAATTGTTATCGACATGGGATCTGTTCTACGAACTGCAGATGACAACAAATGCATCTTAATTATCATGGATCATTTCTCAGAATGGCCCGAAGCGATGGGCCATGGGATCATTATCATGGATCATTTCTCAGAATGGCCCGGCCGTATGCTATTCACGATTAGGAAGCTACGAATGTAGTAGAAGTATTGGTACAGGAGTGGAAACCCTCGTCAATCTAATTCCGACCAAGGAAATAACACTGTAATTTTTAAAGGACTATGTCAATCTGTCGGAATCGACAAAACCCAAGGAACGCCTTTGCATCCACAATCTGACCGCGTGGTAGAGAGGTCCAATAGCTCTATTCTAAACATCTTCTCATTTCTAGTATTTAATAATCAAGAGGACTGGGACAAAAAACTACCCCTCTTCCTTTTGTCTTATAGGAGTACCGTCCATGAAACTACTGCTTTCACACCTTCCTAGGCGTTATTCCGTAGAAATCTTCGTTTTCTTGCTGATCTACTGTTTGTCCGCCTTCAGATATGCTTTTCCCGTCAGAGGAGTGCATGGAAAATCTTCACGGTTTGAAGACGTACATCACTTTGAAAGTATCACCTTTTGAAAGCGAATCAACATGAACACGGAGAAGATGAAAACCTGCTATGACAAGAAGGCTGTTTGACACGAGTTCGACGAAAGTGACAAGATTTAACTGTGGGATCCTACTCGACGGAATGAAGTATCTCCCGATTTGCAGTCACCTTGGGATGTTCCTTACACAGTCCTAACAGGCTGAATTATGTCGTCATTTAGATTCGTAAGATACCTAACCCTAAACCAAGAGTCATGCGTTACGACACGCTAGCCATTTACCGCTGAAGTAATTAATTATTGTTTTAATTTTATTTTCACAGACCATAGTCTCTATGAAATAGTTCCTTCTTTCTCTTCATCTCTCATTTTGTTCCTGTCTCTCTTCTCTTCCTCTTTTTTCACTTGCCTTTTACCTCAGCGCCTGTACCATGCACAGTGTACATATGATACATTTGTTTTTTATGTACGTTCGTATAATGTGTATTTGTTATTTATTTATTTAATTGATGCTGTCAGAAAATCTATTGTTAAATGTGTATTGAAAATATTTGTGTGGCACCCTTGGTAGTGATTACATTGTTCGGTAGGTGTAGTCCTTCAGAAAGGAACAATGTTATAAATTTTTGGGGTGATTTGCTCTTATAGATATTACTTTAGGCTAAATCTGTATTATATGTGTCGAATAAATAAATATTTCATTTTGTTGCATGTAAATCGGTTTACTAGAACGCGAGAGAGATACCACAGAGACTTCAATGTTTACCATACGACTAACATGGAAGTTGACGTTTCTCGTCGAGTCTTGGCGATATCGCTTAGCTGACTTCAGTTTAGAAAACTTATTTTGGCGCCAAATTTGAAGAAATTTTGCCTAAAAGGTGCCATGCTTAGCGAAATTTGGCGCGATTTTTTAAATGGGGCTTTCAATGTTCGCTTCTCTGCATTAGTATTACGCAATAGCATTAGTATTACGTAATCATTATATGGGACCAATAGAAAGTGTCATCGGTTTGAAATGTTGTAGTGATTAGTACAACTTTCGTAACACATGAGCGAAAAGCATAAACGGTCAAGTCACCCCAGACTCGAGAGAATTGTCAGCTATCGCTTGCAGAGAAATGTTAATTCTGCTGAGAGTTCAAAGAGCTCTGTATTACGGTATTATAAGCGATGCTTTCCTACTTGTTATGAGAAACCTATTTTAGAAGGTTGTTTGTGAATTCCATATTGTTGTATGCTGATGATCAGTTAAGAGTACTGCTTGAGAATTTCTGTGAGTTTTCAGACTGTGAAAGTATTTTATTACATGCGAAATACAACATCTGAGAAAGCATGTCTGATAAGCTGACTTGAGCTATTACTTGTTTATTGAAAATTGTTCCTCGAATATCTAGAACTGATACAATTTGTGTTTCGTCCTATCATTTGGATTGTTTACTAGAACATTCCATATACAGTGGACTTTGAAGCTACGAAAACTAAGCAGAGACTCGAAAGCTAAGCAGAGTTTTCTGCTGCAATATTGTTAAATGGAAGCTAGCAATAGTCATCTCTAGGGAAAAAACAGTTTATTTAACATCATAATTTTTTTTTAAAGCAAGCATCTAGTTCAGAAGATATCTCACAACAGATCGGGCTGCTTATGGTGTAATGAAAAGTTTGGCTCTAAATAAGTGCTTCACATGTGTACTGGTAAATCCGTTACAGGCTGCAACCATTCGTCCATTGAAGTCTAAGCAATTGCTTTCATCTTTCGGCCAAGTTCCACGTACCACGAACCATTTTCTTCAATATTTCGTCATCATCCATATTCTGTCCATGGACACTAAATCATATTTTAAATTGTTTAATATTTGGAACTTCCTAAGAGCACAGTAGCGTATGGAGGATTGTCATCCAGATGTGATTTAAGAACCCAACTATATATTGTTGCTAAAGTCAAATGACTGAAATACGTATTAAGGCCTTATCACATTGGCTTTTATAGTAGGTTTTCTCTCAACTTAATTAAGTGCGTTTGTTTAATTATAGACCAAAGTATTCTCTTTTTTGGCTTGCATAGTGCTTAAGTGTACATTCGTATTTACAGGATGTCCCAGAAAGATTGGGACAAATTTAAAGGGAAAATAGGGTACATAATAGGGATTGAAAATCTCATAGCAATGGGGGATCGAAACGTCGTCTTGATTTAGCTTTTTAATGATCCCTTTAGCTAACAAATGCTAAAAAAAATAGGGAACTTTTCGATCATTGTTCATCAAAAACTATCGTATCTTTCTAGGAAAACTCGTGACTGAAGTTGAAAGTTTAAAAATTCTATTTCATTCTACTGATGAAATTTTTGGAGTCATGCCCACTGCTTATGAAACTTGACGAATACTTATTAGACGAGCACTTATGAATTAGGCGCTTTTCCAAAGGGATTATTAACAAGTGAGTGAAAAAATTGCGTTTTTGACCCCACATTGCTGTGCGGTTCTGATTCGTTAGTATATATTCTACCTTCCCTTAACGATTTTGGGTTATTTTCTCCAGATGTAACGCGAATACCCGTTAGAACACCTTAAAGAGTTCTCCTCCCAAGCCCCCTCCTAGAGTGACATCTCTTGTGCAGGCATAGGCGCACCCACGCAGGGGATATAGGGTCTAAAGCCCCACCCCCCTCATAGGTAGAAAGAAGTGAAACGCTTTAAAAACGAAAATTGTCGCTAATGAATTATTTTTTTCTTTCTTTCTTTTTTTAATTGTCTTACATTACAAATTATTTCTAACTAAAAAATACACTTATTTAATTATTTTTTAAATAAATGCTTACAGTTAGTTTATGAAACACTGTTAAACTCGGTTACAACGTCACTGAAAAGATCAGATAATTATTTATGACTCTATGACGAGTTATATTGCTTGTGGGCTTGTGTTCTATGGGACAGTCAAGTGGTACCGAATATTTTGACGTTATAAGAGAGTTGTAACTAATCGAGGTCACTATAACCGAGTTCAGCAGTGTTTGTATGTAACCCAGCCTTTCCCCCCCCAAGCTAAAATCCTGGGTGCGCCACTATGTGCAGGTTTGCCATAAACACAATGACCATAAACACATGAAATCCAATCAGTATGAAGTACCCTGTATATGAAATTACTTAGCAGCCTTTTATATTTAACTCTAGAATCTAAGAATATTGTTTGTAAACTACACTAAACTACCCTAAACATTCCTGATATCACAGACTAGTTCAGAAAACCTCAGGCACAAGCCCTCTTCTGTGTGGAAAAAAAATAAAAAAAATGCATTCACATACGAAAAACAAATAAAACAAGGATGTAAAGAGGCAGAGGAGGAAAGATAGGATTCTTCCGATTTATATAATAGTTGAGTGCTTTTCTATCTTTTGGCTGTTTCAAGGCGATTCCTCCCCTTAAAAATAATGATTTAAGACGCACTTACGAAAGAGCGATTCAAATGTTACCCTTGCCTGTCAGCTTGGAAAGGGAACAGTTGCAATTCTAAAGAGTGAAGATCTCATTTAAATATCACACGCGATGAAATATTTTATGCTTGTCATAAAGACACATCAGTCAAAGAATATTTGCAGTAATGTCTGAAAAATCACTTACGGCGATGCATGTTTTTGAAAAACTCAACTTATTTTTTTTTAGATGGCGCTCTACTCCTTTCTCTGCGTTTCCTCTTACATCTTATTTGGTTGCATGATGGAATAAGATAAAAGGTCTCTGTTCTATGTGATAGTTATCTTAGGTATTTAAAACTGATTCAGTGTTTTTATCGATGCATATTAAACAAACGCGATAACTGAATGATTCCAATTTTACTATCTCTTTTATTTGATCATATTTTCACAAGAAAGCTATATATTTAGGATTTCCATAAACTATTAGAACTATCTATGTAGCATAAAATATAACATTTAAAATTTGAATTTTGTCTTTGAAATTTTCTTCAATTTGATATCGCATAATTTTAATTCTTATTTACAAGGAAAAAAGACTAATTACATTCGTTTATTCCTACAGGCAAATAGTTAGAATGTCTATCATCATGTTTTTTTTTATTAAAGTATACAATGTTAAGGGATACAATGAAAAAATTTTATTATTTCGTATTAAATTTCGTACTTTTAATACCAAAAATGTAGACATTTATTTATGATTCAAATACTTATATTTTAGAAGTACATTATTTCTTTAAATCCAAAATCTTTTTGCTATAACAAAAAATTATTATAATGTAAATTTGTTCTACGACTTGAAGAGTTTCATCGGCGTGGACCGACCCCTCCCCCCCAACACACACACCTTTTCCCCTCTAATCAAATTCACCCTTTTTTTTTAATCTGCAGTGACACAATATTTGAGAAGTTCAATATCTAATTTAAATAGTTTAAAATTAGGAATTGGAAATTTTATCTAAAATGTAGGAGATAGTATTTTTTAATTTTCCATTATAAATAAACTTTTACATCTTTGTATGTTTTATTAAGTGTTATGATAAAATTTCATAATTATAAATTTAATAAAAATTTATAATTAATGCTTTTTGTCCAAAATAGTTCAGATAAATATTTTCTTATTTAATAAATTTTACTATTAGAGTGACTGGATTCAGAAACATACACTGTAAGAAATACCTGACACTTTACCACACATATTGCTATAAAATAATAAAGTACTTCAATTTTGGAATACAGCACTGTGTGTTGTAAATCCACTCACGATATGAGGTAAAGTCTTTGATAAGCTAATCACGAAGAGCCTTGTGCAACAAATTGACACTGCCTTTACATCACAACGTTTTGGCGTTACGTTTACTACCCATACGTATAAAAATATTAAATTACAAGTAAGTTCTCAAAGCTCAATAAATTCAATTCAGAAAAATTATTCATGGAATTTGTATATATAAATATATTTTTCAAGTGCAACATTGCGATAGGGTTCGAAAAATGTCGTTATTTTGATCGGTAAGTTATGAAGAAATGCTGTTAGATGAAAAATATAGGGGGAAGAGAGAATTTTCGAGACTTGTCTACTAGCTGCTAAATTCTTCTAAAAAAAAATATAAAAGGTCTCAAGGAAAAGCCACTCTACGCCATATAATACAGACAGCGTTGCGTAAGGAGTGAGAAAAAATAACTTTTCTGGCTGCTCTATCAATAATATACTACAATTTGGTACTTATATAAAAATGAAACTTTATTTAGATTACACAATTAAGCTAGCAATTCTACTAAAAATAAAAAGTGATGATCAAACAAAACTTTATCTACTTCTATGGTGAAAATCTAATTTTTAATCATAAAATACTGTTGAATGTACGAATCAGTTATACTTTATATCTTGGTTTCCAAGTAACGCCTAGAACCTATCTTTCAATGGACGTTATGTGGAAATGTTCTAAATGGATGATGAAGGTCATATACAAAGAAATACTCTAGTTTTTTTTATTTATTTATTTTTTATAGAAAGCATTTGATGTTTGCAGCCATCATAGTTGCTCATATATTAAAAATAATATTGGTAATTGTATTATTTGGAAGACAAATCAAATTTAAGAAACATATCTTTGAACGAATAATTTTATAAATAGATTTGGCCCTAAACAACGAAATTTTAAACTTAATTTAAATGGCTCAAATTGTCCAAATGCGCATGCCGCCTAGCAAAATAAACAGTTACATTTAGAGGCTTTTTTTTTTTTTTTTTTGGTCTGTTGCACTCAAGGTAAGCAATTCTATGTTTATTAGTTATTAGGTGGTAGTTGGTAGTTCTGCTTCAAAATAATCGCAATCAATAATAATCGGAAACATACTAGCTGGAACAAAAACAATAATAGCATTTACTATTATATCGGTGACTTGAAGATCAATCACGAGTTTTGTCATAACGCACTTTTCAGGTACGCGCAGACTGCAGCTTTTACAGATGATCTGCGCTTTAAAAATCAGTTATACTCACGACTACAATAATGAAGTACTAGACCTGTAGAATTCGGATCGTCTGTGAAAACAGTAATCTACACTCTCAAAAACGATTTCTTCAATTCACGGAAGTATCACATTCCAAGGAGTACGGAAATTATTTGTCGAAAAATGAGGAATAAATTAGTGTATAAAGACGCACTCTCAAAAATTATTTCTCTAATTCACGAAAATTTTACTGTCAGTAGCGCTGCCAGAAAATCTCCGTTATTTGAAGATTCCGTTATTTTTTTTTTCTCCTGCCAATTGAAGAAACTTCTTCAGATTTAACGAATTTTTTTTCCCTCTTGAGATTTTCGGGAAGAATTCACTGAAATATAACGCTTCCAAAGAATACGGAAATCATTCGTTGAAAAATTAGGAATAAATTAGTGTATAAAGACGAATTGTTCTGAGAGTGTAAACCCACCTTGAAAATTTGTTTATGGTAGAATAACACACTTGGTTGCAATGTGCTGATTCATGCCGAAACACTGTGTTAGGTTTCTTGATCCAACCTGCTTTTAGCACAGTGCAGAAGATACCTATCCCCTCTTCCCTGTTATCCGCTGACTGCCAGTGTCCAGATGCTTCTCAAAAGATACTTTACGACAGCCTCCCGTGTTGTCTATATCGGGCTTGGAAAGGAATAAAAAAAAAGAAGTATATTGGGTTGTGTCTCGCTCTCTCTCACTTTTACAATTTCGCTCTTTCTCTTAGCGTTGGTGTGTTACTTATATTAGACTCTTCGCCGTGTATTTGGCTTTGTTATCAGAATGGCGATAACAACAGAGAATACAACTCAGGCTTCTAGAATTGCCCTTCCAGGGGAGGGTTTAGACAAAGAATGGGCTTTGGCTTTTAGAGTAAAAAGGGATAGGGATAAATATGTCAGCTACCGTTGCCAGGAGTGATATTGAAATATTGGATGGAGTGCAGTTTGAACGACTGTTGCCACTCGGACAGCGTCAGAAAGACGATTTGTTGGAGGAAGGAAGTAAATTAGGATTTCAAAATCTTGAAGCTGTGCAGTAAAAATCGAATGTTTTATGTCAGCTTTTGCTTAGAACGCTGAAAAATAGGTTCGAGTGTATCTGAAAGAAAAATAGAAAAATGGCAAGCTGTTGTAATCACAGTAAAGTATCAGTATCTATATAATAAATAAACATTTATTTATACAGCATAAATAAAACATTTTATTTTAATGAAGCTTTTTTCGTTCTTTTTAACACAGTGTCTGGTAAGATTTTATTTCCTTTTACGTATTACTTTTTGAGCATATTTTGTGTACTAACTGTGGCCATTTAGGGCCGCCCAGGTGCTGTAGTAGCTTAAGAACCATTCTATCACGTCTTCATAGGGGGTAACGCCGGTCGCCTACTGGGTGCCCCCATAAAAAATGGCCACAATACCTTCAGGCAGTTGTAATGGACAATGCCTAATTGACAAATGCCTGCCCGAAAAAAAAAGTATATTGATTTAGGTGATTGATAACTATTTTTTCCAAATAAAGCGCAAGGCAAAAACTTCTAGTCTTGCTTAGCATAGTCTGTTTTATGACAGTAAATATATATTAAAACTAAATTTTTTTTAAAAACACTTTGTGCTGTATTACATATTTAAATATTTTTTCCTTACATCATGAAATCACCTTGAATGAGTGTTATTTTAAAATACAATAGTTATCTCTATGTAGTGCAAAAGTGAAATGTGGTCTTTTTGAACAAGTATATATGACATACTGAACCAGCAACCTGAATAATTTTTATCAGAACAAACAGACAAAAATTTCATACGATACAATACACCCATTTTCGAAGCATACAATCATGATCTTAACTGGTTTGTATTCTATTCTACTTATTTTTTTTTATAAATCAAACCGAACAGTTAATATACATCAGGCTATTAAATGACTAAGTATCTATGATTTTTGGGGTATTTAAAAATCCATGCCTTTAAAACTTACTGCTAATAATTACGATAATAATACAAATAAGTACCGAGACCTGAATTTTACAGCTTATGTTTAATATTTTTCATATTCATCGACCAAAATATCTTATGGGTGTACTTTCAGTCACTTTTATTATTATTGTTATTATTTCTTTTTACATGCTTAAATTTTCATATATGAACAGTATAAAAATGTTAAGTAGTCGTGCCACATAATATCAACATTTAGTACTTTCTCTAAAACAAAGAGAGTGAATAGTTACTAAATAGTAAAATGATAGTCAGACATTCATTATTCGAAGCATAAATTCATTACACAAATCTGTGATTATCATATGATTTCAAAAGAAGGTTTTTTTTCTGACATTAAATCTTTAAATGAATGAAAGCTTAAATAGAAACATGTGTATATATGGAATGGAAAAATAAATGCAATTTAAATAAATTTAGGTGTTTCATTTAACGTAAACTATAAAAAATATCGTAGTAACGGTTTATGAAAATATAGCTTAATAAGATAAAAATTTAATTATACACCTTTGAAATGTTATTCTCTATAAGAAGTACAAAAGGTGTAACACTGTAGTTACTGTAGCAAAAAATATATTTTAATTTGAAGAAACACGCAGAAAAGCATAATTCAATATGTTCTTAAATTATGTGATAGAATTTCGACAGTAATTTGTAAAGATATTAATTTAAATGCCTTAAAAATCATAGGAGCGTAGTCTGCCATTTAATGACCTGCTGTTTGTTAGCTGTTCTATTTAATTGATAAAGAAAATAGGTAGAACATAGTACAAAACAGTTAAGATCATCATGTTATGCTTTATTCTTTGAAAATACGTGCATAATAACATATATGAATTTTTTATTTGTTTGTTTTCAAAATATAGAGCAATTGCATCATTGTTCAGCAACTGACTGCAAAAAATGGGACGTGCCTTGAGTTGCTATAATTACACCTCAGAGTTTATATTAAAACATTCGGACCCATATGCTTTTCAGAATAAATTTATGGTTCAATTGATTAGAGCAGGCGAAAAAAGACAGTTATCTCATTCCCCAGATCCAAATATACTACAAACTCATAAAAGCCAAGGCGATCGGCTTTACATGGCGAGGCAAAAGACTCAAAATAAAACCTCATAATCTTTGAGAGGGTTATTTATAAAAAAGTAAATAGTCAGGAGGCTCAGGCTTTTCTGCATCTGGTTGGAACATAATGGCAAAATGATAAGAGCGGGCAGAAAACAAAGGATTTCTTCCCCTTCGCCACGTGTTACGTGTGAACGGTGCGCATGCGCTCGGGAAATAATGGAAGTGAGTCATGTTCTTGCGATATAGAAGAGCTAAAAGTTAATGAACGATTTAGTTGTTTGGTAGATATCGAATGGCAACTTCTGATGTATTAAAACTGTAGGAAACATGAGGTTATCGCTAGAAGTGGCGGATTTTTTTTTTTCTTGTTTGTTTTTCCATCTTAATTTAAAACTCGCAGGAAAATTTCTCTTATAGAAGTATATAGAATATATCTCATAAAAAATTGTTATTTTCCTTCCTTCTCCTTTCATACAGACACACATATAAGCATGCATGTATGTACGGGCACGTGTGCATATGACTGTACCTTTGTATAGTTTCAGTGCACGTTTCCAGCTTTGCATATAATTGTGATAATTCCAGATATTCAGCGTCTTATATATGAAAAAAAAAATACATGCGTTTATTTGAAGATTAAATTATAAAATTTCAATTGCATATGAGGGGTCCATGGGAAGAACGACGAGAGTCCACTTTTCGTCAATGTTGAGGTTTCTACTGCATTCTTTTGTTCATTAGTGGCACTATTAATATCCGAACCCATAAGGAGAAAGAACGATGAGAATACACTTAAAAAATAGCCCAAAGATACAGTTTACTGGGGAAGAACGTGGGAAGTCCCGTGCGCCTTTCGATTTTTTGGAAAATCAGCTGTATTGGACTCATCGTTCTTTCGTGGACCCTTCATATAAAAAATATATTCTTAAAAATAAAAAACAATGAGATGGTTCTTTTGTGAAAAAAATAAACTTGTAAATGCAAATAATTATCAAAATATATTTATTAACTTTTGATGACTAAGACTAAAATTTTAAGTTTTCATTTCGTAAAACTTCAAGTAAATCTGTCAAAGGTGAATCCGATTGAAATATAATTATTATATAAAGTTGTTGTTAAGATTTATGTATAAAGCATAGAAATACAAACACATAACGCAGATTTTGTGATAAATTTTTTTCCAGCGATGGCTAAGAAAGATTTTGAATATAACTCTATTAAATATAAAATTGTTCAAAAGATTTGTTTTGATTTTTGTATTTTTTCAGAAATTTCCCGGATTCGAGTCACTAAAGTCATGAATGTTATGCAATCTCTTATTCATGGATAATCGAGAGTTTGTCCTCAAATAGAGAGACCGTGTTAATAGTGAGTGATTGAAAGTTAGTGCATGTATTTGTTCGTGTTGATGAATACATTTAGGGGAACAAAAGTAACTTAGAACTTTCACTACATAGAAAAAAAAATTCAGAAACGTTACATACTTATAGCAGAAAGGTTTCCGAAACTATAGCGTAACCTACCGATGTTCTACTCGAACTCACGATTTCGGAAACATAACCCACATTTCGGTGTAAAGTATTTTCGGGGAAAGGAAATCTTCATTTGGGACTTCGCGCGCATGCGCCAAGTGCCAAGAGACAGAGGGAAAAGAGTGAACTCGTCTTCCCTAATAGCACAGAGGGTCACAAAAGAGTCGCTGGGACGTCACAGAGGGTCACAATTGTCACAGGACTGTCACATGCTAGTCAAATAGTGACTTGTGAGTGATGTGACTCCACTGTGTAGTCACTGTGAAGTTTATTTGTGACCAGTCACCAGGTGACGTCGCCGGATGAATACTCAAATAAAACAACACATTATCTCCTGAAAATAATTTATGTGAAAAAAAAAAAGATTTAAGATTTTGAATTTATATTTATTAATTATGGTATTTTCCCTCCATTTATAAAATACTCCAAAAAAATTTTAAGTTTCGAAAACCAGCCATGCCAGAACTAACTGTTGCAGCAGTCAGTTTACTTTTAAAGCAAATCAGAGCAAGACTATGACAGCGCTGCGGTAACGTGCTGACCTACGAAAGAGTACGTCGAGGATTCGATACTGAGCTCTGGTACTGAGCGCCCCTTCCGTGAGAGTTTGGTGCTGCCATCTAGTGCATGTTACTCGAAACGCTACATCTAGCGCATGTTACTCGTTCTGAAAAACACAGAAAGGTTACTCGGAAACCTTTGTGAAATACACCTAAGGTTACACAATATTTTACCAAAATATACAGAAACGTTACACATCTTTTCCAGAAACCTTACCTAAAAAGCAGGAAAATATGTAAATATTTTTCCGAAATATGCAGAAACGTATCTAAATACTTCACCCGCATGGTTCGGAAACGTTTCTGCAATTTTAAACTACAAGAGCTGCCCCATATTTTGAGGTAACGTTTCCGATTTATTTATTTATTTATTTATTTTTTTACCGCGATACAGGGTTAGCAAAACAGTGGAATAAATATTTCGAAACTCTCTCTTTCAAGTATCCCGTTTTCTTATAATGAGAAATAAGAGTGTTTAAAAGGATAAACCCATAAACTAGTTCACATATGTATTCAAACAGGGTGCTCATAATGAAAGCTCCCCTATTGAGAGCGAAAACTGCTGGTCAGAATACTATCAAATTTACAAAAACCTTAATGAGACCATGGGAGAGTGATTTGTGTGAAAAAAAAAAATATAGCTCAAAAAATTACCATTAGGAGGAGTTTTACAATGTTATAGTTGCTGATATGCCGATTCTCCTACCTCACATAGGTATAAAACGCCTTCTTCACAACCTCTTCATTGTTTTCTTCGCTTGAGTATAGCTATTTTTCGTTATATTCGTTGTGAAAAGCCACCTGGTGGTGATGTGAGCTAATCTTTTTCGACACAGATCTCTCTCCCATGATTTCATTAAAGTTTCCCGCAAATTCGGGAGCATTCTGACCAGTAGATTAAACTGCACACCGGTCTGAATTAGGGAACTTTAATTTTGAATACTTGGTTCAGTGGCGTAGCCACGGGGGGGCGGTTAGGGGATCACAACCCCCGTGAGGAATTTTTTGCCATACAAAATGTATATTCTGCACTTCCTTATCACACACATGTATACATATATATGAGTTGCAGTATTCAGAACCCCCCCCCCCCCCCACAATGAAAATTGTCTGGCTGCGGCACTGCCCGGTATATTTTCTATCTTTCAGTTTAGTGCATAATGTAATGGTTAAAATCTTAACTATAATTTAAACGGAAATCCAAAACTTGAAGTTATTTCAATTTTTTTTACAAGGTATAAGGAAATTTAAATGATTTTTCTTTTTACCATGGGTTTATCAGTCAGTTTCCCGCACGGAAACAATAGATTAAAAAAACATTATATTTAATATATCAGAAAAAAAAAGAAAGAAATGCTAGAGAAGATACGGAAATATAGCTGTCCGAATCATAGAACATAAAACGGGTTACGCAGAATTACTGTCAAAAAACTAAAATTTCTGCCCTGACATGCTTTAATATTGTGAAATAGAGTTTAAATTACACTATAAGAAGGTTTTTATAAGGTTTTAATAAAAATACAAGACTTTTGATAATTAAATATAGCTGTCTGGACATTGATGTCATGTCTGTTGCCATACAATATTTTTAACTTTTTAACCAACAAATTGAAATTCGAGAATAGCAACACCTATTTAAGATTCGAATGTGTTCGTAAAAGAAATACAAGCAGCTATCTTGAGTTTTTGAAATGTGACTGAAAAAGCAGAAGCTTATTTGTGATAAGTATTGCATGTCGTGTCTGTTACCGTGATTAGTTGTATAAAATATATTTATTTATTTGTTAATTTTATTTATTAATTAGATTATTAATTTTTTAGTCTAAATTAATATCTTTTTCATATTCTTGTGGAATTATTAAGACTCACGAATGTTTTTCTTTGAAATGTCATGTCTGTTACTATAAAAGTAACAGACATAACAAACAAAAATATAAAAAATATTTGTAAACCAAAAATACAACATAATATGGACAAAAGGATTCTATACCTATGTAATACATCACTTTGCATTATTTTGGGTTGAACGACGTGTACTAATTTCAAAGAAAATGCCCGATAACAGACATGACAAATTTCAAGTCTGAAAATGAAAAAATCTAAAAAAATTAAAAGAAAAAATGCATGAAGAATACTCAAATAATGTTAAGAAACAAAGCATGTTTTATATTATGGGGAAAAAAACTACTTAATTTTTTAAGTTGTTTTTTGCTTCTAAAATTTTCAAATGACACCCAATTTTTAAAATGACGCATTTGTAGGTTTTCATGTATACTCACGATTTGATTTGACAGTATATCAGCGGACGTTCTTTTACTGCCTTCGTCTGAAATTCGAGGGAAGAAAGTCAAAATTTAGTAAAATAGTTGAAAAGTCTGAATTTATTTTAAATTTCTTTAAAATAGTACTCCTTGATACAGATTCAATCAACTTTTGATGAAAAAAATTATCCATGATATTAAATTGACCATTTTATATTCTAAAACTATTATCTCGTGTCTCATCACATTAATTCGAAAAATGTCAATAGAGTGACATGAAAAAATACCATCACAAATCAACATTTTTTATTGTAATGAACTGTTATATCAACTGGTGACTTTTGGAGGAGGGAAAAGAAAAAGATCTTTACCATAAAATTTTGAAACTTTTATTTTGTACAGATTTCAGTTTATAAAATCTAGCGGGAAACTGTATGCATAATTTAGAAACACAGCCTGTTATTCTAATTTAATCATCAGACGATTTTTGTTAGAATATTTTGTGTGTAGTTTGAACAGTGCAGCGTTTCTCAACCTGTGGGGCGCTACCCCCAAGGGGGGCTCAGAGCGTTTGCCGGGGGGGGCGATAAAAACCAAACAGCAAGTAGTGACGTAGTGACGCATATTTTAAAAATCAATCATCTTATTTATTCTCATTTTTACTCAAAAAAATATCCTTTTCCCTTAAAATGTTCATTCAAACTTTACTGATAACATTATTTTGTAGAAAATTCGACTAAAAGTTCATCGTTAAAGATTAAAAAACTGAATGTATGCTGAAAAATATGTGGGGGGGCGCCACCGTAAGTTAGCCTTTGTTGGGGGGGGGCGACATTAAAAGGTTGAGAACCGCTGGTATAGTGCAATAAAATTCATAAAGAGATGTATGCACTTCGGGAAGAATCTAGTAATGCAATTTATATGCATCGTGATGCACCTCATACTTAAGATTTTTGAAAGAAATTACAAGTTTATAAACATTGAGAAATAGAAAACTTATTAGAATAAGGTGGAGGGTAAAATGGGAGGAAAACAAAGATTTTTCTAATCATGCAAAATATACAACTTTTTTGTGTTACTTTATGCAATACATTCATCACCTCTGCACCTGCAAATCTTATTATATTAGTTTTAATGCGGACATATTAAACTTATTAAGAGCTTATTAAGAGATATTTTTCACCATAAAGATGAGGTAAAATGGATAATGTTTTAAAAAACCAAATAATAATAATACTAATAATAACACTTTAACAAATTATATTTATTTCCTGTCATAACATATAAATTATTCAAACTTAAAATATTATGCACAGGGCCGTTAGACGTAGGAGTATTTGAAAACAAAATATTATATAAACCTAACTGTATGCCCATTTTATTTCACCATACAAAAACATAAATCGAAATAAAAATATTCTGAAAAACTCTTACTTTTTTCTGATAATAAGCTGCTTAGAACTTTTCTAAATTGGCAATAGGTAACAGATCTTCTCACTTTTTAGGAAAATATTAGAAATGCAATCAATAAGAAAATGCAAACTCGCATTTTACTCCAAATGCAATTAATAAACTTTTTAATGAGTATAAATCTTGACAACTAATATCTGAAGCTAAAAAGACATGTAATTTTGAAAAAAAAAATATTTTTATTTTTGATAAAAAAGAAATATATATACCTACCCATTTTACCTCACCATACCGCAATAATCATGCTGTAAAAACTGCTCCGTAGAAGTTAACTTTTCTATGTTTATCAATTCAGATACAATTTCTGATTGAAAATATATAAGGCCCTAAGAACGACTAAAAACAGACTTTGTTACTCGTTCAATAAAGATGCGTCCGTTTAGTGCGGTTTTCCCTGCATACAAAAAATTGCCGTAAAGAAAGATGAAAATACGAATTGTCACTGTAAATCTTGATTTCTCGAATATTTTGATTATCAATGTGTTGCTATAAAGTCTATCAATTTTTTTTACATTTTCCATGAATCTGTAAAAGAAATCAAAGCTGATTTTCTTTTATTCTTCCGATTACTCAGAATAAAACATCTGCTGAAAAATTTTAAACAACAATAAAAACAATAGTTACAGAATTTCTTATTACAGTTTCTGTAATAAGAAATGAGCTCAACAAGCTTATATAACATATATTAACTTTAACATAAAAATTCCCTTTTTTGTGATTATATATTTTAGTCAAATAAAAATAATTCACGAAAGAGTTTTGTAGTTTTTTCTTAACACTCTGAAATGGGGATTTGCATTTACATTTTTGATATAGACGTCGAGTGTGGGACTAAGTATCCTATTAACCCCTTAACGGTCGTATTATTTTCAAGAAAACGCTCATAAATGTACCAATTACTTATTCAAAAAATATTTTATAAAAATAAGTGTATGTAGAATATATGCATTCATTTTAATATAAAAAATTATTGATATAAATTATTGATATAAAAAATTTCCGTGAATAAGAATTGAAATGCTCTAATCTTTCTGGTGCATAACTTTCAAACTCTCCAGCCCGAAAATATCAGGAGGGCAAGATGGAAGACGTTAAAGACTGAAGGTGTACCTGCAAATGATACACACACACACACAAATATATTTTTACAAGTTGTATGAATTGTTCAACAGACTTGATTCCTTGATATATTGGGGGAGAAATGTATCAAGAAATGGCTATATTTTAAGCACAAAAAAGCATTTTCTAATAATCAAAAAATGACATAAAAAAGGTGGTTTATATTTAGGCTTTCTACCCTATGTCATAATGGAGCAAATTCTCTTTCAAAATTTCACACATCAAATTATTTGTGCTATAAAATATATCCTAAAAAGCATTTTTTAAAATTTTAAATGAACAATGAACAACCCTTCTCCCCTAAATTATACATATTTTCAACGGTGTGTTTGAGAAAAAGTTCAAACCTTTCACTCGTGATTATTAAAAAATATATATATTCCCATATTAGAAAAAAGAACCCTCTTTTCAACAAAATATGAAAAATGCACGTTCCATCTCTCTGTATAATAGAAACATTCATTACAAAAATCGGCCCCGTTTTCCGAATACTGAGCAAACAAGCTCTCCCATTTAGAGACGTGTGTCCACAGTCTGATAAGACACCAGAAAGAAAATGGCCAAGACAATGGGATTTGTTTCGGAGTTTAATGACGGTTCAGTTACTTCCTTGCCCCACTCAAAATAATTTGAATTGAACTCGTGAATAGAAGATAAAGCCGTTGATCCTTTGTCCACGAACTGATTTCGCGGATGCACATAATTAAAAAAAATTGTAACTACGGTAAAAATACTGTATGAAATGATTTTACACTCCATAGTTAAAGTGAAAATGCAATCATAAAACAAAAATATGGAATCCGGGGCTATTTTATCTAGACTCAAGAAGGAATATTAGGGTTGAACGTGTGAAAGCTATACAGTGCGGGAAAGGAAATAATCTCACAAACCGGAAACAAAAGAAAGCTGCTTAGATTACATGTTTAAATCTATGTATATATAAATACAATAAGGAAAACCTTTGTGTCCCTTTTGCAGCACATTGTGTGAACGGATGAGCACGAAATTCTACACAGTTAAAGTTCGTATGGAGGTGGTTGTGCGAATGTTAAAATTTTTGTGTAATATGCTAATGCACCGTAAAAAATTAGTTAGTAATTTAGCACTCAGTATTTCGCGATAAGTCCGGCGATGATTCTATTGTTGTGTCAATTTTGAAATAACAACACTGCGTTTCAGCAGTACTATAGGGTTACAGTATTACAACAAAATTTGCAAAAAGTGAAATCATTCCCCAGTTTGGTGAAACGCCAATGACTAAAATGTGTTTTAGCCTGTGCCTGGTGACTTTTTTTAGACGATCGATAAGTGTGCAAAGTGTTGTAAATTCCGTGTTTTAAAGCTGTGGGAAAACGAACCGAACATGGCAGGTTGCAATCAAAGACGCTTCACAGAAAAACACCAATTCGACAATTTCTTCACAATCTCCCGCCACGCAGTATGCTATAGCAAATTTCCTCCGAAAAGATTATTAAAGAAATACCTCAGCAGTCAAGGGAGATTGAAGATAATATTATTAATGAAGTGTATGAAAATATTTCTGAAAACATACTCTCAGCTAACATATTGAAGTCAGTTATAATAGAACCTAAAAATGATGATTGAACTTTTATTAATGCTAACTTAATCGAATATCTGATGAATAGAGAACCATACCTACGATAAAATAATTTGCTATTATGACAAGGAAATCAATAAATATCCAGTAGAGTTTTTAAATTCTTTGACTATGTTTCTTCGGGGGGCCGTGGGGGGGGGGGGACAAGTGAAAAATTGCCAAATAATTGTGATCTGCGCCAAATGCTTACAAACCTAAAGCGATTTCCGGTGCATAGTTGTTTATCCTTTCCATATTTTGGAAGTTTAATTTAATTTCGCATTTTAATTTAAATCCTTGTCTTTTCCAAAATTCCACAATATGTAACCAATAAGCATAAAAATTTCTTTTTAGTGTATTGATATTTTTGTATACATTGAACTCTGTATATAAATAGCATTTTACATACGGATTAAAATTCCCGGCTTTGTTTGGGGGAACGACAGTGATTCAAAAGTAGTCTTTAAACGTTTCCCAGAAAAAACAGCGGGATATGAGCCTGGCTAACCGAAAAATACCATAGTTTGCCACCACATAAGTCAGTATCGAAAGTTTATTGCATCGTTATACTAATCAGAAACTTAAATAAAAAGGAAGCATTAGTCAATGGAACAAGAATGCACATCAAGATTATCTATCATAATGCTATTGATTGCGAAATTTGAACTGAAACCGCAGACAATAAAAGACTTTTAATTCCACTCATAAAATATTATGGTACTATTTTACCATATCCTTTTAAAAATCCCAATTTCAAAATATACCTCCATTTGCAATGACTGTAAATAAATCTCAAGGACTTACCAATCGAAAAAAAGTGCAATTTTATTGAGGCATCAAGATTTATGCATGTTCAGTGGTACGCCTCAGCAAGCTGAGTTCAGTCATTCGACGATTTAAGATTTTATAACTCCAAACATAAAGAGCCTTTAGCCGAGGTCCAGGCTGAATTTTCCGAGGGAGCCACAGCCACTAGACTTTTTAGATTTAGCCAACATTGTTCAAAACGCAAACTGAATGTGTGAAATCGTTTCGGAACGTGTGAAATCCAAGGTCGCATTTAGCAAAATATGATAGAGTTTTTACAGAAGCACCGTCTTCACATAAAAGTGTGGTGGTTGTAAAGTGAAATTGTGCAAAAGTGGTTACTATAGACAGATGTTTACTTCACCAAGGTGGTCACTTTAGTAGGTTCCACTGTAAATGGAATCGTGAGACATACTCTTTGACTGAAGAACTTTATTCATGCTCAAATTAAAAAATTTAATGCTTCATGGTCGAATTTCGACCACTGGCAGACAACTAGTTTTGATAATTTGTCTTTTCATGTAATTCGTTATGCATATATTACTCCAAACATTTAAGTAGTACAAAACATTTTTGTTAGTTAATTTATTTCTTGAGCTTTGTTTACTCAAAAAAAAGTAAAAAAGAAAATTTCGTAATAGATTGTGCTAGAGTTTGAAGAATGAAGGAATATTTACATTTTTATTGGAAAACTAGATGTGAAAAAATTACAAATTTTACACAAAAAGACTTGATTTCTTGTTATTTTGTTAAAAGTATTTTTAGGTGGTATCTTTTGGATATATCTGCAGATAGAAGTTATTTTTATGATGTTAGATATTGTACGTTGTACTTAAATTTTATCACTCACTATAATTATGTGATAATATTTTTTACTCCATTAAAATTATTTCTGATATGCACTGAAATGCGAGTCAGTTTTTAAGCTTCCATATTTAAATTTTATTACAGCTTCTTCTTTTGTTTGTTAATTACATTAAAATTACCGAAAACAATATCTAATATTAAAATAGCTAAATGAAAAAAGAAAGACGGAAAAGAAAGAAAGAGCAGGAAATAAAAGAAGTTAATCCTAGAATTGATTTAATTTTCTCTTTGCAGGTAGACGACATTTCATTGAAACGACTGTTAAATACCTTATTATTTTAAATGTTAAATACCTCATATTATGATTCAATTAGTTTTTGCTTTTTTAAACGGATGAAATCTATAGTTAAGCATTTATAAATGTTACAGCTCATCTTCTTTCTAAACCAGTTTTTATCTTTATGGATCTTCTACGCTGATGATAAATTAATTTATAAAATTGGATTAAACTCCTTCTTAAAGCCACGCTTCATTTCACAAGTCAATCCAAACGGGACCCCTCCAAACTCTGTAATCTGTGATGCGGCCCTCCGTTTCCCTGCGATCTCACAGCAAACGCAGCCCGTTTAAACCGGGCGACGCGCCACGTGACACCAACCGGAAATCGTCCACTTTAAAAGATCTCTCTCGCAAACATCCCCCTTCCAAAAACATTGCCCCGCCACGCAACGTTCCTGTCCGCATCCCCGAGCGGCTCATCTCTCCGGGAAAACTCTCCTTTTCCCATTCCTGACTAATTTTTCTCCCCAACCTCCCGGTCCCGGAGTCTCATTCATTAAACGTATTGTCATTTTTCCGCCCGGTCTATTCCCGAACACACACACAACAGTCTTCGACTATTCTCCCCCCCCCTGCATGCTTAATTTCGCTTTAGACGCTCGATAGGCCAGATAAGGCCCCGGAAAAATAAAAGTCGAGGCCTCGGATTTGTGCACCCCCCAATATATCATTGAGAACAAGATTAATTTCGGGCACCGAATTATAAATCGATTAATAACTGGGCCGGTGAATTTTTACAAATTTTCCTTTGCCGCCACTAATTAATCATAGCGGGACATCTGTTGCGTACTTATCTGAGGACGGATTGTCTCTGGCGGGGAAAATGAGTGACGGTGCAGAGCAAAAATTGGCACGGCAACGGAATGTGTGCAAGCCTGCCGCTGCTCCAGAATTCTAAAACACTAAGTTGTCAGTTTTCTGTTTTCTAGGACTCGGAGATAGTTTGGCAAAGTTCGCGTGCCTCTCTGCCTGTGAAGATCCCGTAAAATTAATCATTCTAGAAGATTCTGCATACTTTGTTGCAGACGTTTCTTGTCTAGTTAAACTCGATGTCAAAGTTTCACCTGCCCTAATGTACAATGGCATCGCATATGTGGTTAATACTTACAAAAATAAATGTATACATAACCGCAGTTGGTGCTTTCACAAATTACATTCAACTTTTGACTAAAAGTTTTTTTTTTTCCTGTGACCTTCAAAATAATATTTTAACACTTATTTAATAAACAGAAATTATTTGTTTGAACAAAAAATTTAGTAATGTACATTCAAGGTATACGTAAATTAAGAAAATCAAAGGAACACACCTGTTGGCTTGCTGAGTAGAAAGGCCTTACCTCTTATCTTCTAGAAACCAATAGAAAAATTAAAGTTTCTGTTGTAGTTCTTCTAGAAATGTCAAAAATTGTCATACATTCATGGAAACAACACAATGAAAAAAAAAAAAGAAAAATAGAATGCTATAGAGGAAAAATAACCATGTTTGATGGCAGTCTTTGCAAACAATTCTTTTACAGAACTATCAGAAAGTTTTATGAATATCTAAACCAGACATCAATTGATGTATTGTTTAGAACAATAGTTACTACTACGATCTTTTTCTTTAAGCCGTAAAAGAGAGTATCAATAAGCATTAAGTCGTACAAATAAATTTTCAAGCTTGCCATTGCTGTTAGTCAAGAACAAAATCGCAATCTGAAAAACAGGATAAGATATGTTGTAGAATTCCCATTTGTTGTGGATAGCATCTGTTTATTAGATTTGGGAGGTTTCAGGAATAATCTCCACAAAGAATCTTAGTTATAAAACACTTGCCCTGATGAGTAATTGAATTAGGGACAGCTGGCTTTATGTCAATGTTAAGCTGTGCCTAAGCCTGAAAGTGACTTACAAAGGGAAGTAAGCAGCAGTTTGACCGAATAGACAGTGCTGTTCACGGAATCAGTAATAGTCCGATGCAAAATTGGTAAGCATACGGATTTAAGCGTATTTGATCGTGGGCAAATCGACTGGACACGACGAATGGGCCACTCCATTTAGGAAGTAGTGCAGATACACAGATTTTCAGTCACCAATGTGTCAAGGATATACCGTGAGTACGCCAAATTTGGTAAAACCACCCCTGCCAGGGTCAACAGCGTGTGAATGACCGAAGTCTTCGTCGGCTAGCTCGCATTGTAACATCGCATGAACGGACAACAGCGCAGCAGATCACCTGTCAATTTAACTCTAGTGCATAACAATGTGCAAGCTGCCACACCATACAAAACCATCTCTCAATGAGGTAAAGGAGTCACCGTCCTATGAGAGTCCCTCTGCTAACTGCACAAATCAAGATGCCACGATCAGGCATGGGAGCATCGCTTATGGACCACCGGAATGTGAAAAAATGTTGCCTGAAGTAATGAGTCGAGATTCATTTTGGTACATGACGACTGCAGAATACGAGTGCGGCGTAAATCACTTGAAGCAATGGATCCTTCCTACCATCAAGCCACTCTTCAAGCTGGCGGAGGTAACATTCTTCCCTGGGGTGTATTCACATCGACTGAAATGAGACCCCCTGGTACGTGTGACGTCATCTCTCACAGGCGAACGTTACTAGGATATTTTTGACGATCATCTGTGCCTGTATGTTCGTTGTCGACATACCACTATAGAGAATGTCTTTCAACCAGACAATGTACTGTGCCATAGTTCCCGAAATGTATCGGAATGGTTGGAGTATAATTCTAGAGACCTGCACGTGCTTACTAGCCAAAATCACATCATTTCAAACTCATCGAGCACATTAATGATGTATCTGACTGAGAGAGGTGTTCGACCACCTTTCATCGTTGAGTTCGACCTTAATCGTCGTGAGTTGTGGGAAATTGTTGAGGATACATATGGCTTCCCATCGTTTCCAATGTCTTGTAGATACCAAGACGAACCATTGTATTTAATGTTTTCAAATGCACGCGATTCTTCATGGAAGTAATAGCATTCATGTTATCTCAAAACATGAATCATTTGATACGGGCGAAACTCGCCAAGCATGGCCACCTAATTTTTAATTAATAGTTTAAAAAGTAATTAAAATTTCAAAATTCTGAAAATCAGGTGCGCATTACCGAAGTCATGGACTTATATGCTCAAATTTTCAAAGCTCTGCGTTCTGTACATTTGTCTGAAGAACATTCATTTTAATTATTAGAGCTAGATAGATTTGGCATAAAACTGGCATAATTTCCGTGGTATTTAATGTTTTTCAAATGCACGCGATTCTTCATTGAAGTAATAGCATTCCTGTTAGCTCAAATCATTAATTATTTCATACGGGCGAAACTCGCCAGGCATGGCAACTTATAAACGGTTTTTAATTAATAATTAAAAAAGTAATTAAAATCTAAAATTCTAAGTAGCCTATAGCCGTCTCCAGGTTTCCATCTATCTCTAGACCAAAATTCATCTTTATGGATTGAGTGGTTTAGGCGTGAAAGTGTAACAAACAAGCAAACTCACTTTCGTTTTTAAAATATTAGTAAGGATGATTGTCCATGGACTGTCATGTACAAGAATTTCCGGCTCCCTTTGTTTTCTATATAAAAGTTACTGTTTACATGCTTTATCTTCAGAAGAGTTCATGGCATAAAATTATTAATATAAAATGACGCAGTAATCCAGACCTTACTGTATTCAGAGAGAGAAACCGAAATCATAAGAACTTTTTTTCTAAATCGATGGAGAGTGTTAAAAAGAACGGTAAATCATGCGAAATATATACATTAGAAAACGCTTTTTAACATATTACTCTTCTTTCGTCAAATTTGACGAAGTATTTTCGTCAAGCTTGGTGAGATTTCGGAGAGAACCTCAGAAAAGCTATATCTCTCTGTTAATGTAATTACGTGAGACATTGTAAAACAATTTTAAGTATTGTTTTTATCCTTTAAGTGTAGAGTAAATATTTATAAACGTTTATTGCTTTGTGTTTGAAATGGATTAACGTTTCTGAATTACCATAGACGTAATTTATTGGAACTGAATGCTCCTGTAGAAGAGAACTACAAATATCACACGCACTACTTTCAATGGAGAGCATCACATTGTGTTCCTTAATACACCTACATTTTGTTTTGTTTTAAATATGCATCTATCTCCAAAAACACGTTTTAATCCAATGGTTCACAACCTTTTGACATTGTGCCCCGCCACCCTCATGCACGCACACAACAAATGATAACTTATGCTGTCGTCCCCCTGTATTCTTCAGCATACATACACTTTTTTAATTCTTCAACAATGAGCATTTAGTTGCTTTTCTACAAAATAATGTTATCAGTAAAGTTTGAATACACATTTTAAACAAAAATATTTATATTTTGGAGTAAAATTAACAATAAATAATATGATTTTTAAAAATTTGCTTCACCACTTGCTCTTTGCTAGTTTTATTCGCGCCCCCATAGCAAACGCTCTTTGTCCCCCAAGGGGAGCGCGTACCGCCGGTTGGGAACCACTGCTTTAAACAATAACTGTCCACAAAACGTCATGTATTTAAAGTTCTTTTGGATCCTCCCGTAAAAAGCATGTCACAACTAGCATTTTCCAAAGGAGACATGATACAGTATACATAGCAATAACCTATATAATTTTTGTAGTAATTCATGTACGAATAAACGGGCGGGCAGACAGACAAATCGTAATCAAGAACACGTCTCAAAACGATTTAAAAAATAAAATTGCGTCAAAAATTGTTACAAGTCTACACAATTCCCCGGTAAACTATAAATCAAGAACTCCTGATAGATGAAAAAGAAACAGGGGAAAAAATAATTAAACCATAACATTTTTGTCACATGAAATTTTACACCACCTTCAATCATAAACATTAGAACGTGAAAATAAATGAGCACAAGCAGATAATTTCCCCCCGGAGTTTTTTTTTTTTTTTAAAAAAGGAAAAAAAGACTTCAGCACAAACTGCAAAATTATATACCGAGAAAATCAACCCATCTTTCACGGCTTGAGATGTCGCTTTCGGAAATATGAGCACACAATTCATAGCTGTCTCCCGACACTGGGCTTGGATCCGATAAGGCTACAATCGGATCGAAAGCTCTACAGAGGAATGGTGGTTATGGCCTACGACTTAGTTATGATGTACTGCTGACTCTTGGAAGCTGGACATGTTTTGTCCGGAATTACACCTGCAAAGCGAAAGATAAGGGTTCGAATGGGAGGGAAACTGACTTTGTCTTACGCCAGCACGTTCCAGTTAGTTTTCTTATTTTTTTCTCTCCTCGAGTTTCTGGATATTTTTACTGGCATTTACGTAACCGTGGCTTTTTCATTAATAATTCCGTTTTAATCAGTTTGTTTCTTTAAAGCGGACTCAAAAACATTTTTTTTTTCCTGTTATTAAACATGGAAAAGGCTGCTCTTGTGTTTTGCATATCCGCATGAAAAACAAGTTATTTTTAAAATAATATGATTATTTTGTCTAATTATTGGTCCAGTTGCATTTTCAAAATTCTAGTTAAACTGTTTCATGAAACAAGCACCAAAACGTAATCAAGGTTTGTCCAAGTGAACCCAACACAAATAAAGTACCCTGGAGAGGATTTCTCCCCCAGAGTAAGCCTACTAGTAAGAAAAGAAACCTATCCCATTAAATGATGTTTCTTCTCAACAATTTTCGATGTTTTTAGTGTTTTATTTTTTCCATTAGCATTATTTATTCGCAAAATGAATAAATAAATAAACAGCATACAATAGTATTTTCTGATATGTAATATATCCGCAACATACTGCCGTATGGGAATAGAGATTGGAGAGGCTATATCAAGAAAATGGAACGTCAATTTGATAGCAGACTACTGCTAGATGCTAATTCTTCCAAAGTTCACTAGAGAAAAAGTGGTAAAAGAACTTTTCATGTAAAGAAAAAGAATTCACACTAAAAATAACATGAAAATCCGTACTTGTTGAAAATTAAAACAATGTTTCAAAAAGTATATTTTAGCAGGACGGTGTTACTTTATTACCTCTCTGAAGTTACTTAACTGGTTTTTGCCTTAATGAAGTTGCAACAATTTATGGCAAACGTGATTTTAACATTTGATTGCCAACCATCCGATTGTTATTCAATACACACTGAAGAGCAATTGAATTAGGAATATCTGCCTAGTAGCGCGTAGCACCACCTTTTGACTAATCTATCTGTAATAATAAAAATGGATGTTCTCCAGGCAAATCTACAGAACGCAGAGCTTTGAAAATTTGATCATATAAGCCAATGACTTCGGTAATGCGCAGAGAATTTTGAAATTTTAATCACTTTTGAAACTATTAATTAAAAACCGTGTTAGGTGGTCATGCTTGGCGAGTTTTGGCCGCACAAAATGATTAATGCTTTTGAAGTAAAGCAGAAACTCTATTTGCAGAATCGCGTGCATTTGAAAAACATGAACAGGTATGGAAATTATGTTAGTTTTACGCTCAAATTAAAAATCATAAGAAAGAAAATTCCAAGTGTGTTTGTTAAAGTTAATAAATTTCCAAATCCTGCCAATTATATGCATGTGTACGTTTGTGAGTCTGGATTTTTGTGACTGAATCACACAAAAATGGCTGAACGGATTTGGATAAAAATTGGAATGAAAATATCTTATACCCTGGATTAACATACAGGCAACCTTTCATGAATATAACATAAATAATTCTTTTACAAAGACACTCAAAATAGTTCTAATACATTCCGCTCTATGGATATTTTGTAGCTACTGAACCGATTCTAGAACTTTTTTCACTGGTTGAAAGTTACACTACTCCTAAGTGTTATTGTTTTTTTGTTTGTGGATTAAAGTCGATTAAATGCACTAGGGCCCTAGGCCTATATGGGGAATGCCATCTGTGGGGACTTTCTAAGGAACCCTTGACCGTATTTACGCGAGGTTTCGGAGAAAACCATGGAAAACTCCAAACGGCTTGGCCGACAGGCGCGAGCGGGGTTTGAACATGCCACCTCCCGCCTGCAAGTTTCGAGAGCAGAACCTCTCAGCCACTGGTAAGTCCCTGAGCTTTATAGGCTACTTTTTATGCATATATCACAAATAGTTCTTTTACACTCATACTGATATTCTTGGTAGCATGCTGTCTATCGAAAAGGTCTCTTATATTTCTTTTTACAAGAGTTCACACAATAGATCCCACACTACATTTATGGCAATGATTGAATGAAAGAAATACATTTGGTGCATTGTTTTAACCTACTCACCTGCTCGTTACAAAAAAAAAAAAAAAAAAGTGTTTAAAGAAATCTTGGTACAGAAGAGTGAAGGGATGCGATATTGATGAATACTTATTAAAGTTATAAATTATGCCATTATAGCAATTTTGGTATATCTTGGATGTTTGCCACCAAGGCGAGATGATATATTTCGCAATGATAAATGTGCCAAACTACCAACAGTGTGCAATAGAATATATAGGGAGCTGTTTTAATGGTAGTCTTAAAAGGAAATTACATCGATTATGCGTATTCGTAAATCGACAAATAATGAAATTTCGCCATTGAGGGCAAATATCCAAGCTGTTCCACAGTTTCTAGCAAATAAAGAATATGGAGAACTGCTTTGTTTTCAACTTTAACGGGGAATGATGAATACCCATACGTATGTCGCTAAATTATGAAAAACCGCAATTGGAGGCAAATACTCAAGATATTCCGTAAGTTTTACATATTTAAAAATATTGCAAATTTTAAATGTTTATGTTTCAAGGAAATGATATTTAGCTAGTTGTAGCTTTACTAGCTTGGAGCGATTTCTAATTTTTGCATCAAAATTTCATATTAAAAAAAAAAAAAAAAAAAACTTGAAACTCGGTCGTTTTCCATTAGCATGAGTTGTATACGTTTATAGTTTGCTTCGTCTAGGCAACGGAATCGTTGAATAATTCTGCTTTGAAAGAAATCGTGGATTAAAATTGAAAGATTTGTATTATGAACAAGGCTAAAGTAACAGCTACTACAAATACAGTGGAATTAAAAATCCAGGAATTTTTAAATCTCCAGTGAATTAATGTGCTATTTGCTTAATATTTGTGTACTTTCTTATTCCGAGACTAAGAACTCAAAGTATTTTTAATAAATCGGAATTCAGAATTTGCGGAATTCTATCAATATTGAGATTATAAGCAAAACAAACGCTCTCTCAAAGAATTCAGAATACAATGTGAAATTATTTGCTACTATCATGATGTTTGAAGTAATCCACCGGAATCCATTATCCGGAAAGGATAATGGATTCCAGTGGGCTGAGAACAACTGTGCCTAGAAATGACTTCCGTTCATGTTCTATTTGTTTTGTATTTATGTATTTGTATTTTTCTGTTCGAAGTCTAGAAATGACTTCAGTTAACGTTTGAATATTGAATTTGACAACATCAGTGGCAATAACGGATTCTGTCACTATTGTAATTGTAGTGTTTAAAGCAAAATTTGAAATTAGTTATTTATTCAAATTGCACTTTTGCTAGTGAATTCAACGTCATTTTTATGTAATGAGTTTGAAATTGCATTAGGTGCTTAATAAGGGTGATAATTACTTAAAAGTTACGTCACGATCATTTCCATTTACAACAGGGCCATAATAGTTACACAAAAAAGTTGCATTTTCGGCATCAAAGTATACACAGATCATCGAATGTTTCATGCAGGTTTTTCTACATTTAAAGCATCAACAATATTTAGATTCTTTTACTAGGTAAAATTTAGTAGTCTGCAGCCTGACTGCGCTTATACATGACTCATGTTTTGCGAACTACACACTCATAAAAAAATTAAACAGTTATCCACATCATATGATGTTATTTATGAGGTATTCATTCTATAACTTAAAAAATGTTAGACAAAACAATGCATTACAATTATGTTTTGTTTTTAATTAATGTACAGTATTTTATTTTATATTTTTGGCCATAACATGATACAGTAACCCTCCCACCCCCATAAACCAGTTCATGTAAGACAGATTCATATAACACAGAGGAAAATTTGTGATCTTTTTCCTGTAACACCCTAACAAAGGCTCGTACAACACGGCGGATGAATGAGACAGATGCTTTTGTACTGCCTGTTGACAGTGCTGATGATGCACATGTGACACATACAACACGGATTCGCATAACACAAAACGTATCTACAGTATTATAGGCGCGTCTACGGTATAAACTTTTCTTTGTCTGGATCGTCTGAAGTGACATTTGTACCTTCAAGTGTGACAGAAATACTTCAAAACTTGTTTAATCTGTAAAACCTCAAGAGAAATATCATACAAATTAGAGCCTGTTGCCAGTTTACTTGTATGGGCATTTGCGGCTCTAGATTTCTGCCTCTATGCTATTTTCCGGGTACTTGCAGAGTGTGCAGCAGGCATTGGGCATATCAATGGCTTTCTTATACTTTTCTTTTCTTGACATTTCTTCTCTCTCGCAAATTTTGCAAAAACCTTTGCTCTAAGCAATTGATCAGAGTGCCATAGCAGACGGCTCAGCTGTAATAAATTACTTTCAATCTATTGACGTTAACCTGAAGAATTCTCCAAAACGCAGAAGTTCGGTGTTCTCCACTATTTAGGGCAATGCCAAGTTTTGGTCATTCTTGGTTTCTTATCCTCTCCCACTAGTCATCCTACCCAATGAGAGGATGTAGTATCCCACAGAATAAAAGTTCACGTTTGGCATGTACATATGATAGATATTGAACAGGCTAGATTCGAATACAGGTTTTCCAATACAGAATTCGTTTCCCAGTCAAGCGGACTCTCCTCGAAAATGTTGAACAGAGCTTGCTTGTCAGGACATTATAGTTCACAGACCCTAAGGTGCTGTTCGGAGTTATCTGAAGTTTATATCCTCTTCTGAAGGTGGAGGTCCGAATATTGCAATCTTCCGAAATAGATAGGAACTGCACCGAAGACTTAAAGTGGGTCACGGACTTGCATGGATTCAGCGTACAATAACGCGCACTCCATTGCATTCTGTGGTACCTTGAATATCGTATACTCAACTCTCTTGTAACTTAGTTCGACTAACCATGGCTTAGGGATATCTGCCACATTTGTCTTTAAGAGCAAATTTGAGTTCCTATTGCCTCGTTATAGGGTCGGTCTGCATGAGAGCAATCAGGCTTGCTCTATGGGATTTATGTTTTTCGGATGTTTTCGATGTGGTATTAATTAATAATAAATTAACTGGTGTCCAAAATATTGTAGATGATGATGATGGGGAAATCGAAGAACACAGGAGAGATCACTATTGGTGATCCCAGCAACGATATTCATTGCACCAGCATAATATTTCCCTAGAAGGGTGGATTACACACAACAAGATTCTCTGCAAGTAAACGATGCGTTACATGTGTAAAGTTATTGAGAAATCTTGAAGTGCTCTAGGTAAATGTAAAGCAAATGGTCATTTTTCATGTGCAAACTATTTCGTGTAAGCGGGAAAGATGAGTACTTCAATTTCAGCTACTATAAACAAAAATATGCAAGAAAAGAACACTTATATTATAAATAGTTTTATAATACAATGAAAGTGTTACCTTAAGAAAACTGAGCATTACAGTAAAAAAATTTGCCAAGTTTTCAATAGCCTGTTTTAACTTACATGAAAAGGCAAACACTGTCGTCAGCTATTGCGTTTGTAGATAGAAAATTTTGATTTTGGGCCAACAAGAAAGAGAACAAACAAGCAAAGAGCAAACCAAAAGACGTAACTGAATGTGACATAAATGAAGATCGGATATCATGCACTTACTTATACGTGAAGGCCGATTCTTTCCGAAAGCTGCGGATCTTTTCAAACCCGATTAGGAATTTAGAAACCGGGGCAAAAGTACTTGATGGCGCGATTGGATAACTACCTTGCATTTATTCGTTGCAAACCGAGTTAGCTGTGGATCGGGAAAACGCAATTAACTGCAGCCCCAGAAGAAGACTTCCCCAAAACCCGATACATCCATTCTAAAAATGAAATTCCAGCCGGCCCTGTCATTTCCCCCGTCTCCTTATTATTAGCGAAAAGTGTGTGTTTGAGAGAAGGAAATTTTTGAAAGGCAAAATTCTCCTGGCTCTAGGATGACGCCCAGAAGATGGATAGAAACGCGATCCTCATGCCATCATCAAAACCAAAGCTTTGATTCAATTACTGACTTCGGCTTCAAAAAGGGAACGCCAGTTAATACGAAAACACGTGCCGCTTTATATTAGTATTAACTCTAATTTTGGAAAATACAGCTTCGTTTTAATTCGGCTGGAGACCGTATGTTTCTTTGCTTCGTAAACTCATTTGCAAGTTTAAGCGCCCTACGTGTTGGTGCGTAATTGCTCCAAATTCGGAGGCGTCACGTACCGCCCCAGCCACCCACCCCACTCCCACCCCTCTCTTCCCGATGCATCCAGTTCATAAAATTTGCAGAGTCAACCTCTGCGCTGCTTCGGCAGGCAAGGCAAGACAAGGCAGCAGCACCAAGCAGCAGCACAGCGACCCCCCTTCTCCCCCGAATTTCGAAACGAGGGGGGTAATCGCTCCACCGTTTGTCGAACGCGAATGCTTTAATGGGCCACCCCCCAATAAAGCATGTGCGAGGGTTTTACGTGCAAAAAGGATTGCGTCGTAACGACCGGCAAACGTGCACGTGCATGGAAGATGGAAAGGTACTCCTCTCTCTTCGAGCAGTTTGCGCAAAGAATTAAAGTCGGAAAGGGAGGGCGGTTCCGGTTTTAACCCAAGTGGGAGAGGAAGGAAAGTTTTTAGCCAGTAAAATAAAAGTTTTATGTTATTTTATGGAATAATAACACGGGAAAGATTCAGAATTGGAACTTCTTACGCGCCGTCACCTGAGGGATGGTACAGCGATGTAACTTCTAATGGAATAAACTCACTGAGAAACGTTTCAGAAATTTATGACACTCTTAAATTTTGCCTAGGTCTGTGCGCTCTGTCTGAAGTTTGGGAGAGCGACATCTTTTATATGTTTGTAAAGCGCAGTTAAATCTACACTTATATGCATGCGAAAACCAACCGATCCAGTTTTTAATTATCTGTCTAGTTTATTCACTTCTTAAAATGTTTCTGTATTATTAAAACCAGTTAATTTAAATTTATTATATTATCTAGAGGTGTATTTTGAAGACTATAAGAATTTATTACAAATATTTAAGGCGTTTTTAATAGATTTATTTTAGCACTAGCTGCGTACCCGCGCTTTGCACGGTATTAAACGAATATTTTTCTTACACATATAAATAGAAATAATTCCAGTAATGTTAATCTCAAAAAATGGAAAAGGTTTTCAATAATTGTGTAAAGTTTGCATTACAGATACTTAAGTGAAATGAAATATTGCGCAATTGCAATATGATGACTCAAAAACTTTGTCATGTTACTCGCGATCAAAAGAGATTTACAAGTTTTACAGGCAAAACTCTTCACCTTCAAAATGTCTTATTTCTACATCATAAAATTAGTGCCATTATTTAAAATTCAACTCGTAATTTTTAGTTAGGTAATAAAATTACTAAGTTCGCGGTCTTCTGCTTATCAGATTAGAATTATTTTTACATTTGTGAGCAATATTCCTAAATCTTATTGCTGTATTTTACGAAGTCCTCAAACATTTATATAACTCAGTAGTATATTAATCATAAATAACAGTAAAGACTGAAAAATTGCAGCCCCTCTTACATATTTGAGATTTCTAGAGCTTTGTCCGTAATGTAATCTCATATAAGTCAAAATCATTCACTTAACTAAAACCTGTGAGTTTGCTCCATACTGATATTTGTAATTGGCAATTTAATTTTCCCTACAAAGTCTTTTTATTACTGCTATAGATTCATCATATTGGCGTAGCGAGGTGTTTCATGTAGCTTCAAGTTGAAAGAGTTATACTTAATTTGTTTGTTCATTTTAATCCAGGTTTTCCTCAAAATTTTTAGTTGCTCTAATACGCTCTTTTAGCTCTAATCTTTAGTTGCTCTTATTAAATATTCAACTGACTACAATACCCTTCTAGACAATAACAGATACATGGAAGGCGATAGGGGGCTTCAGCTTCCCAATAAAAATTGATTAAAGGTAATATTTTGTTTCATTGTACACTTTGTTTTGGTCAAATAAGTTGTTTCTATAAATTAGATCCACCTCAAAAAGTTACATGACCTTAGGGTAACATTTTACTTTATTGTATATTTTGTTTAAATCAAACAAACTTTTAAAAAAGTTAGCCGCCTCTTAAAAAACTCTGTATCCGCCACTGCTTCTAGATAAGTCAGTACTTGCTATACATTTAAAATAAAATAAACTTTCATAGACTAAATTTAAACTTCAGTACATGGCCACGGCTTCGACACATGGTGTATATAGTCTAAATTGCCTCATCCCTGTTTTTGAAAAAGGATGCACTTCAATTTACATTTTTTTTCATTACTAATTTTTTTTATACACACATTTTTATGACATTAAATTTAACATCAGACGGGTATTTTGCACATTTGGTGTGGCTTAACCATTTTCTAATTCTGACAGAAAATTTCCAATAGTAATTAATACTATACCAGTGTAGAAGCAAATACTCAAATTTACCCCTGAAGCAATTTTAGCATTTTAAACAATTAGGACAATTATTTATGAACACCATAAGCCTGTGGTTTCATAAGAGATTTTTAAATATTTCTTTAAAAAAGGGCAACAAAGAGCATTTAAATTATAGAGGCGTTTTTACACAAACTTTGAAACAAGTTGTTATGAATTAATGGTCAGTGGCGTAGCCAAGGGGGGGGGGGATAGGGGTGTCGCAACCTCCCCACGAGGGATTTTTTGCCAGACAAAATGTATCCCCCTAAAGAAAAGTTTCTGCCTACGCCACTGATCTGCTTATTCTTAATATCTTGCTCAAAATTACTGACGCTCTGGCTTCAAGTTAAGTTAACTGTTTGGCTTTATTTTTCTTGACAAGAAGTGAACTTTATGATCTAACAGTACCCCTTACAAATACTTACCAAGAAAGTAATGAGAACACTTTGACAAAGATAAAATAATAATAATTTTAAATGAGTTTCTTAAGGTTTAACTAAAAAAAAAAATTATCAGAATCAATGAGCAATTTTTAAATTCTCGTCCTCTAGAGAAAATTTGTTTGGAATTGCTAACGCAAAAAACAGGTAGAGTAAAAATAAGGAACCTACTTAGAAGAATACGCGTGGATAAAAGATTTTGTCCCCAAAACAAAACTGCAACTCTTATTAAACTTAACTTTACTCGATTCTCATAAAAAATGAAAAAAATAAAAAAAATAAAACTGCTTCTTGAGATGCACGGCCTCGTTCCAAAAAACGCCGTTTGCGACAGAAATTTTTGCATTTTTATCTCCAAAAATACTTAAAGTATTAGTCACAAAACCCTCCTAAACAAACAAAATCGTCAAAAAACTGTCAAAGGCGTCTTTCACCCGATCTGTTTCCCCAAAACAAAATCTGAGGACTCAATCCCATTAAAACGATCCCCGTGTCCTCTTCCAGATCCCATTTCGTAAATCCGAGCCTCTCTCTCTTTCTCTTTTCGATTCAAAAACTCCTTGGATCTCACACCCCCCCTCCCCTGCCCCAAATCTCCACTCCTCAGCAACGAAAATAGACAATGTGAAAAATTCAGCCCGAGAAAAACATCTCCAATAATGACATATCAAAATGCGATCTGCACGACCGCATTGCAAAACCACCTCTTTCATCTAAGAGACACCAGATATATATGTATGCAAATAGGCAGCAGGGCAGCCACTCTTTTCCCTCCACCGCCCGTTTGAATTACGACTCCGTTTGGGGGGTGTTGGGGGGTTGGAGACAGGCAATAAACCGCGAATAATAACCTTACCCCCTTCATCCCTATATATGTTGCATTCAAACGAAAAAGTCTTGTGGGGGAGGGATGGAGGGGGCCGTACGTTTCTTAAAGCCGTGTGAATTTCACAAAAAGAGAGAAAAATCTTTGAGATATATATATATATATATATTGTACCCTCCCCCTCCTTCTTTTCAGGGGTAAATCGGTTTTAAGAGAACATTCTGTGGCGGAAAAGTGGCATTTAAATTTGAATGTTCATGCTGGAGTGGGGTTTCGTATAAACTCGCAGAGTTGGGAATGCCAGATATAGAAATACACCTTAGAGGATAAAAAAAAAGATCATCGTGGGAGTTTTCAGAGCGGGGGGGGGGGGGGGAGAGGGAATTCAAAAGTGAATAAGATTGCATGCAAGCAGTGTTTGTGCATGTATAAACTTTTTTTAAATTTGATGAAATCCGTTGATAATAATTAACGTACACAGCTTCTTGTATTAAATTAGAGGCTTTGAAAATACTATCCAAACCTTAAGCTATAACGTTTACTCAAAAATTATTAATTATTTTTTCGTCTCGGGTAGAGTATCATCACTGAAATGACGCTGAAACTGAATCAATAAATAACTGAAATTCTAAAACTGGTTAATTAAGTAATTCTGTTCTTCTACATCCTGTCATTAAATAGTACTGTATAATATAAATGCCGTATTCCGTATAGACAGCATATTTTCTGCTATAAAGTACATTTCTTAGAGAGCTTTTGGCGTGTTTTCAGTTTAACAGAACATTACAGCAGCGGTTCTCAACCTTTTAAAGTCGCCCCTCCCGAACAAAGGCTAACTCACGGTGGCGCGCCACCTCCTCCCCTCACAGTTTTCAGCATACATTCAGTTTTTTTAATTTTTTATTGGTTTGTTATGTGAACGTTTATAACAGTTTACCTTTCAGTTAAAAGATTTAACAATGAACATTTAGTCGAACTTTCTACAAAATAATGCTATCAGTAAAGTTTGAATGAACATTTTAAACGAAAATGGATATATTTTTGAGTAAAAATGAGAATAAATAATATGATTTAAAAAAAAAAACATGCATCACCACTTGCTCTTTGTTTTTTCTTGCACCCCCCCCCATGCAAACGCTCTGCACCCCCCTTGGGTGTCGCACCCCACAGGTTGAGAAACGCTGCATTACAGCAATAAAAAGTAGTACTATAGAATTAATAATCAATTAATCTCGTTTCAAATACTCACTTTCCTTGCATGAGAAAATATATCAGTTCTCATATCCTGCAAAATCCCAGTGGTGTAATAGTTAGCGCACCGCGCTGCCGTCCCACAGGTCCGGGGTTCGAATCCCGGACTGGGCATGGTCGATTCAGCCTTTCATCCCTTGAGGGGAACTATAAAATGAGGACCAAGCTTGCTTGGGATCAAACACTGGGGCTTCGCGTCAGGCTGGCCGAGGCATTATGCATCCGTACCCCAGAGCACATGGTAGCACATGGCGCATGGTAGCACATGGTAGCACATGGCCCCAGAGCACATGGCGCGGTTGGGCAGCACAGGCCTTGGCCCCGCAGAGAGGCTGTTCCGCCAATGTTTGACTTGACATATCCTGCAAAAATTAACCATTAAGAATCCAAATACTCAAACAATTCGTCCATAAAAGCACCTTGAAATGCAAAAGGAAATGAAAAGAGATTAGCAAAAACTTCCCAGTTTCACCAAACGAAAATGCCATCTGCAAATGGCGAAATTTCTTGAAGCCCTCTCATAATAAAACACACACAACAGTGCTTTGATAACTTACTGCTTTTTTCTTTCTTTCTTTCAGGCGTCGTAACAATATACGAGTCAATTCTCAGTATTCCAGTGTTATATATACAATAAACACCACAATATAACAGTTATCCTCAAACGGCATCGGCACAGCTCACCTAATAAACTCAGTTTCCTTGTAAACAATACATAAAATGGTGCCTTATTCCCCTGGGATCGAGCATTAAGAAACGACCTTTGCTGTCTGTCCCTAGATAAGCGCTCCAATTTTGTGGGAATTAAGGGGGTCGCCCCCGCCTTAAAGGGTGAAAAGAAGAAAATAAAAAAAATAAGGCTCTAGGCAATCAATTTTTTCCGTTCCTTGCGTCCAATGAGGTACGGTATTAGGCTAAATTATGATCTATTTCCAGCGGGGTTTTATCAGGGCAGTAAACGAATACTTTATGACCAGCGGTCAGTTGTGATGTCTGAGAGTATGGAGAAAGAGGAAAAGGGATTCATTAGGAACTGACCAACGTTTGTTCGCATTCAATGGGGCTTAGTTTTATTTATGGGATGGGAGAGCGCCCTGGCGTAAGTCAGCAGTCGGTTAAGTTGGGCGTAAAAATGAAGCGTTGGTTTTATATATAATATATTGGGGAGGGAGGAAATACACAGAGTGGGTATTCTTCCAAGACATGTGGAGTGTGATTTAACAAAAGGACGATGATATTTTTTGAACGCCAAAACGCTTTTTAAGATGAATTTGGATTTAGCAAGGAAATTTATATTTTACATGAGGACGCAATCTTTATTAACCCTTTGAGGCGCAACCCTTTCCCAATGCTGAAAAAAGGGCAGCTGTGCGCGGGCACAGCCAGCTGTTGTCAAAAAAAGGTCTCTAGATCTGTGGCACGCGATGAACGTTTCGATCGTCCGCCATCTTGCTGGTAGTTAAGTCGAGCGATGGCAACGGCTGCCCTTTTTTCAGCATTGGGCAATCTATCCAGCTGTTCTCGCATTCTTCCATTTTTCAGCAAATGTCAGTGCTGTTAAAAATAATCGTGACAATTTTTTTCTACGGGAAATGACGTGCTAAAAAGTAAAGGATTCTCGTGGAGCTATGTCACCCGCTACTATTTTTATAGAAATCAAATCTATTCTTCGTGACTGGCAACAGTCAAAATGTCAGAGTTTGGTGTTCCAAGAGCGGGAACACTGAGCGTTAAAGGGTTAAAGCATTTTCACAATTACATGGCTACCGATTCTTTTTTTACGGATAAATCAGGGCAATCACCATAAAGCCCATTTCCTATTTGTTCGTACTTTTTTTAGTTTCGAATAATTTTCATTCACTTTTTTGAAAGTGTTTTACTTTTATATCTTTTCTTTTTCCCATGACTGAGTGCTCCTTAAAAGCTGAAATGTGTCACAATTCTTAGTAATATTTTTTATTGCCTTTAATTAAGTTGTCTTCGTCTGAAGTACGTTTACCGTTAAAAATTTTTGTTCAGTTGGGCCGTTGAAAAACTTAATTCGAACTATTCCATTATATTTAAATAAAACTTCTTTGGGTTAATATTTGTATACTAATCTGAAGGCTTTTAAATATGGCACACCAAAAAGGACTATTAAAATATGGTTACAGAATTATGCCTCCTACATACCAAAATTGAAAAGAAATTTATTTACACTGTAACGTACAGTACTGGTATTCTTACAGAAGAACTTAGCGCTGCGAGTATATGACGGTGGCATGGCGGTATACCAACCAAAGATTGTCGCATTCTCTTAATAACTGTCATAACAACAAAATCACACCTCAGCATTTTTTGAATGCAGTAACTTTCTAAGTTGCAATTTACACATGAACTCTGGATGTTATAGGTATCACCATCTTCATGCCATGTGTTTTCAAATAAACCGTTACATAAAAAACAGACGATATTTTTAAAATATAGCATTAAAACATGCAAAGTTTACTAGCACAGTATGGAAATCTATATAAGGAAAGCTTCTTCATTCAAAGTAACAGATCATTTTAGGTAAAATTTTCTAATAAATTTTCTCTAAGTGCCACAATTAGTTTCTTATATTCCTTGTTTTAAGATCCAATAAATAATAGCAAACCAAAAAGAAAAAAAAATGTGTCAATAATCAAAGATCAACATCTTTTAGGTGACTTCCATCTTCTATTGAGTATTTCGAAAGTACTGTGCAAGAAAGTTTATTAAAGGAATAGTTCATAAGTTGTCGTGCAGATGGCGCCACAAGAATTCTCCTCCGAGGAGCAAAAAATGTAACCAGGATAGCAGGATCACATATGCACTGAGAGAATGATGCTGTTTCCTTGATCACCACTTTAATTCTCCGTTGCTCTTACGTTTTCCTTTTTCTAGAACGTGCGCGACGAAGGAAAGAGTAGTTAATTTGTATCTTTTCAGAGAGAATTTTTCAAGCGAGAATGATACAATATTTATGATGTAATACAGTAAAATATTTTGAATGAATTCGGTACAGAATACTAGCAGTATAAAATTGATCCTTTTCTTTTTTTAAATTCTGTTAAAATTTTTTAAACGACTTAATTTTAGAATATAAGAATAACTTTAACAATGATAATGCTTATTTTTGACCATTGTAATAGTTACTAGCAGCAAAAGCCACTCTTGAATCGGATTTCGTCATTCAACTTCTTTTTGAAATAAATATATTGTTTTATTTTATATAAAAACTACGCCCTTTATAATTATTTTCTTTATAAAATGGTAGATATCATATCGATTAGAATATCCTACGTTCTTCATGCGATAATTTTAATTGTTAAAAATTATTTCAAAGTCATTAACACTGGGTTGGGATAATGAATGTTAATCACTAGTTTATCTAGGCAAATATATCCTAAATAAAGTCGTGGATTATAACAGAGGTAGACGGTACGCAAGCCTAAAATGCCACCGGTATACTTGCTTTTTGAAGTGTATGTATTCTAGTACTAACTTTGTAACTTGTAACATATATGTTGGGGGAAAAAGAGATATCTTTAAATCGAGGAGAGTTACATGGTATCTAACTTGAAAAGGTTCAAAACTCAGTCTTTCACAGAGTAAAATATTACTACGGCTAAAAGGAGAAAGCAGTATGCAGATATTTCATCAAAACCGATTCTTCTCACTTTTTCAAAACTTCAGTATTTAATGTTATGATGCTTATGTCTCGAATGTTTATAAATTTTCTGATGCACGTTTTTAAATGGACCGATTCCTTTAACAATTACTATTTTTTAAAGAATCGGTAGTGAAATAATATAATTTTGCCATTCATTGCGATAAAATCATCCATATGACGTCGATTATATTCAATTATCTTGAATTCAAAATAATATGAAGAAATGAACCAAAATAACAATAAGACCCAGCAAAATTTGAGAATATTAAAAAAAGAAAACAGAAAAAGAAAGACAGACAGAAAAAAAAATCTAAAATATTTACTATCTTGTTAAAATCGTAGCCTTGATTTAAAAGAAATCTATTTAAAAAAAAAATCCATAGATAATTACAAAGGAAAAATCAATGGGAAAATTTAGAATAAATAAGTTGATACCTTGAAACGAACAGAAAAAATATCAAATTATAAAGATTTTTCATCGGAGCAGAAATTTATTAAAGAAGTTGAAATGAAAAGACTAAATAAAATTAAACAATTACACGTGTCTGTAATAAGTAAAATTCATTATTAAACAAAATTCATATCCATCAAAATTGATATCTAAGCTATTGTTTAAACAGTAGGCCGAGATCGTATTTTTATGTTTATTTGTGACGTGTACTTCGCATTATGATAAAAATCCACTAAGCTGTAACTGATACCTCTGGAAAATGAAATTTATTATTCTCACATTTCAATGGGGTGTCGAAAACTGATTTTTTATTCTTGGTGATCATTTTGGAAAATGTGTTGGAGTAGTAGAGAACTTTCCAACCATGGTTTGCTAAAAACTGATATATCTTTCACAGATTTGCAATTGGTGTTTAAAATTGTTTTGGTTTTTAAAATTGATAGTTTACAAATTCTATTTGATTTCATAGATGAAATTGTCGGAGAAAAAGTCCATTGCATATGAAACTCGAACACTTCAGCACTTCTACCAAAAATAAATAAATGTGGTGTTACGGCCAATTATCTGAGCGAGGAATCTATGTCGAAAGGAGGGGGGGTGCCCTACGTTGTGGTCTTTCTAAGGGATTCTAGCCCGTATTTACGCGAAGTTTTGGAGAAAATTACGGAAAACTCCGAACAGTTAAGGTAGCGAACGCGACCTGGTTTTGAACCAGGGACCTTCCGTCTTCCAGTTGCGAGCGCAAACGCGCTCAGCCACTGGTAGGGTAAAAGTATTTCTACCAAAGTGATTATTAACGGATACATGAAGACGACGTTTCCGACCCCACATTGCTTCGTGATTCTGAACCAGCTTGGTTGCCTCTAACATCCCTTACATTTTTTCCCCAAAAAAAGTTTTGACAAGCCTTATAAATTAGTTTATTTTTGGTTAAGCGGGAATATTTTACAAAACATTAAATACACAATGGAATTAATTCTATATGTGTATTTAAGAAAACCAAAAACTTTTCAAAAAAGTCAAATCTCCGCCTTTCATTTTAAAAACGATTCAAAAAATATTACATACTGAATTTTTATATTAAATTTTTATTCAACGTATAATGCATTAATTTTAAAAAGAACAAAATAACGTAGCGGAATGTTTAAACTCTTATATTAACATATTAAAAAAAAAATAGGTACGTCCACCAGATTTTGTTTAGGGTTGGACGCGAGGCAAAAAATAGGCGTCTCGCAAAGCATACGAAAAGCTTTGACTCCTCTCACAAAAAAAGCTGTCAATCTCTGTCTCGCCTCGTAAAATATCGTCTCGCAAAACATACGAAAAACTTTGACTCCTCTCACAAAAAAAGCTGTCAATCTCTGTCTCGCCTCGTAAAATATTGTCTCGCATCCATCCCCAATTTTGTCTTCGTGGGCTAAGCATATCAAAAGTACAATTTCAAAGCCTACTGCAATCTTTAGCATCTGAGCAGCAAATGCGTAAAACTTCATTCGTTGAACTCCAGTTTTCATTGGAATAAAAGCAACATTTTTTTTTTTCGTTTTTGGTAACTGAAAACGCTATACGTACATCGTAAACCATTTGTTCATTTCAAAGTATGGACGCTGTAATTTAGAACTTAATTGTAGCTATTGGTATCCAAACTTATTTTACTTTTATCTCATTTCGCTATTAGACTGCCTGAACTCAATAGCGAGACAGAATTTCTCATCGTTAAAAAATAAATAAATAACCACTATAAAGAGTCGAGAAAGGTATGCTCAAGGACTCCGGGCGGGAAGCAACGATGAGAGCCGATAAAGGGTCTGTACTGAAGGAATCAACTTAATAAACTATTTAAAATATTTATAGGACACAATTTAGGGATGAAAATAAAACAGGTACCAAGTAAACCACAGGCTCGTTAAACAGTTCAGTTGTTATAAATAAAATAGACATTAAATGCTTTAAAACTATTTATTCGTTAAAAAAATTATCTAAAGTAAAAATTAAGCATTGTGGCCTGGTGGTGGCCAGCGTAAAAATATATATTAATAACACAGTCGAATAGACAGAAAAATGCAAATGCCCAGAGAATTTCCCCTTCTCGAAAACATACACATTGCAGCCAAAACAACGCTAAATTACAATAAATTGAGTCAGTAATGAAGCAAGGGTCCCGAAAGCTTGTATAGCAAAAATTCCAAAAATATACTGTCTTGTGAGATTTTGAAAAACCAATTCTGACGTAAAGTGAGACAGTTATTCTTCTGCCTTTGACGATTCTGAAATTTTGCGAGGAAACGTAGCGTTTAAATTAGTTGTGAAACCAGTGTACAAAACCTTTTTTCAACGTTATAAGAAGCGGATCCGAAAAAGTCGCCGGGGGATCAAAAATCCGCACCGGGTGTCACCCACTGTAGCTTCGCCACTGTATTTAGTCGTATGAAATTAAAGCAAGCACACGGGACTGAATAATTTTGAAAGGAGATGCATGGCATCCCCACCCAGCACACACACACACACACAAAAATAAATAAATAAATAAATAAATAAAAAGAGTGAAATAAAAAAGAACAAATGTTGATTGGGGGGCGAAAGAAAAAAAAAAAAAGTGTTAAGATTGCAAACCTAAGCAAGGTCTAAATAGGAGAATTAAGAAATGAAGCAAAGTATAGAATAGAAGCAAGATAGAAGCACAAAATATGCTTGTATTTCCATTTCAATTCCTTTACCAATAAAAAGGCTATTGCATGTGAAACAAGGGAATACAAATTTTGAAAGCCAAAGAAGTGAAATAAATGATAAAAGAAATTAAAAGCATTAAATTGCTTAGTTTTAGAAAGGTTAAATAAAAACTCAAAAACAATTAAAAATGAATATGTGATCAGCTTCACAAGGTGTCTGTCTCCTCATCTTTGCTACGAAGGTTAAAGCGTGTAAAACACGCAATTATTACCGCTGCCATAGAATACGAAATTATTTCGGAAAATGCACGTCTGAATCCCCATAAGTAGATATGTCCACGGAGTGAACACAACTTAACTTTTTTTGCTCTTTTCTAAGATATTTCGCTCACAGGGTTAAAAATTAATTTATTTCATTCATGTCGTATGTTATGAAACTCATATTCTCAAAGAAATATTTCTGTGAGTAAAAAAAAGGACATTTACATTCCTCTCTCAATATCGTATTCAAATCGCTTATTTTTGTGCGAAACCTTACTCTGAATCTCAGAAATATCCAACGATTTCATTATATCACTATCAATAAATGTAAAGATATGGCTTTTCAATGTCTATTTATCCCCCCCCCCCCGGAAAAAAAGAGTTGAAAATTCATTTCATCTTTATGAAAAGGAATTTTTTTAAGTAAGAAAAGAAAAAAAATTAAGAAACTTTCCTTAATAGAGCTGAAAGAAACCTTATTTACATTACATCATTGAAACTAATGCTATAAGGTTTCAAAAGAAGTGTTTTTTAAATATCTATGAATTTCAGCAAAACGTTCTCCATTTCTTTCATTTTTTTTCTGTTTTTCCCCTTAATCATCGATTATTTATTTCCCATCCCAATTAAAATTTCGCTTTCCACAGTATTTCTTGAAATTTTCTTTAAATGATTTGTTCGAAATTAGTCTCGTTATACGCTTTTTGTCTTTGCTTCTTTCCCTTGCTTTAAAAAGTGGGGAGGGGAGAAAAGCAAGTTTGCTCTCGTGTTTGCTTACGAAAGAAGCCAGATAAGAGTACTGAGAATTGCTTAAATTAGCATTAGTTTTGCAACAACAAAAAAAAGAAAGGTAAGTCATATAAAACGAACTGATTGTAAAACACTTTCAAACACAATTGTTTCAATTGCACATATTCTGCTTCAAGACAGTTAACCTTTTAACGCGCAGGGTTCCCGCTCTAGGAACACCAAACTCTGACGTTATCACTGTTGCCAGTCACGAAGAATAGATTTGATTTCTATAAAAATAGTTGCGGGTGACATAGCTCTACGAGAATCCTTTACTTTTTAAGCACGTCATTTTCCGTCAAAAAATTGTCACGATTATTTTTAACAGCACTGGCATCTGCTGAAAAATGGAAGAATGCGAGAACAGCTGCATAGATTGCCCAATGCTGAAAAAAAGGCAGTCGTTGCCATTGCTCGACTTAACTACCAGCAAGATGGTGGACGATCGAAACGTTCATCGCGTTCCACAGATCTAGAGACCCTTTTTTGACGACAGCTGG